>LT669794.1:15993704-16593704 GCA_900128785.1 Arabis alpina | reverse complement strand
TCAACTTATCATTAAATCCTCTAACATTCCAGAAGAAGGTATCAACACTCATTTAAAACTAAGGGAAGAAGGCTTGGGGTGTTTTTGTAACACCCGCATCTCGGATTATGAATCCAGACCCAAGTGTTAGACAAAAATTGGTATCTTCATTACTCTAAAATTTCTCGTTTACATTGTGTGGTAAATTACAATATATGGGTACTAGATTTACAACGCCTTGGGAAAGTCTTCTTCCATTGCCTGCTGCTCCCTCTTGCCTTGTCGTCCTATGGTCCACCTGACCGGATGTCCTATCCTGCGTACTGGTAAGGGGGTGAGTATTGAATACTCAGTAAGACGGTCTACTCCGTCTCACCACCTAAAACTACATAACTATTCTAAACCCTTACAACCCCACACAGCACCCTTAGCACTACTTGCCAGGTACTGTGTCTCACGGCCAACCCTTAGGCGGTGATAAAACTCCTCAACTCTTGTCGGGCATCGCTGGCAGCCCATACTCATGTCGGGCACTCTGGCAGCCCCTTAACTCTACACCAGCAAGCTGGTAACCGGGCCAGTAAACACTGGTATGCCTGGCACTCTAGCAGCCACTTAACTCAACACCAGTAAGCTGGTAACCGGGCCAGTAAACACTGGTATGCCTGGCACTCTAGCAGCCACTTAACTCAACACCAGCAAGCTGGTAACTATCCGGGCCAGTAAAAACTGGTATGCCTGGCACTCTGGCGGCCAATCCTCTAGTCGGCCCGTCGGCGGACTCCTACCGGGTCTTCCAGCGAACAACTGAACGCTGGGTCTTCGTGCCCTCTTTCAGGCCAAACACAAATAAGGCGGAACGCATGCCCATACATGCGCCCTATGCAATATTTAAATGGTGGCATTGTGAACCTACTATCCTACCGGTTTAACACGACCTAAACTACTAGACTATCCTAAGGTTCACAATCAAGCTATCTACTCATTTTAATCCTAGTCCATTATACCTCTACGTTCTCAAGTAATAGTCGAAGCATTTCAAACAATACCTTTGCCCCATACGGTCGGCCCCAGGTAAGCATGGCTATCCCAATACGTTACCCATGACATATCTATGACCATACGGCGACCGTCCCTGCAGAAATACAAACATAAAACTATCCGTTAATTATGGAAGACTCACGATCCAGCCTTGTCCATCACTAGCCTAAGCGTTCTCGTGGCCTTGCCTCTAACCCTGGAGTCGTATGCGACCGTACGAGTTTGCTAAGCCTCCTTAGCGCTTCTCTTGTTGGCATGCATCGTCTAGACTATCTACCAGGTTAACTAAGGCGTGCCCGTGCAACTATCAAGTTGCCCGACCACTACCTGTCTGGCCTACGACATTCTCTAGTAGTCTGTCGAGTCCAACAAACAAGCGAACCATCGAGTATCCTTACTACCTTGCGGCGGTAACTCTACCATAGCTCTATTTCGTGGTTCAATGATCAGTTAGTATCAGACCTTTCAGTCTGCCACGCTAATCCTCACATATGGCCCACCGGCTCCCTTTGCAGAGTATAGCCGGCCTATGCATGACTCTATCTAGCTTCCTAAACTACATGCGGTGCGAGTCGGAGCTAGACATGATCCTACCATGACTAGCCTCCAATACGCCAAGCAACGAGTCACTCTTGGGCCAGCTTATGCCGAGCCAAGTTTCCTCGAGATATAAGGTTGAGTCCCACGACCGGTACCCCTAGGTTCGTCTACCCTCACCAAGATCCATCGTGATAGCCGAGTTACCTAACAAGCTATGTTAGCCTTGTCATGCTCCTCTACTGCCTCACCTACGAGTCCTTAGCCAGATCGCCATGATCTGACCGGATGCTCTGCCACTGTCGGTAAACCAAGCATGCTTTTGCTTACCGGGCGTGATTTCGAACCGAGGCCGTATCGATCACTATCGAGGCCTTACTGGTCCGCGGTACAGTGGTTGGCACTGCCCATATAGCTCTCTCTCCGATCACCGATGCCTTCACCGATGATTACCGGTTTGTTCATTGCGGACGAACAAGGTACCGTGCCGGTACACCGAGACCTATGTGAGGCTCACCGATGCCAGTCAGCGATCACACCGCGGATTGCCCTTGCGGACTGCTCAGTTATCCCCGATGGCCAGTGGTAGATGGATCGTAGCCTCCCGAGGGCCTATCGACACGTCCCCATGGTCCGATCGTAGATACTACCTGATTGCCACTATTTGCACTGTCGGATCGTCGAGTGTCCGTACCAAATTCTCACCGATACGTCCATCGAGGAATGATCTGAGGCTCACTCGTCCTGATCATCGATTAGCCTTACTTCTCGCGGTGTCTGGTCAAAGCGTCACCGGGCCCTGTCGAGGCGCCACCAATGCCTCGCATTGATGCCCTCTCGAGGCGTCACCGATGCCCTATCGAGGCGTCCTCAACTTAACTGTAGGACACTCGGTACTCAGTCGTGTTGTCACCGGTATCTGACCGATGCCAACCCTTGGCGCTACCGAGGCCTACCGTTGGTACCCAGTCGTGTTGTCATCCAGGCACTCTGAGGCCATACCGATGCCAACCCTTGGCGCTACCAACACTACCGGTCGTGTACGGATCACCATCCGCACAAGACCACTACTACTATACTACTCTACCCTAACCCGTACTACTAAGACTACCTTATGAAAGCTATAAAGGAGAAGAATAGAAAGGGAGTATTAGGTACGGATCGTGTCTTACCTTATACCACTGATCCTTAGGTGGGGTGCCGAGTTCCTTCTCCAGCTCCTCCTTTTCTCTTCCTCTTAAGCATGTATCTTTGGCTCTAGAGGGAAGAGAAATATTTTGGTGTGTAAATAATGAGCTCCCTAGCTCCCTATTTATACTAAACCAAAAACCCTAAGAAGAATATCCACTTTCCTTATTTTTCTCCACCTCCTTACTACATGGGCCGAAAGCCCATTTCTCTTTCCCTCTTCTCAACGTTTCGCCTTTTCCTCCTTCCCCCCTTTACTCTTGCGTTACTGCACAATAAGTCCTCCGCTGGTTTCCTATTTCTACTAAGGTCTTACTCTATACCTGTTCTATCCTATACCCGACCTATCATAATACCTCTAGATGTTCTTGTGACCACCATTTTCCTGCTGAACCTCTGCTAGTCTCCTCCTAAGTACTTCAGGTTTCTTCTGCTCGGTTTTGGGATGTTACAGTTTCCCCTTAGAACCACGTTTTTTTTGTAGCTTCTTTGAAACGACCTTCATGAATCGAGCATCATCTACCGGGTTATCTTCCTCTCCAGACTGAGACTCAGATAATGAGGAATCATAAGCTGTTTCTGAATCCGCAGACTCTTCCTCATCAGAAGAAGAGGAAGTGCTTTCGACCAAAGAAGAGCTAGGAATCTTCTTTTCTTTAATTAAATACTTATCCGCTGGGGAAGAGTGACCCTTTCCCTTATCAGAAGAAGAGATGCGTGATTTTGAGTCCTTGCTCTCAGTTATCTTAGGAGAAGAGATCTTTGATTCTCCTAATTCTAAAATAACAATTCCTTTAGAAGCAATAGAGGCAGCATATTCTTTTTTCTTTTCTTTCTTTCTCCTTGCTGGATTCTTTCTCTTTGATGAGTTTGCAACCTCAACCTGAGCAACTTCTTCAACATTTTCAAACTTTTTTTTTTTGCACGAGGACAAGCTTCATCCGTGTGTGCAGTTGACTTGCAAGATGAGCATGTAACCAGAGCAGTGTGGCATCTCTGAATACTATGACCAATTGCATTGCAATAATCACAAATAGGAGGAAGCCATGGACAAGATACTTCCACTTTATGTATTTCACCCGACTCAAACTGAACATTCATAACCTCATGAATAGGCTTCAAGGGATTTATGATGGTTAGCACTTTTGCCACCTCGAGATTTGTCTTGTTTACTGTTGATGGGTGTAGGCGCACTCGATGTCCAAGAGAACCAGCAACATGCTCGAGTCCTTCCTTTGAGAAGAAGTGTGGAGGAACTCCACGAAATTCTAGCCAAACGGGGACTGAGGTTAGCCCGGGCATAGCCGGATTTAGTCCTGGCTTCCAAGCAGCGACAAACATAGATTAACCCTCAATGTGCCAAATTCCTTAAGCCAAAACTCTACTTCTCGTAGCTGAGCATGGGATTTGAATGAGAACAGTGTTTGAGCCCAACTTGGAGACTGTAATGTCCCTAAAATTTATGCTCCAAATCCCATTAAAAATGGCGTGAAGTGCCCCTTTAGATGGTAAAGTTCCATGGAATTAGCCTAGAACAAAGGATTCCCATCTTTTTTGGTTTCGTTTGATAACATCATTAGGGATTTTAACACAAATTTCCCCAGATTCAAGCAAGAAAGGAGTACCCTTTTTCTTCATTGTTCATGGGGAACCTTTAAAGAGGCCAGCCCAAGCCATTGTGGAGTTTTGAGATTCTGCTTCAGCCGTGACCGAAGAAGATTGTACCGGAATCTGGTTTGGAGAGACCAATTCAGATTCGCCTGGGTTGGACACACTAGTGGGTCTAAAGATTTTCGTGACCAGAGGACTCGCAAGTGAAGCTTCACCTATTATTGGGTCTTGAGTGTCAGGATTTGAAGGAGGGCTCGTTGTTGGAGACGAACGCTCAAGAGAAGCCGGAGCCTCTAGAGATGGTGTAGCAATGGTTGTCTTTGGCAAAGACAGAGCGACGGGTTTGGGGATGGAGAGGTTCGGGGGTAGGGGAGATGATCGAGGATGCTGATGTTTCCCCATTGGGGATTACGGTTTCCGTTACCGGGATCGGTAACGGCGGTTGCGAAGAGAAAAAAGGCTGCTTTTTTCGTCTTTCGAGATAGAAAAAAGTAATTTAGAGAGAAAAAAAGTAATTCTTGATTGCTTTTTTCATTTTGCTGGTGGTTATTCCACGAGATTACGGTTCCACCAATTGTAAAAACATATCCGGTTTGAGATCGAGCTTTATGCGGATCTGATAAATAGCCGGCATCTGCAAAACCAACTAAACCAACCTGTGGGTTTCTAGAATAAAATAATCCAAAATCAATCGTACCTTGAAGATAACGGAATATGTGTTTTATTCCATTCCAATGTCTGTGCGTAGGAGATGAGTTGTATCTCGCAAGTAGGTTAATAGCAAAGGCTATATCTGGCCTGGTACAATTAGCAAGATACATTAGTCCACCGATAGCGCTCATATAAGGTACTTCTGGACCTAATATGTCTTCTCTATCTTCACAAGGTCGAAATGGATCCTTGTCAACATCAAGCGATCTATTGACCACTGGAGAACTCAAAGGAGTCGCTTTATCCATATTAGAGCGTTTTAGCACTCTTTTGGTGTAATTTGATTGATGCACAAATATTCCATCTTCAAAATGCTCTATCTGGAGCCCGAGACAAAATTTTGTCTTTCCAAGATCTTTCATTTCAAATTCCTCTTTCATATGTGTCCTTGCATCATCAATCTCTTTTTGAGTTCCAATTATGTTCAGGTCATCTACATATACAGCAATGATCACAAATCCTGATGAGGATTTCTTAACAAACACACAAGGGCATATCGTATTGTTGATGTATCCTTTACTCAACAAATATTCACTTAAGCGATTATACCACATGCGTCCAGATTGCTTTAATCCATAGAGTGATCGTTGTAACTTGACTGAACATATTTTCTCAGATGCATCATGCATCTTTGATCCTTCTGGGATCTTTAATCCTTCTGGATTTTCATGTATATATCATTATCTAGTGATCCATATAGGTATGCAGTCACTACATCCCTAAGGTACATTTCTAAACTTTTAGATGACGTTAAGCTTATTAAGTACCCGAATGTGATTGCATCCATAACCGGAGAATATGTTTCTTCATAATCAATTTCCGGTCTTTAAGAAAAACCTTGTGCTACAAGTCGTGATTTATATCTTGTGACTTCGTTTTTCTCATTTCTTTTTCACACAAAGATCCATCTATATCCGACTGGTTTTACATCTTCTGGTGTAATAACTACAAGTCCAAACACATCTCTTTTATTCAGGGAGATTAATTCATTTCTCATGCCCATTTGCCATTTCTCCCAATCAGGCATTTCTTGGCACTCTGATACTTATATTGGGTCTGGATCATCATGATCAATTTCTTTAAATACAGAGAAAGAGAATATTCCATCAATATCATCTATTTCACTTTTAATCCATAATTTTCTATTATGGACGTAATTAATGGAAATCTCATATTTTTCTCTGCCATGTTCATCTTGTGAACGAATCTCTTCATCGGGTTCTTCAGGAACCTTTTTATATATGTCTCCTAGACATATATCTTTATATGATTCTTCTAGAATATGTCCACAAATGTCTTCTCGACATTTCTCTTTATTTGGTTATGGAAGAACCTTCTCTCCCAATCTCTTTTTCTTGTGGGGGTTTCTATCTTTAGAACCTATTGGTCTTCCTCGCTTCAACTGAACCCTCAGTTCATTTATTCTATTCTCATCAATATGTTCTTCAGGAACATTAATCATTGATGGAATATTAGCAACGGGAACATATGACTTTGTCACTCTTTTTGTATCAGTGAACACATCATGTAACTGGTTTGCCAAATTTTGTAACTGTACAATCTTTTGAACTTCTATCTCGCGTTGTTTAGTAGGGGGATCTAAATATACCAAAGATGGTGTACACCAAGAAACATCTTTTGGTATTTGTTTAATCCCTAACGCTGGAAATTCACTTTCATCAAAATGGCAATCGGCAAAACGTGCCGTGAACATATCACCAGTTACTGGTTCAAGATATCGAATTATACTTGGTGACGTAAATCTGATATATATTCCCAATCTTCTTTGTGGCCCCATTTTTGTTCTTTGTGGTGGCGCTATCGGAACATAGACTGCACACCCAAACACACGAAAATGGGATATATTTGGCTCTTGGCCAGATGTTAATTGAAATGGAGAATGTTTATGATATGCACTTGGTCTTATCCGGACCAATGCCGATGCATGTAATATAGCATATCCCCATACATAAATTGAGAGCTTTTTTCTCAATATTAACGGTCTTGCAATCAATTGCAACCGTTTGATTAAACTCTCAGCCATGCCATTTTGTGTATGAACATGGGGAACCAGATGCTCAACATCTATCCCCATTGACATATAATAGTTATTGAAGGCTTGTGAAGTGAATTCTTCAGCGTTATCAAGCCTAACTTTCTTTATGGCATAAGCAGGAAATTGTGCTTTCAATCTGATTATTTGGGTAATGAATTTTGCGAAAGCCGTATTTCGTGTTGTCAACAGACACACATGTGACCATCTACTAGATGTGTCAATTAATACCATGAAGTATCGGAACGGCCCGTACGGTGGATGAATAGGTCCACATATATCAGCATGTATTCTGTCTAAGAAAACCGGAGATTCATTCCCAACTTTGGCTGGTGATGGTCGAATTATAAGTTTTCCTAGAGAACATTCCTTACATGAAAATTGTCCCGATTGATAAATCTTTTGGTTTTTCAATGGGTGGCCACTAGAATTTTGCACAATTCTTCTCATCATGACTGATCCCGGATGTCCTAGCCTTTCATGCAAGACTTTAAATGTACTAGTAAACTTCTGGTTTACTTTAATATATGATTCAGTCGTATATATGTTTGTGCAATATAATCCGGAGGACATCATTGATAACTTTTCTAATGTATGATTTTCCTCCGATGTAATGCAAAGATACTCATTGCCATTCTTATTCATAGTTTCTATATGATATCTATTTTTCGGATATCCTTGAAACTTAACAAGTTTCTATATAAATCGGAGGAATATAATGCATTGTTTATCTCAAACTTTGTCCCCTTTGGCATTGAAAACACGGGTCTACCAGAGCCTATGATAATCTTTGCATCACCATATATAGTACTTATGCTTTTAGCAGAGTCTTTTAATTTGAGATCGGATAAATTCTTTTTATCCTTATGTATTATGTGCGTTGTCGCACTATCTGCCATGCATATATCTTCGTCCTTAATCTCAAATTGTGACATCTGCTCGTGTCATATTAAAAATGTATCAATCAGAAACATATATAATTTTACTATATATCACAATATAAACACATGTAACAAAATCATATAATATTGTATATTAAAACAATTAATATATTATTACTATACGCATGTTTAATCCCAAATCATAGAGATTAAAATTTCACCATTAGCATTCTTCCGTTTGCTCATTATGAGTACAAACATAACCTTATGTATGTTCTACAATATATCGACATATAACAAATGATAAACTTTGGGATGTTAATACCAAGATTATTATACTTGGGATGTAAACTCACCAAAATTATCAATTTACTTGTCAATGTGGGATTCTTTCATTCTCCCCCTCGAGATGATAACACTCTAATCTATCTCGAATTAAATCCCACCTTAGGATCATAACATATGCATCTTAGATCATGTATATATCTTAGATCCTTAACTTCTAATATGAGATTCTTAATACCCTTTCTTAAGATGATGGAACTTCTGGCCCATTCATCTGAACTGAATCTCGCTTTAAAATTTATTATACTGAGATATAATTTTAGAAGATTTACTAAAGAACTCAACCACCATAACCAATGAGCTCATATTACCGAAAATGGTGATTCATTCATGTATCTCTCATGATAGCCATCTTTTTGCATAAGACATGCTACGTAAAAAAACTTCTAATTTTTTCATAAAATTTCAATGATCCTTCATATCATTGTTTGATTTAAATGGTATGACTTGCCATAAACTTCAATTCTTTGACTTAGTAGTAAAACTTTTGGTTTACTACTAAACATATTGAACTAATTTAGTAAACTTCAGGTTTACTAACTTTGCCAGTTTACCATTTTTATATTATGTACATACGATTATATACAAACATGTCTTAACCATATGCTCTTCTGAAGCATTTCGCTTTTCTTGAGCGTTTGCACTGTCCAATTTTATATTAACATGTGCATCATAAATTCTTTTAAAAAAAATATTTTCTTTTGAATTTTAAATTCAATTGAACATGATAAAAAAAATTGAACATAATAACAACATAAATTAAATGCATAAATTAAATGCATAAAATATATAATATGCGATAATAAAAATGAAAGCAAATAATAATAACTGAAATAAAAACAATAAATGAAATAATAAAGGGAAATTGGCACCAATAATAGGATTTTGGGCAAAAATTAAGTATTTAACGTCTCCTAAAAAAAATTAGGTGTATAACATACAAATCACATAAAAAGTCTAAAATACCCTTTTTGATTTACACCATAATAATCTCAAAACTTAACAAATTAAAAACCAAAAAAGGAAATCAATGGATTAAAAAACATTTACCCTAATCTTTATTTTCCCTCAGCCTCCTTTTTCTCCTTCACGTTCTTCTTCTCCATCTCCTCCTCTTTCTCCTTCACGTTCTTCTTCTCTCGGCCATTGTCTCCTCCTTTTCCTCCATTGTCCATCTTCTTCTCCATCTCCTCCTTCTCCTCCATTGTCCATCTTCTTCTCCATCTCTTCTTTTTTCTTCTTCTTCTATTTTTTTTCATAGATCATTTGGATCGTTGATCTTAAAATAAGTTTATGTGTTTGATGTGATTGTTACAGTGTTCAAATCCTATAGTTTGTTAAATATAATTAGTTGATATAGCTAACTATATAGTTATATCTATGCAACATTTTTATACTAAACTATTTTTAAGACCATATATGATATGATAGTTAACTATTCATACATAACTAGTGAACTATATTGATTAACTATATTAATAAATTGATTACTGTAATGTTTATATAATGAACTATATTTTTATTTGAATAGTTAGCTAACGTTTATACAGTGTATTAGATATCGTTATATAGTGAACTATGTTTTTATTGAACTATCGCTTATATAGTGGACTATGTATTTATATAAATATATTTTAATATTGGTATATAATAGACTATATTTTTATACTGTAATGTTTTATATGGCATGAAATCATTAGAGTAGTTAACTATGCCATAAAAATAGTTACCTATATTTTAAAATTGGTAACTTTTTTGAAACCCAATTTAAAAATAGTTAACTATGTTTTAAACAGTTACAAATAATGTGATGTAGTTGACTATGTTCTGAGATCAATTGAATATGTAATTTCGAAAATCGCTAATTATTTTTACAACATATGGTTCTTTTTTCATCTTCTAACCTGACTACTTTTTTTCTTTCCAGAAATACAAGTGTAGGAATAATTTTTGAAGAGATAAAATTAAGAGAAGATCAAGAGAAGATTTCTATGAATTTTTATTTTTATATAATATTTTTAAAGATGTTGTTTTTAGTTGTCAATAATTATTACATTTAATGGTAATTATCATATTTAATATGGTGATTGATTCTTATTTCCATATTTTCTTTTTTTCCTACATAAAATTAGCCCAATTAAATAGGGGCAAAATCGTCATACAATTGATTCTCACAGTTACATACCTAAATATCAATCACGTGATTTTACATACTTAATTTTCCCCCTAAATCTGTTATAAACCCATTTAGTGGATGCCCATTAGAGACTCATATTCTAGAATATCTTAAACCCTAGTTTTTCTCCAAGTATTGTATCCTATATATACCTATTATTCTCTATGGAATAATAAAACACAATTCTCTCTATTCTCTTCTCTTATTCACAACACGTTATCAGCACGATAACCTAACCACTGAATAAAACCATACCCACTTGAGTAAAACCCTAACGTTCTCCAACATCTCGCACTTTGCTTCGGTTCCACTTTATTTTTCATTAAGTTTCGGATGGATGGGTCATGCTTTGTCGGTTGTTGATTACAATTGATTAGTGAAATCATGTAGATCACAAACCTATGATTTGATGATCATTATGATGCTATTTACGATGAAGCTATGATATGTTTCTGATGATTGGTAAAACATTGTTGGGATGTAACAACAAAATTATGATCACATCTATTTACAATCCATTCCCAGAAGTGAATGAGACATCTTATATCAGAAAAGAAAATATCACACCAAGTCAAGGAAGTGACTATAAAAACGTCTAACATGTTTCTTTCAATAACTTAAATTCTCATCGGAAGTGAGAAAAATAAAGATCTTAAGAAATAAGAGAAATATATCTCATCTAATGATGAAAGAATCTAGTGTGATTACAATGTAATCATTGATGCATTATACTCTCCCAAATCTTAAAGTTAATTGGATGATAAAATACATTACCCAAATTGGGAATGATGTTGATTATACAGTGAGATTCAATTTGGGATAGTTGAACTTGAAGATTCATATCATCTCGAGGGGGAGAATTAGAGAATCTCACATAGACAATAAGTGACATATCCAGAAGATTATGTTCACTACTTGATTATTAAAGTTCACTACAAGTGATATATCTAGAAGATTATATTCAATAAGTTCTTCGAACAATTCTCAAAGAAAAAGTGTGATCACCATAATGTGGTATTACCTAAAACTAGCTATGTGATTGGTTAAATCTAGCTATATCTAAGATTACAAAACTTAAAGTCTATAAGTGAATTAATTCAGCTATGTTCAAAATTACTTGCAAAGAATATCTCTAATGCGGAAGTTGGTAAAGCAGACATAATGAAAGTTTTCATGCAAGTAATGTTGTCTTGTAGACACAATATCATGAACAAGAATTTAATAAGTATTATGAATTTATCGTGTCTTCTTAAGGATGAGAAAATAATGAGCTATTTTCTGAAATCATGACTCATGCATGTCTGGCTAGTTTTAATATATTCCCGTAAGTGAATTCAATATCTTACATATATATAAAAAAGGATTAGACAAATAAAGTCCCCGAGAATCTAGCTACAAAACTGATCGCATCAGTCACCATTTTCTGACGACACCCACCAATGGCTTTGGATTCTCCAGGTACTCGATTTCTACGCTTTACCTCATATTATACCTTTATGATTTTATATACTAGATTATGTCATAATTATGTTAATTGCTTTATCGGCACATGGTTCACCATCAAATCCATGTTTGATAGATTAAAGAAAGCAATTTTACTTATCGTATCCCTTGAAAGGATAATTGATTAGCAACGAAACGTAAACCAGAAGTTTACTAGCTAAGAATGAAAGTAAACCAGAAGTTTACCAAAAATTTATATGATTGGCTTAACCGGATTGGTCATCCTGGTTTGATAATGATGCGAAAACATAATTGAAAATTATGTGGACATTAAGTGAAGAACCGGAAGATTCTTCCTAATGATTTATCATAGGTTATTTGCTCAGAAAGCAATATGATAATATGATTTTCACCAGTCAAAGATGATTTGGACTCTATCAATTTTCTGAAATATATACAAGGAGATGATTATGGGTTGATCACCCACTTCGTGACATTTAGATGCATCGATTCAATGGACGCATTGACTCGATTGTTGCATCCTAGAAGGTCACGTTTTTCTTTGTGATAAACCAGCAACTTGGAGTTTGCGAGGTTACTTTCTTACAAGTTTCAGAATTTATGTTTGAAGCCTGATTATTATGTCCATTGCGATAAGTGTTGAACATCCTGAAGCTCATGTTCATATACAAAATTTTAGTAACATTTATTCGCATCAAGCCAATGAATAACTAATTGTTCTCCCCATCATTATTGGTTTAAGGTTAGAAACCAAATAGTTTCCATCTGAACGATCTTTGAATGAAAGATCTATGAATGTGAAAAGTGCTCCACCACAATGCTTGATGATGGAACCTCAAAAGAGAATAAAAATATATGTTGGATATGAAAGATACAGAGTCATCCCTAAAGGATTTATATAAGACTCAATTTGTAGACTCTCATTTTAATGAGTCAGTTTTTCCAACATTAGGGGAGAGAAATTAAACAGCTGGAGAAAAATATAAGTATCTATGAATTAGCACTGATCCTCGGACTAAAGAATTTATATGAGAAGTCCAAAAAGATAATTCATAAGAAAAATTTAGCGTATTAATTGCCATACGCATTTACTAACCCAAATAGAGTGATAAAGTCACCTATACCAGTTGTGTATGCTCCAAATTATAAATGATGTCCCAGAAGGGTGATATCAAACTTCTAGAGAGTCTAACGATCGCCTGAAGCGTGATAGACCTATTTGGTTCCAAATATAATTATCCTCGAAAAAGAAATGGAGTAAGAATTGAGAATGACCAAATCGAGGAAAGAAAGAATTTTTTTTTTGAAAAATCTCCAGAAGAGACATAAACATGACAAATGAAAAATTCAAGTACTTGAAAATGAAGAGTTATAGCTAGCTATGTCATGTATGGAATAAGATGGAACCATAAAGCAAATCGACGTCGTAATATTTTTGCATGCAATGAGCAGTTGATATTATGAAATTGAGGATCATGAAAGAAAGTCTATTGAAAAGTGTAGACAAAATAATGATTGGAAGAAATAGACTTATATAATCTCTTATATAGAAATATATGGACCAGTAGTCCTTGCACTTAAAGTGTAAAACCAATGTCATATCTCTTAAAGTCTTTTGTATAAAAGAATAGTGAATATAGTGAAATTCACAAAGATAAAGAATGTTTTATGAAGATATATATTCTCTTGTTGTGGCAATTATTTTTGATATCTTACAAGTTTGGTAGTAAGAGATGAAACAATGGATAAAGACATTTATATGCAATCCTTGAAGGATATATATGTGAAAGATACAATCCCTGAAGGATTAATGATATTAGAATTATATTCCCAGGAATTCTACTCGGTAATCGATCGAATGAAAAGAAAGTATGTAGCATGGGGTATAATCATGTAAAGACCCATGTAGACTTATCAAAATATTTTGATAAAGTGATTCTTCATTTGAACATCATCTAAACTCCGATAGAGTTATTACAAGTTATGCGATAAGTAACCACTGTATAATGATATTTATATACTCCAAGAAGGATGTACACTGCAAGAATATTCTTAGAGAGTATTTGTTTAGAGAAAGACAATGAAAAAGATGATATTAGCATATGCATATTTATAAGAAAATTTAGAAAATGATTTGTTATTATTGCAGTATATATTTAATTATTTGAACATCATATAACTCCTGAAGAGATTTATATACAGTGGAATATCAAAAGAAAAAGTTTGAGATAAAAGATCTTGAAAAGACAAAACTATCTCAAGATGTCTCAGATTAAACATTTAGCGAAAAGATGTTATGAACCAGAAGTTCAATAGTATAAAATATCATATGGCAACCATACGAGTTTGTTCATTAATTTTATGCTTATAATAGTTCTAAAAGAGATATTATATATGATCATAATTCATCTCCTGAAGAGGATGATTATGAGGGGGAGAAATATAATGATATGCGTGGATGTACTCTTTTTCCCTTATCATAGTTTTTATCCTATAATGTTTTTCTATGAAAATGTTTTTAACGAGACATCAAAGAACACGCAAATGATAGACACTTATAAAGAAATATTATCATTATAATGAAAGTCTATCAATCTTCCGGAAACATGTCATCCATGAATGATATCTAGAGAAACAAAGAGAATCATCCAAATGAATCATCTAGAAGACCGACGAGTTGCAGAAGAATGGTGATGCACATGTTCTAGAGGTTGTTCAAGCGAAACTTTGGCATATTTATTTTCAAGACACTTCCAACTACTACTTTCAAGAAACAAGTTTGCAGCATCAAGAAGATCTCAAGTTATGCACTCATCAGGGGGAGTAAAAACGCGTTGCACTCTTTTACCTTTAACCATGGTTTTGTCCCAATTGGGTTTTCCTGGTAAGGTTTTAATGATGCAACATCTTATGCGTATTATGATTCTTTTTACTCTAATGGCATCCAAGGGGGAGTGTTATAAACCCATTTAGTGGATGCCCATTAGAGGCTCATATTCTAGAATATCTTAAACCCTAGTTCTTCTCTAAGTATTGTATCCTATATATACCTATTATTCTCTATGGAATAATACAACACAATTCTCTCTATTATCTTCTTTTATTCACAACAAAATCCCATTATTCAGCTAATTCTCCCAATAATAAATCAATAGGCATGGTCTTCCACATAATCAAGGAGGCAAGCCTACCATAAGATTATATAGACACAAATTTTGATAAAAGGAGGTAGCACCTACCATATATAATGATCAATCCCAAATTTATTTTGATCAAAGGAGGTAGCGCATACCATATATTATGATCAATCCCGAAAAGACACTGCCTATTATATGTCTTTTCTATATAATAATTAGTAGACATAGTCTACTAATCTTCCACTCCATATATACGATATATATATATATATATATATATATTTAATTTCAAATCAATTCAGCACATATTTAACTTAGCATAAATTTAGAGATTACCTCATTTACGTATGATCAGAACGGATTAATCAGAACGGTTTGACCGGAATGGATTGAGAAGCGATCATGTTGATAACGTGTTATAAACTATACTATATAATATATATGTATGTGTGTAAGCTTTGTTTCTTAAGTAAAGGAAATTATAAAGAGTGAGAAGGAATTTATAAAGAGTAAGAAGAAGAGGTCGTGTATTATTCATGTCTAATTTAGAAAGGTAAGTGTCCTATATATAGGAGACCAAAAGTAATTGTTTAATCAAGATAAGTTAAAACTTTTCTTGCTAGAAGGGTAAAACTTTGCTTGCTATGTGGGTAACTTTGCTTGCTAGCAAAGTAATTACTATTTTATTATGATACTTATCTATTCTTAATACTAATTTATTTTTTGGTTCATTTTTGGTCATTATGATTATTTTTGATTTTTTATGAATAATAGCATCTAGAATAACGCATATAGTGAAACGATAATATGTTTGATTCCTATTTAAATTTCGATCAAATAATTTTTTCTCAAATAAAATTTAGTTTGAAATAAGTATCTAAATATTATTTATTTGTTACAATATCCAATAAATTTAAATTTTATAAATTATGATTAATTTTTCTAGTTGTGTTCAATATTCATTTGGTTAAAGCCATATGAAGTATTTGTGAATAACAATATAAAAAATGAAAATAATCTATTATCGATAAGTTTGTATACTTTGATTTTGGCTTGTGTTTATATTTTAATCAAAATATTATTTTTCTCCAATACATCAATATTGTTTATTATTTTATTCAATAGTAAATTTGGGCATTAGGATTAAACATTATATTATGTAATAATTTTACGTAAAGTATAAAACAGTTCACGTTAATATTTGTTCTTGTGTATAACTTTACATAATATATGAAGTTTACTTAGTAATTTAAGGGATACATAAAATAATGAATTGAATTATTGGGCTAAGTATAAAGTTAATTATTACGATTGTTTAATTGTTTAAAGTTAGGGGCTAATTGAATGACCTTTTTGCCATGTTACATGGCTTTTTTTTTGTCTAGGATTGAATGAGAAGAAAACACATACGTTTTTCTTAAAACTTCCCTAATAATATTTAGGAGATAACGGATAACGGTAGTATGGTATATGTCGTGTGACTCGTACTAGGTTACACGGAAACTCCATCCGAGGAGCGTTTCCCGTTTCGGAATCGGAAACGCGATGGAAACACGAGGAAACGCGGTGGAAACGCGTTTCCTAAAAATATTGATTTGGAAACGCATTGGAAACGTGACTCTTTATTTTGGAAACTCGATTTTTGATTTTTTGAAAATAAATTAAATATTTTAAAAATATATGGATCTATTTATTATTTAATAAGTTTAAAAACATATTATGAAACACTCATAATATTTTTCTTCTATAATTGTTCATTATGATAACCTAAAAGGAAGATGATAGTCTAAATATTTGAATTTAAATGTTATTTGTTTAATTTTTAGTTAAGCTATTTAATATTTATGTATTGAATTTTTGTTATTTCAAATACTTTTTAATATGGTTTTGATTTTTAATAATTTTTGTATCATGATAATATTATATATATATATGTATATATAGACGTTTCCAAAACGTACTCGTTTCCTTTTTTTTTTGAAAAATTCGTCTCCGCGTTTCCTAACGTTTCGCTTCCGCGTATCCATATCCGATTCCATGCAACATAGGACTCGTATAAAAATCAATGCGGTTCCAATAAAAGTTAATTTTAAAGCAATAACAAATAACAAGAGATAGTACATCGTTGTAATTTGTAAACTATTGGTTTACATGATTTATGATAAAGTAATAGATGGTTTATCGTTGTGTACATATCTCTCTAAAAAATTCTTCAATGGTTCGTACTTTCTTTGACACTTGTATAATGTCTTACACATGTCCTCTAGTTATAGGCTTCATGTATGTTGTATATAATCCATGTTTGTAAACATCATTTTAATTCTATTTGTGTGTATATTTATAACATAGAACTAAAGAAGTACATAGCAAGTTGCATATCGGTTCATCTACGAAGACCAGCTTGAGATCATCGATGCGTGTTACTACAACACTGAGTCAACGCTTCATTTCACCACTGTAACTTCTTTCTTTAATTTTCATCCCTCATGTCAGTATTATACCCGCTATAGTAAATGTTCAGCAATATGTACCAAAAATGAAAATTTTAAGCAAATAAAAGTATGCAATTTCTTTATAATGAGTTTTCTTTCCATATAATTAACATATGTAAGCACTAACTAGTAAAAAACTTTTAAAAAGTAGGTATCTCTTTTAAAAATTCTTCAATGACTCGTGTTATCTTTGATTTTCACTGTTCATATAAGTATTGCACCCGTTATAGTAAATGTTCAACAATATTTACCAAAAATAAAATTTCCAAGAAAAATAAAGAGAGAATATATAACTTATTGATAATGATTTTTCTTTCCAAATAATTAACATATGTAAACGCTATTCCATGAAAACCTTTTAAATAGTAGGTACCCCTCTTAGAAAAAATGCAATAGCTCGTGCTATTATTGAATTTCACTGTTCCCGTCAGTATTACACCCGCTATAGTAAATATTCAGCAATATAACCAAAAATGATATTTGAAAGCAAAAAAAAAAAAAATGGATGCAACTTATTTTTAGTGGTTTTCTGTTCTCATAATTAACATATGTACTTGCTAACCCGTCAGAAACTTTCAAAGAGTTTGTACATCTCTAAAAAAAATTCTTCAATGGCTCGTGTTTTTTTTCGTACTGTTCTTGTCAGTAGTACACATGCTATAGTAAATGTTCAGGAATATATACCTAAAATGAAATTTGTAAGCAAAAAAAAAAAGCATGCAATTTATTTATAGTCAGCTTTCTTTTCATATAATTAACATATGTAATTGCTAACCCGTCAAAAACTTTCAAAGAGTAAAAAGTATGTACCTCTGTAAATAAATTCTTCAATGTCTTCGACTTTCACCGCTCATGTTAGTTTTACACCCGCAATAGTAAATGTCTGCAATATGTACCAAAAATAAAATTTGAAAGCAAAAACAAAGAGTATTCAACTTATTTATAGTGAGTTTTCTTGTCTTTGAGAAAAAAAATATTTTGAATTTTTCTATTGATGTGAAAATTATAGAAAGTAACAAACCAAGTGATGTGTTGTGAAAAAAGATGAGAGGTTCGCCCTAATAAAACTTTCTCTCTGGTCCATTCCCCGAGGAGCCGCATAGCATTCAAGATGACTTTTTCCGGTGAATTTCTGGCTGCTTCCTCCTGTTGAGTGTTTTCCGGCGTGTTTCCCCCTCTCTCTCACCAACGATGGCGTTTATGTTTGTCCCGATGTTTGTTATCCCGCCCTCCCCCTCCACGCCGACAAACTAGACAACTCGGTTTATCTTTACCGCTCAACGTCGATGGAAGCCCCTCCCGATGTGTCTCAACCTCCTCCGGCATCCGGATCTAGTCCACTCATCTCTACCATCTCCTCTCTCTCTTTCTCCGCCGTTAAAATCTCTTATCGGAAGCTCATGGGTCGGAGAGACCACCTCCTCCTCCGGTGAATCTCTTGGAGAGTTTTGATGTTGACATGCTTGTGTTCACCATCTCTATCAAGAGAGATCGACTGGATCCATTTCCATCTTCGCACTCTACAATAAATCCCCTTCTCCGTCATTCTTGGGGAAATTGTGTTTATCAATCTTACCGTTCTAGCTCTCTTACCCTCCACCGTGGAAACGATTCTTTACATGCGAAGTTGACTATTTTCCAAGCTCAGTCGCTGGTCTCACCTTCGAGATTGTTCTGACACCTCCTCCACTTCCCGATAGCAACTGGTCTTGGATCTCACCCATGGGCCTTGCCCAATATCATTTATGGATTTTCTAGTCCATCAAGACCAAGGTACCTTACAAACTGTTTTCGGGAAACTTCATAGCCGGATCTCACTGTATACATGCCAGAGTTTGTAAAATGCTAACAAAAACCATCATTTGCTCCTCGCAAGGAGGGTCGTATGGATAAAATTAATTGGATATCCTTTGCACTAACACAAGCTCGTAGCCGATCCAGCTTCCACCTCCCTGACCGAGGGTCAATAAAGTCTGATACATGTTCGTACCTGTTGGGATTTGGAACCAGGCTTCGAACTCTCTGTCAATGATCATCAGGTATCCACTTATCTGTCGAAAGCCATGATTGCGCGCCCGATCTAATAGTACGTCTCATACCTTTGTCCAAGAGAGGTTGAGCACTGAGTAAACTTCGCCATCCATAGGAGGGTCGGTAATGTTTCCTAGCTTCAAATGGGTTCGAGTAGCGAAAGTACTTTTCTTTCAATACTCTTGCCACTAAAGAGTTTGGGTATTGGTGTAGTCGCCAGAGCTGCTTAGCCAATAAGGCCTTGTTGAACTCTTTGTAAGACTTTAAACCCATACCGCCTACATTCTTCGGGAGACACATCTTTTTCCAAGATATCCAATGCATCCCCTTGGAATTATCTTTTGTTTTCCACCATAAATTAAACACATCGCTTGCCAGCTTCCGAAGTAAACCCTTTGGGAGGAGAAAAGTTGACATCACATAAGTCAGTAGGACTTGCACCACTGATTTAATCATAACCTCCTTGCCTCTTCTCGATAAGAATTTGGTCGACCAGCCATTGATCCGTTGGTTCAAACGATCCTGAACATAGGCGAAGATTTTTGCTTTCGACCCTTGCAACTATTTCGGGATACCTAAATATTTTCCCGCACCTCCCTCCGTCGAACTGCTTAACCTTGTCTTAAGTTCCGTTCTTCGGTCTTCAGGCACATTCTTTCCAAACGTAATTGCTGATTTGTCAAAGTTTATTCGCTGACCTGACACATTCCCATAAACCTCCAGCACCTTGAGTATATTGTCACATTGTTCCACAGTTGCTTTACAGAAAAAAGCTATTATCCGCGAACAAGAGATGGGAAAGCGAAGGGGACGTTGGTGCCACTCTAGTCCCACAAAGTTTCCCGGCCGCCTTAGCTGCTTCGATATTGGCAATCAGCACCTCCGTACATAGGATAAACAAATACGGATAGAGGGGATCTCCCTGCCTTAACCTGCGTGAGGGTGTTATGGTTCCTTTTGGTTCTCCACTCAGTAAGATACTATATGACACCGAATTGACACAAGTCATAATCCACATGATCCATTTCTCCAAAAAACCCATCTTATGCATCAGCACCTCCAGAAAACTCCACTCCACCCAATCATATGCTTTACTCATATCCGTCTTAATGGCCATACACTCCCTTTTGCCGACCGAATTTATCGTGAGGGCATGGAAAACTTCCTAAGCTGGCAGAATATTGTCCGTAATCTGCCTTCCTGCCACAAAGGCGGATTGAGTTTCAGACACTAGAGAAGGTAGGAATCTTCTAATTCTCTGACACTGAACCTTAAAAATTATCTTGTAGCTGACATTACACAAGCTAATCGGGCATAAATCCTTCATCAACCGTGGTCGCTCTGACTTTGGAATGAAACAGATATTGACTGTATTGCTTACAGTCCATAACTCC
Source organism: Arabis alpina (assembly GCA_900128785.1). NCBI lineage: Eukaryota > Viridiplantae > Streptophyta > Magnoliopsida > Brassicales > Brassicaceae > Arabis > Arabis alpina. The sequence continues at coordinate 16,572,664 of LT669794.1, read as the reverse complement.
AGTACGCATAAAGATGCGAACCATCTCTACCACTTGGGGACCAATAATATTCCAAGACTTCTGGTAAAACAAAGCTGTCATTCCATCTGGTCCTTGTGCCTTTTCCGGGTGGATGGCAAACACTGCCGCTTTAACTTCATGTTCCGAGACTTCCCGAGTGAGGATCTCATTCATCTCCGTGGTAACACACCTATTGATATGTGTCAATGACACTTCCAAATCAGAGATTACAGAGGACGTGAAGATGTCCGCAAAATAGTAAGTCGCTATTTTTTCAATATCCTCTTCCTTTTCTTTCCACTCGCCTAACTCTGTTAAAATGCCAATAATCTTATTCCTTGTCCTCCGTTGTTTCATCGAGGCCTGGAAAAACTTCGTGTTTTGGTCTCCTTCTTGATGCCAGGTAACCCTACTGTTCTGTTGCCAGTATATTTCTTCTTCGCGAAGAGCCATACATAATTGCTCTTATATGGCCGCAATGTCCTTTATGGTGGCCTCATTGTTACTCTGAGCTTCCTCTAGACGAACCTTCAAAGCCTATATCTCCTCCTCTGAGATAATTTGGTCCTGCTTTCGCCAACGAGGAATGGTTTTCCGACAGTTGGCTATCCGGTCCCCCAGTGTTGGCTTAACGCCTGGTTCCCCACTTTTCCTACATGATCGTACCACCTCCTCAAAATTCGGATTTGAGAGCCATCGTTTGTCAAATCTAAATTTTTTTGTTCCGTCCATTATGTTGTTCTCAATATGTGTCAGAACAGGCCGGTGATACGATCCCATAAACCGAAGGTATTCCATCTTCGAGTGGGAGAAAAGCTCATACCAATCTTCATTTCCCATTGGGCGATCAAGCCGACAATGAATGACATTTGTGCCACGGTGACCAAACCATGATAGACAGTTATCCATGTATGGGAAGTCGACCATTCCACAACTCTGTCTCATTAAATTAAAGTCTAGGAAAGAGTTATCTGGTCTTCTACGGCCTCCTGTTTTTTCATGATGCCCGGTAATCTTATTAAAATCTCATGTCATAAACCACGGTGCAAAACGAGTAGTACTAATACGGATTAGGCGTTCCCAAACAACACCTCTATTTGCAATGACAGGGTCACCGTAAACAAACGACATAAACACTTTATTACCATGAATGGTGGCCATTACATCGATAACATTTTGATATGAAAACGAACTTGAATACGAAATTCAGACTTAGCCAAAAGGACTTGTTGTAACACCCGCATCTCGGACTATGAATTCAGATCCAAGTGTTAGTCAAAAGTGGTATTTTCATTGCTCTAAAATTTCTCAGTTACATTGTACGATAATTTACAACATAGGGTACTAGATTCACTACGCCTTGGGAAAGTCTTCCTTCGTTGCCTGCTGCTCCCTCCTGCCTAGCCGTCCTATGGTCCACCTGACCGGATGTCCTATCCTGCGCACTGGTAAGGGGGTGAGTATTGAATACTCAGTAAGACGGTCTACTCCGTCTCACCACCTAACACTACCTAGCTATTCTAAACCTACAACCCCACACAGTACCCTTAGCACTACTTGCTAGGGACCGCGTCTCACGGCCAACCCTTTGGCGGTGATAACTACTTAACTTCATGCCGGGCACCCTGGCAGCCCTTTACATACTACACCAGCAAGCTGGTAACTGATCCAGTAACACTGGAAATGCTTGGCACTCTGGCCGCTACTACTACACCAGCAAGCTGGTAACTGATCCAGTAACACTGGAAATGCCTGGCTACTAAGTCGGCCCGTCGGCGGACTTTTTACGAAGATTCTGGAACTTCAAACCCTTCTAACGCTCCGCTAGAACGTTAGGTCTTCGTGCCATCTTTCAGGCCAAACACAAACAAGGCGGAACGCATGCCCATACATACGTCCCTATGCAATATTTAAATGGTGGCATTGTGAACCTACTATCCTACCGGTTTAACATGCTCTACTAAACTATCCTAAGGTTCACAATCAAGTTGCCTACTCCGGTTTAACCTAGTCCTTTATACCTCTACGTTCTCAAGAAATAGCCGAAGCATTTCAAACAATACCTTTTGCCCCGTATGGTCGGCCCCAGGTAAGCATGGCTATCCCAATACGTTACCCATGACACATATATGGCCATACGGTGACCGTCCCTGCAGAAATACAAACAGAAAACTATCTATTAATTGTGGAAGACTCGCGTTCCAGCCTTGGCCGCACCAGCCAAGACATTCCCGCGGCCTTACCTCTAACCCTGGAGTCGTATGCGGCCGTACGAGTTTGCTAAGCCTCATTAGCGCTTCTCTTGTTGGCCTACATCGTCTAGACTTTCTACCAGGTTGACTAAGGCGTGTCCGTACAACCATCGAGTTGGCCGGCCACTACCTGTCCGGGCTACAGTATTCTCTAGTAGTCTGCCGAGTCCAACAAACAAGCAAACCATCGAGTAACCTCACGGCCTTGCGGCTGTAATGCTACCATAGCTCTATGGTGCGGTTCAATGATCGGTTAGTATCAGACCTCTCGGTCCGCCACGCTAATCCTCACATTTGGCCCGCTGGCTCTCCTTTCAGAGTATAGCCGGCCTATGCATTATCTACTTCCTAAACTACATGTGGAGCGAGTCGGAACTAGACATGATCCTGCCATGCCTAGTTTCCAGTCCGCCAAACAACGAGTCACTCTTGGGCCGGCTTATGCCGAGCCAAGTTTCCTCGAGAGACAAGGTTGAGTCCCACGACTGGTACTGCCTAGGTACGTGTACCCTCACCAAGTTCCATTGTGATAGCTGATTCACTTGGCAAGCTGTGTTAGCCCTGCCATGCTCCTCTACTGTCTCACCTACGAGTCCATAGCCTGATCGCCATGATCTGACCGGATGCTCTGCCACTGTTGGTAAGCCAAGCACGCTTTTGCTTACCAGGCGTGATTCCGAACCGAGGCCGTGTCGATATCTATCGAGGCCTTACCGATTCGTGGCCCAGTGGTTGGCACTGGCCGTCTAGATCGATCGTAGGCTTCCCCGAGGGCCTATCGATGCGTCCCCATGGTCCAGCCACTGATACTACCTGATAGCCACTATGGCACCGTCGGACCGTTGAGGGTCCGTATTGATTTCTCATCGATACGTCCCTCGTGGTACAATCCGAGGCTCCCTTGTCCTGATCGTCGATCAGCCTTGCTACTTACGGTGCCTGGTCAAGGCGTCACCGGCCCTGTCGAGGCACCACCAATGCCTCGCATTGATGCCCTCTCGAGGCTCACCGATGCCCCATCGAGGCGGCCACTACTTAGCTCTAGGACACTCGGTACCCAGTCGTGTCGTCACCGGTATCTGACCGATGCCAACCCTTGGCGCTACGAGGCCTAACGTCGGTACCCAGTCGTGTTGACATCGAGGCACCCCGAGGCCATACCGATGCCAACCCTTGGCGCTACCAACACTACCGGCCGTGCACGGAATCACTATCCGCGCAAGACCACTACTACTACTACTACTACTACTACCCTAACCCGTACTACTAAGACTACCGTATGAAAGCTATAAGGAAGAGAATAGAAAGGGAGTATTAGGTACGGATCGCGCCTTACCTTATACCGCTGCTCCTTAGGGTGGGGTGCCGAGTTCCTTCTCGAGCTCCTCCTATTCTTTCTCTCCTAAGCGTTTTTCTTTGGCTCTGGAGAGAAGAGAATGTTTTGGTGTGTAAATAATGAGCTCCCTAGCCCTCTATTTATACTACACCGAAAACCCTAAGGAGAATATCCACTTTCCTTATTTTTCTCCTCTTTCCTTATTTTTCTCCACCTCCTTACTTCATGGGCCGAAAGCCCATTTCCTTCCTTCTTCTCCACGTTTCTAGCTTCCTCGACCGTTTGCGTGCCTTAGTTTCCATTCCTAAGGTTCGCGTCTCTTGTTTTCCCTCTAAGTTTTTCCCAAAAAATCCCCTCTCCGGTTTGGGATGTTACACTAGTCCCCCACTACGACCAAAAGGGTCAACTGTAAAAAAAAATCATAACAAAATTCAACTTGTAAATCTTGAAGAAACTGGTGATCACACTTAGTTTCCATAAGAAAGAGAATGCCCGGGAATTCACGCAATCGACGAACTGTCAAGAAGCTTCCAACCCCCTGGCAGTTCCAGCTCATGATCATTTTATTCGTCTGTCGGTGGTTTCTCCACAACCACCGGATCTTTAAATTCCTTCAAAGTTTTCCTCTCATCTGGGCCCGTCTTCGAGGATGACGAGTTCGACACATCAGCCAAAATAGTTGGTTTTGGAATATACTCCAACGTAGCTAAAGCCATGTGTTTACGGATACGACTACCTTGAAACAGACTACGCTCGATTTTATACTTGACTCCAAGTGCTTTATTAATCTGTTGAACGATTTTCCGTGGCTTATGGGCCTTATTCACCAATCCCTTGAGTGGGGAAATAATATTTATTGGGCTCAAATCACAAGGCAGGCCCACTTCCAGGTTTTTCAGACAGATCCACTACACTGTCACTTTCTGCCAGCCTCTTTGCTCGTGGGCTTCCTGGCCCAGAGGTGAAACTGAGCTCCTTGGAGTCCATTCCACTTTCAGCTCGTGGAAACCTAGCCGCACTACATGCGCCGTCACACCTCTCCGATCTCAGATCTTTCTTCACCGTGGCTCGAGATCGATCCAGCGCCTCCCATTTTGCACTCTGGAATTCGATCTGGTTGGCAATCCTTCCTTCTTCCTCTATGTTACGATACCACAAAGCCACTGGTGGCTTTTCCCTCATAACCACCGGAGACGGAGATACCTCTCCGCCGCGAGCCAACTTGGAGCTCTCTACTAGCGTGTCGTTATTACCAAACGATTTTTTGACCCACTATTTTGTGGTTTCTTTAACGCCTGTCGTCTCCAATTCTTGAAGGATGTCGCGCCTCACCGGCTTCCTCCGTGTAGTCGAAATCATCGCCTCCTCAGCTTGAGGCACCCTCTCTCTAGAGATCCGCGGAGGTGCTACAGCCTTCCCTATGTTGTCTCTATTGTTCCTTTGTCAGCCTCGAAATTTGTCCTCATCGCGCCTTCGTGAGTGTTCACGGCGTTGATCTCTCTGTGGCTTGTATTCTCGCACACGATCTGGGCACGAGGGAGCCTCATGTATTATCCGGAGACACCGATTACAATACTTTTGGAGCTTCTCATAACAAAACTCCAACACACAAAGATCTCCATCATCATCGGATTCTCGCCGTACAATGAGCGGTGAATTGCAATCAAGCATCACACGAACCCTTGGGATAGGCTCAGACACATTCACTGCCATCCATTCACCCAAATCCTCACTGATACTTGTCACCGTATCCTCCTCTTGCCTGTGGCGCGGTAAACCTTTAATGACCACCTAGAACGGAATGGCAGCGCACCGTCGGGACCCAACGCTCAAAGGCAATCATAGACCCATCATAGTGATAATGTCGATTAGCCATCACTGCCTCCAAGTCTTCCTCATTGTGGAAACGAAAATGGATTCTTCCCTCACCCATCTCCATCCCTTGAACATGACCTTCACATCGCCAAACCGTTGGAAGGAAGCCAATCAACGCCTTGTGATTTTGCTCTTGTGCTTCTCGAAGCAAAATCCGTCCCACTAAGATACGTTCAAACCGCTTGAGCACTTGCGATTTGTCAAGTGGTGGTAACTTGAGTGGTTTCTCTTTCTTGGTCTCCTTGTCAGATGAGATCAATTTCTCAAAGAAAGCCATTGATGATGTTGTAATGCTTAGATCAGATCTTCGAAGCAAAGTTCTGAAGCTGATAAGATCAGGAAAGTGTGGATGTGACTCATGATTGTGGTGGAGCTTTAAATCGAATTCCATAGCGTGATCACAGGGACTCCACACAATCAAAGGTGATTGAATCATGGTGAAAAAGATTCCAATTAGGGTCGGGATATGGCTTATTGATTGATGCTTACCAAAAACAACTTCCCTCATTAATGAAAAGGATTTTTCCTCCAGAGAGCTGAACGGAACTATACCACCAAGGTAAAGATACTCCTTGATCTTTGTTTCCATAAGTTGTAGAACCTCCAAAACTCTAGATATAAAACTATTTCCATGGTTTGTGTAATCTTAGGCTAACCTAAGCTAGAAATCAGGGAAGGCATAGTTCCGTAGCCATACCAAGGCTGGAAACAAACCATTCCGGTCAGTTTGGCCGTTGCAAAATTCAAAAAGCAGCCATTACCATCGCCTCAGCGAGAGAGAATAGTTTAAGGATGTATAACTTGATTGATTTTGTTTTACATGTAAGGTTTTTTAAAAATTTACATGCTACCATTCACCTACCTTTAGAACTATCTTTGGCCCTACTGCTTTTTTTTGTGGTCAAAATATAAATTGCATTAAGAGAATTAAACTGGGAGTTGGGTCAAACCGGTGTTAACCGAAGCCAAATACAATGCAGATTTCGCTAAAGCATCTGCTCTTGAGTTATCTTTTCGTGGGATGAAAATAAAAGAAGAGAGATTTAGGGCAGTAGAGATTTGATAGATGTTTTACAGAATTCCGTATATCTCCGAGTTGTGTCCACCTGAATTGATGATTGTAATCAATTAGCTTGAATCCGAGCTTACGCTTGCGATTTGGAGCCCCTGTTCGAGAGCTTTTGTAAGAAATTCACGAATCGCCAAAGCCTTTGCCATGAGAGGGCTTGTTGTTTGTGGAACCATCCATGATCCCTGGCAACTGATCGAACCATCGGATTTGCAGGCGATCCATCTGATATATTATGGTTTTTACCCGTTTTTTACCATGATTTAACCCGGTTTTATCGAGCCTTTTCTGTGTCTTTCGATTTTTTTAGAGTCTTTGAAGGTTTGTGTACGTGTGGAGCTGAATTGGTGATTATGGAGCATTTTAGAGCATTATGGAAAGAGGAGTTGAAGTCGCTAGGACGGATTTTCAATTGCCGTCAGATATTGGTGTCAATCGACACCAGGAGGTGTGTCGATCGACACAAGCCCATGACGAAAAGGCTTTTCCAGTTTTGAAGATTTCCTTTTCGCACCAGAAGTTCCAGAAGTTTACAATAAAAGTCTATCACGAGTTTGAGGCTTTATATATAGTTTTCTTTTAGGGTTTTAGAGGAGTATCTTATCTTCTATTGAGACAAAGAGAGATTGCTTTTAGTTAGGTTTTGGGGATTTCAAAGGTTGATGAAGAATTGTTAGGGTTGAAGTACTGTTATGATTTATCTTATTGTTCTTCATCTTGATAGCTTTAACTCTGATTTTAGGATTGATCACCCTGAGTTAGATATCCTAGGTTGATTAGTTAGATGCGGAAGCATTGATTAGGAACCTGAACTGAATCATAGATGAGCAATATTACTTATTCGCAAAGGAATTTGGTCTAGGGATTTTGTGAACATATCGAACCTGAACATTAATGCTTGCCCGGATTGTTAGAACTCGCAAAGGAATTTGGTTTTCTAGGGTTTTAGGCATATATAGTTTTCGCAACGGAAGTTGGTTAATTTTACAGTAGTGTTTCGAGTTCTAAAATGGCGCTTAAACAAATCCTGACAGTCTTTCATTCTGCAATTTAGAGTCATACCTGCGAATTCCCCATAGCCTACCATTTTGTCCAATTGATTTTAAGAACAAACAATCTTTGTCTGCTTTTCATATTTGATTTTCTATTTCTATTTACATTTACATTCATACTTAGCTTGATTCGAAGTTAAAATTATATTGTGTGGTTGCGATTCCCTGTGATTCGATCCCTAAATACTACAAACGATCTCTTAATTTGAGAGAGTAGCTCAGGGTAAATTTGAGCATATCACCATACCAGACCCGCCATTGACGAATCAGATCTCCAAGCCGCATCCGTGTAACCTCGCAGACCGATTTCATTACAGGTCCAGTCCGGACTGTAAGATTCCCATGTGTGCTTTGGCATCGTTTCCTGTGCTATGAGCCAGTCTCTGGCATTCGATACTGCTTTGGTGATCGTTTCCTCTTCTAAGAAGGAGCGATTGTTGAAGATCAGTTGATTGCGAGAGAACCAAATGCACCAGCAGATCCATGGGAACAATGGTCCATTGCTGATTCCAGTCAGAGGGAGTCAGACCAGTAGATTGGAGTTCGTTAGTCCGGTGAGGAAGTCTGGAACAAGGAGAGGGTCTTGCGGTTCCTTGAAGGAGCTAAAGACCAAACTTTTTGTGCAAATCGTCAATGGAGAAACACATGAGCAGTAGATTATGGCTCACCGCATCTGATACATTTCGATTATTGAATGATTCCTCGAGAAGCTAATTGGTCTCCCACTAGTAAGGCTCCTTTCAACATTTTCCACAAAAACAATTTCAGTTTATGGGTTGTTGTGGTATTCCATATCAGTTTATTCCAGTTGATTGTAGGTATCTGATTAGCCTCCGGGGTGAGTTGGTTCTTAGCTATATGATATCCGGACTTTGCTGTGTACTGTCCTGTAGGGTGTCCAAGCCAAGCGTGTTTATCTGGTGCCCCTGTGTTGCTTGGTTTTAGTCGTAGGATGAGGTGCTTATAATCTGGAATTATTTCTTCAATTTTCTTCACATTCCAGTCCTTGCTTCCTGGTAAGAGTAGTTCTTCTACCATCATCTCTGAGTGTTCTTCTTGAACTGGTCCAATAGGTTGTTGAGGATTCTCCAGTGATAGCCAAGGATCCTTCCATATTGATGTGGACTTACCATTTCCTATAACTTTTCCCATCTTTTTTTCCTCTCTTTTTAAAATTTTGGTATTGTTTTTATTTTTTATTTTTTGTCGGCAAACCTTAGTTGATTAAAGCCTAATGGGCTGAGTTACAATAGAACACAAATAAATCCACATAAGCCCAACACAGAAATTAAACACATTACTATTATTCTTATAACAACACGTGTCTGCTTGATGTGGCCTTCTATGCAACGTGACCTTCTCTGCAACGTGGCGCCCTGGGAGATCTATCACCGCCATCAATCTGCACTGCCGCAGAAACCGTCATCGGCGACGATTTGTGCTTAGAACCACCGCAAAGATTCATGGCTTGTTGAGATTTATGAAGCTACTGCGAAACCTTCCTCACTTCTCCACTCCGTAACACTTGACCAGAAAAACCAATATCACCGTATTTAAACCGGAGAATCGTGGCAAAGGAGCACAACATCTCAGGCAAACACGCTGCTTTAAAGTCATCTCTAATCTTTCCCAAAGTTCCCTTAAACACAAATATCAAATCCTTAATGGACACATCTCCAACGTCTCAAAACTATCTAACTATTAACGACAGTGAATTACGTTATTTCGGAAAAAGATTCATGGATTCAAAGAAACGGACCCAATGCAAAGCTAACAGATTAAAACTTAACCCAAGATGAAGGATTATAAGAAAATGATCCGTCAAAGAAAGAAATTATTTAAGAATAGGAACCGACATCTAGATAAAATAGGAACAAAAGATCCGAACAAAGTAGTAAAAGCCCATTCGGTCAAACCGAAAAACCTAATCCGATTATATCGGAAGTTTAAGAAACAAAAACACAACAACTATAAACATATATTATACACCACAACGCCGACTTGCCGATCACCGACCAAGAAAGCAGATCTCTTTTCTTTTTCTTCTAGAGAAAAGTCAGAGAAGAGAGAGAATAGGGTACAGAAAGAATATTGTTTTTATTTTATTATCGAGTTTTAAACTGATATTTTTCTATTATTTTTCGTTGTTTGTTTTATATTTGGTAAATTTGGTTACTCCTTCATTTGGAGTATCTCTTTAACAATTCTTCATTTTCTTAACACTCACCATTTGATTAATAATCAATTTATCAATTTTAACTATCTATTTAACTCAATCTCTTTGATCAAATTATAATGTAATATGTATTAAAGTCTAACCATATAAATTAATCGATTAACTAAACAAATCAACACACAAATACGCACAATGAATTTATATAAATTTCAAAACAATATATATACTAAACAATACCAATATATATACCAACAAATTGTTTAAAACAAGGAAAATAGGTTGCGAGGAGGTGGCTAGTGTTTTACCTGTAGATGGTTTTCACTAGTTTGTGAGGGTTCGCGTGTTAGAGGTGCTGATCTTATTGGGCGTTTTTCTATCAGTCTTCAAGGCTTTGCTTTGAGTCAGTGATTGTTGAAATTTGGTTTCTTCGGTTAGTTTTGCTTGGGGGTTGTGTTTGTGCTTCGGAGTTCTCTGTGTTGCCTTTCTCTCCGTCCTCTTTGTTGTTGGTAGAGTTTGGTTTGGTGTTATCTTCTTTGGATGCCTTTCAAGCTCTTGTTCCTTGACGCATCTGAGGCATCAAAAGTTTCTACGAGAGTTTGGATTGCTTTACGCGGAGCCGTGGTTCAACAGTCGGTTTTTGCTCATTCACTCCCTTTAGTGTGGCCTTTGCCTTTTGTTATAGTTTTAGTTATGGTTAGTGGTGTAATGTCTCCTTTTACTCAAAGGCTTTGTCTCTGGAAGATGGGATCTTCTGGCTTTGTATTTCAAACTTGTATTTCACCCTTGTATCCCATCCTCTTTGGAGGTTCTTATTTAATTAAAATTAGTCGGAAAAAAAAAAGTTGTATAGATTGTTTCGATACAATAAGTCTTGGGATACTTGCTAAAATGACCCAACATTTCAAGTCAAATGCAAAACTAACCCACACTTTCTCTCTCTCCAAATTTCTACAAAACAATCCAAAACATTCACATTATTCATGAAAATACCACTAAATTTTGAATTATTTTTTTTTCAAATAAAATCAGATATTTTTGTCTTTCAAAACATATCAAAGATTTCAAGTTATTTACGAAAATGTCATCGTCTTCAATTTTTCAAACCTCCATGAACAACCAAAATCAAGCTCAAAATGCTTTGAGATCTCATTTTTGTTTGATAAATGTTTCATTCTTGAGCTTATAATTTCTTCCTCTTTCAATTCTTCTCCAATTTCATCCAAAAAACAATCTAAATGAGGTTTTTCAAAAAAAAAAATTCATAATCTCTTGAATTTCAATGGTTTTTGGTTTAAAAACGTTTGGGCTTCTTTACTAACGGTGAGACTAGAAGTTTTGGGTGCTTGAAGGAGCTTACACCGTGATCTACGCAGAAACGAAGCACATAATATACATCATTACCACAAACATTACCATAATCAATGGTGTCTAAACTAATGCAAGGCTCTTGCTTACACTAGGTTTGGATTGGTTCATGATTGTCCCTGTTTCATTAAAGAAATCTCCCATTCCCTACATAACAACAAGATCCATCACTACAATAGTCAAAACTTCAATAACCATAGAGGGAAGAAAGCAAGTTGTATCACTTCCCATACATGTCTCACAAGTTTTCCAGCACATAAAGCAAAGATACTCAAGAGTTCAAAATGCAATGGCACAAAAGGTAGAAAGTGAAAAAAATTATGATGAAAAAGAGACATTACGTTTTGGTCGTCAATATCGTCACTATTATAAGCTAATCATAGAGAATCTCCATTCTCCAATATCCACTAGTTTCATCACAAGACAAATTATTTAAATCTCGTAACCTCAAAGGAAATCAAGCTAGTTAAAGCAAAGTAAAATGTTCTTGCAACCAATCAAACTCACGATAAGTGAATTTACCAATGGAGATCTGCATGCTTGTGCAAAGATACAACCTGTCATGAAAGAATCATAACCAACTTCGTGTTTCCCTCAGGCTGCACGGGAACTTGTAACCGCTGGATCGCTGCTTGAAGATCAATACCTTCAAAGACACGAAGTGCGCCTTCTAAATTCCCTCTTTGGTGTTCCAATAGTGCTCTTGCTTCCTAAAACCGTAAAAAACAAGGGTATATCGAGACACGAATTCTTTCTTATCGGATTCATAGAGTTTGAAAAAAAAAACACAAACAAACCTCGTAATTGAGAGATAAACCTTCTCTCAAAGAAGATTCAGCTTCTTGGATATTTCCTTCATCAAGCTTTGCTTCAACTTCAGTTGTTTTCATACACATTTCATTTGCACATAGTTGCACATAGTTCGAATCGAACCGGCGATCGGAGGAAGAGAGCACCGGAAAAGAGACGGAGTTACTGGAGGTATAGAGTCGCCAATGAAGATCTGAAGAGAGGCAGAGAGATTCCTCATTTTTCTAACAAAATTAGGGTTGGCATATAAAATTTTTTTATATATGCATGGTACTTTGGTTAGGTTAAAATTTCGGTTTAGCGCATTTATTCGGTTATGTTAAAATTTTCGGTTTAGAAGACTTCGTTTGGAGTCTACTATACCCTAAACTCTCGATGAAACCCTAAACTCTCGACGAAACCCTAAATTCCAAGTAGACTACATATGAAGTCTACGAATTAGAGTAGACTTCACCAGAAGTCTACTATCCGAAAATCTAAATCGATTTTCTTCGAAGATTATTCAAAATCCTAAATAAAAACTTATCCAAAACATTCTAAGCGTCTAATATATTCACAAGTTCACATTTTTACGCAAATATGACATTTTAAAACTAAAAATTAAAACCCTAAATGTAACCCTAAGTGTAAAAACATGTTTACAACGTATAACTTCCAAACTATTACGCATATTTCGAACTCGTACTTCAGATACATACACAAAATTACGTACATAACTCAAAATTTAACATCCCTTTAGAGTTAATTCAACTTTAAAACTCGAACCCTACACTACAATTACATAAACCATCTAAGCCCTAAACACTAAACCATAAATAACAATCCAATTCCAAAAATGAAACCATTATAACCATATATAAACTCATGAAACGTACAAATATGAAACAATACTAACTATCAACATGTGATCACATCAATATCTAAGAAAATAGTTATGAAGTACCTTATTTGGTAACTCTTTGTTGAGTGTACTTATGTGTTTCATTAATAACCTAATTTGTCCTTGTTAGTTTAATTTGTGAAAATTTGTGCCGTTTTATTTTTCATATATCACAAATGTTTATAGTTTGGTCATCAACATAAATTTTTAATTAAACTAATTTTGATAATTTATAAATTTAAATTATAAAGTAGACTTTCACAAATGTCTACTATACAAAATAGTAGACTGCATATGCAATCTACGAGTTCGAGGGCTAATACAGTCATTTGTGTATCTGTTTTTTTGTTTGTTCATAAAGGATGAAACTGTAATTTCACTACCCTTTTAGATTACTTTTGCCAAACATGAACTCTTAGGTTAGTTTTGAAAACAAAATGAACTCTTAGGTCATTATTAGCAAATTTCCCATAAACCTTTCTTTTCAAATACCTTTGTTTTGACTTTTTTTTTTTTTTTTTTTTTTTGTCACGGACGCATTCTCATATATTGATTATAAAAATACATGAGTATCTTCAAACCAATACGGAACAGAAATGCTAACATAGGAAAAGATCATCTTACGGAGACGAGATTTCCTCGCTAAGAGGTCGGCTTTTTCATTCTTTCCCCTCGGACAATACAAAATAGTAAAGTCTGGGAAAGACATACGTAACTCCTGAAATTCGTCGAGCTCAGTTCGGAAACGGGGCCAGCTCTCGGGATCGTCTACCATACTTACTAACTCTTGGGAGTCGGTAAGGAAGACCGAACAATACCGTCCTTTTTGTCGCAGACATGCCATAGCCCAAAGAAGGCTCTGCAACTCAACATGTAATGGGGATAGAACTTGCTGGAGGCCTTTGGTGCCCATGATGTCTGTTGTGCCGTCCTGAAGTAGCAGAATCCATCCCACGCCGCTTGTCGTCTCCTCAGCTTTCCAGGATCCATCTACAAAACAACGGAAGACCGCCTGTGTGTCGTCTACCAACGTAGGCTTCCTCTGGGGTCGGGAAAGGAGCTCTTTTGACTTCGTAGCCAAAAACCAATCTTGTGCCTCTTTTCTGGCCAACGCCACAATTGTATCTGGTTGTCTGTCCACATTGTTGTAAACAAAATCGTTCCAAGCCTTCCACAGGTACCAAACGATCCATGGAAAGCACCGGATATGCGGTTCCAATTCGGTGGTATGTGGTACCCGGGAGAGCAAATAATCCATGTTTCTCCATAAGCTTGCCACAGGAAATACGGACGGAGTATTTGGAATGTGGGATAACGCCCATACTTGTCTAGCAGGCGAACACGTGAACAGAACATGATTTATGGTTTCATCAATATCACCACACCGTGGACACTGACGCTCCTGCTGTATATGCCTATTTGCCAACCTCTCATTGACTGGAACTGCCCCCGAGAGAGCTTGCCAGAAAAAATGGCGGATCTTATTTGATGTTTTAATCTTCCAAGCTTTTTCTTTTAAAGGATTTAAGGATGGTAGTTGTTGGGCAAATACCAAATCTGCCTCCAGCTCCTGTCTAGCCACTTCATAGCCTGACCGAACTGAGTACATACCAGACTTTGTAAAGTGCCAACAATGCCCATCGTTTGCTCCCCGCAGGGAGGGCCGTATAGATAAAATTAGTGGGATGTCCTCCGCTACGACACACGCACGGAGTCGTTCCAAATTCCAACTACCCGACCGTGGGTCAATAAAATCCGACACTCGGTCGTACCTATTGGGGGTCGGGGAAAGACTCCTGGCGCTTCGTGGGTACTTATCTGAAATCCACTTATCCGTCCAAAACCATGACTGTGTACCCGAGCCAATAATACGTCTCATTCATTTATCAATACCTTTGTTTTGATAATTATTATAAGTTGTGGCGACTCACATGACTCATACAATGATACTGTTATCAGTTATCAAAAATTATAACATATGATTTAAACAAAAAATGCACCAAGATGATTTCCATAATTTTACTGAACTACTAAAATGCCAAAACTTTAATATCGAAACAAAACCTGCAAATAAATATAACACAACATATTTCGAATTTTCTTTGATTCAAACATAATAAATATAAAATTTTGTCATGCACCATGACAATATTGTTACCTATAATTAAATATTTTTCCGCAGCTTCCCAACATATTCAATTCTAGCATAACTCTTATTTTGGCTACACATTTACGTATATAAAAAAGTGGTTGAAAAATTCATGCAACTAATAATGTTTATAATAAAAACAAAAATTAATACATACTTTACATTTTAAAATATTAAATTAAAAATGAAATATAAATAGTTTATCCAAATGATACGTATGAGTTATCTAATTACCTTTAAAATGTAACGAAAAGCCGCACAGATTTTTTAGTGAAAAATCTCCTCATCTATCTCTAGATCGCGAAAAATTTCTTCAACTATTCTTTTAGTGAAAAAAATATGAACTAAGTTTTGTTAGTGAAATCAGCCCTCTATTTACGGTAACATTTAAACCTTATAAAAACAAGCCAACACAATCCTCCATAGTAACATGTAAATAACTTACTATTTTTGTTATTATTTGAGACGCTTTATCGTTGTTTTAACAAAATAAAAACTTTTTTGTAGAATTTAAACTTTACCGTAGACGGAGGGTTGATTTCACTAACGAAATTTAGTTCATGGTTTTTTCACTCAAAAGATAGCTGAGGGAGTTTTTCCAATATAGAGATAGTTTTGGAGTTTTTTCATTAAAAACCATTATATAATAACATATACTTTTTGTCATCTCATAATATATTAAAGCCATAAGGTGAATAAAAAAATAAGGCGAATCAAAATAGACAATTATAAGAACACACAGACTACACTCACGGTCTACCACACCTGAGAAGAAAACTGAAAAAGGATACAAACCAATACAAGCAGGTCTAGAAATCAACACAACCACGTCGACTAACAAACTAGAAACCTCCTATTGCGAATCAAAGCTACCTGAACAAACTAAGCCCAAAGCTTCACACTTTGGCAACAAACCAAAGACGATGAGAAAGACATTTTGATTACCATGCCACGAATGAAGCCCAATGGAAATACAGACTTCGAAAGATCAGAGATGTAGGAACAAGGAGGAAGACCCGCAAACGGTTAGGAGAACAAAACCCCTCGGAACCGGAGATAAAAACCGCAGCAAAGCCAAGAAATGAAACATGCAAGAAAGGCATATAAACTGATAACGAGAACAAACAGTGAACTAGCCTCTGACCACAAGCCTAATAAAAGCCATGAAGAGGAGAGAAGCCGAGAAGAGACACGCTGCTCAGCCACATCTGCAGACCAAAGAGGCCCGAGAGAACCAACCGGCTTTAGAACAAAAACTCCGTACAAGAAAAAGCGAACCAAAGATCTCCAAACCCAGAACGACCAACGTCCTCAATCAGTCGCATACATGAGAAGGAAGCCAGGGCACTCGACAACAAAATGAAGACCAAGGAGCTTACCACGACAACTAACCTCTATCAAACCGGGAACTACAAGGACAAACGACAAGAGTCTAGGAAGGTAGAAAGCTACTTGGTCAGCCACGGCGAGGCACATGAGATCTGCACCCGAGAGAAGAAACAAAAGCTGGAGAAAAAGAGGACCACTGAACGAAGATCTGAGGCAGTCCTCAAACTTCAAAGCATACTATCACACCAAATCTAAATCACTGACGCCATCCTTAGCCTGCAAGACAACCGAAGATACATGAAGAACAACGAGCTTGACCTCTAGATCTAGGGATCGAGACGACTACCAGCCTCCTCCCGTAGCCACCGTCCTTAAGCGACTTCATAGGAAGAAACCCACCTCGACAACGAAACTAGATCCGAAGCAGAGACCCACTGTCAAATCCAAAGACGAACCAAATTTAAAGCTTGAGCACATACCAAACTTTAAAAATCGAGAACAAAAAGATGAAGCAAGAAGCAAGGAAAGGGAAAGGGTTCCTTATCCGGCGGCAGTGAAAGCTACACATGTAAGAGAAAGAGATCGGAGAAAATTTTAAGCGGCGGCGCTAGATTTGTTTTTGGGAAAAAATCGTCACTCAAAAGCTTTTTTGTTTAATGATATAATAATATACTCCTTCTGTTCCTAAAAGATAACAACTTTACAAAAATATTTTGTTCCAAAAAGATAGAGTTTTTACTGTTTTCTATGCACTTTTACAAATTCCAAAACAAATACTGAAATATCATTGGTTAAATTTTATTGAAAACTGTAAATCGTCAAAATCAATGCGTTTTCTTAATAAGTGTGCATAACCTTAAACATCTATCTTTTTGAAACGGAGGGAATACATACATATATATAGTAATAATTTAGAAAAAACATTAAATGAAGTATAGTGAAAAAATAAAAAGGAATATATTACAGGGAAAAACCCCGAAAAATACCCCAACTAATTTATTTCTGTTAGAAAAATACCTAAACTTTTTGCGTTGCCAGAAAAATACCTGAACTAAATAATTTTGTTCGTTTAATACCCAAACTTTTGAATTGTGAAAATTTTACACATCCGACTTAACGGAGTTTTAATGTCGTTAACGGTCAGTAAACGGAGGTTAACATCCGTTAAGTCGGATGTGTAAAACTTTCACAATTCGAAAGTTTGGGTATTAAACGAACAAAATTTTTTAGTTCAGGTATTTTTTTGGCAACGCAAAAAGTTTAGGTATTTTTCTAGCAGAAATAAATTAGTTAGGTATTTTTCGAGGTTTTTCCCTATATTATATTGAAATGTTTACCCAAAGAGGCATTTATTTCTGTTTTCTCTCTAAAGTTTCGCTTTCCTCTTCTCCGGCGAAGGAGCGGTAGCACCGGATATGTGAGAGGAGTGTATAATATTTTTTAGATAAGCTTAGATCTGTTTCTCTCTCGGCTTCCGATTCAAATCGAATTTGTTTTTCCGGCTTAGTCCGGATTTCGTTTTTCTGTTTGTTCGTTTTCTTCATGTTCGTTTGGTTGCTAAGATTTAATCGTTGAGATGGTGATTCAAAAGAAGAAGGGTACATGTGTTGTTCTAGTTTCCAGCTTAGTCCGGATTTTTTGTATCTTCCTTTTGCATGGTGTTTGAAAACCAAAGATGCGGTGGCTCTGTATTTTCAGATTTGCTTGAATTTCTTTTGAAGGATATAATTTCTCGCTTTTTCTCCAAGGAGATGCAGATTGGATGGAGTAGAAGATGAAGAATCAGTGCTCTCGTCGTGTTTGATGGTTCCCTGATGATTTTTTGCTCTTTCCACACTGAGATTTAAGTTATGAAGATTATAATGGCCGTTTGTACTCTCCGGTAAGCTTTGGCGAAAGGATTTCTCCGGTGAAATTTGAAAGCAGTAGGGTCGGACCTTGTTCGTAGTTGTGGAAGTTGATCGGATCTTGACCCGCCAGTGATGATCGCCGACGATGTCTGTGGCAGTGGCTCACTGCCAAACTCAACCTTAATCTTACACGTGTTTAGAACTAAGAGGGGTTATTGGTTTCTGGATTTTAATGGATTTGGAAATCCAAACAAAATCTAGTGTTATTGGTTCTATGATTTTAAAATCTATATTAAAATCCGATGTTATTGGTTCTATGATTTATAAATCCTAATTAAAATCACGTGTTATTCAATCCTACGGATTTACTTATGGATTTGATTTCACTTAGGATTTTAATGGATTTGAAAGGATTTCATGTCAAAAATACAAAGGATCAAATCTGAGGGAAACCTTCGGATTTACAAAGATTTATAAATCTTATCAGATTTACAAATTAAAAAACACAGACTTATAAATTCACAAATCAACTAAAATAATTAAACCAATAAATAAAACACCATCAAACAAAATAATAGAAAAATTGTGTCACGTATATACTTTTTGTCTCTTCTTTATCATCTTATATATGTTTTTCTTGCTTCTTTCTTTTTATAGGCTAGTTCATTTTTTTTTGCTATTTACGTGATTAATTTCTCTGTAATTTTTCACAATAAGGATTTTAGTGAATATTATTGTGAAATCATATACTAATCATCGTAAATAATATATATAAAGATACAAAGGTGTATGTGTTAGTGTTCGTTTTTGATGGGTTAAGTTTTATTTGTTAAAAGTATACTCAAACATGGATTCAACAAATACGGGAGAACAAGAAATCCCTGAAGAACGAGAAAGACATATATCACATGAAAATAATGAGTTAGATATTGATATTACTTTATTGGTTAGTCAATGAAATCTATTTAGTTGATTTGTAAATCCAATTTATTTGATTTTGAAATCCACGGTATCTATTATTATGGATTTTAAAATCCATGGATTCATCTCATATTTCTAAAATCCATTAAAAAACACAAACCAATAACCCCTTTAATAGATTCTTCTCTTTGAGATATGTTTAGCATTTGGGCTTTATATGGGTATACTGGGCTTTGCTAATTTCACCTTGTTATGGCCTTTTGGCATTTTATCTAATTTACAAAATGGATGACAAAAAAATAAGAAAAAACCCAAAGAGGCATTTAACTTTATGTCGGCGTTAAATGGACAAGCCACTCAACATTGTTTTGAATTATCTACTTTCTTGAAAACGGCACTTTTATAACTAAACCATCTTTATAGTGTAACTATAGTATTATTACTAGGGTTTCTTACATAGAGGCAAAATCTGCATTGAGATTCAAAACATCGAGATCCAAAACATCGAGATCCAAAACATCGTTTTATGCGCAAGCTTTTAATATTGTTTATTTAGTCTTTGTTTATTACCGTGTTTGTAAATTGGTCGTCGATGACAAACTTAGACTATGATGGCTGAGATTGGTTGCAGCCATTGGAAGAAAAAGGTGGTTGAAACGTTGTGATATTACTATTCGGACGAGCGGTTTGAACGTGCGATTGAAACTGGTGATTAAAACAAGAGGTTAAAAATGTTATTTCGACGAGAAAATAGGCGGTTCTAAAGACATTTTCAAACGCTAATAAAAATGTGTGTTTATATATTCGTATGTGAATAATTGTTGTTTTGTTTTGTTTTGTTTTACTTCTAAATAAGTATTTGTAAATATCTCTATAAATAATTTTCTTTAGACACACATGTTCTAACGCATGAATAATTATAATATACATTTATTTAGAAATTATTTATGTTATTAATTTTAAATTATTTATTAATACATCTATATTTCTAAATCATCTAAACAAAATTTGATTATATAATCTGACCCATTTTGAAAATGGTTGCATGTACGGATTAAATAGTGTATATTTAGTTATATGTGACATAGATATGTGTTTCACATATATATGGAACGGAGCACCAGGTCCAGTGCATGATGCTAGAGTTTTAGCTATTGCGCAACAAAATAGTAAAACATTTACAACGCCACCTTCAGGAAAATATTAAATAATTATTATTTTTAAGATGAATAATTGTAATATATGTTTACTAATAATTTTTATTATTAATTTCAAATTACTATATATCATATATATTTAAAACATATAACCAATCTTTTATTACATAATTTTATTTAATTATACAATTCAACCGCTATATTGTTACCAATCAAACTTATATTTCAACCGCTCTCTCTTACGGAATCGCCTTCTCTAACCATTTTTTTAACCGGCTCATTTCAAACGACCTTCAGTATAACCACACAAAAAAATTAACCGTTCGGTTGAAACAGAGTGACCAATCTGACCAGATGTTTGGTATCATATAAAATCATCGATTCTTGTTCTGTCATATTTCCAAACGTTATGTTTTGGACATGTTTGTTTCTTAATTGAGATTGATCATTTAGATTAAAATGAGAATTGATAAATGAACATTATTCAAATAAAATATATTGTTAAATTTAAAAAAAAATTAAGTTAGGTTTTCAAAATCATTTGATTAAACCAAATTATATCATTTTTGATTCATTCAAATATATCGTTTAAAAAAATATTTGAATAAGAATATTAGATAAACAAATGAAAATATCCAGTGTCTAAACAACTGCGACTAATAGTATTCGGAAAAAATTACATAAATTGTTTCATATTTTCTAAGTTTAATATATGTAACCTGTCGTAGTTTACCAATGGGACCAAGTTTAGATTATATATAATTATATTGTTATCATATGAAATCCTCTAAACATATAGTTTTATAAAATTGTAATTAATTCAAGAATGGACCAGTGCATGTAATATCGTGGTCTATATACAGTGATTATAGTATTATCACGTAAATTCAAATCTGTGTAATTTAACTAAATATAAGTCGTTAGATACAAAATGAAGAATTTTAAAAATGTCATTTTTGAAATTTATTTTTCCAAAAATACTACTATGAATTGTCAAATTTTAAAAATGTCATAAAATCAAAACATTTAAACCCTAAACTCTATAAACCTATGATATTATGAGTAAAAAATATTTGAAAAGTGATAATTTTGAATTTTTGTTTATAATGTGAAAAAAACATTTCGAAAATGGCATTTCTCAAAAAAAAAAACTTTAAGAAGAAATTAATTTAAACAACGTTTATAAACAAAGAAATTAATGCATCATCATCGGGTCAACGTTTTGAAGTTAAATGCTTGTAAATTCTTTACTCTCCATCAATGTTTTTAAAACCGTACCGGCGACCGAACCGGAAAAGCTTTTGGGTCATGGATCAATGTGGTCCGACCGGTTCGAACCGGAAAAACTTTTGGGTCATGGGTCAATGTGGTCCGACCGGTTCGAACCGGGTCGAACCGGGTTTAATAGTGTTTTTAAAAATAATAATATATATAGTTTTTGTATAATTATAATATTCAAATATATAATATAACCTTTAAATAAACATATTTCTAAATATTAGTCATGAGAAAAATCATTTTAATAACAAAAAAACTATTCAAAAACAAAATTTAATGAAAAATAGTTAAGTTTATATGTAAAAAAAAATTAAAAACATTAAACCATAAAAAAAATTAACTAAATTCAAAACTAGTATTTGTTTTTATAAATTTTAATTATAAAAATTAAATATGAAAAATGTTAAAAAATGTAAATTTTCAAAAAAAAAAAAAAAAAAAAACCTTGAACCCGGATCAACCCAACCCGGGTAGTCAGCCGGTTCATAGTTGAACCCGATCCGACCCCCGGTCCGGTCCGGTTTTCAAAACATTGCTCTCCATTGATGTAAGGAAGAGACAATGTCAACTAGAGACAAATCTAAATAAGATCGTAATATACAAATTACTGATTCAAAGTAGTTGTTTCGTAGATATTAACAGAATATAATGAGAATATTAAGAGCATATACTAACACCCTTGTTTCGTAGTTTTTTTCCACTTTTGCATCAGGATAGTGAGATTTATACATATGTATATATATATATGACTGATTTCAATATGGTTTTAATATATTAATTATTAATACAATATTTAAACTTTGTTTTTTTGTTTTTCGACAAGTTGAACAATTAAATAGAAAAAAATTGCACATTCTCTCTCTCTGGACTCGATCAAACATTATAAAAACTTATCACTCATTATATCTCTCCATCCAAATCTTGAATCAAGACTTGTCTCTCGAAAGAGTACACAAAATGGTTCGGGGTATATTGCAAGAAGCACTTTTGGGCATGGAACAAAACTTTACAACGATACAAGAACAACTGAAACGGCGCGATTCTCACATCAATAAAAGTAAGTCAATTTTTTTTTTGGAATTGCTATTGTACTGTTCTTTTTGTCTTTGTTAATCGTCGGAATCTCAGATACGCCGTTTGTTAGTATGCCCCGTAAGGCCGCCCTAAACCGGGGGAGTGCCAATCTGGGTTTGTTTTGCTTTTTTGTAATTTTTCTATATTTATGAAAGATATAAATAAGCTAAATATAGAAACTGAAAATTATTCGGCTAAAAAAAAAAGAAAAAAAAAAAAAATTATTCGGCTTTTTCAATCACAAACACCGGAGTTTTAGTTGATTTTTATTTTTATATTTTAAGTTTGATGCGGTTTCGGCTACATCATATTCGGACATGAGAAAAGTAAAACTATGAATTCGGTTTATTATCTTCTTCGTTTGGTTTACAAAGTGTGGTTTGGCTCGGTTTAACCGGATTTAACATCTCATCCAAAGTTGTCACAAATTAGAGATAAATCAAGTCTCTGATACAAATCAATGTTTTTAAAACTGACCAGCGATCAACCCGGAAAACCTTTTAGATCATGGGTCAATATAGTCTGACCGGGTCGAACCGGTTTAATAGTTAAAAAAAATAGTAATATAAATAGTTTTTGTATAATTATAATATCCAAATATATAATATAGCCTTTAAATAAATATATTTTTAAAAATTAGTCATCAGAAAAATTATTTTAATAACAAAAAAATATTTAAAGATAAAGTTTAATGACAAATAATTAAGTTTATATGTAAAAAGAAATTTGAAAACATAACAAAATTCAAAATTAGTATTTGTTTCTATAAATTTTAATCATAAAAATTCTAAATATAAAAAATATAAAAATTTGGAAATTTACAAAGGAAAAGAAAATTCAACCCAACCAGGATAGCTGGCGGGTTCCTGATTGAACCCGGTCCAGGAACCCGGTCCGACCTCGGTCCAGTCCCATTTTCAAAACACTTACAAATGAAATGAATTACGAACAGTGTTGCATTTATTATAGAGAATATTATAATATTAGACGTTAGGAATTGATTGCATAGTTCAGAGATAGACATCGGTCTTTCTTGGAGATTAGTCTCCGGCAGATCTTGAGAGATGCGTCTCTCCGGGGGACAGTGGGTTCCCCGCATACCGATCGTTCGTCAGGACTGCGAGGACTGAGAGCGTGAGGGTATGGGGATAGTTTGGGAGGTTGCGACCTCTGACAGATCTTTGCATACCGAGAGCTTGATAGACTGTGTGTCTTGATGGATTGAGGTGTGGAGATGATTGAGTATCGAACACCGTCAGGACTGCGCGGACTGAGGTAGGTTGATACTAGACACCTAGAGCTGAGGGGTGACGATCCCGAAGGCTAGATGGTGGCTATGAGTTATGAGCTATGGGCAATCAATGTCTGAGACGGGTCTATTATGTGCATAGGACGGATGTGAACCTCGAGAGGGTCTGGGAGATGTGGTCTCCGGTTTTACTGGCGGGTTGGCCAGGGGTTAGCTTGGTGGGTAGTGTTAGAGGATTCGAGGACGAATCCAGTTTTAGTGGGGGAGAATTGTGACGCCCGTGAACCATTTTTGATAAAATGGAGGGGCTGTCGATCGACACATGAGGTGTCTGTCGATCGACAGGGCTCTTAGGGGGTGTCGATCGACACACCTAGTGTATGTCGATCGACAGGTGCCCGAATTGGTTGGTTTTCTGGTTCGATTTAAGTCGTTCAATTGGACCGGACCGGTTTGGGGAAACCCTAGGGCTTCGTATTTAAGGGTTTTTGGCCGCATTTGAGCGAACCAAAGTCCCAAAAACGCAGCAGACAGAGTTTGAGAGGAGTTCTCTGTTTCCTGTGAGTTAACACTTCTAACGTTTATTCTTAGCAGGCTTTTTACAATTTCCCGGCCAAGACCCTGAAACCAAAAGCAATGATAAAGAGTTCGTTGTGACGTCGGAAAACGGCGTCGTGGCGGCCGATCACGAGAAATGTTCGGAGATCGGTGCTGAGGTGCTAGGACGACTCGGAGGCACCGCAGTTGACGCGGCTGTAGCCGTCGCATTTTGCTTAGGTGTGATGAATCCATCGTCGAGTGGAATCGGCGGCGGAGCCTTAATGGTTGTTGGTTCATCATCCGGCTCCGTAGCTACGGCTTACGACATGAGAGAAACCGCTCCATTGGCTGCTTCACAGGTACTTGTACTTGTCGTTACTAATAAAGTTAAATCACCAAGGAAAACAAGACAGCAAAAGTTACTACTAGGAACTTTGTTATTAGTTAGTAATAAAATTAAATATCACTAAAATAAAGTAACGTTAATGAATGGGTAAAAACTGTAAATGTAATAGGATATGTTCGAGAACAGAGAGGCGGAGAGAGTAGTAGGACCATTATCGATAGCAGTTCCAGGAGAGATAGCCGGGCTTTACAAAGCATGGGAGACACACGGTCGTGTCCAATGGAAACTACTGGTCGAGCCGTCTATTAAGCTTGCTAGAGACGGCTTTGAAGTTGGTTCACATCTCGCTTTTGCCATATCCAAGAACGAGGATATGATCAAGAATGACATTGGTTTGAAGAGGGTTTTCACTAATGGAGACAAATTTTTGAAGAAGGGGGATATATGTTATAACCCCAAACTCGCTGAGACATTGGAAGTAGTGGCCGAGAAAGGGATGAAAGCATTTTACGAAGAAGATGTGGCGGAAAAGCTTGTGAACGATGTGAGGGAGGCCGGAGGGATCATGACGATGGAAGATTTGCGGAGTTATGAAGTTAAGGTGACCGATGCGATGGTTGTTGATGATGTTATGGGTTATAAAATACAAGGAATGTGGCCTCCAGCGTGTGGAACTACGGGTTTTGCAATGGTGAGTGGTAAATCGTATGAGTTTATTTTTGGTATAATGTTAATAGCTTTCATACAATGTTAATAGCTTTCATGTTTTGATGTTGTTACAAAATAGGTAATGAATGTACTGGAGAGATATAAGAAAGTCACGGATACTGATGAGACTTTCGGTCTGCATCGTCTTATAGAAGTCATGAAACATATGCTTGCCGCTCGAATGGATCTTGGAGATCCTGCGTTTGTTAAGGGAACATCTA
This sequence comes from Arabis alpina, assembly GCA_900128785.1. Taxonomy (NCBI): domain Eukaryota; kingdom Viridiplantae; phylum Streptophyta; class Magnoliopsida; order Brassicales; family Brassicaceae; genus Arabis; species Arabis alpina. Next base: position 16,547,027 of record LT669794.1, on the reverse strand, counting down.
ATATTGTGGAGAATTTGCTCTCTAAGTCTTATGCGGAAAGAATCCAAAAGAAAATATCCGATTACACGACATTCCCACCAGAATATTACCTCAACAAGTAAGTCATTGATTAAGGAAGAGGACTTGTGGAATTTTTTTAGGGTTTATCTTAATGTATGTTGTTTAAATTGGTTTTGATAGATATAATCAGCTTGAGGATCAAGGGACAACTCACTTCTGTGTGGTGGATAAAGATAGAAACGCAGTGTCAATGACAACAACTTTGAACTATGCCTTCGGATCAGGGTTTATGTCGCCTACAACTGGTGTTATACTCAACGGCCAGATGGAGGATTTTGCAATACCAACCCTGAACTCTCCAAGTAGCCTCCCTCCAGCACCGGCAAATTTTATCGCGCCAAAGAAGAGGGCTCTGTCTTCCATGATGCCTCTAATCATCACAAAGGTAACTAAATAAATGCAAAACCAAGGTAATCTCATCCTTTGTTTTGTGACAAGCAATACAAAACCAAGACAGGGCAGGAAGCTTAGGTTCCTTAATAAAACAGAGTCAAAATAGGGAAGCTTTGGTTCACTAGTGTCTCAATGAAACAAACCTAAAGCAGAGGAGTTTCCCGGAAATCTAAATGAAACATAACACAACAGGGTCAAAACAGAGGATTGTAGGTAAACTTACTATTGTTCGTTTGTTTTTGAAGGACAAAGAGCTGGTCGGAGTAATTGGTGCGAGTGGCGGGCCTTATATATTTCCTGCGGTGATCCAAGTGTTCCTCAATCACTTTATCTTCAAGATGAGTCCTTTAGAGGCTGTTCAGAGTCCAAGAGTCTATCCTAAGGTAAATGCATCAAAGACAAAACAATTTTTTTACAGATTTTGTTTTCTTTGTAAATAAATAATATGCCGGTTTGAGTGGTGAGACAGTGACGGTACTAGCACAAACCACTAATCTATATCCTGACTAATTTCTGTCAGATTTTTGATCAAAGAGTTCTTGTCAACTCTGCAGTTAAAACCAAACGAGGTGTGGTATGAAGACATGAAAGTGTACAATGGAGATCACATTAAGCTAAAAGAAGAGACTCAAGAGTTCTTGAAGATGAGAAGACATAAACTAGTGGTGACAACAGTGGGAGGCATTGTTCAGTTTGTTGTCCAAAACAGAGTTCATGATTCTAAAACAGTTTTGACGGCAGTTAGTGATCTCCGAAAAGATGGGAAGCCAGCGGCTGCTAAATGCTAATGCTGCTCCAACTCTTGTCTCTTGGTCATGCTCCTCTGATTTGATTTTATCATGCACCATAATTTTACGGTTTGGGCCCAATTAAAAACCCATTTAAAAATAAGGAATTTAACTCATTTTTCCGTCCATTTAGAGCATAGTAAGGTTGTGTTGTGTTACTTTGTGTATTTTTTTTTTTTGTCATATGAATGTCGTTAGAGCATAGTAAGGTTAGCGCATAGTAAGGGGTGTGTTTTTAGTCAACAGGTCTAGTTGTTTTTCCTTTGTCGTTTTGTTTCTGATGTTGATCTTGGTTGTTTTGCATGTTGTTCCTGTTGATATCGGCTCTAAAACCGTATTTCACACCTGTATTCAAAAAACGAATTCTACGAGGCTTAATGTTACTTGTGTATTATACGAAGACAATTTAATAAAATAAAATTAAAAGATGGATCGACAGACACATAAAATGTTCAGAAGAAAATCGAAGTAAAGCTCCATTGGCTGCACAACAGATACAAATCAATCGTGAGTTATATATCAAAGTAGAGAATCTCATGATATAAAAAAAGCTTGCATCCATGTGGAAATCTATAGCATATGTTTGCTTCTCCTTCCACAAATTAAGCTTTCTAGATTAATATATTTTTATTTTTGAAGCGTCTCGCACCGGTTGGCTTTTCTCATAAGAAACAACATGGGGTAAGCGTGATTTTGGAGAGGGAAATAATCGGGTGACGTGGCAAAGGAGATTTTGGCGACAAAAAGATGATTTTCTAGGGTTTTTGTAGCCGTCGTGCAACTAGGGTTTCTGTTATAGGAATTGAGAGAGGTTGATCCGACGGTTGAGATTAATTCACAAAATGAACGGTTGAGATGAATTCCGGAGATTAAGTGCTTAAAAGCAACAAAGAAACAGATTTTGGGAATTATCGAAAAATTGTAATTGTTCTTTGAATCTTGTTTGTAACAAACCCTAAATCTCTCTCGAGAGAATCGCTTCATCGTTCTAGTTCTTGAGGAACTAGATGTTGAGTGTATTGAATCCTTGTTTCATAGTATAGTTCAAGTTTATCAAAACCCTATTTTTCTGTTACAGTTTCCGGTGGTTTTCACCGTTCATCCTGGTCATGGAGAAACCGGAAAAAACAGGCGAGTCGCAGGAGAAACTCAGTGGATTGGAGGGCCAAGTTGTATCTCAAACTCAAATTCAAAAGCCTTCTTGGAAGGCGGGTGCAAGCTAAATCTTCAGTGTCAAGGCATGAATATCGTTTCACAGAGGTTGATGGTAGTCAGGTGGTGGAGATTCCTGATGATGTGATTAAAGAATTCGATTCCTCTCTGGGAAGGTTTTCTCATCGGGCACTTCTTATCGGCGGCACCACATGTGGCAAAGGTGCACGTGATTGTCAACAAGAATTGGCCTCTTGGTGATAAGTCAATCAAAGTTGATGTATTCGAAGTGAATGCGACAACGATGAAATTCAGAATACGGGAGAGATCTGTCCGTTCATGGGAGATCGCAGGTGTTCAAATGCTTGTATCAAAGTGGTCTCCTATCAAAGAGGAGCAACAACCAGATATGAAATCCTATAGATCACCATTAAAAATGTTCCGCACAATCTCTTTTCATGGAAGGGATTGAAATTCTTAGCGAGTGCGGTGGGAGAGCCAAAGCGTTTGCATCCGGATACAGAGTTGTGTAAAAACTTTGAAGAAGCAAAGGTGTTGGTGGAGACTGATTTGACGAAAGACTTGCCGAAATCATTCCGATTTCGCTCAAGTATGGGAGTGGATGCGGTGGTGGAGTTTAAGTATCCATGGCTCCCTCCTCGTTGCTCAAAGTGCTCTAAATGGGGTCACACAACTGAAGTATGTCTCATAAATAAAGGAGCACAAGTGACACTATTAACTAAATCAGTTGAGAGTGGTTCAACACAATCATAATCCAATGCTATTGGTAATAGGACTGAGAAGACAATGGAGAATGCAGTGGTAGAGATGGTGAAGGTAATCAGTGATGTTAGTGTGCAAGAGCATAGTTTGGACCCGCAAACTCTGCCCCTCACAGAAACAGAGGAGGACCAAGGTTTTGTGGATGACCAAGAAGCAAGAGCACAACCTGTTATAGCTACAAAGCATATAGAAGAAAAATGGCAATCGGTCTCTCCAACAAAAATTGGCCGAGACCCATGCTTATTGGGAACCAACTTGAACCTTGACATTTCTTCATCTCGCTTCTCGGTTTTAAATACAACAGAGGAAACAGATGAGGAGAATGCGTCTGAGAACGAGGAAACATTGGAGGAAAATGAGTTAATCATGGTTAAAAATACAGAGAAAGCGGTTGAAAATAATAAGAAGAACCAACGACAAACACCGAGTACTCGGACTCAACTTCATCGAGCCAAGAAAGGTGTAAAGAATAAGCTAAATGAAACGTATGGGGAGGAAGAGTGAGACTTACTCCTTTTTTCAAAAGTGGTCAAATGATTACGTGTTCGGTTTTGTTAGAAGGGAAGGATGAGGAGTTTTTTTGTTCATTTGTTTATGCGTCTAATCTAGCGGAGGAAAAAAAAGAATTATGGGAAGATATTAAAAATCATCATAACTCACCAATGGTTCGTACTCGACCTTGGTTGATTTGTTGAGATTTTCAGGATACAATGCGGTATTGTTCCTTGCTTGATCTTCGATGCCATGTGCCTGTTTTTACATGGAAGAATATGAGGGAGGACGTGGCTAGTGTAAGAAACTTGATAGAGTTTTGATTAATGATAAGTGGCTTGTCACTTACCCCAATTCATATAGTTATTTTGAATCGGGGGATGTTCAGATCACTCTAGAGGAAAATTAGAAGTGGAAGCGGCACAAGCAAGAGGGAAACGAACATTTAAATTTTCTAACGTGCTCATCATGGTTCCGCAATTCATACCATTGGTCACAGAATACTAGCAAAGTACATATGAGTTATTTATCTCCACATCTGCATTATTTCGCCTGGGATAAAACTAAAGGCTCTCAAGCTCCATCTACGTAAGATTGGAAAGGAAAATCTTAATGATTTGACCCGGCGTACTAAGGAGGCTTATACAGATCTCTGCAACAAGCAAGAAGCTACGCTACAAAACCCGAGTCAGCAATCCATGATGGAGGACGCTCACAAGGTGGCAGAGATTGGTGACACTGGAAGAAGGCTATCCTTAGCAGAAAGCCAAACTTCATTGGCAGCAGTGGGAGACCGTAATAATGCGTATTTTCACCGCTCAGTCCAAGTACGACAAATGCAAAATTCCATTAGAGAGGTCACGGGTCTGAACAGAGAGGTATTTAAGGAGCCGATGGAGATCAAGGCAGAGGCAGTATGGTTCTTTGAAGATTTTTATACTTATGAACCCGATGATGTTGATATTATCTCTATTGAGGAATTGCAGGAACTTTTACCATTCCGTTGTACCGAAGTTAAGTGTGCAATACTTGTCCGAGAGGTTACTGCAGAGGAGATAGGAAAGGTACTCTTCTCAATGCCTAATAACAAATCTCCGGGTCCCGACGGAAACACGAGTAAGTTCTTTAAATCAGTTTGGCCATTGGTTGGAAAGGACTTTACGGTTGCTATACAGTCTTTCTTCATCAAAGAGTTTCTCCCGAAAGGGCTTAACTCAACCATTGTTGCCTTAATTCTAAAAGTGGAAACAACTCGTGTAATAAAAGATTATTGGCCGATATCATGCTGCAATCTGATCTATAAGGTGATATCAAAAATTATTACTAATCGGCTAAAAGGAATCCTCCCCAAGTTTATAAGTCAAAACCAATATGCGTTTGTTCAACAAAGATTGCTCATGGAGAATGTTCTTTTAGCGACGGAATTAGTGAAGGATTATCATAAGGACGACATATCGTCGCGGTGTGCGATGAAAATTGATATCTCTAAAGTATTCGACTCAGTTCAATGGGGCTTTGTGTTGAACACATTAGCAGCTCTGAATTTCCCTGAATAATTTATTCATTGGATACGTTTGTGCATTACTACGGCTTCCTTTTCTGTTCAAGTGAATGGTGAATTAGCTGGATTTTTTAGAAGCAAGAGGGGTCTTCGACAAGGCTGTGCGTTGTCCCCATATTTGTATGTGACGTGTATGAATGTTTTGTCACGTTTGATTGACAAGGCTGCGTTGGCAAAACAGATTGGTTGAAGGTGTATTACGCATATTTGATGAGTTTGCAAGAATCTCTGGGCTGAAAATAAGCTTGGAGAAATCCATGCTTTACTTAGTATGGGTCTCTGATCAAGTTAGAGAAAGTATCACATCGACCTTTCCCTTTGCCATAGGGCAGCTTCCTGTCAAATATTTGAGACTTCCTTTACTCACAAAGCGTATGTCAGCAACGGACTATCACCCTTTACTTGAGCATGTTCGTCACAAGTTTTCACTGTGGGCTGCTTGTCATCTTTCATATGCGGGGAGAATGCAATTGTTAAACTCGGTAATTAGAAGTATTGTGAATTTTTGGTTCTCTGCATTTCGATTACCGACACTTGTATTACAGATATCAACAAGCTTTGTGCAGCTTTTCTATGGTCCGGACTTAAACACTAGGAAAGCTAAACTAGCTTGGACTGATGTATGTCGACCAAAGACGGAGGGAGGTCTGGGTTTCCCTAACCTCAAAGAAGCCAATCAAGTGAGTACTTTAAAGCTTATTTGGCGCATTATTTCCAATCAGCCATCTGATAAACCAATGAAGGCATATGTGTACAAGAAGAAGAAGATGGGTTGAGGCGGGAAGCAGAGTTTAAATGGAGTTTGGTTTAGAATAAACCGGGAAAAGAAGTATTAAAGGATTGAAGATTTAACCATCGGTTAAGAGGCCGTTAAGTCTTGTAGTTGTTTTGGATAAGGTTTGTTACGGAGTTGGAATTGTTATAAGAGAATTCAGTAACAAGAAACGTATTCATTCATGAACATTCCTTTGTATTCTCAGAATCATCTTGTAATTCTCTATCAATAAAGAAGATTTGTTCTTGTTACGTAGAAAAGATCTTATCAATTGGTGCGGTGAGTAGTCTAAGATGAGTAAGAGAGCAAAAGGAAGAAATCAGAATCAGTCTACGGCGATGGAACTTTCGGAGCAATCTGAAATCGATATCACCAATAGCCGCATCGACGAGATCGCAGAGAAGTTGGATTCATCGATATCAGGAACAAAGGAGTGTTTCGATTCGATCGAAGAAACATTGAAGCATCTACTCGAGCTAGCAAAAGGTGGAAATCGTTCATCAGAACCATCATCGTTACAAGGAGTCGCAGGAACAAGTACAATGAACTTGGGTAATCAGGTACACAACTCGAATCTGGAACAAAATCGCCTAGATCCTAGGGAAAATGATCAGGTGGTTAGTATGGTTACAAAATCACGTGAAAATTGACTCAAGAAACTAGAACTTCCGATCTGTGATGGTGAGGTTCTTCATAATTGGTCAATATGAGGAATCAGAGAAGATGAATGCTGTGTTAGTCAGTTTGTCAACGAGAGTCTCAAAGTGGTATTATTGGGAAACAAGAAACATTCCGTTTCAAGATTGGTCAGAGTTTAAAATGAAATTGGTAAGACGATATGGAGCTAAATGAAGTACAACGTTGGAGGAGAGATTGTATGCATTGAAACAAGAAGGAACAGTAGAGGAGTTTGTTGAAAATTTTGAAGATATATCATCTCAGGTGTTTAATGTGGATGATAAAAGTTTAGAAGCAATTTTCAAGAACGGCCTAAAACCAGAGATAAGAGCATTGGTAAAAATGTTGAGGCCGAGAGGTTTAAGAGATGTAATCGAAACAGCTTTGGAAATGGAGGACAATATAATGTCCAAAGTGGTTTATGGAGCATTATATTCAGAAAAGTCAGGGTTTAAGAACAGACAGGGGTATCAAAACGAGAACAGTTGGCAAAATAAGCAGAATAATAGAGGCAATCAATCTAATATGAAGCAGGGACAAAAACAGATCAATGGAGGTAAAGAGAATCGTCCTAGATTACGCTTGTCCCCAGCAGAATATGAGGAAAAGAAGAGGAATGGTTTGTGTTTTAAGTGTGATGAGAAATATTTCGTGGGACACAACTGTGCCAACAAGGAATTGCGAGTGTTGCTAGTGGTTAACGGTTGTGAAATCGAAATAAATGAAGATGGGGAAGAATCAATATCAGGTGAAGAAATAGAAGAGGATTAAAAGGAGTTTATGGAGCTGTCTCTCCATTCCTTTCTAGGTATTAGCTCACCTACAACAACTAAAGTCAGAGGAATAATTGGGAAGACAGAAATAGTCATTATGTTGGACAGTGGGGCAACTCACAACTTCATTTCACCGGATGTGGTTAAAAGAACAAGGTTGAAACCACAAAAGAATAACAGCTATGAGATTTCTTTGGGAACATGAATTACAGTACAGAGTTTGGGAGTTTGTAAGGAGGTTCCATTTAGAATACAAGAATGGGAATTTCAGGCAAATTTCATAAATCTGGAGTTGGGAAATGCAAACATAATCCTAGGGATCCAATGGCTACGCATCCTAGGCAAGTGTCATGTAGATTGGGAGACACATGAGATATCTTTCATGCACAAAGGAACAATGATAACATTACATGGAGACCAGACTTTGCACATACTTCAAGGGACAAGAAAGTCGAGACTGAATGCAATGGAAGAACAGTTTGAGTTGGCAGAATCGGAAACAGAAGGAGAAGTAACCAAACAAATGACCACAGAGAAGTCATATTCAGAAATTGATGATCTATTAGAGGAATTTCTGAAGGTATTTGAGGAACCAACATGTTTACCGCCACTGAGAGGTAGGGAGCATGCAATTCAGTTGGTAAATGGTGCGAACCCCATCAGTGTTAGACCTTACCGTTATCCACATGTGCACAAAGAAGAGATGGAAAAACAAGTGAAGCAGATGTTAGATTCTGGGATTATCAGACCAAGTCATAGTCCATTTTCAAGCCCTGTCTTGCTAGTCAAAAAGAAAGATAATAGTTGGAGATTATGTGTTGATTATAGGGCCTTGAACAGAGTGACAATGATGGATAAATTCCCTATCCCAGTAATAGATCAGCTTCTAGATGAGCTATACGGAGCCAAAAAATTTTCAAAGTTGGATTTGAGAGCAGGATATCATCAAATAAGAATGATGGAGAGAGATGTGGAGAAGACAACATTTAGAACTCATGATGGCTTATACGAGTTCTTGGTTATGCCTTTCGGCCTAACCAATGCACTAGCCACATTCCAAGCTTTGATGAATGAACTCTTTAGACCTTTTCTGCGAAAATTCATACGAGTCTTCTTTGATGATGTGTTGGTATACAGTAAACCAGTCAAGGATTTTTCAAGGAGAATCAGCTGTATGCAAATAAAAAGAAGTGTTTGTTTGCACAACACCAGATAGAATACTTGGGACATATCATTACTGTGGAAGGAGTAAAAACTGATCCGGGGAAAACAGAAGCTATGATGAGTTGGCCTGCACCAAAGAATGTGAAGGGAGTAAGAGGGTTCCTTGGTCTTACATGGTATTACAGGAGGTTCGTTAAAGGATATGGAACATTGGCTAGACCATTAACGGAATTATTGAAGAAAGACAGTTTTGAATGGAATTCACAGACACAATTGGCCTTTGAGAAACTTAAGAGAGCTATGTGTTTTGCACCAGTATTGACATTACAATTCATTGTTGAATCAGACGCATCTGGATTTGGATTGGGGGCAGTGCTTATGCAGAAACATAATCCGATTGCGTATTTTAGCTATGGGTTGACAGAAAGAGAGCAACTCAAACCAATATATGAACGAGAATTGATGGCCATTGTTATGGCAATACAAAAATGGTGTCACTACTTATTGGGAAAGAAGTTTATAGTCAAAACGGATCAAAGGAGCCTAAAATTCTTATTAGAACAGAGGGAAGTGTCTATGGAGTATCAGAGGTGGTTGATAAAACTTTTGGGCTATGATTTTGAAATAGTATACAAACCAGGAGTGGAGAATGTAGCAGCAGATGGGTTATCAAGAAGAGAACAAGATAAACGAGAAACAGAGATGTTGTTGGCTGGTTTCACAGTTCCTTCAGCAATACAAAAGCAAGATATACTTAAAGAGCTCAATGAATCGGAAGAAATTCAACAGCTTAAAGAGAAGATAGAGAAATGACTAATGTTGAAAAAAGGGTATACGATACATCTAGGGAATGTGTTTTATAAAGGGAGGTTGGTTTTACCAAAGAAGTCCACAGCTATTCCTTGGTTGTTAGAAGAATATCACGATGGACTGCAAGGAGGACATTCCGGTGTGTTGAAAACACAGAAGAGGATCCAATCACAGTTTTATTGGTCGAAAATGCGGAAGGATATCGAGAAGTATGTGTCTGGGTGTAGTGTGTGTCAGACACATAAGTATTAAACATTAGCACCTGTAGGTTTACTCCAGCCACTGCCAATACCAGGACAGATTTGGGAGGATATTTCTATGGATTTCATTGAGGGGCTTCCAATGTCACATGGCATGAATGTGATAATGGTGGTAGTGGACCGTCTAAGCAAATATGCACATTTCGTAGGGCTTAAACACCCCTTCAACTCTACGGATGTGGCTGTAAAGTTTGCCAAAGACATTGTTAGACTACATGGCTATCCAGCCTCTATTGTGTCTGATAGGGATCGCATATTTCAGAGCAAATTTTGGAAAGATTGCTTTAAACTGGCAGGTACTAGACTGATATATAGTACAACATACCATCCACAAACCGATGGACAGACTGAAGTGGTGAACCGTTGTCTAGAGACATATTTGAGATGCTACTCATCAGGACAACCCCAACAATGGGCGCAGTACCTCAGCTGGGCTGAGCTGTGGTATAATACTTCTTTCCATACCTCAGCTCAGGCTACACCTTTCAAATTAGTCTATGGACGAGACCCTCCTATGTTGCTAAAGTTTGAGACAGGATCAACAACAAATATGGAGTTAGAAGCGATGATGAAGGAACGGGATTTAATGGTGGATCAGCTCAAACAACACCTAACCAGAGCTCAACAATTTATGAAAAATAATGCAGATAAGAAGAGAAGAGATTTGCAATTGACAGTGGGAGAATCTGTCTTCTTAAAGCTGAGACCATACAGACAACAATCTGTGGCAAGGAGAGTATTTCAGAAACTGGCAGCAAAGTTTTATGGACCATTTGAAGTGTTGGAGAGGATAGGTCCATCAGCATACAAACTAAAGTTGCCAGAAGGATCTAAGATCCATCCTGTTTTCCATGTGTCCCAACTAAAGCCAGTGCTGGGATCGAACCATGTAGTGGCAGACCTTCCACAACAGTGGCTTGATCAAGGCGAATTGGTGGTCGAACCATTGGAGATATTGGATACACGATATAACATGGAGGGAGATCTTGAAGTGTTGCTGAAATGGGAAAACTTACCAGCCAACAAACATACATGGATGATGGCTAAAGAAGTGAAAGCACAGTTCCCAGAGTTCCACCTTGGGGACAAGTTGGTTTCTTCGGAGGGGGGTATTGATAAACCAATGAAGGCATATGTGTACAAGAAAAAGAAGATGGGTTGAGGCGGGAAGCAGAGTTTAAATGGAGTTTGGTTTAGAATAAACCGGGAAAAGAAGTATTAAGGGATTGAAGATTTAACCATCGGTTAAGAGGCCGTTAAGTCTGTAGTTGTTTTGGATAAGGTTTGTTACGGAGTTGGAATTGTTATAAGAGAACTCAGTAACAAGAAACGTATTCATTCATGAACATTATTTTGTATTCTCAGAATCATCTTGTAATTCTCTATCAATAAAGAAGATTTGTTCTTGTTACGTAGAAAAGATCTTATCACCATCCATGTGGGTAAAATAGGTCAAGGTGAATCTAGTTGGAAACGGATCTTTTTGGTCAATTAAGGACACTACAACTAAAGGTTCGTGGATGTGGTGGAAACTACTTAAGTACCGTGATAAGGTTAAAACCTATCATCGTGTTGAGTTAGGAGATGGTCGGGATACTTCATTTTGGTTCGATAACTGGTCCACACACGAATGCATATTTGAGATTACAGGTCAAAGAGGATTTATTGATATGAGAATTCCAAAGGCTGCAACCATGGCTAATGTTTTTGAAAATCATCGGCGATGTGGTCACCGTGTTGAAAAGCTCTGTGATATAGAAGATGAAATAGCAAAAGCAAGGTCTAAGAGAACAAACCAAAGCGATAAGTCGTGGTCGAAATCAGTGGTGAATATATACAAACCAAGGTTTGTAACTCGAACTACTATGAGCCTATGGCGGACGGAATATCCACATGTAGCGTGGTATAGCGGCGTGTGGTTTCACAACGATACACCTAAGTACACGTTCCTCGCTTGGTTAGACGTCCATAATAGACTATCTACAGGAGACCGTATGCGACACTGGGGATCCGGGCAGAGAGTGGATTGTTGTCTTTGCAGTAATGTAGAAGAGACTCGCAATCACTTGTTCTTCGATTGTAGTTACTCCAAGAAGATTTGGAAAGGTACCATGATGAGATTACTTGGCTCAGCTTTTACGTGTGATTGGAATCAGGTCATGCTTACTATTGCTTCAAATGGTGAGAAATATGCAACGTTCTTGATTCGGTATGCGTTCCAAACCACATTGTATCATTTATGGAGGGAACGTAACAAGCGACGACATGGAGAAAATGCGCAACCTATATCCTCTTTGGTTAGAATGATTGATAAACTGTCATTAATCGTATTAATGCAATCCGAGCTTCAGGCGATTTTGGTTACGGCGAGGCGATGGACATATGGCTCACAACCAGGCCGTAAACGTATTTTAACAACGAGATGAGAATCTGCATATTTTGGTTTCTCGAATACTGTCTTTTTTTTCTTTTCGATCACTCACAAACATTTAACAAAAGCTGCATTTATTGTAACCAAAATTAATTTGAATATAATTTTACATTCAATTAAAAAAAAGATCTTGGAATAAGTTCTAAACTTCCAATAGGTTAATTGAGCAACTCGGTTAACCTATTATAACTCATTTAGATTTTTGGTTTGCTTTGTTTTCTGGAGGAATTTAGGATCAACAAAAGGAAACGCATTTCATGTCAAACTCTTAATGTAATACAGTAAAACCTCTATAAATTAATAATGTTGCGATTTTGAAAAATTATTAAGTTACAGAGATATTAATTTATCGATAAATTAATATTTACTAGTTTATAAAGAGAAAGCCTTTTTAGGTAATAATTTTCTTTATTTGTTTTTTTACTAATGTTATATTAAGTAATTTAATGAAAAGGACATGGAAATCCCCTCTATAAGCTAGAACCCAAAGGGTCTAGTAGAAAAGTTTGAAAAAGAAACCATAGAGGAAAGGATTAAGGTAAATGAATGAGTCTAACAAGTAAATAAACCCCCTAGAGTAGGCTAAAATTTTTAATGGAGGATTCAAAAGGCTTAGATCACCAAAGGAAGAAGAGTTCGCAAACTCATGGGTAGAATTTAGGAGTTTAAAATCGCATGGGTCGGGTAGAATGGAAGCACTAATTTTTATGTACCAATTGTTCCATTTCTTCCTCGCTTTTACATGACATTTTGCATTACCTTTTCCTTGAGTGCGAGTCACCAAAAAACGTTTTCAAAACCGCCTATTCTTTCGCATTTAACCCTTCTTTCACCTAGCCTTGAACATTGTTTGATAGTCAATAAGCAAGATCACATATTATACCCTAATGAATGTTAAAGAATTGGTGAATATGAGTATTTGTGAATGCTTGATCACATTGTCTAGAGGCAAAAGATTGAAGTTGCGATAGATTGCGAGAAGATTGATTGTGTTTAAAGCGCTTAGTGATAGCTTTGTATTATCTTAGGTGATGATGTTGAATGCTTTGTTTGAATCTCTTTGTTTTATTTTCTTTGCTTTCAAACCTCTCCAACGGTTTTCCCTCTTTGTTTGCTCGAGGGCGAGCAAAAAGCGAGTCCGAGGGAGTTGATAAGTGCATAAATTGCCCTTTCTTAGCATGCATTTCTGTAGTATTTTGAGGTATTTAGCTTAGGGTTTTGCATAATTTGGTGCATAAGTTGTTCATTTAGCTTAGATGGAGTTTTAGAGTCCAAGTTCTTATTTTCTTGCATTTGCATGCATATTTTGCATATTCTAGGTACAAATGGAGTCTTAGGACAAGTATGGAGCAAGTAGAGAGAAGAATCAAGAATGAAGATTGAAGAGCAACAAGAAGAACCTGCGGTGGCCACTGGCCCGACCAACAACTCGGGCAGCCGGTCGGGCCAGGAAGAAGACGAGATGCGGTGACCGCTGGCCCGACCAACAAGTCAAGCCACTGGTCGGGCCAGGAAGCACGAAGACACGCGGTGCCACCTAGCCCGACCAATGGGTCGGGCGACCAGTCGGGGCAGAGCCCCCTCTTTTGCACTACTTTCAATCTTATCCACCTTTGACCGGGTTTGACCCGGGTTGACCCGGATACACTTTTTAGTTCTCTATAAATACCCTTCTTATGATCAAAAACCCTAAGCTTTAGCCTCCTTTCTTTATCCTTTGTGTAAAACATAAAACCTATGTGTTTTTGATGATTTGAGGTTAAAGTCTTCACCTTTTATGATTTAAAGAAGTTTATTTCTTGTTTATTTACTTTAAGCTTTTCATTATGCATCATTTTAATCATGTTTTTTGTGTTTTAGATATGATTAGTGAATAGTTTTCTTAATGGATCTTGAGTAGGGAAGATTAAGGTTGATTCATGTTAGATTTGTGATGCTAGGTTGTTAGTCTTTCATATTTCATTGATTAAAGAGATCTTAATGCTAAATTAGGAAGTAATTACCCAAAATCTAGATCATGGTCTTTTCATGCCGGGAAGGTGTTTGTGAAAATGTCTAGAAGAACTTTAATCATGCTTTACTCATCTTAGCCAATGGAAGTTGATGTTTAAGGAGTTTAATAAGCTTATATGAACATATTCTTAATGATTTTTAGTTAATCTTTAACAAGATGGAAGTTTGTGTTAGATTTTGATTAAGAAATGGGTTAGTACCATGGAAGTGGGTTAATCTAGATTAAATTGTTTCATGCTTTGAAATTAACTATCTTTAGTTGTTGTGCATCACTACCTTAACTTGTTTCAACCTAAATCAATCACCTTCACTCAAAATCCATGTTTTAATCTCATTGATATTCAAGTTTGACTTTTCCGTTGACTTTTGTTGACTTTTCTTAAATTGTTTTTTTTTTAGTTGTTTTATCTTGTTTTATACATTGCTTTTCTTTAATTTAGTGTTTTGCATTGTTTGAGATTTTGAATTTTACTTATTGTATCATTTCATATTGTCATTTACATTTAGTAAAAGTATAAAAATCACACCTTGAAAATTGATTCACCTAGCTTCATTAATTTCTTGCATTCCAATTGCTAAACAATCATTAGTCTTTGTGGAAGAATGACATTTGATTACTACATTGATTGCACCATGCACTTGTGGTTAGTTGATTAAGGTAGCACATCATTGAGCACTTGCATCATTCGCATTGATCACTTTTGTGCGCATTAAAGACTATTGATGTGAAACTAGCACAATTTGCTTATATCTCAAAGGCATCAAGCAGTATTCTACCGGTAAACCCGAATCTAATCCTAGAAGCAACATTTGCAATGTGGTGATCCTAGAAGAAGATAAAGGATGGCATTCGAGGTATGGACCTTTGACTAAGGAAGATTATGAAGAAGATGAGCTATACTTAGAAGGATTAGCTAACATATTGAAGCCTCCACAAGAAGTGAATGTTATTGTGAAGAAGGAACACTCAAGAAGGATTGAGTTAGTTAGAAAAAGAGCTATGGAAACTCCAACCTATGAAGAAAGACAACACAAGCCTAAGCTAGACCTTCCAAGACCGGATTGCACTAAGGCGGTTAAGAAGATCTTGGCTAGTTACAAGAAGGATATGGAGGATATTGGTATTAAGTTTCAGAAGGAAGATGACTACAAGCGGATAGCTAAAGAGCGAGATCTCATTACGAATGTGTTGGCTAACCAAGGAAAGGTTAGAGAGGTTATGATGAAGTATCAAGCTAAAGGGGAAAGGGATAAACCAAGAACTCTTGAGAAATAGCTCAACCCCGGGAAGTTTACGATTGCTTGCACACTTGGGGACTTGGAGATCGACGATGCGTTGTGTGACTCCAGTTCTAATGTTAACGTGATTTCTCGTGAGATGATGGACTATCTAGGGATTACAAAGCTCAAGATGACCCCATGCACTCTCATCTTTGGAGATGCATATGTAAGCAACCACTTGGAGTTATCGAAGATTATCCTTTAAAGATCGGTAGTTGTGTTTTACCGACGAATCTTATGGTTATGGAAATAGAGATAGCTAAATCGCTCCCACTTATACTTGGTACACATTTCTTGGCTACCACCGGAGCTAGTCTAGAATTTCTCCACATGAAAGCTCTATTGATGAATGTGGACCCTTACACTTACTATGATATTGAGCCCTTTGGAATTTATATTTGTGGTTTGGTCTCTAGTGAGGATGTTAAAGAAGAGATGATGAGTCTAGAGACTAGTGAAGAGGCTATTAGAGTTGATAAAAAAGCTACCAAGATAAATGATTACAAGGAGAGCTTGGACATGTTTGATGGTGGCGGTATTGGTTCGATGTTTAAAACGATTGAAGACACGGTTATGGCATTAGCTAACGAGCTTGAAGGAGCCGATGGTAAGAGCTTTGAAATGACCAAAGAAAGAGTTAAGGACAAGCTCATACGAGAGCCTATCAATAAATTCGAAGAGGGACTTGAGTGCAAGGCCGTTTGGAATGGCGAGCTTGGAAGTTTCTATAAGGCTAAGATCGTTTTACCCACCGGTATGAACCACGAAGAGATTGACAAGTGCAAGAAGGCAATGAAAGAAGCTTTTGACATTGATTTGGAGGATTGGGAACCAAGCAAGATTGATGGTTCTCCATTGATCTCCAACTAGCGTCTCTACCAACCGTCAAGCTTAGAGACGTAAAACAAGCGCACTTGGGAGGCATTCACATGGTATCCTTTGTACATATATATTTTATGTTTTTTTATCTATGTTTAGTATGTTTTTGGAGATTGATATTGGTGTAGGACTCAAGAAAGAGGATTGGAGAGGTATTGAATCAAGTTAGGAAGGTGAAAAAGGCCAAGAATCATGAAGAACAGCAAGGATCGGCTAGCTGGCCGGTCTCTTGGCCGATCCATATGAGCCTACAAACGTGAAAAGTCACTGCCACAAAATCGGCACCTGGACCGACCAGCAACCCGGTCTACCAGGTCGATATGTGGGAGCTCTCTAACTGCCCGGTTTGACTTTTTCTCTACGCGTTGACTCGGTCCAATTTTGGTCTAAACTGGTTTAATACAAGTGTTTTCAATCAATTTTGGCCGGTTTAGTCTCTAAAAATCAGATTTTTCAAACCCTTCGCCCTCATAATCAAATTATTTTGAAATCTTTAAAGATTCTTTAGCATCTCTCTTTTACTTTACTCTTTCTCTTAAGAGATTTTTAAAACCTCTAAAAATCAAGATCCATTTTCTCTCTAGAACTTTGAATTCACCATCTACTTTAGATATTCTCTACCTTAGTCTTTGATTACCACAAGGTATACCCTGTCCTTAACTCATTTCAATTACTCTTGAAACACATGGATGCATACATGGGAATCTTGTGATTTCACTATTATTGAGTTATAAATTGAGTTGTTTTGTGTTTAGTATGAGTACAATTGTTTAGGTAGATGATTTCATATGCAAATTTGGAATATTGGTGGTTGAATTTCATATTCTCTTTACTTTGGAGTTCTTGATGTTGAAAATGCTTTAAATTTCAAATCTTTAGATGAAATTGAGTTTGTTTATGAGTTTTCCTAATCATTTATTGCAATTCAACCTTGTTGGTACCTAGTATTCACTAGAATTTTGAAAGTTTATCAAGTTCAAGATTTGAGCTTTGGTAAGTGGGTTTATTAGAGAATGAAAAAGTTAAAATTTGTTTAGAAATAAGTAGATTATCCATTGAACATTGCTTATTGCATTGATTGATCCATTGTCTAGCCTTGTATGATATCAATTGTTAATAGACCTTTGACATTTGGCTAGACAAATGTCAAAGATTAGAAAATGGTTCTTATTTGGGAACATCTCTTTGTAGGATCAATCTGACAACTATGACCACCCAAATTGAGAAGTTCGTGTCACGCCTTGATGAGAGTCGACTTGGTGTCTTGAACCAAGCGACATATGAAGCAACGAGATTTGTGTGTCCATTGTTCTTAGCTAGGAGTGGACTTAAGGACAAGGTCAATGAGCTTTTAGGAAGGATGCACTTGAATGATTTGGCTCAAATGAGATATGCTACTTATCCCGAGCTCACCAAGCAATTCTTAGCCACGTTGGAATGCAAGTTCGATGATCGTCTTGGAACCTATCTCATTTGCTTTGAGATAGATGGATTGAAGTATATGGTTTCATTTAGGGATTTTTGCGATATCTATGGATTTCCACCGGGAAAGTTAGGAGATAACACGGAATTCAATATGGAAACTCTATTGTGGCGTAACATAACACTCGATGAGAGTTACACGGCCGCCTCCAATCGCATTACACGAGTGAAGAATCCCACGATTCGATACGTTCTACATCTATTGGTTAATACCTTCAATGCAAGAGGAAAAGACGATTTCCCAACAAATGACGATCTCAAGCTCATATATTTCGGTATCCATTCATCATTACAAGATTTCGAAGGTCAATTAATGGAGATGGACCACGATTATTACGGGTGTGAGCTTGGCGTGATGTTCTTCGCCTAATTTAAGAAGTTTTGGTTTTGCTTGACAACTACAGCTACACCGCGGATATGTTTTGGCGGCATGCTCACTCCGTTGTTCTTACATGTGGGGATCGATCTCGATGCTTTCACGCCTTTACAAGAAAGACCATTAATTGATGTTCATTACTTGGTCGAGAAGGAGACTTTGGGAGGACCATTTGGGCTAAGACACTATGTTTACTGGTTCTTCGATGACGATGGCGAGCCACTTTGTTGCTACCTTCCGTTGCCACCAAAGTTTGGGAAAACTTCAAGCAACATTGCCCTCCGATTCAATCTACCTCGTCTCTTAACCTTCACTCCACCTCCACTTGATCACATATGATTCCAAGGTACCACTCTATCCATTGTATATGTCATTTCGTTCATGCATCTTTAGTTTCATTTTCTATTTCTTCCTTCTTCGGTGTTGCTTTCTCATCGAGACGATGAGAAGTAAGTCCAGAGGAGGTGTTGCTAATGCTTATTTTTAGTTTCTTTGTTTTCTTTTTATTATCCTTTGAGTCTCATTGCATGCATTGCATTGTATATATGACAAAAGCTTGAAAAACCCAATTTTTTTTTAAATTTTCGAAAATTTGAAATTTTTTTCCCTTTTCATATAGTTGCATTTCATACATTTATATGATCATTTAGGTGGAATTGAGCATGTTTTATCTTGTTTTTGAGATTTGTGACTTAGCATTCAATATGATCCTTAGGATAATGCTAGATATTGCTAAGTGAATTATAAAAATCTCTTCTTTGCATCTTGATCTCTACGCTCGAAACTCGTGATTAGGTTGAAGCATATTAGACTTGAAACCGATTCTATCAATTTGAACCTAATATTGACTTTAATTTCTTGCTTAGAGACTTGATATGCCTGTTCAAAGTAACCTTATACACATTTGGATTTTCTTCTACCATTTTTACCACTCTTTGCTAGTCCAAATGGCCTTCCTGATTCACGACATCTAATGTGAATGAGGTGGGTTTCTCTTACCTTGCATAACTTTGACCCTTCTTTTAAACCTACATGTATTTTCTTGAGTGAGGCCTCATTTTTGAAAATGCATACGCAAGTAAAATCTTGAAAGATGGGAACGACAAATAAGTGCTTTCATTTAGAGCTAGTCTCGTATTATGACTAGTATTAGCTTATGATTTGTTGTTCTTATGGGTTTGGTTTGGTGAGTGTTTTGGTGAGCAAAAGAAAGAGCGTTGATCCTAAATGAAAAGAAAGCCAAAGAAAGGAAAGAAGTTGAGCTACTCTAGGAAAATGGTGTGTTTTGTTAAAAGTTAAAGAATGACTCTAGTGTTTGATAGAAAAAGTTTAAATCCCCTCTAAGCTAGAACCCAAAAGGGCTAGAATAAAAAGTATGAAAAGAAACCATAGAGGAAAGGATTGAAGTAAATGAAAGAGTTTAGAAAGTAAAGAACCCCCTAATGTAAGCTAAAAAGTTTAAAGGAAGATTCAAAAGGCTTAGATCACCAAAAGGAAGAAGAGTTTGCAAGCTCATGGGTAGAAATTAGGAGTTTAAGATCACAAAGGGTTGGGTAGAATGTAAGCAGTTATTTGTATGCATCAATTGTTCCATTTCTTCCTTGAATTTACATGATGTTTGAATTACCCTTTCTTGAGTGTGAGTCACCTAAAAACGTTTTATAACCGCCTTATCATTCGCTTTTAAACCTTCTTTTACCTAGCCTTGAACATTGTTTGATAGTTGATAAGCAAGATCATGCATTAAATCCTTAATGAATGTTAAAGAATTAGTGGATAGAATGATATGTGAATGCTTGATCATTGAGTCTAGAGGCAAAAGATTGAAGTAGCGATAGATTGCGAGAAGACTGATTGAGTTTAAAGCGCTTAGCGATAGCTTAGTATTATCATAGGTGATGGTGTTGAATGCTTTGTTTGAATCTCTTTTGTTTTATTTCTTTGTTTTCAAACCTCTTCATCGGTTTGCTTTCTTTGTTTGCTCGAGGGCGAGCAAAAGGCAAGTCCGGGGGAGTTGATAAGTGTATAAATTGCCCTTTCTTAGCATGTATTTTAGTTATATTTTGAGGCATTTAGCTTAGGTTTTTACATGTTTTGATGCATATCTTGTTCCTTTTAGATTGTATTGAGTTTAGAGTCCAAGTTCTTATTTTCTTGCATTTGCATGCAAATTTTGTCCATTTCAGGTACAAATAGAGCCTTGGAACAATTGTGGAACAAGTGCAGAGAAGAATCAAGATTGAAGAATGAAGAACAAGGAAGTGAAGATCGAGCAGGCCTATAGATCGGCTAGCAGGCCGGTCGCCTAGCCGATCTATAGGACGTCCCAAACATCCAAAAACCACTGCCTAAAAATTAGGCCCTGGACCGGCTAGCTAGCCGGTCCACTGGCCGATCCATAGGGGCTCCGCAGCTTCCAATTTGTATTTTGACCGGGTTTGACTTGGTTTAACCCCTGTTGATCCGGGTACACTTTTATTTTCCTATAAATACTCTTCTTATGATTAAAAACCCTAAGCTTTAGCCTCTCTTCTATTATCCTTTGTGTAAAGCCTAAAACCTATGTGTTTTTGATGATTTGAGGTTAAAGTCTTCACCTTTTATGTTTTAGCAAAGTTTAATCTTGTTTATTTCTTTAAGTCTTTTCATTATGCATCTTATTAATCTTGCTTTTTGTGTTTTAGTTATGATTAGTGAGTAGTTTCATTAATGGATCTTGGGTAGGGAAGATTAAGGTTGATTCAAGCTATATTAGTGATGTTAGGTTGTTAGTCTTTCATATTTCATTGATTAAAGAGCTCTTAATGCTAGATTAGGATGTAATTACCCCAAATTTAGATCATGATCTTTTCATGTCCGGAAGGTGTTTGTGAAAATGTCTAGAAGAACTTTAATCATGCTTTACTCATCTTAGCCAACGAAAATTGATATCTAAGGAGTTTAGTAAGCTTTTATGAACATGTTCTTAATGATTATTGGTTAATCTTTAACAAGATGGAAGTTTGTGTCATATTTTGATTAAGAAATGGATTAGTACCATGAGGTGGATTAAATGGATTCATGCTTTGAAATTAGCTATCTTTAGTCGTTGTGCATCACTAGCTTAACTTGTTTCAACCTAAATCAATCACCTTTACTCAAGATCCATGCTTTAATCTTATTGATCATCAAGTTTGACTTTTGTTGACTTTTGTTGACTTTTGTTGACTTTTCTTAAATTGCATTTTAATCTTGTTTTACTTTCATTTATGCATTGCTTTCTTTTACTTTATTGTTCTACATTGTTTAAGCTATTGCATTTTACTTATTGCATCATTTCATTTTGTCATTTACATTTAGTAAAATCGAAAATCACACCGTGAAATTGGATTCACCTAGCTTCATTAGTTTCTTTCATTCTAATTGCTTAGAAATCATTAATCCTTGTGGAAGAATGACCCTTGATTACTACATTGATTGCACCATGCACTTTTGGTTAGTTAATTAAGGTTTTAGAACCCATAGCACATATAGGTTGGACATTCATTTGCATTGTTCATCTCACCTTTTGTAGCTATCACTTAGCTTTTCCTATAAATACTCTTATTTTCTCTAAATCCCTAAGGTTTTTGCATCTTCTATTTATCCTTTGTGTAAATTCTAAACCTAATGTGTTCCTGAGTGATTTGAGGTGAAAAAACTTCACTTTTTATGATTTAGCAAAGTTTTTTTGTTTATTTCTTTAAGTCTTTTTGTTATGCATCTTTATATTCATGCTTTAGTTGTTTTGGATATGATTAGTGAGTAGTTATCTAAATGGATCTTGAGTAAAGAAGATTAGGGTTGATTCATATGAGATTAGTGATGCTAAGTTGTTAGTCCTTCTTATTTCATTGATTAGAGAGCATTCAATGCTAGATTAGAAAGTAATTACCCCCAAATCTAGATCATGGTCTTTTCATACCCGGAAGGTGTTTGTGAAAATGTATAGATGACTTTAATCATGCTTTTCTCATCTTAGGACCTGACTGATTCAGCCGCTGCGGTTGCGGGAGTTTGCGGAAGCGGACGATTGCGGTTTGAAGCATTACTCAGCGATTTATACGACTGGTGTAGCGATTAAAAATGGGTGCGTTTGCGGAATGTTTATGACTGGTTGACTAGCGGAAACACTAGCGGTTAAACAATAAATTAACAGTATAAACCCATTATATAGTTATAAAAAATATTAAAAACCATATATTATTGCAAATATAAAAATCATTCATTCAATATAATTAGTAATGAAAACCATTTATATAATATTTACGTTGTGTTTTAAAACAAAATTGATTAGATGAAAGTTATGATTTTAAATTTTGTTTTTTTTTTGTTTTTGGAGAGATTAATGTTAGATTTTAAAATTAAATTGATTTATGCATTTTAGTTATCAACATTTATAGAGAGAATTTTGGTTTGAAGATTCTATAAATATAGTGTAATGATAGGTTATTGAATATTAATTATAAATATTAAATTATTTCTATATTTTATAATTATAATATCCAAATCTTGCATTTTCAAATTAATTATATATTTTAAAAGAATTTTATTTTATTTTTCAATTTTTTATTTTTTAATTGTCCACCCGCAACCGCAAACGCTCGAGAGAAGTAGCTTTTAAATTTGAGCGGTACGGAGCGGTAGAAAGCGTTTTGTATGATTGTTGTCAAACGTTACCAACCGCAACCGCCCGCAAACGTTTGCGGGTGGTAGTGGTGAACCAATCAAGCTCTTAGCTAGTGGATGTTGATGTCTAATGAGTTTTGTAAGCTAAAATGAACATATGCATTGATGATTCTTGATTAGTCTTTAACAAGATGGAAGTCTGTGCTAATTATTGATTAGGAAATGGATTACTATGGAAGTATGTGCTAATTATTGATTAGGAAATTAATACCATGGAAGTGGATTAGTCCAGATTAAATGGACTCATGCTTTGGAATTAGGTATATTTAGTTGTTGTGTATCATTATCTTCACTTTTTCAACTCAAATATATCATCTTTACTCAAAGTCCATATTTTTATCATGTTGATTATCTTTGTTAAGTTTGTTGACTTTTGCATTGACTTTTGTTGACTTTTTTTAAATTGCATTTTAATCTTGGTTTATCTTTACGTAGGCTTTGCTTTGTTTTTTTTAGTGTTTTGCTTAGTTTAGTTATTGCATTTTACTTACTGTACCATTTCATATTGTCATTTACATTTAGTAGAAATCGAAAATCACCTCATCATTTGTATTCACCTAGCTTCATTAGTTTTTTTCATTCCAATTGCTTTAGCATCATATCCTTGTGGAAGAATGACATTTGATTACTACATTTATTGCACCATGCATTTGTTGTTAGTTGATTGAGGAATTCGAACTCATAACACTTTTGAGAAATTGCATTTGCATTGATCATTTAGTGCGCATCACCGCCGACATGTGTTTGTGGAAATACATGAACCACCTTCAGCTTGGACTAGTGTCCTCTACCACGACAGTAATGTAGTTGCGCTAGGTGAGCTTAGTGGGTCTTGAGCTATTATGCTTGGAAAACACCTAAGCTTGGCCACGACAATGAAGCGAAGATAGGAGCTCTACAAAGTAGCTATGCGCCACGACACTGGGCTAGCTTGTATCCGTAACCCATGCTCAAGGAGGAGCCTAATGAGAAGCATTTAGTCCCATTAAACTTGCTTTTAGAATCCCAAATCAATTGCTAACTACTTTTGTTGAATCTGTGACTTGAAATCAACCTCTTTTATTTTTGATTGAGGAATTATAACTCATAGAACTTTTGATAAATTGCATTTGCATTGATCATTTAGTGGGCATCACCGCCCGACATTAGCTTAAATTGATAGTTCCATGGCTTAGTAATCTAAAACCATGTTTCCTTCTGTCATCTCTGCTGCAGTTGAATTATGAGTATAGGTTGTTAGCATTGTTGTGGTTTTTATTTGTGAAGTTTGCATGCCAAGAAATTCTCATCACCATGCAATTAAATACAATCTAACCAATATTAAATCACACTGCATAATTCAAACAGTAAAACACAACAAAAGCACAATAAATTTTACATAGAAATTTGAAAACAACAACTAATTTTATACAAAAAAATTTCCTTAAAACATCATCTAATATGATACTAAGGGAATATCACTCTGAGACTAAACAAAACCATTTGCCAATAAGACGTAAGTGAAAGTCTGATTCTATTGTCGTGAAGCCTGCTTAAGGCCATAAAGACTCTTATGTATGCGACAAATATCATTGGGACGTAATGAATCAGGATATGCTGGTGTATATCCTGGAGGCAACTCATATAACTTTTCACATCCGAGTCACTATGCAAAAAAACATAAGAAACATTCATCTGAAACAGTTCCTATCCTTTAAAAGCAGCAAGACTAAGCATCAACTTCACAATAGTCAGTTTGGCAATAGGTGAAAAGGTTTATGTAAAATCTACAACCCTCATGTTGAGTAAAACCCTTAGCTACCAACCGAGCTTTGTATCTTTCAATCTCACCATCGGACTTATATTTAGTAGTAAACACCCACTTACAAGTTACAACCAACCATATTCTTCCTTGGTGGTAAAGAGAAAATACTCCATGTACCATTGAGTTCCATAGCAAAACGTTTCTCATTAACAGGCCCTTCTTAAATATTAGATGCCATACGTTGAGCAAAAGTCTTTTGCTCAGTGTCCAAAGAATAAGAAAGAAGAAAAGAACAAAAGGGATAGGTAAAATGTTCACCAAGAGCCAATAGCTCAACTGGTAAAGATCTCAGGCAAAGCCTAGAGGTCGCTGGTTCGAGTGGCGTTTGGGACGAAACTAATATTACATGTTGTGGTTTCGGGCCTAGGTAAAATGTTCACCAAGAGCCAATAGCTCAACTAGTAAAGATCTCAGGCAAAGCCTAGAGGTCGCTAGTTTGAGTAGCGCTTGAGACGAAACTAATATTACATGATGTGGTTTCGGGCCTAGAGGGATTATGAGCTTCGGCCCGGAACCTCCTTGTAATTCAAAAAAAAAAAAAAAGATAGGTAAAATGTTCATAAGAAAGAACATAAGAAAGAGGATAAGGTGTAGTATGGTTAGGAGGAAGAGATGGAGAAGTATGAAGAAGGGCACAATGATACTCAAACAAATAACTAGGGGCCTTAGTTTGACGTTTTGGTCGTTCAATAGGTAAAGAAATCATCTGAGCATCATATCCTACAACTTCTATGTCTGATGATACTAGGGGAGATGAATGATGCGAAGATGTAGATGCAAGAGGAGAAGAAACATGTGATGAATGATGCAGAGATGAATGTGATGCAGGACTAGTCAACCTAGGTGATACCATGACAAACCTCTGAGAGAAAGAGAAGCTCAAGGTAAAAAAATTGTTATTATGGATAAGATTTCTCATTAATTATCAATTGTACATTAACCTTCCCTTATACTCCATTCGTTTCATATTAGTTGTCGTTCTACGCTTTTTCTTTTGTATCAAATTAGTTGTCGTTTTACATTTTCAATGCATATTTTGACTTTAAATACCAGATTTAACCTCAAATCTTATGAAGAATAACAAGAGTCAAATTTATTTTTAAGGGTAAAATAGAAATTCTAATATGTTTTCTTAATACACGTGAAATCACCTAGAATGACAACTATTTTGCAACGGAGGGAGTATACACATCATTAATGTAAGCTATAAACTTAACTAATTCTAGCTGATATGTATATAGCACGTGTGATACAACCCCTTTCGATCCGATATCAATTCATTTTCTTTATTTTCCATCTTATTTCTAGTCTTTTCATTTTTCAAAATCCACGGTCTTTCCTTATTTACTCTCTTTCTCTCTTTCTCAGTTGATTTGAGCGTTAGAGAGCCATAAAAAAAGATAGTCATCGAAAAGTATTCACTATCGTGTTTTTCCGGTCTCAACTTGTTTGTTGTTTGTATAGGAGATTTGTCCTCTAATGATTGGACACACCAAACAAAAATCTCATAAACAAACCTTAACGAAATTAATTATATTTGAATCATTTTATTTTTACCATATATACATAAGTTACTAATGAACGGTTAACACAAACAAACAAAAACTTGCTTTCTTATTTTGTATGGGACTTGGGCACAAATTTAGGCACTGCATTGAATACAAAGACGATCCACGACCACAAATATATAAGAGTTGTGTCTTAAGTATACGGTAAAGCCATAGAGGTAAGGCATGTTCGTTTGACAGCCACAGCGGTTTGCAGCTGCGTCGTGCGGTTAAATATTGTTTGTTTGTTTGTTGTAGGTTCCTGCAGGCAGCGTCATACGGCTAGAATCTGCGTTTTGCGTCACGAATTTTTGGTCGCCGAAAAATTTACCGTATACGTTTAAAAATTAGCGTCGCAATTGAAATTTCAGCCGCAACCGTATCGGTAGGCAAATGAACAGCGATTACATGCTGCAATCAAACGTTGCACCTGTCAAACGAACAACAATCGCAGTATATGACTGCATGATGCAGTCATATGCCGATGCGGTTGTCAAACGAACATGCAAGTAGTTGAAATTAACAATAGTACTACAGTAAGTATTAACTATTCGTTTGACGAAAAACGATATAACTATTTGTCTTGTCTCTTTTTGTCGGTTTTGACAAAACTATTATTATAACGGTGCCGTTGAGTCTCATCTTTTCTTTTAACACATGGGAGATCTTTAGTTAGAGCACAGAAATCAATTATAATAATTAATATAACTATAATAGATATTAAATTACTTTTGATTCACGAATGATTCACATTAGATAAGAGGTGGATAACTAACGTGCAACCAATAACCACGATATCATAGGATCCGCTATGGCTAGGCATTCGGATATCCGATCGGGTTCGAGTCGGGTATTTTGGGTTTTCGGGTACTTCGGTAATGGGTTTAGTACTCTATCAGATATTTTATAAATTCAGGTCGGGTTCAGATAGAATGACTTCGGGTTCGGTTATATCCGATATACACTTCAAATAGAAATTTGATCAGAACTCAAATTGATCAAAAATTTCAAATGAATATATATATCAAAAAAGAAATTCGATTTTATTAGTTTTTACATGAATTATCCAATAATACCCGAGAAAATATCAAAAACAAAATTTTAAAAATTCAAATAGCGTTGATAAATTAGTTATTTTTATCCGAATATAATCCATACTATTCAAATTAACCAAAAGTTATAGACATTATCTCAAATACATGAACATATCTAACCTTACATCCAAATATCTTTGGTTTAACTTATATTTGTGTTAGTTCGGATACATGTTCGGTTATCGGTTCAATCCGGGTTCGGATTCGGGTTTTCGGGTTTAGGAACAAAGAACCCGATCGGGTATTTTATAAATTCGGGTCGGATTCGGATCGGGTAATTTGGGTCAGGTTCGGTTCGGTAATTCGATTTCGGATTTTTTGCCCACCCCTAGGACCCGCACACTACAAGAAAAAAGAGATATTGCAACGAACTTATTAGTTGGTAATTTGTTGGAAATACTCATTCTAATAAATAACCAACAAAACATACATTTGTTGAAATTTGATTGTTTTTGATTGTTGGAAACTTGCATTCATTAGGAATTTGTTAGAAATGTTTCCATCAAATATATTTTGTCTCGAATGCGTCAGATTCTAGTGACAAATTGTTTGTTGCAAATTTGTCACTATTTTCGTGGAGTTTCCAAAAAATCCTTCCGTCAAATTTTTGTTGAAATGTCATTGGTAATTTATATCGTTCTAAAATTCGGGATAGGCGCCGACTAACCGGTTGCCTATAATTAAACCACAAATATTTGGTTTATCTTTCTCAAATAATACTTTTTAACCCATGCAATTGGCCTCGGTTTCAGAAAAAGCATATTGACATATTAAAATTCTAGAGAGACCATAATGATATATGTAGAAAAGTTTTCAGCCTTTGTTTTTTATGCTAAGCGATGTGGGACATTTTTTTTTGCAAAATTTCCAACAAATATTTTGTCACAAAATCGTCAAAAATAAATTTTCCACAAACTAAGTAATTTCCAACAATGATTTTGTTAGTAATTTGCAACAACTTAAAAATGATTGCTAATTTCCAACAATATCATATTAGTTGGAAAATTCCAATGGCTTTCTTACAAATTATATATGCAAGGTAATTGCCACAACAAAAATTTGTCGAAAATTTGCAATGAACTTCCAACAAATGGAGCATTAAACGGAATTTTATGGGATATTTATTGAAAATTTATTGAAAATTTTCAACAAAATATGATTGTTAAAAATATCCGTTGGAATATCCAGACATATTTTTCTGTAGACATATTCCAATATTTCAATTTCTCTATCTCCAGACATATTTTTCTGTAGTAAACAAAATGAACTGTTTTAAAGGAAGTTTAATTAGTAGGAACCTCCTGGAACCTCTAATGTGAATTATTCATGTGACTAGTAGAAATTTTTGGACTTCTACTAGTCGACTAGATTAGGAGAAATTATCATCGATTTTTTTATTAAAAATAATCATGTACAACAGGCATCTCCACTCCCAAACCAGAATTATAAATTAAGCAGAATATGTAACATGGTTGAATCAATGTCTCCAGTTATTATTTTCATTATCACATGATTCAGGAACTACTTCCAGTTCCTGGAAATAATAATGTTAGCTAACAAAATCTTTCGTTGACCAAAAACAAAAAACAAAATCTTCCAACTTAAGAAATTATTATTTTTGTTTTAGCGACGAATATGGCGGAGGTGAGGTCAGTAATGAACATGGCGGAGTAAAAAAAGATCAATTTTTTTTAAGATTTGAAGATTTTGTCTTGAAATTGAGATTTCTTTGTTTTAATTAAAACCACGTCGGTTAAATAATAAGTACAAGATTATAAACTAATTTTTTGATTGTAATAATATAGGTACGTAGACAAATATAGGAAGGCAAACAAAAGCGTGATGGAAGCAGGGCCGGTCCCGAGCACAATTCAAGGAGGCGTGGGCCTTGGGCCTCCGAATTTTTCTAGTTTATTAGTATTACAAAAAGCCCCTGAAAATTCTTTTTGCAAAAAGAGCCCTAAATTTAAAAATATATTTACAAAACCTAAAAAAATAACAAATTTGGTTTTGGGCCCCCAAATTTTCAAGCCTGGCCATAGATGGAAGACGACGAAAAAATGTAAGTAAAAAGTGTTCGAAGAGAATTTGGCTAAATCTCGGAAAGATTAACGTATAATCTTATAGATTTCATTCCACATTGATCGCATGTGTATTGGAAGATGAAAAAATAAATGTTAGTGAAAAAAATGTTTGATGAGAATTTGACTAATCTCATAAAGATATATATCCACATGACTAACATAAAATCTTATAAAACACATTCGCTGTTTGAAATGAATTAGTTTTCACAAAGTACATTACATAAATTATATACTGGATTAGGTTTAAAGTCGAGCAAATTCGTTTCGCCATGTAAGTGTGATAAGTAAGAAGGGTAGAGATCGCACACTGCACTTGCTTCGATAGATAAAGTGTCATCACCTAACCCATTGCTATAACATGAGTATTTCATTCATACTTTAGAAGTAAATGATAGCTTAGCTTAGACACATTTAATGTAAGGGTTACATAAACATTATGTTAGATTAGCATTTTATGATATGTATGATTCGGTCAATGGTCAACATGAGAACTTCATGAGATACGTTCTTATGAGATTTAAATATGAAAATAACTCTCTCCGAAATAAAGGATCATAAGAGACTATCATCGTTTTTTTCCGTGACGTCGATAACTTACTTTTGTTATCACGTGGCACTAAATAATTTGTTGTTTAAAAAAAATGAAAATGCAGATAATATACATATTATATATCACTTGTTAAATTCATGTAGTAAATTTCAAACTAAAATAATCATATATATAAATATATTCAATGATTTATCACACTAAAAGGTGGGATATACCAAAAATATATTATCTCAGTATGAGGACCAAATACAACATATTTACTTAAGCACATTTGGGCAAAGGGACTCGTTTGTCTCCTTTGCGTTGGTTGTCATAGGCCTTGCTTTAGCCGCATTAATCGCAGGTTATTCCTCCGAGATCATATCACTTCATGTGTTGTCCGATTCTCAATCATTGATCACCCTTCTCAATTCCGGTAAAGTGATCAACGAGATGAAAAGCCTTCTATCCGCTTTAGTTGTGTATTTCGAGGGGCAAATGCAACTGTTGATGGCCTAGCTAAAGAAGGGCTTAGTTCGCTAACTTTTTCATTGCTTTCATCCCTATAAGAACTCTTATGATTAAATAATGAATCGGTTTGCTAAAAAAATATACAATGATTTGTGTGGTTAGCAATTTATAATTAAAAAAATTCGCGGTAGGGTGTAAAAATGTTATTAAGTGAGTTTTTACATGTTTTAGTAGGAAAAAAAGTATAAAATTCATTTATTTTCTACGAAGGCTAGAAACAGGTAATTTGCATATTGTTCCGTGTTCTAAAGTTGATAGATTTCAAATACGTATTGTGTTGTTGTCATATGAAATAGTGTAAACATATAATTTTATTTTTGATAAATTTTTTTTTCTAAGTATATAGTTTTACAAAATTGAATTAGCATCTTAATTTTTTTTTTTTTTTTGTCAACCTGGCTTCTTTTGTTTTTACCTCAATAATTGATTCAAACAGCGTTTGTAAGTAGGAAAATAGATGCATCATCGCGTCAACGTTTTGAAGCTATAGAGCTGTTTGATGTTTCCACCTTTGCATCACGATAGTTTTATTTTTATATATACATATATAATGAGAAACACATGACTGATCAAAATTAATTATATATATATATATATAATAATTATTTATATATTATAATAGTTATATACAGAAAATGTTTTTTTTAGCAAAAAAAAAAAGTTATATAAAGAACGTGCAGTTCATGCAACGTTAACAAATTGTAAGACTAGTACATCATCTCTCTCTTTATACTCTATAAAACTATATAAATCTCATCTCTCCCATTGTATCTCTATCAAAATATTGAATCGAAACTTGACTCTCGAGTGAAAGAGTGCACAAAGATGGATCGGGGTACATTGCAAGATCAACTTTTGGACATCGAAGAAAATGTTACAACGATAGGGAAACAACACGATTCTGACATGGATAAAAATAAGTCAAGAAGAAATGTGATTGTAATTGCATTGGGCTTATCTTTGTTTCTTGGAATCTCAGGTATAAATTTCAAGAGAATCCGGTTTTGGTTTTATTTTTGTATTTTTTTCCATTTATGAATTGTAGAAAGTAGAGACTGAAAAAACCCGAATTTTCATTCGGTTTTGTTAGATGAGGTTTTGGTTTCGTCTTGGATTCGATTTATGTTTTAATATAAAAACTTTTCAGGATTACTGAAGTTTTAGTTACAATTGGTTTATTTATGCTTTTTTTTTGTCAACCTAACTATTAACTAAAAAATTTCTTTCGGATTGGAAATCCGGAGGAGAATTGCACTGGTTTATTTATGCTTATCTTGGTTTAATTTGGTTCTGGAGATATATGGCTTGTTTGGATATGAAAAAAAAATATATATGAAAATCAGTTTTCCATTGGGTTCTGGAATTAGCTATTTCTGTGTACTTTTAATTTAGTTAAACCAAATTGGCACTCCTTAACCACAACGTTCAAATTTGTCACAAGTTTTTAGATAACTAAAGTCCATCAAACAAATAAGTTACGTATAGAGTTGCAAATAACAATATAAATTACTTGATTTCTCTATGAAGTACCTGATCTTGTTGTATAATTATCAGGGTTTATATTCAGCACACAGTTTTTGAGCCTAGAAACTGAAACCAAAATAAATGACAAAGAGTTCGTTGTGACGTCGGAAAATGGAGTCGTGGCGGCCGATCACGAAACATGTTCAGAAATTGGCGCCGACGTCTTAGAACGACTGGATGGCACTGCAGTGGACGCTGCAGTGGCTGTCGCCTTTTGCTTAGGTGTTGTGAATCCAACGTCGAGCGGAATCGGTGGTGGAGCCTTCATGGTCGTCGGCTCATCAACTGGCTCCGTAGCTAAGGCTTATAACATGAGAGAGACCGCTCCATTGGCTGCTTCAGAGGTTCTTCTCATTACTTACAAACTTAATAAATACAAATCTCTTAGGAAAGAAGAAGCAAAAGTACATAAAAGTCATAAAAGCCATGTTCATCTTGGAAAATTTAACATTGCATCTAGATCCTGAATCTGGATTTAAAATTTATAACATCTCAATATTTAAAATGTTTAAAAAGTAGAGATTTGGATGCAAATTTTGCATTTCAAAATCTAAAAGACCACGATATCTTTAAAAATATAATAAAAACTAAAGGAAAACGGTCATTTTAATACCGAACTATCCGTTTTGAGCCAAAATAAATATCAATTTTCTAATGAATAAAAAAAATACTAAACATTAATTGATTCGGCCAAATTAGATATATAATTAGTCAGCTTTAACAACCGTTAAAAAAACGTTACCACCATTTACTTTATCCGTTAAGTTTCAGAACGACAATGTTTTAAAATTAGAAAAAAAAAACTCATAAAATCATTTAAATACTAAACTCTCCACTGTGAGCAAAAAAATACCAAATTCTTAATGAGCCATAATATACACAAATTTATGTTGACTCAACCAAATTATGTATCAAATTAGTTAACTTTATACTAGACCCCATGTCCAAAGACATGGAGAGACAAGATCCTCAGAGGCCTGGCTTCGCACTTTGAACATAGAACGACATCAAGGCACCATATGAAAGAAGACTAATCATAAAAAACTCAAGCTCAAAAACCTTATCACTCTATTTGGGGTCGTTAGTTTCTTTTTACTTTACCGCTAAGTACTCATGGGTCGTTAGACGTAATCCCGAGATGTTGGCAACTTTGGACGCGCCTAATAGTTGCATTTTCTATTCGATCTTCAAAAAAAAAAGGAAAAGGGATATCGGTTGCTCAAGGCATCACTCCTATGCAGCTCGGTCCTAAGGAGCAGGTTCGCCCTTCCAAGTCTCCGGATTTAGGTTA
The DNA here is from genome assembly GCA_900128785.1 of Arabis alpina. Lineage (NCBI taxonomy): Eukaryota > Viridiplantae > Streptophyta > Magnoliopsida > Brassicales > Brassicaceae > Arabis > Arabis alpina. The sequence goes on along the minus strand of LT669794.1, from coordinate 16,513,765 downwards.
CAATTTCTAGGGATCTCTTGCCTACATGTCTTTGGACTCAGGCTATGGCCTTTGAGGATCTCGGCTCTCCATGTTTCCGGACCTTGGCTCTAGTCTAAAGTTGACTAATTTTAAATATAATTTTGCTCAGTCAACATAAATTTGTGTATTTGATGGTTCATTAAAAAATTGGTATTTTTTTGCTCAAAACGGAGAGTTTGGTATTAAAATGACATTATGAGGTTTTTTCTAATTTCAAAACGATGCTGTTTCGAAACTGAACGGATAAAGTAAACGGTGGTTAACGTTTTTTAAACAGCTGTTAAAGTTGACTAATTCTATATCTAAACTAGGGGATGTCCCGGGCTACGCCCGGGTATGCTCTTTACATGTTTACGCAATTATAATAAAAAGTAATTTTTTAAGAAATATATTATGGATACGAAGAAAGGGCTAAACTCTTCAAATATTTTACCAAATGTTTTTTGGTGTCTATAGAATATTCAACAGTTTATAGTGACGAAGAATATAACTCACGTCCTTAATCTTTAGTTACGATTTCAATTTTGGTGATTGAATCATAGATTTATATGTTTTAAACTTTAAAGGTTTTGATTTCTTCATATTTTTCTATGTTTAACGGATGTGACAAAAAAAAAAGTTTTGATTTCTTCCTATTTTGCATGTAAGAAATAATGAAAAACAAATAACACTAAGTTTAAGTTAATCTTCTAAACTTCTACAAATGGTTGAGCAGACACTCATTAATTCTCTTTTCCATTCCAATTTTTCTTATACGGTCTTCTACTCTCAAAGACCATGGACCCTGACTTGTCTATAGTTTTTTTCCCATATTTGGCTCCGCTCCATAGTACAATATGATGAAACTCAGTGTCCAACTTCATTTTTCACTGTCAATCACTTTAAAAACTTATCTTGTTTTTGATTACGATAATATATGGGGCATGATTTAATTCATAAAAAGATATCATTGTTGAAACCGAACATACATCTTCATAATTGAAGAGTCAAAGAAGCTCTCACAAGAAAAATATCAATGTCAAATGTTTGAAACGTTACATTTGTCTCCAATTAGCCGGACTAAAAATGTTTGAAACTAAATGTAATATGCAAAGAAACTTCACAAACATACGATCCAACAATGCGTAGTATGACGAAAGTATAGGAGAATGTAGAGAAAATTAGACAGTAAAAGCTATACGTATATTAAAAGAAAAGTAGTACAAAGAATGACATTAATTAACATAGGTAGGTGTATGTGTATGTATACATTTTTACAAAAAATTAGTTACCTTCAAAACACCATATAACTGTACCACATTACATGATGGTCAATCTCAATTCTCATTGCTCTGTGAACTCTGTGAAATCTTAATCACAAAAACGTACCATGATCATTGATAGAAGTCTTCCTTTATAAAAAAATAAAAATAAAGAAAACGCTCTAGTTAAGTGAATAAATAGATTATAATCTCAAAATCATGATAATATAGTATAACTCAATTCATATTATAGGATAGTTCAATACAAAGATGATATTTTGGTAAATAAATTATGTAGCATTTTTTGCGTTATCAAAGAAAATGATACATGAGATGACATAATCATTTATAACTATATAATCCCCATATCGATTTTCTGTTTAATGGACAATACAATTATTTTCCTAATTTCCATCACAGTCAGAATCACATTATCATAACAATAGTATTTTGAAAAATACTCTGATCCATTCTTCAACTTCGATTTATTATGTCTGTTATCTTTCTTTGTGCCTCGGGTTCAAACCTCATTAGAGACAGAATGTTATTATTTAAATCAGAATATTCAGAGGCAGATTCTGAGTACCGGAACTTACGAACTTAGATTTTTTGTTTAGTTATTAGGTTTTGTTTAATACTTTAGTTTTTAGAATAATTACAATACCATTTAAATTTTTGGAAAGAAATTATATTCATATAAGTTATATTATTTTTGTTTAATTTAGAATATGAATAATAACTTATCATATTATTGTTAGCATGTTAAAACCAATTTATGATATGATGAATGATAACTTTTCATATTCTTCTCATAATGTTAAGAGCAAATGTATAAATAATATGTGTATTTAATTTAAAATTATAAAAATTATTGTAAGAGTATGATGTGGTAATGATGTGGAAGGTGATGTGTCTTAAGGAGAAGAGAGAAAAGGCCTTTTATATATATAGATTAGCCGAGTCAACTAAAATTTGGTATTTTTTCTTTTTACTCATTAAGGAAATTGATACTTATTTTGGCTCAAGACGGATAGTTAGGTATTAAAATCATCGTTTTCCCAAAAGCTAATTTACTTTTATGTCGATTTATTTTGGTAAGTAATTTTTTTTTTCCGTTTAGCTAAATTTTAAAAATCCCATTTTCTATCCAAACTGCAAAAACAAATTTCCCTGCAAAAACCAAAACAAATCTCATTTTTCTGTTAAAACCCATGGTTTTTCCATCAAAACCAATCAAGTTCTTTTGACAAAACTGCAAAACTAAATTTTTCTTCCAAAACTAAAATTGTGTTTTCTACTGAAACAACAAAAGTGTCTTTCTCCACCAAAATAATGTATTATGTCAAAATAGAAATGACGTTTTCCCACCAAAACAGAAAAATTGTGTTTTCTATTCAATTGTTACTCATGTTTTTTTATCAAAACCGTATTTTCCACCTAAACCGAAAAATCTTGCTCTTTCCGTTTATTTAATTTGATGTTTTAGAGGTACTTTTTGCTTTATTTTAATTGAGGCTTTAAGTTTTTATGCATATATTTGTGTATGCTAGTTTTGACGGTTTTAAATTGAATTATGGAGCTTTTTTATTGGTGGAATTATTTTGAAATAAATGAAAAAAACATGGTTTATTTGGAAACAAAATAATTTCTTAATCCATGTAGAAAAACCTTAAACATCAAATAAATAAAAAGAAACTGAAGGAATATATATATATATATATTAATTAGAAACTCTATAAATTAATAATGTTGGAACTATAATATTTACAAAAAAAATTATTTTCATAATCTTAAAAAAAAAGAGAAATTTTTACTTGAATTTTTTTATTTTGTGTTAACCTGTATTTTCTTAAGTTAGCTATCTTTTTGTTTGTTTGTGTTTATTAAATCAAATAATGATTGAGTTATAAAGAAATTTAAGCTTTAAGAAAAGAACAAAAAACATTAAAACTATATATAAATATATCTTAGCTATGTTTATATTAAATTTTATATATAAGATATTAATTTAATATATCACTCAATCATTTATTGTTTTATAATATTGACAAAGGAGTTTTATAATATTTATTATTTCATTATCTTATCGAATTGTATTATATTTTTTACTTGTCCAACTTAGGAACGACAAAATTAATTTATCGAGTATTATTTTACAGAGTTTTTCCATATCTTAAAAATCTTATACTTTGACTTATAAAACACTATTTTGATAATTTTAATATAAAACTAAATTTGATATATGTTTTCATCAAAACCTTATTTTCCACCTAAACACTATTTTTGCTCTCTCCGTTTATTTAATTTGATGTTTTAGAGAACTTTTTGTTTTATTTTAATTGATGTTTTTAAGTTTTTGTGCAAATAATTGTGTGATTGCTAGTTTTGACGGTTAGAAATTGAATTATGGAGCTTTTTTATTGGTGGAATTATTTTGGAATAAATGAAAAACATGTTTTATTTGGAAAAAAAAATTTCTTAATCCGTGTAGAAAAACCTTAAACATCAAATAAATAAAACGAAATTGAAGGAATATATATATATATATAAATTAATAATGTTGGGACTATAATACTTACCGAAGTTTTTTATTTTCATAATCTTAAAAAAAAGAGAAATTTTTACTTGAAGTGTTTTATTTTATGTTAACCTGTATTTTTCTTAAGTTAGCTTTTTTGTTTGTTTGTGTTTATTAAATCAAATAATGATTGAGTTATAAAGAAATTTAAGTTTTAAGAAAAGAACAAACAACATTACAACTATATATAAATATATCTTAGCTATGTTTAAATTAAATTTTATATATAAGATATTAATTTAATATATCACTCAATCATTTATTGTTTTATAATATTTACATAGGAGTTTTATAATATTTATTGTTTCATTATCTTATCGAATTGTATTATATGTTTTATTTGTCCAACTTAGGAACGATAAAATTAATTTATCGAGTATTATTTTATAAAGTTTCTTCATATCTTACAAATCTTATACTTTGACTTATAAAACACTATTTTGATCATTTTAATATAAAACAAATTTGATATATTTTTTACTGTAAAAATAATTTTCAAAATTTTCAAAAAACATATAATTTTATGATTGTGGCATTGTAATTTTTTTTATTATTGACGAAACATTTAAAATTTATACCTTTTTGGTAATTTGGTAACATTTTGCATCCACATTTTTCAGAAATAAATAAACGAACAAATTTTCATCTAGACGCAACTTTTTATATTCAAAATTTAAATTCGAAACGAACAATAATATCTAATTGTTGTATCTAAAGATTGCATCTAGACACTAAACTGTATGCATCATCAAAATAAAAAAAACGAACATGGCCATTGTCTAGTGGTTTGTCATCATTCGGATTCCAGATTGTATATTACATGATAAAAAAATTTGCTACAATTTTTCGGTAGAGTATAGTGACTAATTTGAAAATTTCTTTTATAAAATTGAATGTCTAATAAATTATTAAAAACTGTAAACAGGATATGTTCCAGGACAAAGAGGATAATAAAACAAAAGGACCATTGTCCATAGCAGTTCCGGGAGAGATAGCCGGACTTTACAAAGCATGGGAGACACACGGTCGTGTCCCATGGAAACTACTGGTCGAGCCATCGATTAAGCTGGCTCGAGACGGTTTCGAGGTTGGTCCCCATCTTGATTTCGCCATATCCACGAACAAGGACAAGATCAACAGTGACACTGGGTTGAAGAGTGTGTTTACTATCAGAGGCAAATTATTGAAGAAAGGGGATAAGTGTCAAAACCTGAAACTCGCGGAGACTTTGGAATCGGTGGCTGAGAAAGGGATGAAAGCGTTTTACGAAGGGGATGTGGCGAAAAAGCTTGTGAACGACTTAGAAAATATCAATGGGATCATTACGATGGAAGATTTGCAGAATTATGAAGTTAATGTCACTGATGCGATGATTGTTGATGATGTTATGGGTTTTAAAATACAAGGAATGTGGCCTCCCTCAAGTGGAACGACGGGTTTTGCAATGGTGAGGATTGAGGATAAGTACTTCTTTTTTTGGATAGGATCTGTACTATGTTAATAAGCTTTTTTCATGTTTTTCGTAATTGAACACAAACAGGTTATGAATGTGATGGAGAGATATGAGGCTACTGATGAGAATCTTAGTCTCCATCGTGTTATAGAAGCCATGAAATTCATGCTTGCAGCTCGAATGGATCTTGGAGATCCTGCATGTGTTAATAAAACATCTACTGTTGTGGACAAGATGATCTCCAAGTCTTATGCCAAAAACATTCAGGGGAATATATTGGATGACGAGACTTTCCCACCAGAATATTACCTGGACAAGTAAGCGGTTGATTTATTAGAGACTGCGTAATTGTGGAAAATCCTTATATGGTTTAAGGTTTAGCTTTATGTATTGTTGGCTAATTTTGTTGTTAAGCAGATATAAACAGCTCGAGGACCAAGGGACTAGTCATTTCTGTGTGGTGGACAAAGAAAGAAACGTTGTGTCAATGACAACAACCGTGAACTATGCGTTCGGGTCAGGGTTTATGTCGCCTTCCACCGGTATTATACTCAACAACCAGATGGCTGATTTCTCGATACCAAACGAGGGCTCTCCTGACAGCCTTCCTTCTGCACCGGCGAATTATATCGCTCCAAAGAAGAGGCCTTTGTCTTCCATGATGCCTCTAATCATCACAAAGGTAATCTAAAAAGGCAAAAAAAAAAAACTTGTTCTAAGCAACACAGAACGAAAACAGGGCCCCTCTTAGGAAACAGGACAAAGCAGGGAAGTTTTAAGTCCATTATTGAGGTAACTATCGTTTATTATGTTCTTTGTAATCAAAATTGTTTCTCTTATAGGACAATGACCTGGTCGGAGTTATTGGTGCGAGCGGAGGAATTTTGATAATTCCAGCAGTGATCCAAGTGTTTCTCAATCACTTTGTCTTCAAAATGAGTCCTCTAGAGGCTGTGCAAAGTCCAAGAGTCTACCACAAGGTAAATGCATTAAAGACAAAAGAAAATTATCATTAAATGTTTTGGACATATTTTGATCAAAGAGATTTCCTTATCTTTGACAGTTGGAACCAAACACGGTGTTCTATGAGGATCGGAAAGTGTATAATGGAGATCACATTAAGCTAAAAGAAAAAACTCAAAAGTTCTTGAAGGAGAGACAACATGTACTAAAGGCTACAGAACTCGGAGCCATTGTTCAATTAGTTGTCCAAAACAGAATTGATGATTCTAGGACAATTTTGACAGCAGTTAGTGATCTCCGGAAAGACGGGAAGCCAGCTGCTGCTACTCCTGCTCCTGCTCATGCTCTTTCTCCTTCTCCTATTTTTTCATTTTATTAGCCACAATAATTTGTTGCAAAATTTCTGTTTAATTTCACTTTTTAAATTGAATTTTCGTTAAAACGTTTTTTTTAATCTCTAGCTAAACGTATAATGCATGATACATTATTAAATGTTCAAATCCCTGTCTAAAAAGTTTTGAAGTAATTTCCTGAAATAATACCATTTCTGAATTTGATGGATTATTTTTCAAAAATACCATCAATATAATATTTATCAAAAGGTACACCAATATTCTTAATCAAATTTAAGGGATGAAATTCTAACTTACTCTAATCTAACCATACTCTCCTCTACCATTCTCTCTAAAATTCTAAAATACTCTTTTGGTTAGTAAATTGTGCAAAACCCATTATACCCTTACTTTTTTATTCGTTATAACTTTAGCTTTAATTATTAATGAAAATAAAAACAATTGACCAATCATATTGTTTCAATTTTGACCAATCAAAATTGAGAAACTTATCCCCAAATCTCCTCTCTATCTGAAAATCTCGTCGATGTCGCTCTCTCCCATACGTGACCGAAGATTGAAGTTTGACGGCCTTGCTATTTCCGGAAACGCTAAGTTCGCCGTAAGGCCGACTTGTTTCCCGACGAGATCCTTCCTAGTGGTTCGGTGTTTTACCACCAAAAGATGTGCCCAAACTTGAGCTTTTCCGCCACCAAAAAATCGACCAGAATCTTCAAAATCCACCGTTAATTGGAAAAGACGAGACCGAACTCTCTAGTATATGAAAAACATGTTCGGATTTAATGGATTAAAAGTTTTATAATGCAACAAATTATAGGTTACATCATTCTTATTGATGAAGAAAACTTGTCTTGTTTTATGTTCTTGTGTCTGACAAAAATCATGGACTTCAAATGGCATTATTGGTTCATTTGTAGCTTCGTTTTGAGTAAATTATGTTGGATATGTATATGAAATTATCAACAGAACCATTATCATCAGAAAGCGGTAAGGATAGTAGATGGCAAAACTTAGAGAGATGGGTTTTGGTTTGGAAATAAGTGAACGCTTGTGGTGAAAAGATTGGGGGAAGGACTGATGTTAGATGGCGAAGGATCTTCGCTGAGGAATTTTCCAAATTTTTACTTGTGGTTGTCTCTATTATGATGTAATTAGATCTACCCAAAAAGGAAGGAAAGATTTCAAAAAAAAAATGTATATGTCGGCTAGAGAACGCAAGAAGAGAAGACGAGTAACAAGTTTATGCCAAGAAGAAACTCGAGTTTGGTATTCTTATATTTTTATGGTCACTCTGATAGTCACCGATTCTCCCCAACTGGTTCAACTATGTATTCTTATTTTTGTCGTTTTAAAGACTTTCGACTTGTTTTGGTTTGGAATTGCGTGGAAAAATAATAAAAACCTACTAAGATTAATAAACACGTATTTTACAAATAATTACATATTTAAAACTAAATTTGTAATTAAATAATTTTTCTTATCTAAAATACTTAAGTTGATTAATTTATATGATACACTACAAATCATAAATGACAATCAACTAAGAAGTAAGAATCATGTGTCATTTGAAATGACTTAATATTTGGTAATGTTTAAACTACCATTTTGCACATTCCAATATAACACCGTATACTTTTATGGTCACTTTGATATTCACTAACCATCTTATGATACGAAAGATGTATACGATCTGTTTTTACACATATTACAACACAAAACCTTTGGGGCAATGCAATAATGGCGATATGTTCAATGTACAACTAAACAATTTTAAATTTCAATTGGTATAACTAGTATATAATTGAAATCCCGAAAAGTACAACTGCTTACATTTTTTGTACAACCAATAACCAGGTCTAACTATATGCAAATCTGTCTAAAAAACATGTTTTCCACGTTTTAGAATTTTTTAAGAAATCTCAAACTTTTGATATTTTTATTAACACACGTTTTTAATATTTTTAAAAAACAAACTCTCCAATTCTCACAACGACATAAGTATTTAGTTGTCTCTAAACAAATTTGTCCATAGTTGTACATACTTTGTTGTCCCTAATAAATCTAATTGTACTTAGATAATTCAAACAAACATAATTTCATCATACATCACAAACAACAATATAAGAGACATACATCAAAGTTCTTGCAAAAAAGTGAAAAACATAATACAATTCACTCTCTAAAACTCACGTTGTTTCTCTTCCTCCATTAATGATCTCAAATCTTTGTTCTTCTTCTTCATACTCATCTCTTGATCCTCCTATGTTTCTTCCTCATTTTATTTTCTGTTTCTTCATCCTCTCGTTATCATTTTCGTCTTCTTCGTCTCCAACTCCTACTTTACCAGATACAAAAAGGTTTCCAGAAGAAGGAGACGCAAAAACAAACGCCGCAAGTGCTCAAAACTCATACACATACACACTCACACTCACACCCAAACTCACACCCACACTAACACATTGATTAGTTAAAAGTAAAACTAAGATTCAAGAGATTATTTACGGGTGGTGAATTGAGTTGGAATGTTTGAACTGAAAAGAAATATAGAAGATTAATTTACAGCAAACTAAAAAACCAAATCTTTTCAAATAGCGGTAAGTTAAGCAGAGCTTAGATTTGATTGGATCATTAACAAAATAATCAAGGTACTACATAATCATGAAGCATTTTTATTGGAACTAAAACACCATTTTCTAGCTCGAGATTTCTGATTTTTCTCTAATCTAATCAAAATTAAAGATAATCTCTATCCCAACCAGTGAATCTTTTAGAATGACTCTGGAACCTCAAAACCCCGACAAAAAGATTAAAGACAGACGATCCATAACAAAATTTAGGGGTTCAATCCGATTCCAATTGAAAGAAAGAGAACAAGATGTATCCTCTGCATCAAGAATTTTTGGAATAGTAATGGTGAGTGAAAACAACATTAAATTACAGGCCATTGGAGAGAAAGAGAGCGAAATAATCGGACTCTCTCTGTGAGTGTTTGGATTTGGGATTAAACAACGATGTCGTTTCCGACAAGTTCTCTGATCTCTGGTAGATAAGTCGATGCGGAGGGAAACGTAACAAAAACGACTTGGAGGAGGAGAAGAGATCTACGGGAAGAAGAGGATGTCATTTAATATGGGGAATTTTGAAAGAAATCATGTATAATTTGGGAATTTCTACTCAATCTGATTTTAATCCCGATTGGATCCGACTGGGTGACGTTTTGGGTGGATATTGACTGGTTGGGTATGTAATTATGTTAGGTTTGCTTGGTTTTACTTGTCATTTACTCGTTTTCAGATTTAAAAATAAAAAGAAAAAAAACTTTCCTTAACCGGAGAGTATTTGAGAATTTTTTTTAGTGAACCGGAGCACTCCAGAATTTCTCTCAAATTTAAGAGGGGGTTATTGGTTTATGGATTTTAATGGATTTGGAAATCCAAACAAAATCTAGTGTTATTAGTTCTATGATTTTAAAATCCATATTAAAATCCGGTGTTATTGGTTCTATGATTTATAAATCCTAATTAAAATCACGTGTTATTCAATCCTACGGATTTACTTATGGATTTGATTTCACTTAGGATTTTAATGGATTTGAAAGGATTTCATGTCAAAAATACAAATGATCAAATCCGAGGGGAAACCTTCGGATTTACAAATATTTCTAAATCTTATAAGATTTATAAATCAAATAACACATACTTATAAATCCACAAAGCAACTAAAATAATCAAACCAATAAATAAAACACCATCAAACAAAATAATAGAAAAATTGTGTTACGTATGTACTTTTCGTCTCTTCTTCATCATCTTGTGTATGTTTTTCTTGCTTTTTTGTTTTTATAGGCTTGTTCATTTTTTCTTGCTATTCACGTGATCAATTTCTCTGTGATTCTTCACAATAAGGATTTTAGTGAATATTAATGCGAAATCATATACTAATCATCGTAAATAATATATATAAAGATACAAAGGTGTATGTGTTGGTGTTCGTTTTTGATGGGTTAAATTTTATTTGTTAAAAGTATACACAAACATGGATTCAAAAAATACGGGAGAACAAGAAATCCTTGAAGAACGAGAAAGACATATATCACATGAAAATAATGAGTTAGATGTTGATATTACTTTATTGGTTAGTCAATGAAATCCATTTAGTTGATTTGTAAATCCATTTAGTTGATTTGTAAATCCATTTTATTTAATTTTGAAATCCACGTTATCTATTATTATGGATTTTAAAATCCATGAATTCATCTCAAATTTCTAAAATCCATTAAAATATACAAACCAATAACCCCCTCCAAGTCGTATTAGAAACATAGAGTTTCCTCCAACAATTAAAATCAGCTAAGTTAAAAGTTATTTCCTATAGAATAATTAAAGGTGAGTTTTGGGAATTTGTAAAGCGGTGGTATTTTTTGGAAATTAACAAATAGTTGTATATATGTAATTTATTACTAAATTTATGGTATTTTTTGCAAGTCCTCCAAAATCTTTTTCTGATTGGTGCATTTTTGCTTGTAGCATTTTGTTATGAAAAATCGGACTCCCCACTTGCAATCAACAACTTAGAAATATACACCAAAATAAACCAACTTGCAATCAAATCCTCTTTTGACTCCATTCATTCTCTTCTCTCTCTCCTTGATCGAAGAAGGAAACAGATAAAGATCAAAGATGGGTCAGGAGATACTCACCGATCCTCTTCTGGGCAATAACCATAAAACGATCGGAGAGAAGGAAGAGAAGAAGAACCAAAGAAGAAGTAATCAGAAGATTGCTCTTTGTCTGGTTCTGATTCTTGTCGCAGTTTCAGGTCAGTTTCTGTCTCGTACTTTTCCAATAATCCAGGAAGGAACAATTATTATATGAACTGATACAAAGCCTAGTAGATAAACTAATGATGACATGAACCAATTTACTTGATCTGTGTAGGATATTACTTTAGTGACAACATAACAGTTTTGTTGTCAAGACAAGTAACCAATCACAGTCTTAGCCATGGAACTGGTAACGACGTGGTTGAATCAGAGAACGGCGTTGTGGCGGCTGACGACGGTCGTTGCTCTGAAATCGGAGCTTCGGTGCTCAGAAGAGGCGGCCATGCGGTGGACGCCGCCGTGGCGACTTCCTTATGCGTCGGTGTTGTTAATCCGATGTCCAGTGGAATCGGCGGTGGATCTTTCTTGATCGTTAGCTCGCCGGAAGATTCTAAAGCTGAGGCTTTTGATATGAGAGAAACAGCTCCATTAGCTGCTTCTAAGGTAAAAGTTGTTCTGCACATATCTTTCTTGATCCAGTTTTCTGAATATATAATGTGTAGTTTTGCTTGGGAATTTGATTCAGGATATGTATAAGAATGATGCGAATGCGAAATTCCTTGGCGCATTGTCGATGGGAGTTCCGGGAGAGATAGCTGGTCTTTACGAGGCTTGGAAACGGTATGGCCGTCTTCCTTGGAAGCCACTTTTTGAGCCCGCAATTGAGCTAGCCCGAGGCGGTTTTGTGGTGGCTCCTTATCTTGGACGGGCCATAGCAAGCCACTCTTCATTGATACTTAAAGACCCCGGTTTGCGGAATGTTTTCTCAACAAACGGACAGGTTTTGAAACCCGGTGAGACTTGCTATAACCCAAAACTTGCTTGGAGTCTAGAGATGATTTCTGAGCTCGGACCGGGAGCGTTCTACAACGGGACAGTAGGGGAAAAGTTAGTTAACGATGTGAAAATGGCTGGAGGGATCATAACAATGGAGGATTTAAGGAGTTATAAAGTTCGAATTACCGATGCAATGTCTGTGGATGTTATGGGTTACACGATTCACGGAATGCCGCCCCCTTCGAGTGGAACAGTCGGTTTTCCAATGGTTATGAATATCTTGGACAGCTACTCGGAACTATACTCTGCTTCAGGAAATGATCTCGGGCTGCACCGTTTGATAGAAGCAATGAAACATATGTTTGCGGCCCGGATGGATCTCGGAGACCCTGAGTTTGTCGACATAACAAACGCTATGAACCAAATGCTCTCGAAAACTCATGCGGAAGAAATCCAAAAGAGGATATTTGATAACACTACATTCCCACCTGAGTACTATATGAACCGTTGGAGCCAACTAAGGGACCAAGGGACTAGTCATTTCTGCATTGTTGATGCAGATCGAAACACTGTGTCGATGACCACAACCGTAAATTTCGTTTTTGGTGCCGGGGTTTTATCGCCTTCCACCGGAATTGTACTCAACAACGAGATGGACGATTTCTCGGTTCCTACGGAAATCACTCCTGACAATCTCCCTCCAGCACCTACAAATTTCATTGTACCAAACAAAAGACCATTATCTTCCATGACACCTCTCGTAATCACCAAGGTTTACCATCAAATCTTTCATTCTTGTCATCTACAACTCACATACGCACATTGCCACAACGGCAATACTAGTACAAACCAATAGGATACTAGCTCCAATCAGCATCAGTTATTAATAATAACGGTTTTAAGATTTGTATTTTCGTCGTCCATTTATTTCTATTGCAGGATGGTCAGTTGGTGGCGGCGCTGGGAGGAAGTGGCGGAATGAATATAATTCCGGCGGTGATTCAAGTATTCCTTAATTTCTTTGTGTTGAAGATGAAACCTTTAGAAGCAGTAGAGAGTCCAAGAGTGTACCATATGGTAAACTAAATGCATATTATAAAATCATCAGATTCATTAACATTCAAACTGATACTATACTCATGCTTTTTCTTCGCAGTTAATGCCGAATGTTGTTCGATATGAGAATTTCACAGCGATCAACGGAGATCACATAGGCTTTACGGAAGATAGCAAGATGTTTTTGGAACAGAGAGGACATGAAGTCAAAGAGATATCAGGTGGAGCCATTGTTCAACTTATTGTTCAAAACTTCAAGGAAGAGAAAGACGAAGAGATGATTATTGAAATTGCAAGGAAGATTGGGAAAGTTTATACGAAGAAAGCGAAACAATTCAAAGGTTTACTCACTGCAGTTAGTGATCCTCGAAAAGATGGGAAGCCAGCTGCAGTTTGATCTACTTATAAATCAGTTAATCATATTTTTCCTCATTCAAGTCCCATCTTTCATGTAAAGTTGATGAAAGGATTTAGTGGGATACAAAGGAAGTTGAACCAAAAGATCCAGTTTTTAAGCTGCAATGGCAAAACTGATATGAAAAAGTTACCAATCTGGAATAAAAAAAGTGTATAATTGATATATAAATCGTAAATTAAGAGTGAAATCGAACCAATATTATTCTCACAATTATCTTTACCGTGTGTATCTTCAAGGAGGTAATCTCTCTTCTCTTTGCTTGAAGAATATTATAAAGCATGTCGAAAAGCTTCTATTAAAACAAAGAAACCTTACTTCTCAAACAGAGATCTCCTCAAGTCAGGCAAACAAATGTTCTTCAGACAGAATTGTTCACCATTTCATGGCCCCTGCTTCATCAGCCAAGTGGTTTGAGTCGACCTTGTCGTGCTTCATGAAACTCGGCTGGTTCGTTGAAGACAAAAGCCTCGCCCACATTCTGTCAGTGATCACCACCTTGTTCTGTTTTTCTGTGATCCTCTACACAATATTCAATCCAAGCTATTGGAAATCTCACATCGATAAATGTAATCTGAGATGGGTATTTGATCCTAGACTGGATTAAGAATTGAAACTTTTGATTATATGAGACTCACATAGAAGGGAATGTAAGTATGCCTGCCATTGACGAGGCCAACGGTGAAGCCATTGTAACCAGCCATCACTCCATGAACCGCGCTTTGAGCTAATAGCGTGCAGCATACATTGTCTGATGCATTGCTCGGAACAGCCCGTATCATGTAGGTTGGATCTGAAAGAACCCAAAAAATAGACAAATCTTGACCTGTCTCCACAAACATGCAAAAGAAAACCTCACAGGACATCTACATACCTATGTATTTGAGGGTAAGGGTCATCTTCTTGGCAAAATGATCCTGTATAAGAAGAGATAAAGCCATAAAGGTAAGAAAATCGTTTTTTTTTCTAAAGAAAATCCTCTGTTTTCTAGGAAAATCGATATGTTAAACCTTGATCCGTTGGGAGATCCATAGGCCAATGTCTTGTAGAAGTTTGTTTCCAGAGGCATCTTTGAGAGTTGTGGACTGTTCTGCGCTTTCAGCCAACAAATCTTGTCCCGCGCCTTCTGCGATTACAATCACCATGTGACCACTCTCCTTTAGCCGTTTATCAATAAATTCGAAAAGCCCGCCTTTGCCTTGAAGAAAAAATGGAGATTCTGGGATCAAGCAACAGTCCACATCTCGGCTGGCTAGAGTTGCATACATTGCAATGAATCCTGCAAAACCCCTTGAAAATACGTAAACATCTCTTCAGCTCAACTAAATTTGGTTAAGAAGTACATACTCTAGGGAAACTGCTTACCGCTATACCGTCCCATTAACTTCACAAGACCAATACCATTCTCAAAGCTTGTAGCTTCAACATGGGCTGCGTTGATAGCACGTTGAGCCTCTTCTACAGCTGTGTCAAACCCAAACGATCTATCGATAATCTGTATTTAAGAAAGAACATAAAGTCATTATCTTGACCAGCCATAAGAAAGTACGATACAATATCGAAATTTCAAACCATTGGGGACAAGATTTACAGGAATGTCATTGTCGATTGTTTTGGGGATCCCAGCAACCGCAACTTTGAGCCCACGTCTTTTAATTTCCTGCAGGGACAGTCATTAAAGAAACAACCAACACAATGAATTGAGTAGGAAAACTTTAGCCTACCTCGAATATAACAGCTGCTCCTTTCTGTGTTCCATCTCCGCCGATTATATAAACCTGGTGAAATCCCAAAAAAGACTAGCATTTTACATCATTTCAATGTAACTCTTCGGATTCATAGTTGAGCTGAGTAAATCAAGAACCTGGTTTATCCCGCGATCTTGAATACTATCTACTATCTTGGTGGTGTCGTGACCGCCTCTTGAAGTCCCAAGGATGGTTCCTCCACGTTTATGAATATCATTCACTGTTTTTAAGTCCAAATCGATTGTGTTTCTCGCGTAAAATCCTCTGTAACCTCCCTAAAACCGCAATTGATCTCAAGATTAATTGATTGTGTTTTGAAATTCTGAGAACAATGCTGAAAGAATTAACTAAACTGATGGGACTTACATCAATTCCAAGGATTTTCTTGACACCATACATGTAAGATAATCCGCAAACTATCTCTCTGATCACAGTATTAAGCCCCGGACACAGACCACCACACGTTACAATGCAAGCAATAACATCATCCGACTCAAAGTAAACCTGCGTAAACAAAAGATTCCATCAATGCTCATCTTCTCAAGCGTAGACTCTTGGAATATAATATAAACAGAAATACCCTTTGTCGTGGTCCTGCGCGGCGGAAATGTGTTCCCCTAGGACTGTCAGGATGAACTACTATCTGCAAAAAGGCGAAACCCGAAGCTTCGTTAACGACAGCCAAATAAACGAATGTTAATGGCTAATGGAGGGAGTTTTTCACTTACTTTTTGAGGAACCGTGTCATCCTCGTCGACGAAATATTGCCTGAAAACACATTGCATTTGATCAAATTAAGAACCTTAATTAACCACAAAAACGTTACACATTTCGGAATTGGAATAAGCAATTGATTCAATTACAAACTTGGAAAGAAAGTTAATTTCCTTAAGGTAAAAGCAAACGCTCACTTACTTAACAACAGAGTAAGCAGCATTGTCTTGTAATGGATTTGGATATGTCTGAAACATCACATAACACAAAGAATGGATTAGAAGTCACACTACAGTTTGGGCTGATAAAGAAACTTTACAGATACTCAAAAACAGTAACTTTAAAGCAAAAAATCACGTGAAGTTCCAGACTTTTCCCGCTTGCATTTTCAGAAATTCACATATCGATCAAGAAATTAATAACCAGAGTGACGACGTACAGGAGGATTAGGAATGTAATCGGAGAAATGAGGAACGTCTTCGAGAACATAACCAGCGGGACCAGTGACGATCTTCTTGTCGGAGTTTAAGGCAGAAGTTGCCATAACCAACCTTGTCGGAGACTCGAATCTCTGATTATCAGAAAGCGAAATAATCAAGCGGAGACCTGAATCAAAGCTTAAAGAACGATATTTCCTACTGATTTTAGGGATTAAAAAACCCAATTGATGATGATCGGTTTCAAACTCCCTACTCCGACCTGAAGACGAATCCATACAATGAAAGATCGGAGAAAAATGTTATTGCCCATTTTGTTTGTTTTTTTTTTAAGGAAACCCAAAAAAACGGCTTACAGTGTTTGACTTCAATTTATAAAATGGCATATTATAATAAGAAAGTAAAATGTATTCACCTTTTGAAGAAGACGAAACCCAGATGGATAACAAGAACTATGGAGGAGGAGACAGATCAGAACGTCACGGGCTTTGTGGTCGACTTTGGGATTGGAGAGGATAGTGAACAAGTGGCGATATGTTTGTGGTTTTTGCTTTAAAGATGAAAATTCAAGACCAAAAGGAAATCATTTAACAAGGGAAGGTTTGATTTCTAAAAATATTGACCATTTCAATAATTGAAGGGTGATATTTAAAATTGTTAGAAAGATCTCGTGTTTGAGTTTTCTTCCTAAAGGATATGGCATGTAATATGCTACCCTTACTTTGCATGTTTCTAAACAAACTAATAAACCTAGTTTCTTAAATAAATGTTTGTTGTTATGTTTTTTTCCCTTAAATTAATATTGGATTGGAGATCCCTTCAACTTTAGGTGATTTCAACGTTATCTAATAGATCAATTATTGATTTCAACATTATTGTAAACAATTGTCACACTTTAAAAATCTTTGCAAAAATGCAACTTTTTGAAATATCATTTACTCAAAATATCATTTATATATATTTGGATTAACTATATTATGTTAGGGTTTAGTTTTTAGGGTTTTGGGTTTGTTAGAGTCATAACCTTTTTAAAAGTTTAAAATTCTAGGGTTTAGGGCTTTAATTTTTTTTTTTTTTTTTTTTTATGAAAATGGACAACTGGCAAACTAATTCAACTGTGTCATTTTTGAAATTTTCCCTTATATCTTCTAAATATATTTTTAGATTTATTTGATTAATCATAACTAAACAAATATCTTTAAAATAAAAGCGCTGGTAAACTTTGAACTTGTCAATCATATTTTATATATTTTTTGTTCGGGTTATTTGGTTACCTTATTAGATTTTATTTTCATTTCTAAAACTTTCAGTTTCAATCTAATCAAATAGAATTTAGTATATTATCATAGATTATGATATTCTATGGCAAGCTATCTCTGGGGAGGTAGCGGTTAATGAGAGACTTGTGCATAGACATCTCCAGCAAGAGCGACAGTGCCCTAGATGTGGAGAAACTGATGAGACAATTAATCATGTATTGTTTACATGTTCGTTGGCTAGACAAGTTTGGGCGTTATCAAATATTCCAAATCCCCCAGCAATTTTTTCCTTTGGACAATTTATGGGGCAACATGAATTATTTGTTCTCACGGATCCCACATCGTGCAGATATAGAGGAGCACGCCCAAAGTTTAACATGGATCATTTGGTACCTTTGGAAGGCTCAAAATGAAAAAGTATTTAACAACGTGGATAGATCACCACAAGCGATCGTGGAATTGGCTAGAAAAGAGGCAAGATAATCGTTTTTGGCTAATGACTCTATGGAGGGGCCTTTACAGTCCCAGAGACAGAGGAGGACACGCGGGCGGTGTTCCGGTTTTTCGTGGATGGTTCGTGGAAGGAGGAAGATAACACAAGTGGGGTGGGTTGGTAGTTACAGCTTCAGGATGGGACATCAGATTTACGGGGAACAAGGGGTATGCAGAGAGTTTTATCACCATTACATGCAGAGTTATATAGCCTTTTATGGGCTATGTCATGTCTAAGCAAGTATGGACGCTATTGTTCGGTGTTTCTCACTGACTCACAAGAGTTGGTGAGTATGGTTGTAGATCCAGAGAGTTGGCCCCGCTTCCGACCAGAACTTGAAGAACTTCAGGAGTTACGTATTTCTATCCCAGACTTTACTCTTACGTATTGTCCTAGGGGAAAAAATGAAAAAGCAGACCTTCTCACGAAGAATGCTCGTCTCCGCAATTCGGTTTCTTCCTATGTTAGCACTTCTATTCCGCATTGCTTCAATGATGCTCATATATTCTTGTAATCAATAGGGATAACTGTGTTCGTGATAAAAAAAAAAGAGTCTACTGACTACTTAATTTTATCACATTTATCAGAAACTCAGTATCCAATAATATATAATAATGTCCTTATTTGTTTAGGCTTTTAAATTTATTTTAAAAATATTGTCAACATTACGTAAGAATATATAAGGTTGGATAAATTTTGTTAACTATGTTTAACAATTTATGATTTATTAGAGTTTGTAATGTGTTTGGCAACTAAATTAAATATAACTAAAATAAGTATATCAAGTAGAATAGTGTTTGGTAAATGGAACAATAAGTGTTTAAAGAATATATTTTGTTTGAGTATAGGGATTAAATTATTTTGGAGTGTTTGGCTAAGAGTATAGTATGAATTCATAAGTTTTAAAATATAAAATAAAAAAATGTGAGAAAAAAGGAGAGCTTGACACATCATCCCAAAATGCTTTTCCTTTTATATACAGAGGAGAGGATAATTTGTTCAATGAAAAATCATATTTAATATGGTTTTGAATGAAACAAGTAAAACGCCATAGTCAATAAAATTCAATATGCTTTTGTAGGAAACAAGGAACAACATATAAATTCATATTATCCAAGAAAATTATAGTTTCAATTTTACTTTTGTTGTAGGATATTTAAAATTTTAAACAAAAGATGTTATAACAAATTAAGTATTGTTGTAAACTTGTTTTCTGCTTTAAAATAAGTATTATTTTGGATTTTCAGTATAAATTTTTATTAAAGGAGTTTTCTAAACCATTGTCTTTGACTATCGAGCTTGTTTTGTGGATTAAAATAGAAGAGTTTTCCCAACATGCTCTATGTACCGGCAGTTCTGGTGCTAGAAATCTTCACTTTGTTACTCCGACTAAACACCAGAAGGCATGTCTATCCTCTACTAAGCCCAGTGACGGAGGCATGCACATTAAGAGGGGGGCCAATGACCCCAACGAATTTTTTTAAGTTAGTGTAAACTATTAAGGCCCAATATTAATGCCCCCATTTGTTAATTATGTCTTGCTCCCATCTCTTTATTTTACAAATTGCAGAACTCACTAAAACAGATTTTTAAACCCAAAAAAAAAAAAAATATATGGCCATTTGACATTAAAAAAAGTGTTTTTAAAATTCAATCTCAATTAATATCATTATCTGGGCACATTTCATTGATTATCAAAACTAAAAATAAAAAATAGCTTCAACATCATTTTGTGCCCCCAACGGAAAATGAATGGAAGAGGATATCTAGATGTCTGACTGTATTTATAAAGTAACAGGAACCGACGGATTTACGACGGATTTTCCATAGATCTTTAAATTATGTCGGTAGAAAACATTCGTTAGATATTCGTCAAAAATCCGTCGGAGATAAACCGACGGATATCCGACAAAATCAAATTAATCAATTTAAGTCAGAGAACTGTGAGATTTCCGTCGATAAAACTGACGAATTTCAAGCGGTCGGTTATCGGTCGAAATTTTGCGACGGATTTCCAACGGTTTGCATTCTGTCAAAAATGCGTTTGAAATATGTCAGAAAAATATCCGACAGAATAATCCGTCGGAAATGTTGTTGGTTTATCTAATGTTTTCTTGTAGTGTAAGCCCATGATCAATTCTGGCGTTAGCATTGGATATAAAGCCTTGGCACTAGTTCCCTCACTTCCGGATGCAGCTCCTCATAGACAAATCTGATGGGTTGATTCCTCATCTACGTAAAACTAACTTTATACAAAGCTCCTTTGTTTTTACCAATTTCTTTATGGGATTGTGTTTTGAAGGTAATTGTGGAGGTAGTGTCTCTTCTCATAATGGTCTATGTTTTGTACTTCACAGAAACAACTAAATTACTAGAGCGGACGTGGGGACTCGGTTAGGGGGGTGCATCATAACTAAGAGAGTCATTCCATTTAGGGCGAACAGCAGAACAGGTTCCCTCTATGGGCTGTTTGTTGTTGTCCATTGGTATTGGTCTGGTATATCTTCCTCCTGTAACTTTCCTGCAAAAGTTCTCTGGTGTGTCTTCGAACCCTACGCCATACTCGATTTCGGTTGTTTAATAAGAAAAGCCCATAATGTTGAACGTGTACGCAGCTTAAGTCTCTCGCCGTTCACTTGTAGGGTATATAAGTTTTACTCACACTTAGCAACCTATAAACTATAAGTGCAACTTAAATCGATTGTAGTATTTGAGATATTGAATCCACATGGATTTATAAAACACTAAAGAAGTATGAATTAAGAAATTACGTTAAGTTAAAAACATTTTTGAGTGGTAGAAAATTGGTTGTAAAACAATAAGAGGAAAGCATTGGCTTTCAGAGATTCTCGGGACTGAAAGTTTAAATTATTAAGGAAAATTCCTAGGGGCAATTGATTTGATCTAATATCATCTTGAGAAACATGAACATTGTAATAAGTTAACCATAATCTCGCAGCGATAACTTCTAAGTCAGTCTCCTCCCATTAATCATCTCTCGCAGTCAATGAGACGAGTAGCTAGCAAGCAATTATAAGCAAGTTAATCGTTCATCTAACGCAGTAACTCAACTCTCGCAGGATAGAGGATTAGATTCATCAAACACCATGTTCATGACAATATAAAGAAGCGGTTAGCAAACAATAATTGATATCAATCTAAAAGCATGCAGTGAAAACATATCGAGATGAAGGATTACTTCTAATCTATCAACAACGCCACCCTAGTCATAAAACCTATGATATCAATCTAAAAGCATGCAGTGAAAACATATCGAGATGAAGGAATACTTCTACTCTATCAACAACGCCACCCTAGTCATAAAACCTATCTACCGAACCATGAAATTCCCATTCAATTACCCCTTAGAACCCAACAAAATATCTCTGTCATGACAAAGCAAATTATAGGTGATGATAGAATTAAACTACCTACAAAGTTTTAACCCAATTTGTCAACCACAAGTGCATGGTAATGTCGGTGTAATATTTAGGGATCGAATGCACAAAGAAAATGATTAGGACAACAAGAATGCAAAGAACTCTATAAGCTAAATCTATTCAAGTGATTTTGGTTTGAATTTCAATTCTACTAATACTAACAACTTGATGAGTCATTTTCTTACTATGCATGCAAGAACAAACAGAAATAAATGTCACAAATAAACTTATGCAATGCTAACAACTTAACTCACGACTCAATTGTAGCACAGATGGGATCGAACACAAGGAAGCATGGTTACAAAATACTAGCCACATAACATTCAAAATAAGCTAAAGCAATCATAAGATGAGGCTTGTTTCAAGTCACAGAGCTATAAACTAAAGAAATGTGAAACTTTAAAATTAGGGAATACGATTTCAAGAAGCAGGTATGATTAAAGAGTTGAGCTTTCAGAGTAGCAACTGATTAGGACTAGTAAGGCGAGGTTAAGCGAGCTAAAGGTCCCTTCTTTAAGCACCACATAGGGCATGGACCACGAAGATAAGCACACCCACTGTCGTGGCGCAATACTCATTTGTCGAGTCTTTGTTCTTGCTTCACTGTCGTGGCGAGACTCATAGACTCTCCAAGCTTTAGAGAAGAAGGAAGAATCGAGCCCACACAGCACAACTACATCACTGCTGTGGCCGAAGACACTACGCCGAGCAAAAGGTTGGTCAAGTATTTCCACACACACCTGTCGGACAGGGAACCGCTTAAGATCAATTAACTTGTTTAAAGAAGTTACATTAACCGCTTAAGATCAGTCTCAGATCAAGCACTGAGCTCACCTAAGCTCGAGGATCTACTGCGTTGGACCTTCTGCAACTTTAACCAAGCTTTATAAGTCCTAACCTACTACTCATGAACTAAACAAGTAGACTACTCACTCATGGCTATGGTAAAAGTCATGACTGAGCTCGAAATAAGCATAGAACTTAAAATCATAAAGACTCATTAAAGAAGATGCAAAAATGGAAACTTTAACTTGATTAAAACTAAAACAAGAAGTACTTAGCACATTCAGTGTCTACAAATGCACTAAGGAAGCTGAAATTTCAAAGAAAAACTAAGGTAAAGCTAAAACCAGGAGAATCCGCTTACTCTTCACAAGGCTATAAGATAATATTTATCTGCCTTGTGAACAGTAGCCGGGTCAACCCTAGTCAATGCGGGTCAACAAAATAAAGAGGTCCGAAAAAGTCAACAAAATGTATAAGGTATCAGTCACACACCATGTCCGTCCTCAGTCCAGACGGTCAGTAGCCGGTACGTGTTCTTGCTGGAGCGGTATATCGGTCTTCGTCATCGGTCTTCACAGATACTAGGGGTATCGGTCGTCTTATCTATCGGTCTTGATCGATACGCCGATCATCATACCGCGGTCAATAAATCTTCTTCAGTTTTTCGTACCGCGGTAATTGCGCGGTTTATCAGTCTCAACCAATACTTGAGCGCCCAATAACTACGCATCTGCTTCATTCTTTAAGATTCTTCACTCATTTGCACCCAGATTCACATCCTCTGCACTCCTCGAGGTAGAGGTGTCAAGTGGGATAGTCGTCCATTGTCCAACCCAACCCAAAACACTCCTAGACAATAATGGTCACAAATGGAAAGGAGTCCAAATGGGTTATGTCCGACTTTGTCCTAGTTAAAACTGGGTCGGAGTAAACGGTCATTGGTTATCTAATGGACAAATAATTAGCTTAAATTTTGAGTTTTATTAATTTAGGTAACAAACAAAATCAAAACAAAAAAATCAAAATCAAAATCGAAACTATAATTATAATAAAAATAAATGTAGATCATTTTAATACTTAAAATGCAAATTTCCGGTTTTTGCGAGAAAAAACAATTTTGTTCAAAATATAGGAAAATAAAAATCCTTGTTTCGTTCCTATTCTTCTTTCTTTTTTAGAAAAAAAAGTTGGTGGACTTAAAAAATAAAGGATTATTTCCTTGTTTTAACAGAAAATGTATTTTTTTTTGCGGGATAGCGCAATTTTAAGGTTTTGGCAAGAAAACGTAATTGTTGCGGTTTGGCGGGAAACAGAGTTTTACGAATTTGGCGAGAAAAAATACAATTTTGCGGTTTTGACGGGAAAACTAAGGTTTCGTGGTTTTGGCGGGAAACACAATTTTAGGATTCTGGCGAGAAAAATATAGTTTCGCGGTTTTGGAGTGAAAATACAGTTTTGGCGGAAAACACAATTTTACGAAATTAGCGAGAAAAATACAATTTTGTTGTTTTGGCGGAAGAATACAGTTTTTGGCGGAAAAACAGCAATGGAAACACTGATTTATGAATTTAGCGGGAAAACACTTTACGTGTTTGGCGAGAAAAATAAAATTTTGCGATTTTGGCGAGAAAGACGTAATTTTACGAATTTGGCGAGAAAACGTAATTTTACTGTTTTGAGGGAAAAACACTGTTTTACGGTTCTGACGGAAAACCGCAATTTTTTGGTTTTGGCGAAAAACGCAATTTTAGGATTTTATCAGAAAACCCAATTTTACGGGTTTAGCGAAAAATAAAGCTTCACAGTTTTGGTGTAATCTAAAGAGACGATAAAAAAATACAATAACTAATTTAAATTGTAATCTAAAAATAGACTAAAACATAATACAACTAGTAAAACATAATACATCTTAGGACCTGTTGGGAAAAATAATTCCATTACTTGGTCAATCTTGGTAAACCTGGATTATTTTCCATTGGAACATCAGACCTGGCAATACATCGTTTATGCCAGGTAAAGTGAGGTAATTACCTGTCATTACATGATGATACATCGTCTACGTCATGTAAAGTGAGGTAACTACTCGCCATTACCTGACGATACATCGTCTACGTCAGGTAAAGTGAGGTAATTACTTGTCAATACCCGATAATACATCATTTACGCCATGTAAAGTGAGGTAATGTAAAGTCATACATCGTCTACGTCAGGTAAAGTGAGGCAATTACTTGTCAATACCTGACAATACGTCGACTACGTGAAGTAAAGTACGGTATTAACCTATAACTACTTGACATGACATTGTCTACGTTATGCCAGACATGGAAATGCCTTGTCACTACAAAGTGAGACATTGCTATTACGACGTCGTCAAGTCGTTATTAACGTTACGACGTCGCTGAGCAGGTTAGTCAGTTATTTGATATAAAATAATACATGACTTTTAAGATAAACTTGTAGAGACTTCGAGATCGCGGATATCACGAAGATATTACGAGGTTTGTCATTATCTAGACCTCGTAATATCAAGAAATAAGTGATTCAAGTATATCAAGGATCCCGAGTATGAAGGAGATAAGCTTGCACGCAAGTCCAATCCTAACGAAAACCGGATCTCATCAAGTCCTATAAATAGAGACGTCGAATAAAGAAGTTGGTTATGATAAAACATACACAGAAAACCTAGAGCTACGTCTACACAACATCTCAGAGATAGCAATAGATCTAGCCTTGTTTTCTACTTCCAACGAAGTTCTTTACAACGCTTTAGATACCTAGACGTTGTAATACTATTCGGCTACAAGCCAACTTCGTTGATTAATAAAGATATACTTCTCTCTTTGTCATTCCGTATATCTGTGTACTTGCGAACCTGGTTAAATTTTGCCCAAACAGTTTGGCGCGAGAAGGAGGGGCAGATTTTAACTACGTGAGACATGACGATCGGAGATGACACCAACGTTAACAACACTCAAGACGCCGCTGCTCAACTCACGGCACTCACCGAGAAGATGAAGCAGAACGAGGAACGACTGAAAGCCCTAGAGACCGAGAACGCTACCTTGAGAACGGAAAACGCTGCTCTGGTCGGTGGAGGTAGAAACACTGAGGCCGAAGCACGAAACCGATATCAAAGACGCGTTGAACCGATGCAGCCTCGATGGAAATACACCACCTGGGGGTGCTAGGACGGTGGTACTACAAGATGGTACCAACGTGGACGCTGCTAGGGCAAACGTCCATGGATCTACACTTCACCATGGTGAGGAAATGACAGTCTGACCATATGACAACGCTGACATAATTATCAGACGCATGGAAGAGCTCGAGAGAATGATTTTGCGACTTCCTGGCATAGCCCCACCGATAACCAAGAGTGCTCCCAACTGCTATGCAGATACTCCGTTCACGGACGAGATCGCGCTTGTGGAGATGCCCAAGAGGTTCAATTTTCCTACGATGGTGATGTATGACGGGACAACAGATCCTGACAACCACATCGCACAATACAAGCAGCGGATGTTGACAACCGCGGTTGCAAAAGAGTTTAGAGAAGCTAGCATGTGCAAAGGATTTGGCTCAAGTCTTACGGGACCAGCTCTCCAATGGTTTACGGACCTACCAAATGGGTCGATAGACTCCTTTGCTTCTCTAACCGATCATTTTGTGGAATAGTTCGCAAGTAGAAGGAACCTTCAGAAGACAACTGACGACCTCTACGAGGTAATACAGAGAAAAGAGGAGTCACTACGCGAGTACGTAGGACGCTTCAACAAAGAAAAAGTATCCATCCCAAGTTGTGTCACGTCTACATCTATCTCGGCATTCAAACAAGGTCTACTTCTCGACGGTGACCTGTACAAGGAACTAACAAAGTACCAATGCAGGACTATGGAGGACGTACTCTCAAGAGCCTGGGCACAGATTAAGTTGGAAGAAGATCCGGCTTGCCGCTATCGCCGTTCTCCACGATCTGACTCTCGCGTGATGAGACACGAGAAGAACCCCAGAGAAGATAAACCCTACCAAAGACCTCGTAGTGAAAATACGAACAACACCAACGACAGTCGAGGCGGTCACCGACCACTCAGCAAAGGCGACGCTGATAAGCGCCCAACTTCAACATGGCCAGATATCAACAACTTGTCAATTTCGCACGCAGAATTGGTTGGTGCGCTGATGCATATGGGATCGACAGTAAGATGGCCTCAGAAAATGAAAACGTCAAGCGAAAAACGTGATACTTCAAAGTGGTGTGATTTCCACGATGATCATGGTCATCGAACGGAAGATTGCATCAGTTTAAGCATAGAGATAAACAAGCTATTGAAGAAAGGTCATTTGAGGGAATACTTGTTTGAAAAAAGCAGAAGCAGAATTGACAAGAGAAGCGATGACGGAACCTCGTCAAAGTCTGCTCCAGCCTCCCCTCCGGGGCATGAGAAGGTTATCAACGTCATAACATGAGGTTCTGAGGTCAGCGGAGTATCTTACTCAGCAGCTAAGAAGAATACGAGAGCCGCTAGGCATACTCAGGCAGGCAGCAAAGTCAAGAGTGAGGCAACATCGACATGCTCGATAAGCTTCACGTTTGATGAAGGTGTGTTGGCACCCCATCAGGACGCGCTGGTCATATCCTTAACGATTGCTAATTGCTTGATAAAAAGGATATTGGTCGACAATGGAAGTTCAACAAACATCCTCTACCTGGAAGCTTATAAAGCATTGGGCCTAGACGAAGCAGAGCTAACACGGAAGTCTACATCGTTGATAGGATTCAGTGGCGAGGTAAAACAGACAATGGGAGAAATAACATTCTCTGTGTATGCAGGAGGAATTAACCGACGAACAAAGTTCCAGGTATTGGATTGCGCATCTGCTTACAACGTGATTATGGGACGTCCATGGATTCATGACATGGAAGCGGTGCCATCTACCTTCCACCAAGTTCTTAAGTTTCCTACTCCATGGGGAATACAAGAAATCAAGGGAGAACAAGAATATTCGCGCTCATGCTATCAAACTACTTTGAAGGGTAGAAATGAGCAGTTATAGCAATTACAGAGTCCATCGCCGGTACTTCACGGTGTAGAGCCGGAGGTGGAACAACTCAATGAGGTTCCTCTAATAGAGGATGATCCTGATAAGAAGATAAACGTCGGCTCAAAGCTGCCCACGAACGTACGAAAAAGGACATTCTAACTAGGAGATTGGGTCTTCAGACGCACGTTCCGCGGGAACAAGGAGCTGGAAAACTAGGACCTGGCTGGGAAGGCCCCTACAAAATAATTGAGGTACGCGGGGCAGGAGCGTACAAGCTGGAAGATGGGAAAGGCAAAGTCCAACCTAACAGCTGGAACGCTCTCCACCTGAAGATCTACCATTTTTAAGTGCTTTTGATTTTTCATGCTTTGGTTTTTCACTGGTTTTTTCATGTTTTTCGACTGTCCACGTGACGTCAATACATCTTCCTATTAGTTTTTGTGTTTCGCAATAAGTCTTTCGACAAGCATCATAATAAAATATTTTTCTCATTCATTAATCTTCCGAGATCTTTTATATAAGTACTCAAGTAGTAATCACGTCAGAACGACTAAATACATGACCTTCTTAAAATTGAAAGGCAAGTCTTGAATTTGTAATGACCATGGTCGATGTTCAGCCGAATGGGGGCAAGACTTCCCAGTAGTTAGGCTTAACTGCGTTAACCATAAACTATTTGAAGGCATGACCTCAACTAGACATAAGAGGTACGTCCTCAAATAGTCATGATAACAATACTTGACGTATTTTGAAGTACATTCTAAACCAAGTAATGGTAGTCAACACCTGACGAATTAAGAGGTACAACCTCGTAAAGGTATGACGACAGTCAATACTTGTACAAATCAGAGGTAAAACCTCGCAAACAAAGAGGTATATCCTGTGGCAAAAGTCCATGTTTGAAAAACATAGAGGTAAAACCTCGCAAACAAAGAGGTATATCCTGTGGCAAAAGTCCATGTTTGAAAAACATAGAGGTACAACCTCGCAGACAAAAGTGAACGTCACTACCTGACTAGAATGAGGTGAAATACCTCCATCGGTTTGTGATGTTAATAAATTACGAGGCATGACCTCTACTAATAGTGATTTTAGTTAGGTAAACAAAAGTTGCCATCTCTCATCATGCTGCTACAAAGTTCAAATAGAGGCAAGACTTCTAATGATACAACCATTGTTAAACATAACTACGTCAAAGTAAAAATGTGTCAAACATGGTCACTATAACTATGATAGATCATTGATGTCTGAAATAGATAGTTAATTAAAGAGACCATCTTCATAAGGTCATGAATATATGCGCGTCCAAAAGGTTAACATATCCTAAAGTAGACATGAAAATCCTACGAGGTCGATCCTCAACAAAGGGACCAAAAGAGTTTTGAAAACAAGTCTAAACTATATAACAAACTCTCAAAAGAGATATAACGACTACAACTAATCGTTGTAGGTAGAAGGAGCATGAGTCATCTCGGGAAAAACTGTGAAAGCCTCTGGGAAAACAGGTGGAACCTCCTCATTAAGCTCGCACCACAAAGTCTCCACCTCCCTGAATTGTTTTTCAACAAGTCCGGATGCGCGCAGTTTTTTCTTGGTCAAACCAAGATCTTGTTGCAGCTGCTCGGTGCTCGTCGTCTGCGATCTAAGTTGGCTAATGAGATCATCGACTTGAGTCCTTAGAGTTGCACTCTCTGCCTCCTTGGCAGCAACAAGGGAATTACAACGTGTGATCTCCGCCTCCTTGTCTTTTCTCAAAAGACGGTTAGCCTCCTTGAGGCGAGTAATCTCTTCCTTTGTAGCATCAAGCTCTGCCTTGACATAATGACAAATAGACATAACCTGGAAACGAGGCAAAACCCCAGTCCATGAGCACAAAGTCCATGCACCATGTATGCAAAAGGATATAAAACCAAGAAGAAAAGAAATGAACCTCCATGAGGTGAATTTGTGACTTCTCAAGTATAGTAGAATGCCCTAGGTCGTTGAAGGTATCCCGATCGCGAGAAAAAACTTGCTTGCGTAGGGCAACTAATGTCGTAGAGTGATCACTCGCAGCCAGTATGCTACCGCCAGAAGTAACAGGAGACTTTTTCTTAGTATTCCTGGGAGGCTGACGGGATATATCGGCAGTAATTGCACAACGCTTCAAGGAAACCTCTGAGGTTTGTTGCTCTGACTGCAGGGATAGTGCAACGACGCTGGCTGGAGTATCAGCCATAGCCGCATGAAACGACTCTAAGGCATCGTTCCCGATTGAACCATCTCCGGCTATAGCATCAGAAACTGACATCTTGTAACTTGCGAAACAAAGTCGTCAATGTCACATTGAATAAGCATTCTCGTCAAGAATAAGGTACATAATATCTACTATATTTTTTTACCCCAAATGGAACTCTTCTCCAATGCAGGACTACTAGTTAGAAAGAGCACTGAACGCTTATCTATAGAGAATTCGAAAGCTTTTGTGACACCGTCTACTCCTCCTAAGCACTCTTCCGACTCGTTAGCTGCATTAAAAAGAGAAACCATGAGATCAATCGAAGAACCATCAAGTGATCCACACGAGTAACCCTCGTCTACCTCTAGGAAACCAAGTGATTGGATAACCAGGGTCACGACCCACTTGCATGAAGAGGTATTTCTTCTGCCACCCTTTCTCGTATGAGGTCTTATACCTCACATGCCTTGCCAGATCAAACACTATGGGGCTGGGACAAGAACTTCTCCTCTGGATCAAGTATCGACCGTTTTCAGGATCGTAACATTTAAAGAAATAAGCAAAGAGAACTTCCTCCACTCCCAAACTCACAGAGAAGATCTCTCCAAATAATTGGATGGCGATCAATACCCTCCAAACATGGGGAATAAGTTGGCCAGGTGAAATGCCGAGAAAGCTTGCAATTGCTGCAACCAAGGAAGGCACTGAATCACGTAAACCTAGTGCAAAGAAAGCTTCATAAACAACAACTTCATCAGATCTGTTGCAATCAGGTCCTTCATTCTCCAAGGGAATCCTCAACCTTACTGAGTTTGGGACGTTGTAAGCATTCCTAATCCTATCAATGTCTCTTTCAACAAAATTGGAAGTCCAAGAGTTGGGAGGAGATGTGAGGCAGGGCATCGAGGACTGATGGTATGGCTGATTCAAGAGATCAAAGTCATGACCCTCTGACAATGTCCAAATGTCACCGCCGCTAGAGAAATCTATCGGAGTCGGTTCGACCCCAAAGACAGTAGGGTCGTACTTCTCTGCAAACTCGACCTCATAGACACTTCCAACATCACTCGAATCTGACTCAACCAGAAACAGACTTGTCGCCGGACTTGAACCGTCGACCATACTACTTAATTCAAGCAACAAGAAAGCTATTAGCTGAGCTTTACATGAATCGACAGCGAGAAATCGAGAAGAAATGACCTCCTACGTCCGCACCATGAGTGAGATTTACCTGGAAAATGGAACAAAGTTCAAGAATTTCAGACCACACTAAAAGAATCTCGATGTCTTACTTCTTAAGACTTGGACATTTCATATAACCAAATCACCTATCGGAAATACGCAAAGAAAGGATGCCATATGACTACAAGGTTGTGGAGTACAAACCTGCAAGGAACCAGAAACCGGAGCTAAACGAAACCCAGCCGCAATCAGTGTTAGGTCTTCATTTTTGCTCCACAAAGCTTAACGAAGAAGACGATAAGGCCAGAGACAAGAGAAAAGGTGATGGGCCAAATTTCATTTGTTAACCCATTAACAAATCTTGTCCCCTTTCTCACGTGATGAAAGTGAATAGGGTATGGGCAAATTGCATGACAATTACGTAGGCCCAACACTAAATAAATCATCATAAAGCAAGTTGCAAGTTAATTGTGAATATCATGCTTGTTCTTCTGATGACAAGGTTCGTCATGAAGAGATTGTGGGACCGCCAACCCATTAAAGAATAATGGAGGTATTATTTATCTCTTAGCGTGGTTTTGCGAGGTTATGGACCTCTCCAAGTCTAAGTCTAAGTCTATGAGAAAAATTCATGTCAGCAAGACTAGGCATTGGAAAAACGGGACTTAACAAAGTTGTGAACTGACTACTCTTCAAATTTTAAATAAGAAATTGAAGAGTGGGGGGCAAACTGTTGGGAAAAATAATTTCATTATTTGGTCAATCTTGGTAAACCTGGATTATTTTCCATTGGAACATCAGACCTGGCAATACATCGTTTATGCCAGGTAAAGTGAGGTAATTACCTGTCATTACATGATGATACATCGTCTACGTCATGTAAAGTGAGGTAACTACTCGCCATTACCTGACGATACATCGTCTACGTCAGGTAAAGTGAGGTAATTACTTGTCAATACCTGATAATACATCATTTACGCCATGTAAAGTGAGGTAATGTAAAGTCATACATCGTCTACGTCAGGTAAAGTGAGGCAATTACTTGTCAATACCTGACGATACGTCGACTACGTGAAGTAAAGTAAGGTATTAACCTATAACTACTTGACATGACATTGTCTACGTTATGCCAGACATGGAAATGCCTTGTCACTACAAAGTGAGACATTGCTATTACGACGTCTTCAAGTCGTTATTAACGTTACGACGTCGCTGAGCAGGTTAGTCAGTTATTTGATATAAAATAATACATGACTTTTAAGATAAACTTGTAGAGACTTCGAGATCGCGGATATCACGAAGATATTACGAGGTTTGTCATTATCTAGACCTCGTAATATCAAGAAATAAGTGATTCAAGTATATCAAGGATCCCGAGTATGAAGGAGATAAGCTTGCACGCAAGTCCAATCCTAACGAAAACCGGATCTCATCAAGTCCTATAAATAGAGACGTTGAATAAAGAAGTTGATTATGATAAAACATACACAGGAAACCTAGAGCTACGTCTACACAGCATCTCAGAGATAGCAATAGATCTAGCCTTGTTTTCTACTTCCAACGAAGTTCTTTATAACGCTTTAGATACCTAGACGTTGTAATACTATTCGGCTACAAGCCAACTTCGTTGATTAATAAAGATATACTTCTTTCTTTGTCATTCCGTAGATCTGTGTACTTGCGAACCTGGTTAAATTTTTCCCAAACAGGACCCATGGACAGACCATTTGGTCGCGGTCATTGTTGGTCACGGTCGTTGTTGGTCATGGTTGTTGTTGGTCATGGTCATGATTTGTCTAAAAAAAAATTGTCCAGCTGAACATGGCCATATGGACGATGGTCATCCCATTTGACAGCCCTGCCTCCAGGTTCTAGCTAGCCAGATATGACTATTTATCCACAAATACCACCTGAAAAATGGTAAAAAAGAAGAAAATATGTACAAAACCTAAACTAAGGTCCTAAGATGCGAGTCTAAGCTAATCTACACTAAATGCACCCTAAATGAGAATAAAAGATGCAAAAAGGATGATAAAGGGATGCAAATATACACAGGAAAGCGGTAAATATATGAGTATATCACAACTTAAAAGAAATAATGTGATACGTAAAATGCCAGAACTATACAAGCGAAACACTAAAAGAAACTAAGGCAACTAAAAATGAAGATAAGAAATGCAAGTTATGAAAAGTAAACAAAAGTAAAAAAAATAGTCAAAGCAAAGTCAACTAAATAAGCAAAGATGATCAAGATGATAAAAGTATGGACTTTGAGTAGAGATGAATGATCAAAAGTGAAACATATGAGATAAGTGATGCATAACAACTCAATTAAGCTAATTCTAAAGCATGAATCCATTTTATATAGACTAACTTACTTTCATGGTGTTAATCCTTTCCTTAATCAACCATTAACACAAACTTTCATTTTGCTAATCACCAACCAAGAACCTTTAATGAAAATATTCATATTAGCTTACAAAATCCCTTAAACATCAACTTCCATTGGCTAAGATGAGAAATGCATGATTAAAGTTCTCCTAGACATTTTCACAAACACCTTCCAGGCATGAAAAGACCATAATCTAGATTTAAGTTAGCTACTCCTAAATCTAGTATTGAACACACTTTAATCAATGGAAATGTAAAGATAAACAACCTAGCATCACTAATCTCACATGACTCAACTTAGACCCAGCTCTTTTGTTCAATGCATACGGGTTGACATTACAACCCCCCATCACTCTTTTCAGTGTTAGAAGTCGTACTAACATTCCCTTCGACAACCGCTGTGCGTATAGCACATCCCATCTTCTTAACAAGTGATGCCTCCATGGCCTTCATCTTGACTTCCACAGCAGCAAGGAAATGGCTTTCCATCTCTCTCATTTCAAAACACAAATCCGCCACCTTATCCGGAGTTTCTTTCAGATTGTATAACACTTCCAAGAACCTTGAATCCAGCTTCTTCGCAACAAGATTGGCTACAATTAAATCATAAGCTTGCAATGTGGATTGGTCCCCTTCCGCTACATAATCCTCACTAGTAATATCTATCATAGTTTCCACAACCTTCTGCTTCATCTTCTGCTCCTCCTTCTCCTTTTTAAGGTACACAATATCAGCCCTAGACAACCCTCCCACAAATATGTCCTTGTTAAAGATGTGACCATCATTAACTAACTTCACAAGCTTCTGGACTTGAGGATCTTCCTCATCATCTGATCAATCTTTGTCATATTGGGTCTCTGTGCCATTGTCTATGATGCTCTGAACCTCAACCTATTAAACATGAAGGAAAAAGATTAACTTTGAATTAAACCGGTTACACAAAAACGTTACACATTCACAACACAATTTTACCACATTCATCCATCAAGTTACCCGGCTAATTATAAACCTCTCCAAACTAAAACTAATCCACCTACAAACCCAAACATTCCTGCTAAATTATGTGGTTAACTAACAAGTTAACCAAGTCCAACAATAGTTAGCCATCCAAAAAGATTAGACCCTTTCTCTTACGATTATTCACCTAACTGTTTCCACAAACATTTGCGCAGCAAGCTGAAAGGACTTTAAAATACCTACGTTTGCGGATTCGTACAAGGTCCTAGCGTGAACAGGTGTAATCCTCAATTTTGGAAGAGATGATTCTCTATCTAAGTCCTCATCTCCCTCTTCTTCCACATCCTTCTCCCCTTCATTCTCAGATTCAGAACCCGCGCCTACACCTGGTTCAACCAATGCCGGGACAGCCTCCATCATCACCAACTGAACTGCAAGAACAAACCCTTTCACTGCCAGCGTACTTTGCTTCAACGTCACTGCATCCCTTGATTTAACACTACTCATAGTCATGGCGAACGCAACCTTCCACCACGGATATGCAAAAATGCATCGATATCTGAAATCATCTCCACATATGCTTTTGAAATCTTCGGGGAGTGTGTTGTTGGAAGGAGGACAGCGGACACAAGGGCAAGGCAGGCATATTTTATCCTAATCTCTTTATCGGAGACGAGCTTCATCTTCAATATGTTGGTGACCCGTAAGACAGTAACACACTCGAGGTTGCCAAACAAAACAGGCCAATATGGTTTCTGTTTTATTTGATTAGCCTTCTTCTTCCTCAACTCTTTCAGTAATTGTCCACACGGTAAACCCGTGCCAATTGCAAACTCGCGTATCAAAAACCTTATGGGTTTACTGCCGAAAAGAAGCCAAATCTCATGTTTCTTAGCCACTTTCAGCTGTCTCAAAAAGATAAATCTCAAAAATCTTCCCGAAAACGATGGCTTCTCATATAACGTGATAAGCTTTGCAAACGGCGATTTCTTCAAGTACTCTATCTCGTCTTCGTCATGTGCGTTGAAAATTTCTTTCAACCTCCAATTCTTGTTATATGAGGTCACTCTCTCTCCCGCCGGTTCTTCCCCGCGGCGAATATCCTCTCAGGCAACCCATCGATCTCCATCACTACGAAACCAAACAAAAATTTCAGTGTATGGTTATAATTCCAATTACGTTGGACTCAGGGGCAAATTGAGATTTTATAAATATGACCGCTTATTCGAACAGTGTATGGTTATAATATTACGGAATTTTTGGTGTATAGAGAGTGCAATTTCTCTTTAGATTATGTCTTCTTTCATTTATGCTGAAGCTTTGGCCTCTCATCTCTTTATCTTTTGTGTAAAAAAGAAACCTCTTATGTTCTTGAATGATTTGAGAGTAAATGCCTTTACTTTTATGTTTTAGTAATTTTTTCTTGTTAGTCTTTTCATTATGTCTTGTTTAACTTATGTTTTTGTTGATTCCATGATGATCAGTGAGTAGTTCATCTTATAAATCTTGGGTAGAGTAGATTAAAGTTTGCTTGCACGTCCAACTCTGGATGGCTTGACTGTTGTGAGGAACCTAGTCCATCGCTTGTCTTTAATATGCTCCCCAACCAGTCTGATGCATACACGATAGCTGATGTTTTAGGTTCTATTGTAATAGATAACACGACACTGACTTCTTCTCAAGCGAATGTGGAGGTAGTTCCGTCCCTTAAGCTAGGTGTGGCGGTTAGTGATGTCACCAACCATGTTACTGATGTCGAGGTACTGAAAATGTTAAGTTGTTTATTTTCATTAACTACATTAGGAGTATATTTTGTCAAGGATTTACCGACGCTGCGACATGGCGTTGATGGGGATGAGACCGATGAAGCTGTTGATTGCGGGATGGGGAGACATGCGAGCAAGCGGATCAAGACTGTACCAGCTAATCTGATTGCTGACTACCAATGTGACACAAGGACCATCAACCTAGCCAAGCAGTCACCTGTGTCTGTGTTAGGAGCTGCCATTACAGTGAACTACAGTGAGAAGTTTGATTGCCTAATGGAAATCACTAAAAAAACCTTAGTAAGATATCTAAACACTTTTTTGAATCTTGACGACTAGTGTTTAAGTACTTATCTCTGTGAATTTTGATTTACTGCAGCATGATAAAGATCAACAACATTGCTGCTGTTTCTATTAAAGATGTTGCAGATGTAGGTTGTGGTAATAAACCGCTCCCTACTAGGGTTAGTTTCCAAACCCTAATGAAAATATCTTTGGATAGAAGTATTGGCTACCAGTGATAGCATTTTATTTTTCATGTAGATGGTCGACGCTTTAATGCATCACACAAGAATGATGTTTAGGAAGGTAAAGTCAGGTTCAAAGCTGGGGAAAACACTTTTCTTGGACACCAAATTTACTGCTTCCCTCGTCAAGTTGTTTTCTCGTTTTAAAAATGCACCATCGAAGGAGGATTTTGTCTTTCCCAAATATGTTGTCCACTATTTCCAAGATCCGCAGGCGGTAGGACTTACACGGGACCGGCTGTACTTCCCTTTCAATCTCGATAAGCATCACTGGGTCGGTGTTGTTGTTTATCTGAAGTTGCATATGTTCCATGTCATTGATTGCAACTATGCATACCGTTCTGAGGCGTTTGTGAGGAAAGAGCTCACCCCATTTGTGGAGATGATCCCATATGTTGTTAACTAAATTGAATCGCATGAATTAATTTGCTTATGTACGAGAGGGTGAAAGGTGTTGTTCAGAACACTTCACAAGTTGATTCAGGAGTCTCAGTCGTGCTGCTGATGCAGTATCATGTGGCTGGTGGGGTTGAAGCTTGTAAGATGCTGTCATTTGAAGACTTGCCAATCGAGGCTCAAAAATTGGCTGTTGTGTTCTTCGAAGAACAAGGGGAGCCACTTTCTCCTTCGGTGGTTGCTTAATCTTGGGGCCTCATCTATCACTACTACTGAACTTGTTATGATCCTAGTTTACATATTTGTTTCTTTGCTTGTTGACACTAATCGGAATGGACGTGATAAATTGTTGGAGTGTATTAAGTTAACTACATCTACGAGTTTCTGTTTAAACTATTTTCCCGGGTACAATTATCTCTGACCCTTGTTTACCGATGTTTACCCTTAGTTTATATAATTCTAGTATCCAGATAAACAAATAAGAAACCGGTTTTTATTACATTGTACCGGAGTGTAATGTATGTTAACCGGGTAAGCTTGAATGTCTCATTGTAACCTTAGTGGTTGCTAACGTTTCAAGATCATCAAAACAGCTTCGTAGACATGAAAATTTAGTAGTCGCAGGTAAAATCTAAATCACATTTAAAGAAGTGGCTTTGCAAATCAACTTTCCATCTAAGTGACTATGTGAACTTGATTTTGGTGTTTACCTAACTATATTTTTTTTTTTGAACCTTATATTACTTTATTAGCCGTCGAATTTGGAAAAGTCTCGCTGTAAATGATATAGGATCATAACTTATCATACACGTCGACGTTGTCAATGCGAGTAAGAGATAGTGAAAGTTAACATGTGTTAACAGGTGGTAGTCGGTGTTACATATTTTAGAACGCTACCGAATCATATTTTAGCCGGCTAAATGTATATAACATGTCCACTTTTAGAACACTTGCAATGTACACGAACCTCAGTAGCTAGTCATGTCTACTTTTAGAACACTTGCAATGTGCACGAACCTCAGTAGCTAGTTATGTTTGGTGGAAATGAAAGTACAACACAAAAACATTTATGCAAGCCATATTTCACATTATTTTTATTACAATACGTGTCTCAACATGACACATGTCTTCTTCAACATAAACTTATCTTACAAAGGTCGGGGGTAAACTTATTATGGCATTGAGCATCCTTTTATAGTGGATCACAAGCTCAAGCCGCCGAGATTGGGTTACATTATAATATATTACATTGCTGAAAATTTTGTAGACCTTCCCAACAAAAGTCTTCATCCACACCACGGTACATACATCCATCACTTCCCATCATGTTAACCCCGCCTAGCCCCGACCAGAGCAGTATCACTTCATTGGCTTCTTACACGTGGCCCGATTGTGGCCCGAGCCACCACACCGGCCACAAATCGTTAACTTCCTCTGAAAACTGCCCTGAAAAAAATAAGTTAGTATGTGGATAAGGCGACCTAAGAACATATTTGAAGGTTAACATTATAAGATTTTACATGTATCTCCCCGCGAGAAAAGATTCTGCTCTTCCTGGGCCTCTCTAGGGGATGCCTTGAAGCTGGTGGGTGAAGATGTATTTTTGTCAGTCCTTCCGACTTTGCTGCCACCGTCCTAAATTCATTCACGGGATTAATTGTTCCTTCGTATGAAAGCCCGTGAAGGAATATTGTGGAGCACATAACGTTGCTACATTCACCTTCGCACTAAAGGCGGCATCAACGGCGTGGCTACATGGGATTGAGATTAACTGAAACTCACGGCAGCTGTAATATTTTCTTCCTAGGTCGACGTGAAAGGAGGATCCATCTACGGTGCGGACCTCAAACTGGTCATTGTTGATCTTCTATATACCATAGGTACCCGACATCTCAAATCTTTCATCTAGCATTTTCTTCACCCTTGGAGTAACTATTCCTTCCTCTGCCTCCGCAGCATCTTGCCTTGTTGAGAACCACCTCATCAAAGTTGATCGAATGTACTCAACCAAAGATATGACTGGGAACCCGCGCGCTTCTCAGAGAACGGCATTCCATGACTCTGCTATGTTGCTTGTCATGTAGTTATACCTGTCTCTGGGGAACTAAGAACGAGCTTAGTGTTCGAGACCAATGTTCAGCAGGTAGTCAGCACAAAGCATATCAATCTTAACTATGTTTTTGCCGCTTTGTCTACCAAGTAAGTCAGATGTTTTTTCTTGAAAATAGACTGCACATTGCACTGAAGATGAACAATACAACCAAAGTTGCCTGCGTTTGGGTACACCTAATGGAGATGGAGGAAAAAACAATATTATTTATCGGCCTAAACATTTCTTAACCATGGAATTCTAATTTGTAACCGGGGAAGAAAACTGTATTTGTTAAATGATGCGGGATTTTTCCGTAGTTTATATCTCACATTTCTCAAACCAGAGTAGATGGACGAATGTCTGTCGGAGATGAAGACAACACCGAAATCTACTGGTATAATTTTAGATCATTTCTTAAAGAACCATTCGTAAGAAGCGTCGTTCTCGCTGTTGACGATTCCAAATGCCAAAGGAAATATTTGGCGATTACCGTCTTTAGTGCAAGCCGTGAGCAAACATCCAGCGTATTTTGCTTTCAGGTGTGTTCCATCAACCACAACTACCTTTCTCATGTGTTTGTATCCATTCACAGAAGCACCTAGGGAGAAGAAGAGATACTTGAATCTATGCCTAACATCAGCATCAAATACCGTCTCCATGGCGACGATAGAGTTGGGGTTTGAGATCACCATTTGATGGAGACACACTGGTAGTAGAGTATAAGAACTCATAGCAAATCCTTGTGTGTAGTCCAAAGCTATCTCACGGGATCTCCATGCCTTCCAATAGAAAATATTCACTCTGTGATTGGTTCTCATAATCTCTCGGACGCCTCCAGGCTTTGGGCCTGCTCCATGACTTGAATAATGCGATCTCATCATATTACCGATCACAGAGGTGGATGCCCTCTTATGGTAGCTTCCACGGTTGTCAACCGTGTACTCGTACGTGAGGATAACGCGTCTTATTTCATACCGCTCATAGTCAGCAAGCTTCACCGCAGACACCCGCCATTTGCAATTAGCTCCACTACATTTCAATACCATCATGTATTGTGTTGATTTTTGGTTGCAAAAATTGAATTTTTGATTCAGAGCATACAAGGCCATGTGAAGCTTGAAGGCATCTCGATTTTGGAATATCATACCCACAAATAATTCATCTGGATTGTTCGAACCATCACCTTCAAGAAGTTTAGTATTCTTTAACAATTGATATGTTATCTTAAGAAATAAAGAAGTCTTACAAAAGGTATATTTATACATATTCATACATCATTTTGAAACGGTTTTTGATTACATGTTTGAACCAAAAACAAACTACTTGAGTCGTAGAAAACATCCGTTATATTTTACCGCGACTTACTATATGCTGAGACATATCAAAATAGGCACGGTTATCCGATAGATAGGTCCTACGGGTTAAACATATTTTACAACAAACAACCCCTACTAACATAACATAGACGACTAGTATTTTACATTGCCAACATTATGGAAAGCTTTCAAACCATTGACCCACCAAGGAAAATGCTTTCGTCGGAGGAGCTGTCATTTGAAGAATCTGGATATTTGTCATCATCAGCGGATGGTGATTTAGGGCCCATTGTTAGGCCGAGGAAAGGCCCAACCTTAGCAGATTCCTCCAATCCCAGCCGCTGGCCGATGCGGACCGGATCGAGCACTACACATTAGTAATAGCTGACATATTTTTTCGGGACCATAACACAGATTTATGTTGGTGTTGTACCTCCTCTGAATGCCTTGAAAGGATCGACCATTGTTTCTTCCTCCACACGTATCCCTTTGTCCTTGTCAGTACGCAATGGACCAACAACTACACAATAAAATTACCCGGTTATTACATTTGATACTTGGTTAAGTATTAATCTAGAAAGTTCAATCTAATCAGTACACCGCTAGTAGGAAGAGACACGCATCAAGGATACATTATTATCCTCGGTTACGTATTATACTATCCGATTAACAAATTTCTTTTCCAGATAAATTTTCATGCTCACCTCCTGTTACTGGCCTTGGCCTTGACAGTCCCCTAACTAGACCACTTGGGACTCTGTCTTCAGAGCATATTCCCTTATCCTTGTCAGTACCTGCAACAATATTAGTAGATTTAGTGTCAAATTAAAATGACGTCTTCGTCTATGCACATATATAATTATAAAAATGTTTCACCTTCACGGATCAAGGTTGTTCCTTCCTCTACAATCCCTTTTCCCATATCAACACTTGAAGCCACCAGCCCTATTACTCATTACAAATCAAAAAATTTGTATAAGTACATGATAATAACTGATTTGTATGAGTTTTTTTTTTATATGGGCCACCTATTACCTCCATCGTTGTGGTTGGTTTTGTTGATTGATTCCTCGAAGGCTGCCAAGTTCTCATCAAGCAAGACGAGTTTGTTTGTTGGCATAAACTCCCCAACATCCATCATGCCTAGGCCATTAGATGACCCGGTGGACGATCCATCATCGTCCTATCGTCCTCACTTAATGATGCACCTTTTGGTAAAATAGGAACCCCAAGGACTGCAGCCCTAAGCCGTGCCACCTCGTCCTCGCTAAATATTTCATTCAACACTCTCTCACTTGCAGGGATGAATCCATGGCCTAATATCCCTTGCCAAAAGAACATTGCTTCATCAAACCCTCCACTAAGTGGTTGGTTTTCGTGTTGCACGGTGTGGCGTCTGATTGCCAACACCAATATCTGGCAAGACATTGGACACTGCTTCAAAAGAATTTTTGCTTACACCAGCGACAGTTGGAGCACGCCTCTGGAAACGGTACCTTGCAACGTTGTTTGCACCAATAGTAACACAAATGGCCACTTGTGGACACTCAGAACGAATTGCCATGAACATCTCAACAACACTGTCAGACCCTAAGTCAACAGGAGGACTATGTTTGTCCTCATACTCAAGCATTGACTCAGGGAACTAAAAGGTCAAGGCCATTGCTCTGTCAGGAGCCACGTTCAATGTTGTCTTCACAATGCGAACCAAACCATAATACTTCTCCACTTTACGGATGAGGACTTCAAAACTTGGTTCACTCGGTATCAACTCCAAGCTCCATTCACCAGCAACACTCCTCCTCCACGATCCACGCACAAGTTTGATCAACAAGCCCATCACCTACTCAGAAAGTAAGAAGCAGTTTTAGAAAGATAACAAAAACCACTTTAATTCGTTATAAACATACAACAAATATTTTTGTATTGCAACTTAAAGTTTAGATTCATGTTACACTTTTCTACTGATAGTTGAATAGTCTCCCTATTTTCATGCACACAACCCAAAGACAGTCATGATTATCTCGTTTGTAACCTGGGTAAGAAGTTATAATTTTTTCAACGAAAAATTATTACACAAACCATGTGTTAAGCTTCAAACGCAAATAAAAAAATGGCGTTATGCATCTGTCTACTGTTCAGATCTAGAGTTTCACAATCTTATTATAACTGATCTGGTTGCAAAACCGAGTAAGAAAACATGATTAGGGTTTACTGTTCAGACAATGATTTTGATGTGTATAAATTATTTTAGCTGGTAGATCTGATATAAATGCACAACAAAAACGTTTAAATAGCTACTATCATTTGAGAAATACAAAACACAGGACCACAATATAGTACCAAAACAGAGATTTTTTAAGACCCATAGAGAAAAAGACAGGTGAAAGTAAAGTACTATCAGATTTTCTTATAATTCTAGGCAAAACTGAGGGAATAAATGAAGAACATTAATATTGTCGGAGAATATGAAAACAGAGATGGGGCATACATTTTTTCTTAACATTCTTTAACTGGTATGGTAAACAAAAGGAATGGCTACTCGTTTTACACACTGGATAATTGTTTATGTAGAGAGATTACAAAACCCTCGTCACAGTAGTACACACGCTTGATCCAGGTTAGTTTCAACTTGCACATAAAATATCTTCCCCAAATCCCTCTTTTAACGCGCCAGA
Organism: Arabis alpina; assembly: GCA_900128785.1. Lineage (NCBI taxonomy): Eukaryota > Viridiplantae > Streptophyta > Magnoliopsida > Brassicales > Brassicaceae > Arabis > Arabis alpina. The sequence goes on along the minus strand of LT669794.1, from coordinate 16,470,643 downwards.
TCTATTAGCAACATGTGGATAATAATAAGCAACGTGTCACGAGAATGTGGGGAGTTGGCTGATGAAACGACCCGACCCGTTTTTTTTTATAACAATAAACCCTTGGTCTCAGACTAGCATTTCCATAAATGCTATCCTCAACAACCAAGCAAATCACAGAAAACCATACAACAGCAGATAACCAATTAAACCAATTCCAATAAACTATCAGACCAGTTCCACAATAACCACACTCAATACATTCCAGCAACCTAACAGCGGTTCTAAAACGATAATGGAAAACAACACGAAACACGAGACCCTAGATCAACTTCCTCTTCGTAGCCGTGATTCCACGATCACAATTTGCCTTTACCTGCATCACATGGGAAAAAGAGATGCGTGAGTATTATCATAAATACTCAGTGAGACGGTCATCCCATCTACGACTGCGCACTCAAGCACGATGGACCGCTCAGGCAAACATACATCAAAACAGCACACAAACACAACACAAGGCTCAACCACAGCCAACCAGACAGGCTGTCGATCGACACTACCACTAGGTGTCGATCGACACCTTCTGTACATGCCAGTCGATCGACATAACCTCTAGGTGTCAATCGACACAACCTCTAGGTGTCAATCGATAGCCTCTGTGTTGGCCTGTCGTTCGATACACCTCGTGTGTGTCGTTCGACAGGCCCTGCGCAGAATCCTGGGAAATCGATCATAATCCTCTCGGATCGATTCCTCCTCTGCATCAACACGAAACCTGCACGAAAACAGCAATCCACACACAACAAACAACAATACACAGCCACAAACAACACATCAAGATCAATCAATTCGTTCCAAACCTATCACCAAACAACCCTAACGAATCCACCGGCCCAGAAGCCATGGTCACGCACTCACCTTAGTCTATCAGTTGCCTCAGACCTCAACCTTTGGCAACTCTCCTCCTTTGCCTGATGAACAAGGCAAACCAAACCAGTCAGTTAACCCAAACAGAAATAGTCGGTTAAACCAACCAACCAAACCAATCCGATAACTAAACCAATCTGCTTAACTAAACCAAACCAAAATAAACCAAACCGGTTAACTAAACCAAACAAAACCAATCTGGTTAACTAAACCAAACCAAATGGAGGTTCTCCTAAACCGGATTAGGGTTTCCTAAAAAACAGAAACGACACGCCGACTCTGATAGCACACTGATAACTGAGATTACCTCGGAATCATGATCGGAAACCTGATCTGGAATTGTGAGACCGAGACCTTTCTAACGATATGCGGATCGTTTCCTAAATCCTTCTGGTTCGACGGGAAAACAACCACGAAGTGGACTGATCGCAGATCCAATTCTGCACAAACCTCTCTCGGCAAAACAACAATAAATCTCATAATACTCATCCAAAAGACAATCCGATTTCGCCTAAAACTAGATATAAGAGTGGAGAAGTTACCCTAAAAGTTTCACTCTAATCCAAACAGATTAGATAGTCCGTTTTTCAACTCTTCTAAAACGCGTCGGAATTGTCTTCATCTCATTCTTTTCTACAAACACCAAAACGAATCCTCTTCTTTTCCCTTCCAATTTTTCAGCCTCTAACACATTTTTCTGCACAAAAGGGAGGCTGATCTCTCTTATAAACGAGCCCTAGGGTTTCCTTAACCCAAACCAGCCAAACCGAACAATTAAAATTAAACCATTCGGCTCAATTCAATTTTCTTTTCTAAATTTTGGTTCACGGACGTTACAATTCTCCCCCACTAAACATGGATTCGTCCTCGAATCCGCAAAACACAGCCACATGGCTAACCACCTGGCCAACCTGCTAGTAACACCAGAGACTACATCTCCCAGACCCTCTCGACGCTCACTTCCGTCCTATGCATATAGACCCGTCTCAGACATTGATTGCCCATAGCTCATAACTCATAACCACCATCTAGCTCTCGGGATCGTCACCACTCAGCTCTAGGTGTCTAGTATCAACCCACCTCAGTCCGCGCAGTCCTGACGGTGTTTGATACTCAACCATCTCGACACCTCAGCCCATCAAGACACACAGTCTATCACGCTCTCGGTATGCAAAGATCTGCCAGAGGTCGCAACCTCCCAAACTATCCCCATACCCTCACGCTCTCAGTCCTCGCAGTCCTGACGAACGATCGGTATGCAGAGAACCCACTGTCCCCCGGAGAGATGCATCTCTCAAGATCTGCCAGAGACTCATCTCCAAGAAAGAACCAATGTCTATCTTTGAGCTACGCAATCAATTCCTAACGTCTATAATGCACCTCTGACCGGAACTACCTCCTAAGGTCTCACATGATATTCCCCTCCCGGAATACCATCACCACCGTGATCATCACAGATCACCTGGACCATCCATCACCTCGGATGTCCCCTCAGAGTCTCCCCGGAACTAGACAGTTCTAACCACCGTAAAACTTCTATTCCGAGACTCTCTCGCACATACACACACAAACCGCTAGAGTCCCCACCGAAACTGGCAAATTCTATTCGTAATAAAACTTCTATTTCGGGGTTCTCTAACCGCTAACACATGACTAACAAGTCATAAACACATAAGAAAAACACTTTTTTATTCACTGGAAAATGTCATAATCATTACAACTTTAATGAAAATACAAAATCCACAACCAAAAACCTCACCACACCCGGTGATCACAACACAAAACTGAAACTGGGAAACCACAAAGAAAAACGAATTCACTCCTCGGCTTGCTTCTCGAACCACTTCCTGAACTTCGTTTTCATCTTTGCCTCTAGTTCCCAAGTCTCCTCCTGATTCCGTCACAGTCCCACAAGACTCTCAACAACGACACTCTCTTCCGGCGCAGAATCTTAATACTTCTCTCAAGAATCCTAACCGGCCTCATCCCAACAGTCAGATTTGGCTGAAGATCTGCAGGAATCGTCACTGCTACCTCCTCAGAAGCATGCAAGCATCTCCTGAGTTTCGAAACATGAAACACATCATGGAATTTCTCCATGATCGGAGGTAGCTCCAACCGATAAGCAACTGGTCCCACACGCTCCACAACCCAGAACGGACCCATGTACCTCGTACTAAGCTTATCCTCGGATATGGACCTGTTCAGACCCCGCATCATCGCCATCTTGAGATACACTCGATCTTCGACTGCAAACTCTAACTCTTTCCTTCTCCTATCGGCATAACTCTTTTGCCGATCCTGAGCCTCTTTCATGTTCAGCTTCACAACACGGATCTTCTCCGTCGTCTCCTGAACAAAATCAGCCCCAAAGATACTCCTCTCCCCCACTTGGGTAAAACATAGCGGAGTACGACATGGCCTCCCATACAACGCCTCAAAAGGAGTCATTCCGATACTCGCCTGAAAACTGTTGTTATATGCGAACTCCACCAAACTCAAGTGATCCACCCAATGACCACCCCAATCTAGCACACACATCCTCAACAGATCTTCCAGTGTCTGAATCGTCCTTTCGGACTGCCCATCCGTCTGCGGATGATTAGCTGTACTCATGTGCACCTTAGTGCCCATTTAAGCCTGAAAAGCTCTCCAGAACACTGAAGCAAATCTCGGATCTCTATCCGACACAATACTCGTTGGCACACCATACAACCTCACAATCTCCTTCACATACTTCTTAGCCAAGACCTCAGCTCCATCTGTCTTCTTAATGGCCAAAAAATGTGCGGACTTAGTCAGTCGATCCACAATGACCCAAATCGCGTCATAGGTCCGAGAAACCGGCAACCCTACTACGAAATCCATGGTAATCATGTCCTACTTCCAATCTGGAATGGGTAGACTCTGCAACAAGCCACTAGGAACCTGATGCTCAGCCTTCACCGGCTGACACATATTGCAAGCTGCAACCCAATCTGCCACATCTCTCTTCATCCCGACCCAATGATAGTACCGTTTCAGATCCCTATACATCTTAGTCGCTCCCGGATGAATCAAAAATTTACTCGCATGAGCTTCTCTCATAATTTCCTGCCTCAAGTCCTCATCCTTAGGAACACAGACTCGTACATGCACTAAGATAGTCATGTTAGCAGAAATCTGATAGTCGGAACCAGTAGCCTTAGAGAGATCTAACAACCCCTGATCCTTCTCTTGAGCTACCCGGATCCTGCTCAAAAGATCCGCCTGATCCGCCGCCGCTAACCCCAACGGTTCCTCTGAAGTAACACACAACCTCAAAGTGCTAAGCATGCTCACCAGATTCTCCACATCCCGCTTCTGAGATGAATCATACATCCTCCGACTAAGAGCATCAACCACAGTGTTAGCCTTGCCAGGATGGTAAACAATGTCCAGGTCGTAATCAGCCAACAACTCTGACCATCGCCTCTATCGTACATTCAAATTCTGCTGAGTAAAAATGTACTTCAGATTGTGATGATCAGTGAACACTTGAACTCTGCCACCATTCAAGTAAGACCTCCAGATTCTCAACGCGAAGATCACTGCAGCCAATTCCAAGTCATGAACAGGATAATTGCCTTCGTGCTTCCTCAACTGCCTCGAAGCATAAGCAATCACCTTACCCTGCTGCATCAACACACACCCCAAGTCAACTCCCGAAGCATCTGTGTACACCACATAAGGCTCACCCGGTTCAGGCAACGCCAATACTGGTGTACTAGTCAACATCGTCTTCAGCTTCGCGAAACTCAGCTCACAATCAGCAGACCACATGAAAGGAACATCCTTCCCCGTCAGCTTCGTCACAGACTGAGCCATACTGGCAAAACATTTGACGAATCTCCGATAATAACCTGCCAACCCAAGAAAACTCCTAATCTCAGTCGCAGTCCTCGGTCTAGGCCAATCTCGGATAGACTGAATCTTCGTCGGATCCACAGAAACTCCGTCTGCAGAAGCGATGTGACCCAGAAATCCCATCTCTCTCTGCCAGAAACTGCACTTACTCAACTTCGCAAACAGCTTCTGTTCCCGCAACTTCTCCAGAACTCTCCTCAGATGAACCTCATACTCCTCAAGACTCTTCGAATACACCAAAATGTCATCGATGAAGATGATCATGAACTCATCCAGATACTCCTGGAAAACCCCGTTCATCAACCTCATAAATGCCGCCAGTGCATTCGTCAACCCGAATGGCATCACTACAAACTCAAAATTCCCATACCGAGTCCTGAAAGCTGTCTTTCGAACATCTGCTTTGTCGATCGGAATCTGGTGGTAACCGGATGCCAAGTCAATCTTGGAGAACCAAGTAGCCCCTCTCAACTGATTCAACAACTCATCAATTCTCGGAAGAGGATACTTGTTCTTCACAGTGACTCGGTTAAGACCTCGGTACTCGATGCACAACCGGAAACTACCATCTTTCTTCTTCACAAATAACACCGGTGCTCCCCACGGTGAAGTACTTGGTCGAATAAAACCCTTCTCCAACAAATCCTCCAACTGCTTCTTCAGTTCTGCTAACTCTACTGGAGCCATCCTGTAAGGTGCCTTAGATAACGGTGTCGTCCCAGGCTCTAACTCAATCGTGAAAGGATCCGACCGCGACGACGGCAATCCCTGCAAAGACCGAAAGACATACTCACAGTCCTGGACAACCCGAATATCCTTCACTACAACCTCACCTACAGACTCCGCCAGCAAAACAGTCTCCGAGTAAGCCTCGCAACCTCCCAGTCATAGCCTCAGCCTGCACACAAGAGATCCCGAGACTCTCAGAAGTCGGTCTCACTCCCTGACAAACCAACCTTCTCCTACCACGCTCAGACACAACACGACTCCGATGACAATCCAGATGAACTCTGTACCGATCAAGCCAATCCGATGACTGATCACCAAGTCCGTTGGCATCAACTCACCAGCCACTAGAATCTCCACGCCTCTCGCCTAGTCATGAGTAACTAGTAACGTTCCTCCCACTTCCTCTTCTGTCCTTGCATAGGCTTTCCGCCATGCCAGGTATCACCTGTTGTCGAGACTTAATAGACTGAACAGCTGGGCTAACCACCACAGCCTGCTCCCTCGAGTCTCGACAACGCCTCCAGCAGTCTTAACCAACTATGCCCTCGCAGCATTCATAGACACTCCGCACCGTGTCTCCAATCTGATCGAAGTTTTCTCAAGAACCTCTTATCATGGGCCTCCTCGCCCCCATGCTCCTACCAGCATGAACCAACATAAACCAGGAGTCGGTTAAACTCTAAACGAACTGCAGCCTCTCAAGGAAAGAACTTGGCATCACACTCTGCTTCAAAGTCCGCCCAGGCCCACACTGCCTGCACCTCCTAGCTGCATACACCACTCGCAAAGAATTCTATACCAATCATCTGCACCTGTTCCCTTATCCGCAGATAAGACGGAACCCTACCAACAACCGCAGCCCTCTGCCGCACCTCTGCCACTCGTGGCATTACCGGAGCCTAACCGGCATCGCACTCGGTAACCGCTCCCATAACTGCTGAAGCCAATCCGCCAGACGATCAACTCAACCCTGAGCCCACCCGCTGGCCCACCCGCACTATCAACCTCACAAGGACCCACACCGGCCCCCGGCAGCCAACCTGGGACCACACTATCCCCACCAGCCCTCACACTGGCGCTCACACTTGGATGCACGCTGGAAGTCTAAATGGCGCTCAAACCGTCTTGAAGCGTCTACAGATCACTCTCAGCCACCTGCGCAACACTCTGAGCTGCACTCCCGGCAAACTCACTCACTTGTTCCCGCCACCACAACTACTGTAACAGATCTGTCAAACGATCATCTCGTCACCTGGACTCCTCCTGGGGGCGCACCCGAACAGCGAGCAAATCCAGCACTAGCTCGAGTACCAGCCCTGGCCCCACAGCCCTCACACGGCCTCTCACATGGGCACTCCTGATACGTCTACAGATCTACCGCAGTATCAAACGTGGAACCCTGAGCCGCATCCTCATGCGACTCCCTCACTGGTCCCCGACCACTATCCTGACCTCCACAGTAACCGCGGCCTCCACGGCCACATTCTCTAATGCCTCTAGCCAACACCATGCACTACTATAGTACACAAGCTAAGCACTAAAGAATAACAAACAAAACACACAGCACACTTACCGTGGAATCTCTTTGAAGGCTCGAAGGAAGATGATCTAAAACCCCCAAACCCATAGAATTGCAAATTTACCAATTTCAATCCTAACAGTTCTAGCCTGTCCTAAAACCGTAAGGGCTCTGATACCAAACTGAAACGACCCGACCCATTTTTTTTTTAAACAATAAACCCTTGGTCTCAGACTAGCATTCCCATAAATGCTATCCTCAACAACCAAGCAAAACACAGAAACCCATACAACAGCGGATAACCAATTAAACCAATTCCATTAAACTATCAGACCAGTTGCACAATAACCACACTCAATAAATTCCAGCAACCTAACAGCGGTTCTAAAACGATAATGGAAAACAACATGAAACACGAGACCCTAGATCATCTTCCTCTTCGTAGCCGTGATTCCACGATCACAATTTGCCTTTACCTGCATCACATGGGAAAAAGAGATGCGTGGGTATTATCATAAATACTCAGTGAGACGGTTATCCCATCTACGACTGCGCACTCAGGTACGATGGACCACTCAGGCAAACATACATCAAAACAGCACACAAACACAACACAAGGCTCAACCACAGCCAACCAGACAGGCTGTCGATTGACGTTACCACTAGGTGTCGATCGACACCTTCTGTACATGCATGTCGATCGACACAACCTCTAAGTGTCAATCGACAGCCTCTGTGCTGGCATGTCGTTCGATACACCTCGTGTGTGTCGTTCGTGTGTGTCGTTCGACAGGCCCTGCGCAGAATCCTGGGAAATCGATCATAATCCTCTCGGATCGATTCCTCCTCTGCGTCAACACGAAACCTGCACGAAAACAGCAATCCACGCACAACAAACAACAATACACAGCCACAAACAACACATCAAGATCAATCAATTCGTTCCAAACCTATCACCAAACAACCCTAACGAATCCACCGGCCCAGAAGCCATGGTCACGGACTCACCTTAGTCTATCAGTTGCCTCAGACCTCAACCTTTGGCAACTCTCCTCCTTTGCCTGATGAACAAGGCAAACCAAACCAGTCAGTTAACCCAACCAACCAAACCAATCCGGTTAACTAAACCAATCCAATTGGAGGTTCTCCTAAACCGGATTAGGGTTTCCTAAAAAACAGAAACGACACGCCGACTTTGAAAGCACAATAATAACTGAGATTACCTCGGAATCATGATCGGAAACCTGATCTAGAATCCTGAGACCGAGACCTTTCCAACGATATGCAGATCGTTTCCTAAATCCTTCTGGTTCGACGGAAAAACAACCACGAAGTGGACTGATCGCAGATCCAATTCTGCACAAACCTCTCTCGGGAAAACAACAATAAATCTCAGAATACTCATCCAAAAGACAATCCGATTTCGCCTAAAGCTAGATATAAGAGTGGAGAACTTACCCTAAAAGTTTCACTCCAATCCAAACAGATTAAACAGTCCGTTTTTCAACTCTTCTAAAACGCGTCAGAATTGTCTTCATCTCATTATTTTCTACAAACACCAAAACGAATCATCTTCTCTTCCCTTCCAATTTTTCAGCCTCTAACACATTTTTCTGCACAAAAGGGAGGCTGGTCTCTCTTATAAACGAGCCCTAGGGTTTCCTTAACCCAAACCAGCCAAACCGAACAATTAAAATTAAACCATTCGGCCCAATTCAATTCTCTTTTCTAAATTTTGGTTCACGGGCGTTACAGCTGACGTCAACTTATGTCTACGATATAGGTGTCTAAGAACTTTTCCCGCCCATTTCATATGTAACCGCGATAACAGAAGGCTAGAAATGTCATTTCCGCCACGTTTCTGGAGCACATGGTTACCCACAAACATGCTGATGGTTACTTTTCCAATTTACATTTTACGTATGATTATTCAGCTAATTGTCTCTAATCTAAAAACTCAAATGTAAATAAAAAGTGAAACTTTTGCTAAACTCTCATCAAAACACTAAACTTTTCACAAGAACAACTAAGAACCCTAAAGTTCCTTCTTTGCATAAACAGTAATAGAAGAGAGGTAAAAACTTAGGGATTTAATATGATTACAAGTAATTATAGAAAAAGGGAAGTGTACCGGGTCAAACCGGATCAAATCCGGTCAAACTGCAAACTATGAGCAGAAGACTATTAGATTGATGAGAATTTAGGATTGGAAAAATATTGTATTGACTCTTATGCCTATAAGATTTAGATTACATGTGTTTATATAGGGAGTGATTGATATACACATTTAACCTAGTTTCCTAATATAAGCAAATCTATATATTTAATACAATATATTTACTAATAATATATCTTCTAGACCCTTCTAGACACCCCATCAAGCTCAAGCCGATGATGAAGACAAGGTTGAATTAAGCAGTTTGAGATTGACCATAGAATGCTAGCGTGGAGTTGTGGAGCGGATATTCAAAAACTTTGGCGGAGAACGATGTTGGTGTTGAACGACGGTGGCAGATATGAATATGAGGCTCGTCCGAGCTGAGGTGGTATGTCAAGCGATGAATTGGTAGAAATCTGTGATTTGAAGATCAAGACAACGAGACTTGATGGTGAGAGATGGTTGCGACAGAGCTTTAAGATTTGGCTGCGGTGGAGATCTCGTGTTGGTGACAATGTGAGGTGACTTGGCTTGGCGGAAGAGGAATAGAGATCTCGGGTGGTGGTGATGGAGATCTTCTCCGAATGGTGGCGTAAACATCTTATTGTGGAGAAGAAAAGCCAAAAATTGAGTTTTTGTTTTTTATGTTAAGGAAAATAAAAGATTGAAAGAAGCACTATAGCTCATGAAAGAAGCACGATATGGCTTGGAGATAGAGTTTGGTTTGTTTTTTTAATAACAAAAACACGAATGGCTTAAAATTCTAAGAAGGTTTAGAAGCACATGGCTTGAAGAAGCTCTATGGCTTGAAGAAGCACTATGGCATGAAAGAAGCTCTATGGCTTGAAGAAGCACGAAGGCTTGAAGAAGCACGAAGGCTATGGAATTTTGTGGAAAAATTTGTGATGGATCGTTAGATCATATAAAATTTTGGGAAGCTTTGTAGGCTTTAACAATTCAAAAAAAAAAGAGAACAAATAATCAAAATAAACTAGAACCCATCACTGTAGCTATGATTCAAAGGCCTAAGGCTTGAAAAATGGAAGCAATTTGGCTTAGAGAAAATAATTAGAAGTGAGTTTGATCGTTAGATCGTTAGATCGAAACTCATAAGCATAATATGCTCATATACCATATTAGATTGATGAGAATTTAGGATTTTAAGAATATTGTATTGACTCTCATGCCTATAAGATTTAGATTACATATGTTTATGTAGGGAGTGATTGATATACGCATTTAACATAGTTTACTAATATAAGATAATTACAAATCTATATAATAAATACAATATATTTACTAATAATATCTAGATCCCTCTAGATCGGCCTCTCTCGTCGGTCTAACCTGGTTTATTTGGGCAGTCAATTTTCGTATTTGACTGTTGGACCGACCTTCAGTAAATTAAACATAACTTGTGAACTGTAAATCAAAATAACGTGATTCCAACGCTAACGTGAAGCTAACTCAATTTCCTATATGCCGTCAAAATTTCAGGTCGATCGGAGTAGTAGAAGGCGTTCATACGACATGATCTTCAAGAGGCTTTGGAATGAAACTGCATTTTAGCATAAGAGAGCATGTGCCTTGTTCTTCTTTTTCCTTCCTTTGGTTTTATTCCTTTGATCCAAGACCTCTTTAGTACCTAAAATATGCAAGAAATGCACAAGAAAAGAGATCTAGGACTCTAAGACTTAATATATGCTATATGACGCTAAAAGTGTAAGAAACATGTAAAAGCTAAATTAATTGCCTCAAAATACTAACTAAAATGCATGGTAAAAATAGGTAAATTACGGACTTATCAATAGGAAAAGCAATAGATAACTTATAAGCATTAAAAATAATAAAAGGTTTTAGAGAACTTCTACATGGAGTACAAAGATGTGAGATTCTTCTCCCTTATTGACAAAAAGAAAGAACAAATTTTTAAAAAACGTGAATGCCTTGAAAGCTTTGATGAGGGTAGGTGGATGTGTTGATGTGAATGACAAGCACTCCCTTTCTTCGTGGATGCTACTATGTTTTTATAGGTGAGGAGTTGTACCTTTTGTTGAATCCTTTGAGAATAGGAGATGAAGTTGAAATAGGAAAATTCCCAACTTTCAGATGATCGGTCGACTACTGTGTTACATCGACTTCGTATCAAAACCAGTGGCTTTGCATTCGATCAATCTCCTTACGGTGTTCGGTTGATTGCTGGTGAATATTCTGAACTGCCGTAATCTTGTATTTCACTCGAACATATTTAGACGATTGAATATCCATTTTGAATCAGAGATCCTCGTCTATCTCGTGGAGAACTGTCAGCTCGATCCAACGGTGGGAATATATTCATCTTAAGCGAAACATCTGACAGACAAGATCTGTCCTTTCTAGAAAATGTTTGATTTGAGAATCGAGTTAAGGGCAAAGGATTTGGAGCTGACTATTTCCGATTCAAGTTTGAGAAAGAAGAAGATCTTCAATCTATTCTTGACAAATCTCCATTCCACCAGATGCTAGTCTTGCAAATATGGGAACATGCAGAGTCCACACACTTTCCCGTTCAGAAAACTTTTTGGATCAAAGTCCATGGAATCCCACTGCATAATTTGTATAAGCAAACTTTAAAGACAATCTGATGTGCACCAAATGATCAAATGAAAATGATGCTAATAAGTTTTAGTTCATCAATCAACTAACCACAAGTGCATGGTAACATCTATGTAGTAATCGAGGGTCATTCTGCCACAAGGACTTGTGAAGATGCAGCTATTTGAAGTAAGTTCCTGAAGCAGTACAAAGTACTTCGAGATGTGGTGAAAAGCAGATGGCTCGAGACTTAAGCGACATGTGCTTAAGAAGATGGGTTGGGCTAGACGTTACAAGCAAACTGAGACGAACCCAAGACGACGTAGTAGAGCTGGAGGAGATCTTTCGTGAGGATCAAAGACGGCTTGAAGACTTGCCTTATCTCTTACAAAAATAAAGGGAGTAAGGCTAAGGAGAATATTTCTAAAAAGATATGAAGATCTTTGAGGAGTAGTGAGCAAGGCTAGGTTTACCCGTTTTCCTATTTTGTATAACTAGAGGTGTTCGTGCATTGTTGCAAGGTTGAACACTTAGAAGCTTATTTCTTAGTAAAGGGTGGGTTTATAAAAAAACTTAGAATCAAAGGGTAAGGGGTAGAGAGTGGTTTCTAGATAATGTATAGATCTTAGAAATGTGTGAGGCTAGGTTCAATGTGGTGAGTGAAACTTGTAAGTGCATTCAACAATTGTTCTAGTAAATATTCTTGGAAAAGAAACCTCGTGTGTTGTGTTCCCTTCCTCTATTGATATATGAAGTAGTAGTGTTCATATCATGCACTAGTTCTGGAACAATATATCTGAAGCAGTAGCTGATACATTTTCAACTTGTTGTTAAAACAATTGGAATGCAAAAAACTTATGAAGCTAGGCATGATCAAGTTATATGTTCAATTTTCAGATTTTACTCAATGTAAATGACAATATGAAAAGGTGCAATAAGGAAAATGCATTAACTATACAAAGCAAAACATTAAAATGAAGCAAAGCAATGCATAAATAAAGGTAGAATAAGATTAAAATGCACTTTAAATAAAGTCAACGAAAGTTAATGCAAAAGTCAACAAAGATAATCAATATGATAAAAGCAATGTTCAAGAACGCGCTAGGCGTGAGTTGGGCGCTCGGTCTGGGCCTAGCGATTTATTCAAAAATCGGATATAAATTGGGGACAATGTTGGGAGTAGTTGTTGTGATATTTATCTATTTACATGTTTAGATATCATATTTGGAAATAAATTTCAATGAAAATAACTTAGCCTAGTGGTTAATGCTTGTTGTTTCGGGCTAGAGGTTAGGTGTTTGAACTCAAAGTAATGTATTTCCTCTGCTTTTTTAATTATTTTGATTAAATGAGTTCTTTTTCCTCTCTGCGAACCCTAGCCACCTCCCTGGTTTGTGTTTTCGCGATTTTTATCATTTTTTTGGTTTATTTTGTTGTTTTATGTAGAAATCATATATCTATCCCATAGATATCATATATATATATTTCATAGAAAACGATTCCAATTGAAATTTAATGTTTTCGAAATCATCCGGCTTGATTATTATTTGCCAATTTTTGTTAAACCACGGTCTCGGCGGTCAAAACTCGGTGAGCCACCTAGTTCCTCCTATCATCCCCATCTCGCCACGGTGGTTCACCGCCGACTGGATTCTCGGCCGCTGATCGCCAACGCGGCCGAGTTTTATAACAAGGGATAAAAGAATGGACCTTCGGTAGAGTTGTAGATTTAGGATGAAACCTATGAGATAAGTGATGCATATAACTCAATTAAGCTAATTCCAAAGCATGAATCCATTTAATCTAGAATAATCCACTTCATCACCCATCAAGAAACTTTAATGCATATGTTCATATTACCTTACAAATCCCCTTAAACATCAACTTCCATTGTCTAAGAAGAGAAATGCATGATTAAAGCTCTCCTAAATATTTTCACAAACACCTTACGGGCATGAAAGCCATGATCTAGATTTGGGGTAATTACTTCCTAATCTAGCATTGAGCACCTTTTAAACAATGGAATATGAAAGACTAACAACTTAGATCACGAAATCTACATGAATCAACCTTAATCTTCTCTATCCAAGATCCATAAAGATTACTACCCACTAATCATATCTTGAACAACTAAAACATGAAGATTCAGATGAATAATGAAAAGACTTAAAGAAATAAACAAGAAATCTTTAAATAAACATAAAAAGTGAAGTCTTTTCACCTCAAATCATTCATGAACACACTAGGTTTAGTGTTTACAAAAAGGATAAAGAGATGGGGCAAAAAGCTTAGGGTTTTAGAAGAAAAATAAGTATTCATAGGAAAAACTAAGTGCAACCGGATCAACCTGGAACAGTCAGGTCAAACCCGGTAAAAACAGGATAGTTGTCACTTGGCAGGGGATTGGTCGTCCTGCTCGGCTTCCCTGACTAGTCAAACCGACCGGTCCACTTATCGGTCCAACTGGGCAATGGCTCTTCCATCCCTAATGCTTCATCTTCTAGCTTGATTCTTCCTTCCTTTGTATCCTCCATTGATCCAAGACTCCATATGTACCTAAATATGATGAAATATGCATGCAAATGCAACAAAACCAGAACTTGGACTCTAGACTCCATCTATACTAAAAGGGGACAAAATGTTGAAGGAAAACAAGTAAAACATAAGCTAAATGTCTCAAAATACTAACTAAAATGCATGCTAAAAAGGGTAAATTATGCACTTATCAACTTCCCCGGACTTGTTTTTTGCTCGTCCTCGAGCAAACAAAGAGAACAAAACCGGTGAAGCATTTTGAAAACAAGAAAATAAAACGATATATATTCAAACAAAGCATTCAAAACCATCACCTAAGACCTAATATAATACAAAGCTATCGCTAAAAGCTATAACGCTCATTCAATCTTCCCGCAATCTATTGCTACTTCAATTTTTTGCCTCTAGACTCAATGATCCAGCATTCACATACTATTCTATTGCTGGTGTTTTATATTATCAAGTCTTAAATTTATAACCCAAAGATTTCTGCAAGTGCACAGGCAAACGCAGTAGTACTTAGGGATCGATCCGCATGGACTAGAAAGATGATACGCTACGAATTTAGAGATGCAAATTAAGCTAAGACAATATATAAAGTGGGGTTTTTGTGTGAGTGAAAACATGATGAGTGAGGGGGAATGCAAACGAGGATAAGAAATCAATATGAGAAAAGAGTTAGGCGTTAGGCGATTTGCAGAAACTCATGAACACATAAAAGGTATCGATAGAGTTTTAGATTCTAGAACTCAAACCACTGCATTAGAATCTTCCCACTATCCTGGCTCGGATTCCCTGTGTCTTACACCCTAATAGACTTAGCTATCGCATGGTTAGTAAAAGGTTAAAACAAGCAGTCTAGATTAAGGTTCAATTGTTCACTAAACTTCTTAATTAATCCATCGATTGTTAAGACGTTTAGCTCATCAAATACTTATGTAAGGGGATATTAAGAACACTATCGTGGGTACATCAACCTAAGATCAGAACGCTAGTTGATCAGAAGAACAAGTAGCAGGTGAGGATAATATTGAAGAGTATTTTTGGTCATCTTGTTAGCTCTCTTCCAACTTGAGGCTGCAATTCATGAGTAAAAATCTCATAATAGCATAATATGAGCCTCATTTAGAGATATCACAAAAATGTTTAGATATGTGGCGGTCAAAATCTTATCATTTGCTGGAACGGTTTTGTTGGTACCTTCAGTTATCAATGGAGCAGTGAACTTTTGGATCTCTACCTTCTTATTTCCTCAAAGTTGTCTAAAGAGAATCGTAACTCTCTACTCAAGATTTTTATAGTTAGATAGCATTGATTTAAGTAAATGAGCTAACTAAGGTGGCATGGCATGGTGTTTGTTTGCCTAAACAAGAATGAGGCTTGGGTCTTGTAACGCCCACTCTCGGCCTGCGGGCCCAAACTTATCCGACTTAGTCTGGGAAACTCGAAAGACTTGTTTACTGACCATGCAATCATCACACGATCTTTCCTTGTGTTTTGTCCTCACTCATACGATATTGAAAATTATTTCCCAGTAGGTCACCCATCCTTCAATTGCTCCAACTCAAGCACGCTTAACTTTGGAGTTCTTTCAGAACCAGTGACCGAAAAGATAAGTGCACAGGTAGTCAAATCAATTATTTTAAGTCTCTCCGCATGCACTACACATTTTCAGAAATCGGGTGTTACAATCACCTCCACTCATAGAGCGCAACCTTAGCTCGTCACCCCGACAGTGTGAGGACCACACTCGTCAAGGCGTACCAAGATCGTCACCTTGATAGTGTGAGGACCACACTCGTCAAATTTTGGTCTGATACCACTTATAACGTCCCGACAATGCCTTTTGTGGGCCTCACGCCCACTCACGGCCCGCGGGCCTAAGCTTGTCTGACTAGCGCACTGGGAAACTCGAAAGACTTGTTTACTGGCCCTGCAATCACTACTCGATCTTTCTCCATGTTTTATCCTCACTCACATAATAATGAAAATTACTTTCCAGTAGGTCACTCATCCTGTAATTGCTCCAGCTCAAACACGTTTAACTTTGGAGTTCTCTCAGGACCAGTGACCGAAAAGATAAGTGCACTATGGTGACATAAGTAGTCAAATTAATTCTTTTAAACCTCTTTACATGCACCACACATTTTCAGAAATCGGGGTGTTACAAGTTTAAGGAGGTTCACAGCCTAGAATAAGAACATATGTCTGAGATTGGTTTGGCTTCTCTGGTTTAATACGAGTTCTTTGTGGGCTCTATGGCATAGAAATCATCATCTGAGAAATAGTTTTGTATGGGCTATTGTGGAGTTTTAAAATGACTCATGGACATGGAGAATGTTGATTCAGCTAAAACCATTGACAAAGAGATTCCGATGAAGTAAAGTTTAAAATGGCATTTGGACTCTTCTAAGATCTTTAATACATTTTACTGGCAATGATAGCCCAATGTCTATAGGTATCCCCTTGACAACTAAGGTTGCACACACAAAAAAAATGTCTACGTATTATTTGTTGGGTTAGAACTTATTTGACCGGTTTTAACACTATCATAAGTATCATTTATCTAGATATCATCTTTTTGTTATCCTAAAAAATCTTTCTAAGATTTACTACATGTACAGCAAAAAATTAGCACTTAATTAGACTAATAAAGATCTACTAGATGTTATTTTCTAGAAAAATATGTTACATCATGCGATGGTTTATATGTTTGTAGTTCAAATTGTTTAATTCCTATGACGCATTTGTAACATGTTACATTTAGCTAAGATAAATAACCTGGTTGGTTTATGTTTTATATCATTTAGCATCCAAAATTTTCAAAACTGGACAATATATATATATATGTATATATGAATTTATATATTAGAAAATGGGATAAACCCAAGCTCAAATTCTATAACTTAAAGATATATATTTCTCAAAACTTGTTATATTAAAACAAATATTATGACAAAGATATGATAATACCCAGACAAAGAGGCAATCATAGGCATCTATATGTTTTATCCAAGACAAATCTTTGGCCCCTCCATGATTTCATTCTTTGACTCTTCAGTTTTCTTAGTTATCCTTTATTATATACTAGGAAATATATATATACACTAATACACATGAAATATATATATATATATATATATAGGAATTTGTTTTTTTCGTTTGGTAGTTTTTTACCGTTTGGAGCGGGATTGTCTTTTGTGAATCCTTAACTCGAAACCCTTACGATAAAGACGTAAAGTTACATATTCCTCTAGAAATTAAATTGCTTTTAATATGATCTAATAAGATTTGTTTGTTAGTTTGTCGTGGTTTTATATTCAATCCAAATAAACGATGTATTCTCATATTAATATGTTAAAACTTTTCATTTTTATCCCACTATTATACTTCAGGTTATTTTTTTGTGACACTAAAAAAATAATAACATAAATTTCTTACTCAATTTTAACCAATCAAATATAATATATATTGATAATTATATTTTTACACCACTTCGAGGATATCAAAATTTTACGTGTTAATCGTTAAGTTCAACGGCTCTAAAATAGGGGTAGATAACCCAAAAAACCAAACCAAATCTGCCTGAAATTACTCTAACCAATCCCGAATCAATTTTTTTAATATAGCCGAATAAGTTTTAAATACCTAGAACCAAATCTGAATCCGAACGGAACGGATACCTGAATTAATTTAAAAATATTTTTATTTAAGATCAGGTAAATTCATATATTTTAGGTAATTTTTATATTTTTCGGTTAATTTGGATATTGTGGATATATTTATATAAATATAATCAATTTAAGTATATTATTTAAAAAAGCAACATGTAGAAGAAAAAGAATGATTTATTGGACAGACATAATTCTCTCTTGCTCTCTGCCGCTTCTACAGTCCGCCTTTTCACTAAATTCGAGTTTGGCTGCAGCGTTCGGTGGCTCTCTTAGCACCGACGCTGGACCTTGTATCTATTAGTCTTTTGGTTTAATTTTCTAGCTTTCTAGAGGTTTGGGTTTAGATTCTTAGCTATGGCTATAGGACTGTGTTTGAGGGATAGGTGTGATCGAACTTGGGGGACGGATCTGGCTCATAGTCGTTGTCCTTAGAGGGTCCCAAGATTGCTCAGCTCAGATCCATTGAGGTTTCGAGATTTCGCTTGTGGTGCGGCTCACCATCTAGTCGTGACAGCGGATCCGTTTCTTGTTGTTATCGATGAGCTTATCGCTCAGCTTTCCTTGATGTATAGTGCCGATTTGGCTCTTTTCTTGTCTTAGAATAGTTTTGTTGGTCTTAGATGTCTTGCTTCGTTTTTATTTTCGGCTTGTGGTTGTTCTGATGCTTGATTTTCATTATTGTTTGTGGCCTTTTGTTGTTTCAATACAAGTATCTTAGAAGGGGTAGTCTTACCTTCAGAGATTGTGAGCTTCTCTTGTCTCGATTAGGTTAAGGATGGTTTCGGTGTTAAGCGTTGGTAGTTTTGTCTCAAGCAGTGCTCCTGGTTTGTGGTGAGTCTGTTCGGTTCATGTTTCGTTGCCTTTATTAATGTGATTGTGGTGAGGCGTATAACTTTCCTCGCCTTGGATTTGTAGTCTTCACCATTGCAAATTTCTCCTCCTTGCAAGACGTTCAAGAGACAAGAGGTTCTTTGGGCTTTGGTTCGTATGTGCCGCCCCAGCTGGTTCCGCTATGTCGGAGTGGTTTAGGAAGGTTAGGTTGGGATGTGATTTGTTTAGACTCTGGTCGATTGTGTTCTTATAAAGATTGAGCCTCGACTTGACCGATAAAATCTCTATATCTATCTCTGCCTATTTTCGGTATTTTCGGTTATGCATCTCTTTTAGATCAATCTAGTCTTCTTGTATTACTTAAGCTAGTCTCCTTGTTTAAGCTTCTTCATCTATTAATTGGATTTGTATAAATCTCCTTTGTAATGCTTGGTGAGTGGTTTAATATCAATATTTAGATGACAAAAAAAAAAGATTATATTATTTGAATTTTGTAATTTTTTATGATATATTCGGTTATTTTTGGACTATTCAAGTAAAAAAATTAAATCCTGAAAATGTCAGGTGATTACAAGTATTTCGGATGATTTTGAGTATTTTGGATAAAAAAATTCCATAAATACATGAACCCTAAAAATTGTGAGTATTTTTGGTTTAGTTTTGAGAACAAAACCCAAAAATAACCGAATTAAAACCAAACCAAAATTTTAAAATTTTGGCAGTTTTAAACTTTTAATTCAGATTTTGGAACCATAATTATATGAAATGGTCGAAGAGATCGAGTTCCAAGATCTAAAACTCTAATCCAGTCCAAAAATTTCACCCTCAAGAATGTACCCACAATTTGTAGGGCCACAAACTAATCTTAATTCATACATCATCATAAAAGTCGTATAAACTTATTCCTCCTCACATTTTCTAGATTAACCCGTTTTTAATCCAATTTGTAAAATACAAATATGAACCGGAAAATCAAGAAAGACAATATTTTTCTCCACAACAAGTTTTTAAGCTAATTCAAAACAAATGTTCTCGTTTCTATAAACTATTTTCATTTCGGACATAATTAGAAAAAAAAACATTTTAGGATTAGCACAGAAAGCTTATTCACGAAGTTTAAGTGTATTATACAAGTTTCTACTACCTTTATTTTGTTTATTCATTTTGTCCCTTCATTAGTTTTGACCGTATAATTTTTGTTTTCCTGTTTATTAGAAAAGGGTGAAAAACTCAGAAACTTGATTATACGATAGGAATTTTTAATCATTACAATTTACAATCAAGATACTCAAGTTATTAATATGTATAATGTATATCCAACTGGAATATTATGAAATCCTATGATGTGGGAATGCGCACAATACATATGTTTAAGAAAACAATACTAATTTAATTAATAACGTTATTTTCAGGATGAGTAAGAAAACATGTGTATTTTCGTGAAACATTGTTATGG
This sequence comes from Arabis alpina, assembly GCA_900128785.1. Lineage (NCBI taxonomy): Eukaryota > Viridiplantae > Streptophyta > Magnoliopsida > Brassicales > Brassicaceae > Arabis > Arabis alpina. The sequence goes on along the minus strand of LT669794.1, from coordinate 16,450,376 downwards.
GAAAAGGAAACTATTGTCTGATTTGAAACATGTGTAAGAAAGTATAATTGCCATGATTTCATAATTCATGCTAACGTAAACGGATCTCCAAGGAGACCATATATAATAGTATCAAAAAGAATTCATACTCAAAACATATTTGTTTTTATTTACATTACCAGATATGATTTTTTTAAACTAGAAAATACGAAAAATATAGAATAAATACGAAAAATAAGAGATGGTGTGGTCCATTATGATGGGTACACTGCTCAAATTGCCTTACTTATCAAGCAACCTCTTAATTCCTTTCTCTCTGCAAAAACTAAAATAATAAAATATTTCAAAACAAAAATGAATAACAAAAGAATAATGATCACTTCCTCAAGCTCGATGGCCATGTGATCTCTCTTCCCCTCCGCTTCGTCTTTTCTCTCTTCTTTTTAACCTTTATTTTGTTTATTCTCTTCTGTTCTTTTTTTCTTTTATAACCAATGGGTAATCCGGGTTTTTACCACCCGACATGTAGGATGAGTATAGCCGTCGAGTAACCCATTCACCAGTTTTCTAATGAACCTAAGGTATGACACCATTTCGACTGGCCAAATGAGATTTGCTAGATAATACAACGCTTGAGGAGAATTGAACCCTAACCTAAACCCACAGAGCAATCCCTTCCTCAAATAAGAATCACTGGCACGCCACCACTTGGTTTTCTCTTCTGTTCTTAACCTTTCACAAATTCAAATTACTCAAATAATTTCTTCACTAGAACTTACTTGATGTTTTGATGGTGACTATACTGACGTTTATCCTACAAAAGTGTTAATTAAAAAGTATGGTGAAGTATATATTATTGAAGAGACGACCATATACGAAGAAGAAGAACGGATTTTCTCCGTACAAAATTCATGTAGTTAATTTACTTATAATATATATAGAGTACATATATATATATATATAGAATAGATCAAATAATATATACGTTTACAATACCATCTATATATTTTTTTCCAAGTTTTATTATCTAACAAGGGCACAACTTTGTTAGTAATGGAAAGGGTTAATTGGTTTAAAATTATAAAAAATATTAAAATTTACAAACTAACCAAAATGAGCTTATGTGGCAAATTCTCATTTTTTAAATTTTGAAATTTTAACTAGTTTATAGATTTTAATTTTTGTATGGCTATTATACTAATTGACCCTAATGGAAATTTCATGTTCTTTTTTGCAACCTTGAAGGTCACATTTAACCATAAATATGTTAGAATTTTGATATCTTGTGTAGGAAATCTAGTAATACATTTTTCGATGTTTTAAGGATGGATACTATGCAATATGTGTACATTTACATATATAGACACGTATACATGTAAATAAATATATTAATTTGAATATACAAAAGTGTATGATTTATAGATATATATAAACAAACCGCTTGAAAGACTCATAGCGGCTTCTTAAACCAGCAAAGGCAAAATAAAAGGTGGGTCAGTGAATGGGTTTCAGAGCCACCTTTTCCTTTTTCTCGCTTACTTCTTCAGTTAAAGTTCGAGATACACTCATATTTATACACATATATAATGTTATACTATACTTAAATCAGTTAATAATTCTCTCTCCAAAAAATTCACTCTCGTACGTTTTCTTAAAATTAATTTATACCCTTCACATCCTAAGTCTCACACTTTCTTTCTTCTTCTCTTCTTCCTTCTTCCTTCTTCCTTCTTCGTCGGTTATTATTTCTTTCTCTCTCTCTCTCTGTCTCTCTCTATTTATCTTCTTTCCTTTCTTTATCTCTCTTTCTTGATTTGTAGTACTGTCTAAGATCTTATTCCGCTCGACCAAGTTTGTTCTTTTTAGCATAATTTGAGGGTTTTTTCCCCATAAATTCTTACTTTGTCTTGTTCTTGTGTCGGTTAGGTTTTCAAGAAAAACCCATCTTTTGTCTTGTCTCCTCAAAATCAGTGGTTTCTTCCCTCTAATAAAAAGAGGGTTTATTCAAATCTTCTCTCACTAGTTTCTCTCTCTCTCTCTATATATATATATTTACGAATTCTCGGAAATGATCAGAAGAGCTTTGTTATCATCTCCACAGCTGCACACAGACGCATAAGAGAAAGTTGATAGAAAAAAATAGAGATCGAGATGAACAGGAGTAATCATGCTGGTTCGGTGACCGGTTCGGACATAATTGATGCAAAGATCGAAGAACATCAACTTTGTGGATCCAAGAAATGTCCTAGCTGCGGCCACAAGCTCGAAGGCAAACTAGTAAGTAATATTCCTTTTTTCTTTTATTTTAATTAACTTAAAATATCTTCCATCTTTTTCTCAGTTTAGGTCACTTGTAAATGTTTTTTCTAAGAAAAAAAAAAGATGAAAAAGAGGAAACGAATCAATGAAGAACATCAAGAATGATGCTCTCTGTTTTATTCTTTCGCTTCCACAAATTCAAAATCCAAATTTTAAAGCGTCTATACAGGAGTCTTTATATGTATATATATATATATATGTATATACTTATATTCTCTTGTTTCTTTTTCTTTATTTTAAAATTTTATTTTCCTCTTTTATTCTTTTAAGCAGGATTGGGTTGGTTTACCAGCAGGAGTGAAGTTTGACCCAACGGATCAAGAATTGATAGAACACTTAGAAGCAAAAGTCTTAGCTAAAGACATTAAATCTCACCCTCTCATTGACGAATTCATCCCTACCATTGAAGGTGAAGACGGCATTTGCTATACTCATCCCGAGAAGCTTCCTGGTACATCCACACTTCATGCGCTCCATATATATCCATTATAATATATGATTGCTTGATATGACTAGCTGTATATAAAGAGCTAGCATGCGGTCACACCAAAGTTTAAATCTTTTTTAGTTGAGTCTCACCAACGTTAAATCTAATGCATACTTCATTTCATTAATATATTCTTCATGCATTCCATATTTATACAATCACATATTCATATCTTTCTTATATAATATATGATTGTTTGATATGACTACACACGGAGATTGGGTCAAACCAATTTTTTGTTTTTCCCATTTTGGTCATACCAAAGTTTGAATCTTTACAATTTGGTTTACACAAGAAACATATATGTAAATTAACAATCTCTTTCGATTTTGGTAGGAGTGACTAGAGATGGTTTAAGTAGACACTTCTTTCATAGACCATCAAAAGCGTACACGACTGGAACAAGAAAGCGAAGAAAGATTCAAACGGAATGTGACAATAATATCCAAGGAAGTAGTAGCTCCGGTGAGACCAGATGGCATAAGACTGGCAAGACAAGACCGGTTATGGTAAACGGTAAGCAAAAAGGTTGCAAGAAGATTTTGGTTTTGTATACCAATTTTGGTAAGAATCGTAAACCTGAGAAAACCAATTGGGTAATGCATCAATATCATTTGGGGACACATGAGGAAGAGAAAGAAGGAGAGCTTGTTGTGTCTAAGATCTTCTATCAGACTCAACCTAGGCAATGCAACTGGTCGTCTTCTACGTCGAGCTTGAACCCTATAGGAGGTGGAGGCGGTGAAGGAAGTAGCGGTGCAGGCGGCGGAGAGTATCAAATGAGGAGAGAGAGTGGTACTACAAGTGGTGGGAGTTGTTCTTCATCTAGAGAGATTATTAATGTTAATCCTCCTAATCGATCTGATGAAGTAGGTGGCGTTATGGCCGTGGCGGCTGCTGTTGCGGCTGGTCTTCCGAGTTATGCAATGGATCAACTCAGCTTTGTTCCGTTTATGAAAAGCTTTGATGAGGTAACCACTGATGTTTTTTCTAATTTTAAAATTAACTAAATTAATCTGCATTCTCGAGTGGTGAGTACTAAAAACGTGCGACACATTTTCTTAACATAAAATATAGATTGAATCTAATATGTATTACTAAAAAAACAGAATAAATATGTTTTTTTAGCACAAAAGAAAGAATATAATATGTAATAAGATATATTTTATTAAAATTCAAATTCTCCAATGCAAATTACAACCATTTTTTCTTTATAGGGAATCTTTTTTGTCCAGTATCATTTATTTGGTTTTGAATTCAGTTTTGATTCATTTGGTTTTGAATTCAGTTTTGATTTGGTATTATAATTTTTTCTCCTCGCATGTGATTAAAAAAGTGAATGTTGTAAGGAACAAAAGATGCTTAGGGTCACTATTTGCTTGCATTGCAAGTGAACAACGGTCATTTTGTTCTTATTTGTTATATGCATTTACAAAATATTTTTACCCGACTTGATAATAAATTAATAATGGAAGGTTAGTGATAATCAATTTTTAACTAACAATAATATGACCTAAAGTTTTACCCGACGTGATAAACTCAGAAAACAATGTCTAAACCGCAACGGTCTTAACAAGTTATGGTATAATAAAGTAATTGTATGTAGAAATATCAATTATTTTTAATTAGCAATTAAATTTTATGATTTTTCAGATGGCGAGGAGGGAAACACCTCAGTCCGAACAAGCTACATGTGAAGATGTTATGGCTGAACAACATCGTCATCGTCATCATGCCTCATCATCATCAACATCTCATCATGTGGCTCATCATGATCATCAACATCATAATCATCATCAGCAGCAGCAAAGACATCATGCATTCAACATAAGCCAGCCTACACATCCAATATCAACTATCATTTCTCCATCTCCTTCGCTTCACCATGCCTCCATTAATATTCTTGACGCTAATCCATATCATGTTCACAGAATCTTGCTCCCGAGCGAAAATTACCAGGTAAGATAACTATTTTACCTTTTTTACATTTTAGAAATATTCAGAGATATATAATTAATTAATTTAGGTGAAAGTTACAGTTTCGTGAATCTGACCAAGTTAGCTGGTATATCGCTATAATAATCAAAATAAAATTACGTTAATTTACTATTGATAAAGGTAGGATTCATGCACCTATCAAATTTATATTGGGGTCTCAACTTCAAATTTGAACTAGGGTTATGAAAGTAAGTTAATTATAACTGGTGTTAATTGTTAATTGTTTTGAGGTTTTTATTGTATTAATTTTTTGGAGATTTTCTGTGTGATACATGTATCTAACTAAGTAGTAGAATTTGTGGGTTGTAAGAAAAAGTAGTAGAAATTGTGGGTCTTGCACATGTTAGGTTTTTAAGATATTTGCATGCATGTGACTTAACAATGATGGGACTACATAAGCATGCAAATTGTGTTGTACCAAAATTGATTATTACCAATAAAGTATATATAAGATATTGGTGAAGGAAACAAAAAAATTAAAGTCACAAATGTCTAATAAAAATTTGTTGTGAAGATTAGTCTATATGTGAGATGTGTCTATAGCTAATCAGCTAACTATCCATTATCCAAAGCCAACAAAAGCTAAGTTACTTTTTAGTGTCAGCCAAACTAAGAACAAGTAGAAAACCATTGCGGGATCTTTGGTGATGAAGAGACAAGATGATTAATTTTAATATTTTATAAGATAATTATTTACTTAAAGAATAAAATAATCTGAAATTACTTTTGTCTTTATTGACTGAACAAGACACAACAACAACAAGGAGGAGAAGAAGAACATAATGATGGGAAGATGGGAAGAAGGTCAGCTTCTGGATTGGAAGAATTCATAATGGGCTGCACTTCTTCTTCCACTCATCATGATGTAAAAGATGTAAGTTATTAATTCCTTTTTTGACTCTTAATTTCATGGGGAAAAACCTCTTTTTACCATCATGATAGTTTTTTATCATAAAAAGATATAACTTTATACATTAGATATATCTGATTATTATCACCTAAATAAAATGCCATGCATTAGTTATTTTATGCATAATACTATAAATGTTGTGTGTTTTTCTTTTGTTTGGTATAAGAAATAAATATGCTTTTTGTGGGTCTCGACTAAAATGCAGGTTACGTAAAGTTAAACCAAAAAAATCAAGATAATAGCTTTTTTTAACGATAGATAGAGTGATTTGTCGAAGATAAAAACAATGTAGGTTACATTTGAATAAAAGTGGAGGATATATGTATAAATCTTTTCCTATTTAAATAATATACTTTCAGTTTTGCATGGGAAGGACTTTGTTCTAGAATAACATGGGAAGGACACTTAAGACAATATATATATATATATATATATAAATCTATATTATTTTCGTTTATTCTTTACTTAATTGGAAAGAGTTAAAACTGTGTTAAGTAAACAAAACCAGAAAAGAAAAAGAAAAAGAAAGAGAGATGTGTTTGCTTTTTTCATATTTTGCTTTTTTACCTATAAATTGCTCTTTTGAAGAACAATAGAACACTTGTCAGATTCTTTTTTTCTCCTTTTTAAACCATGTTAAAACGAATTAAGAAGGCAATGATGGTGCATATATGCATATGTTTTAATGTAATATAATGGGTATATATTATGAAAATATAAGGTCTTTTCTCATGCGTAGTACCTCGCGAGACAAGTTCGGTGAAATTAATTAGTAGATTTCCTAGTGCTCTTGTGGGGGACAGCATGTCTGCATTCGTTTAATTTTAAATCCGTCTAAAATCTAATGGAATGTTCTTATTATTTTGTGTTATAAATATTTCAAAAAGTAAGTCATCATAAAAAAAGTTCCCTAATATATGCCTATTTGATTTGTGGAATGCTAAAAGATTAGTTTGTAGATTCGGTTCGGTTTTTTTCGGGGTTTTCCTGTTTCATGTTTGTTTGGATTTGGAAAGAATTGGTTCGGTTTGTATTGGTTAAGTTAGTTCAATTACTTTCTAACCAAACGGAATGTGACTAACCTATACATGCTCACTTACATATATACTTTAATATTGTCTATATTATAATATGAGGAGCAATTGTTTTATTGGTGCAGGGGTCATCATCAATGGGGAACCAACAAGAAGCAGAATGGTTGAAGTACTCGACGTTTTGGCCAGCCCCTGACTCTTCTGACAACCAAGATCATCATGGGTAATTGTGCCATTTTCCAATCTGATGATCATGACCACATCACAAAATGATCCCACCATCATACTTATCATGATGGTCATCTTCACCATCTTGACATCTTCATATGGGAAATGGTACATCGATCTTGGACCTATCAAGTTATATCTGCATGATTTTGAAATGGTGAAGGGTTTTTTAAGAAGCACCAAAAAAATCAAGTGTTTTTTGTTATATAATTCAAGAGTATTTTGATATAAGAAAATTAAAGAAAGGGAGAAAAAGAAAGTTAAAAAAGAAGCATGAGATAAAAAAGCTGTTATATTCCAAAGAGAAGAAGAAAAACAAGCAAGGAAAATTGCATGAAAATCATCAACAGTACCATATAAAATTAGGTATAAATATGTTTATTATATGTTTAGTTTTAAATTCGTTTCTTTTGTTATTTGAATTTCATTGTATGTCTTTCTCTTTGTTTTGTTAATTAGCATGATAACTTTTCGTTTTTTGTTTATTATATATGTTGGTAAATAATATTTATTCCTTGTTACTAGTTTCCTAAACTTTTTATAAGTTTTTTACGTTTGGATAAATAGTTCGCTCTCCTTTTGGTAATCCGATGCACTGTAATCCAAGTGTCACTTGAAATCTGGTACTCTACATGTATACATTTACGAAAGGTTGGTTTCATTGTAGAATCTAGTAAGTTTATTTATAGTACTGTTTATCTGTTTTAAAATATATATATTTTTAAATAAAATCACGAAAATTACAAAATTTATTTTAGTTTATGTATAATTATAAAATAAAAAATAGAATAAATTAGTCAAAAAATATCCAATCAATTTAAAGTTTGCATCATGCCCGACCTCTTTACTCAATACTACAATTATATAAGTGGCAATGGTACTAGTAGTATTTTTCCCAACTGTTAAGGTCTTAATGACCTTCGGGTCTATAGCCCAGTATCATAGACCTTCAAAGTCAATTTGAACTTATGGTTTAGTAAACATCTTTCTCAAAAAGGTTACTATATATAATTTAGTAAACATGACTAGAACATGGGATATAATGATTTATCTTAGTGTTGTCGAGTTTTATTACTATAGATGTGGGTTATTTATGTTATTTTCCGAATTCAAATCCAAGTGATATATATGGTTGAAAAAGAAAGTTAGTAGATACACAGTGTACACTAATTAGGTAGTTAATTAGAATCCTTTTAATTAAGAAGGTTTAGCAATGTCAATATTAGAAGTTGTTGTAGATTCTAACTGTGCTATGAGTCGTATGACATAGGCGGAAAACTTATACAATTGTATACGAGTTTTGGTTGGTTTGAAGCAAATGAGGAGGGAAACTATAAATTGATGATCCGGTTTTGAACGGTACCGGTGGAATAATGGAATCTAGACCTAAAGGATAAGAAGTAATTAATGTCATCTTACAAAAGCACATGTCTATGTTCATGTTTGGTCTCTTTAGTCTTTAATTTATTTTCTTATGTATGTATATGTGTATTCACATTCCAACCTTCTTTGATGCTTTGTTTTATATATATTCCTTATTATTCCGCTCAGCTTCTAGCATTATCAGATGACCCCTATAACGGCCTAACTCATCCTTAGATATATCGTAACTTTTCCAAGTCACCTATAAATTCGAATATTTTAATTATCTTTTTATTCCACTAACAACCAAAATTACAAATTTAGATTAACCTTATCAGTTAGACAGAACTGTATTCTGAAAAACATGTTAGGATTCATGTTCTCGATTAGAAAGGTTCATGTTGATTCAACTATTATATATTTAAATGTAAATTTTTAGCTTCCTCAAGAGTGAGGTTGCAAATTATCAGAATCGATCCAAGAGATTTGGTTTACTGATTTAATTGTCCAAGTTTATTTGTGTTCATATGGGACATTGGAGAGGAAAAAGCAAAATCAACACGTAAACCTTTTTGGGCATAGTTAGATTCTGTTAACTAGAATAAAAGAATAAACAGACAACATTTACCTTTATTTCTTATATTGTTTTTTCTTTATAATTATATATTTTCTCTTTCGACAAATGGAATATATTTTCCATTTCATATTTTGTAGTTTTGAACTCCTATTATATTCCTCGGAATCCTTTTTACGTACCAATATTTAATTTTTATGTTAGTCTTTGTACTTTTATTTACATACAAAGTATTAATTAAATATCTGAGCAAACAAATTGCATTGCCTTATCTAGGCAAAGATAATAATATTCTATAAAAATGATAAATAGATTTAAGATAAAATTGATTATTGGTGTATAAATAAGGACAAAGCACGGTTTTTGGCGCCGAATGGAAGAGCAATTCTACCATATTCCACGTTTATACAAAGATGGACTATCTTTTTTTGGAGGATCATGAGTGCAAATACCAATAATGTGGATTGTAATATATCCATTAGTGTGGTATATTTGGAAATCAAGAAATAAAAGAGTGTTTACATGGATAGAGGCGGAAACACAAGTTGTTTTCAATTCGGTGGTGAGTGAATTCCAAGAGTGGATGGCTGCACAAGCGAGGGAGAGTGATGTAGAGGATAGCATAACTGAGGTAACACATACGGTGATACACATCGAATGCGATGTCAAGTGGATGGTTCGTGGAAGGACACAGAAAACTATTCGGGTTTGGGATGGGTATGTCTCCATGGAGATAATATTCTACTTCTAGGTGCAAAAAGTGTAAGTAAATGAATGACTCCCTTACATGCGGAGATGGAAGCATTAATATGGGCAATGACCTATATTTTGGAAAGAGATATGGCGTGTCTGACGTTTGAAACAGATTGTTCTGACCTGATGGATATCGTCAATCACCCAGGGGAGTGGCCGGCGTTTTCGATTCTCTCAGTCAAGCTCAGGAGCTTACAAGATCGTCTACCCAACTTCTCGTTATCACATATTCCACATTCTATTAATCTGAAGGCAGACTGTCTGGCCCGTTCTGTAAGATCACGAGCTTTTAATTTTTCTTATGTAAGCAACAATGTATCCACTGAGATTTCCAATTCGGGTGGTGTTTTCTGATTAATACTTAGGTTGAAAACATAAAAAAAGACAATGCAAATTGCTATAAGATGAATTGCGTTTCCAAAGGATTTTTTCCCCAAAGAACTAGCAATTAGGCCTCTTAGGAGTTGGGTTTCTTAACAAGCTTACTGGGCCCATTACAAGCCTAATTTCTTTCGAGTTTAGCATGTGCACGCCAATTGCGTCGGAATCACAATTGAGTCGAACTAGAACAGAGAGAGGTGGGTGTATTGGTCTCTGCACCTATATGGAGTTATAAAGATTTTAAATTTTGTAAAGATTCTATTGTTTATTCATTTAAGATTGAATTTACAAAAATTTATCAAAATCTGGTTATCATTTTTTTTTGGGATACCTTTGATCCAAGAATTTATTAAAATATGGTTGTTTTTAGTTTATATATTTGTAACAAGTAATTTAAAATCCTTTAAAATCATGAGTTGTTGGATTCATGATTCATGGTATCCAGGAACAAAGGAACTTGATTTGTTGTTTGGAAGATGACCATATGACTTAGTAGAAGAGGAATTGTGTTATTCAAATAAATTGAAAGTATCTTTGAAAGATGATCATATGATTCTGCTATGAAAATTTCTGATCAGATTTGCCACAACCACTTGAAATTGGTCGTTTTAATTTTCTGATTAAGTTTGATATGACCAACTTGAGTCGCTATCTTTTCTTTTCCACAATGGTTTTGAAACTTTTAATTTGATTTAGCTAGATCCGGTTTTAAGAGTGTGCAAATAGTGCATTTGCACATAGCCCTACACCGGCCCCCACCAATTTAGTGAATTTGTTTTTTGTAAAAAGATCCAAAATTATTAAATATTTTCTATATAGACCCTATTATTTGTAAATTTTGCAAAATATACCGTTCTCTACAATAGTTCGTTATTGACCCATTACACAAATGAGCCGGGCCTGGATTTAGCATATCTCGTTCTCTACAATAGTTCAGAAAACATGGTACTCATTTGGTGTCGCTACTCCGTCATTTTTGTTGTAATTTTTATCTTTTTTTTTTAGTCGACCATACGATTTTATTACACAAGAAACATTACACAGTCATCCATTTTATTACATACGATTGACTTATCAGCCTTGCATTCTTGGCTAAGCTATCTACATCACCCAACCTACTTCAAACTGTGTAAGAAAACTGGAAGTTACATGAGGAAGCGATAGTGAGGATGTCCCTAACATATATTATCACAACCTTATCACACACCCCTTTCTGTAAATGTGAAACCTTATTGACAATATCATATAAGAATTTGGCATCACCAAGAAAGAGGACATTTTTATACCCCAATTTGGATAATTCAAACACATCCAGTCTTAATGCCTTTGCTTCAGCTTGAAGAGGTGAATCAATGGTTGATATTAATGATGAGCCTTGCAGCACTTTTACTCCATTTTTGACTAAACTCCAAGCTACTCCCGCTTTCTCTTGAGTCGATGTCCAAGATGCATCTATAAAACATTTGACAGAGTGGTCTGAAACTAGAGGATATGGTTGCATCTCTATGGGTTTAGAAGGATGAATACATGTTTCAACTTTATTTAAGGATCCTGCTGCAGTCCAAAGATTTTGTTCCATGCATGCTCTGTTAATAATTTGAGGAATAGGTTCTCTAATATTCTGAAAAAGTAGTTTATTCCGCATCTTCTAGATATTCCATAGAATAAACGAAAAGAGTTTAAACTGGTGACTCTTATGTCCAGCAGAATCTAGAAAAAAATGCAAGTTTTAAGATAGAGTGTTCTTGAGTAAATGAGCACCTGAAGGTGTTAACAACGGTGCCAACTCCCAAATCTCTCTGGTGATTATGCATTGAAACATAAGATGGTTAGTTGTTTCATTATCTTCTCCACACAGAAGGCACTTTGAATCCACCCTTAGCCCTCTTATAGATAGATTATTTAAAACTGGAGTGCTAGAGTGGACGGTTCTCCAACAAAAGTGTTTTAGTTTTGGTGGTGCATCCAACTTCCATACTGATTTACAAAGGGATTTCATGTCATTCTGCCTTTCAATATCCCTATGATTCCCATGGAAGTGAGGACTTTGCAAAAGACGTTGCAAATGATACCCATATTTAACATTATACTCCCCATCTCTAGTATGTATCCAAATGAGAGTATCACTTACTTTAGTTAGACTTGGTCGGATACGTTTAATCAGGACAGCGTCTGCTGGATTTACCAATTGATCAATCTTCTGAGTATTCCAAACGCTTGTACCAGGAATAAGTAATTCGTTAGCCTTTAAATGGGGTGAACTATAAAAACCAGTCCCCATAGCTGGTGTAGGTTGATCCCTTAACAACCAATTATCTTTCCAAACACGAATTTGATCCCCTTTACCCATAACCCATTGGATTCCGTTACTAAGCAGCGGTTGACTATGTAATGCGCCATGCATAACTACTTTGTCTAGGTTGTACCGCCTCAAGGAAACTGGTATTATAATAATATTTAGCCTTCATAACTTTGGCTACTAAGGACTCATGATATTTTAGAAGCCTCCACCCTTGTTTTGCTAACAATGCTACATTAAAATCCCTTAGATTCCTTATTCCTAGACCCCCTTCCATTTTGGGATTGTAATTTTATCCCAAGCTACCCATGCCATTTTATTCTTTGTTGGATCAGAGGACCACCAAAATTTCCTCATGGTTTGGGTGATTCTATCTACCAGCTTATAAGGCAGCAAGAAACAAGACATAACATATGTTGGTATAGCAATAACTACAGCCTTGAGCAACACTTCTTTACCCGCTGGAGATAAAAGCTTGGAATACCAATTCTGCATCTTATTTTATATTCTTTGAGCTAAATAGGAGAAGGTGTCATAACGATTTCTACCTATGTGGTCAGGTAGTCCAAGATATCTACCCATTCCCCCAATCTTAGTGATTCCTGTTAGTTTCTTAATAGAACTCTGTAATTGAGAGGACACACCTTTACCAAACATGATGGTGGATTTTTGATAGTTCACCGATTGTCCGGAGGCTCTTGCATATTGATGCAGTATATCCATAAGATTGTGGCTCTCCAGCTATGTTGCTTGGCAGAAGAGAAGAAAGTCATCTGCAAAAAAGAGATGTGAGATAGCTGGACCAGATCTTAAGGTTTTAAAGCCATGTATTTTAGAAGCTTGAATATTTTGTCGAAGCATAGCAGATAGACCTTCAGTGCAAAGAAGGTATAGATAAGGAGATATTGGATCTCCTTGCCTAATTCCTCGTTGAGGAAGGATCTGTCCAGTAGGTACTCCATTGATCAACACTGAATAGGAGACCGTTGTAATACACTTCATTATCCAGCCTCTCCATTTAGTACAAAATCCCATCTTCTCCATTATAGCTTCCAAATACTTCCACTCTACACGATCAAAAGCTTTTGTTATATCTAATTTCAAAGCCATGGATGGTTGAACTCTTTTCCTAGTGTGTAGAGAATGAAACAATTCATGAGCTATCAAAACATTATCGGCAATACACCGACCCCGTATGAAAGCTGATTGATTTTCAGAAATAATGGTATGTAGCCAAGGTTTTAGCCTTTTAGCTAGAATTTTTGAAATAATTTTGTAGGCTACAGTACACAATCTTATGGGTCTATACTCCTTAATAGTTGTTGGTGACTCAATCTTAGGGATCAAGCAAATCTGCGTGTGCTTTAATGATTCCTCTAGGTAATTTTGCTCAAAAAACAACTTAACATAATCAACCAGACTTTGCTTGATAGTGTTCCAATGATGTCTGAAAAAACCAGCACTTAGACCGTCAGCTACTGGTGCTTTATCTGCGTTAAGAGAGTGTACCGCAGTGTAAACCTCCTGCTCAGTTAATTGAGAAGTTAAGCTATTATTCATTTCAGCTGTGACTGTGGTGGGAATACCTTCCAAAACTTGATCAGAGATAGAGTCTTGGTTGGAGCTGTATAGATTGGAGAAGTATCTTTGTATTACTCCTTGGATGTCATCAGGTTTTGTTTGTAGAATACCTTCCTCATTCTGAATTTTAATGATTCTGTTGTAATTCCTCCTTTGCTTAGTCTTCTCATGGAAGAATTTCGTATTCTTGTCTCCTGCTTGTAACCAGAGCACTCTACTCTTTGCCCTCGAATACTCCTCTTCCAACCTATATTGTAAATTCAGTTGAGACTTTAAAAAGCCAATATAGGAAAAGTCAAGATAGGGTGATTCATAAGCATGATGGAGGTGCTCCTGCAATTCAGCGATCTTCTTTTGTGAATTGTAATTATGCAAACTTTTCCAGCGAGACAAAGCTTGTCTGCAACAGATTAAAGCCTCATGAAAGCGTGTTGGAGGCAGCTGAGTACAATGTGTGAACCATGTTGCTTGGATGATCTGATAAACTTCAGGCTCTCTGTGCCATCTGTTATCATACCTGAACAACTTCCTCCCTTTCCAATTTGTATTCTCTGTAGAGAGCAGCAATGGCCGATGATCCGAACCAATCCATCTCAAAAGTCTCACATTGGCATTTGAGAAGAGATCCTGCCAAGAATTCGTGGCTAATACTCTGTCAATCTTACTCTTTATAGAGTACTTATGCTTGTTCCCTGCCCAAGTAAACTTGCCTCCAAAGGTCTTCACTTCCTGCAGTCCATAGTTACTCAACATTAAAGTGAAGGCCTGGAAAGAGTTTGCTGGCCTTTGAGGACCTCCATGCTTCTCATTGTTGGATTTTATGTCATTAAAATCTCCCATCACCACTCGCGGTAACCTGTTGTACCTACCTTCTTCCACCATTCTACTCATCATTTTCCATAACTCATGTCTGCTTCTTCGATCAGGGTTACCATATACATAGGAAAGCCAAAATTTGATATCACACTCCGTAATGTGCATATCCACATAATTCCTAGTATGATACACTATCTCTATTTGAGCTTCCTTCTCCCAAAAGAATGTCAACCCGCCACTAAGACCCAGTGGAGGTATGGTGAAAATGTTGGCATAGCCGAGTTCTACTCCTAAGTTATGAACATATTCATTAGTATTTATTGTTTCAGTGAGGAACATTGCTTCAGGAGACCATTTTGCCCGCATCTCCTTTAGATATTGGACTGTCAGGGGGTTCCTCAAACCCTGACAGTTCCAATGCAATATTCTCATTTGGGCTCTGGTGGCTTTGAGGTTGCCACCTCCCCTTTATCTTTAGGTCGGTTTGTTGGTTGTGTTTTTTTGACGGTTGGTTGAAGTTTCATCCTCAGTATTCATTTCTTTTGCTTTCCTCTTAAGTCCTCTTTCAGGCTGAATTGAGGGACCACCTATTTATCTGGTTGCAATACCCTGATTTTGCTGAAACTGCACATCATTTGGATGTATGAGACTTATAAATTCTCCTCCAAAACCGGTAATCAGAAGGTGTCCTGAGATATCCATGTTAAGATTTGAATCAACATTTTCACCCATTGTATCATCTGGTTGATCTTCAAGTGGAATAAAGTCTCTGTTTTGATTCAAGTTTGCATTATCATCGTCATGAAACTCATTTTGATTCTGATTTTGATCAGCTTGCTCATCATACATAGGAGCTTGAAACTCTTGGACCTCATGCATAGGAGGTTGTTCCTGACAATCAGTCACAACGTGAGTTAACGCTCCACATCGAGTACAGAATTTGCGAAGTTTGTCATAGATGAAGTGAATCATAACGGGCTCTTCATAATCTTCAAACCTAATAAGCCTGACAAATATAAGCTTGCCATACGCATCCATCTTGACTCTGATCCAGACTTCACCTTCATGATCCCCAATAGGCTCTTGGATAAAGACTTCTTCAATAAAGTCGAGAACACTCCCAATCTCTCTGATGACTCTATCTTCCCTTGAGTCATCAGGGATATGCAAGACTTTGACCCAAAAAGTGATAGTTTTCAGGTAATCAGGGTAATTTCTTCTAGTCCATCTATCTACGACCAACATCCATTCCCGGAAGCTCCAAGGACCCTTGTCTAAGACTGTAAGAAGTTGATGCTCCGCTCGAAAGAAAAACTGGACTGTACCATCGTCGTTAGTTCTACTTGTCACTCTACCATCCAATTTCCAAGCTTTTGGCATCGTGTTCTTAATACCAGCAGGAGGTTGACGATCAGGGTTTAGTCCTTGAACTACTAAACTCAGTCGATGAGTATCTTCCCGTTTCTTCTTAGCCTCGACTGACAACTTCAGAGGAAATTGATCAGACCCAAGATTGAGATTTTGGAATGATGTCCATAGATCTAACTCCATCTTGAAATTCAATCAACCCACTGAATAAACAGGGGCGAAACTGAGACCTGGTATACCGGAAAGCACAATCCGCGGCGATGGAAAGGATAAGGATAAGCAGTAAGCGGTGGAAGAGATAAAGTTTAGAAGCTTTGAAAATCGCCTAGAGAGAAGGGAGAGAAAAGAATAGAGAGAAAATCCGTTGTAATTTTTATTTATGTTTTATTTTCAAGTCAAGATATTGTGTCTAGTATACCAATAAAATTCATACCAATATATTTTATCCAATATAAATACTTGACTACTCGACAAAAAAAAAAAAAAATTACTTGACTACTCTAACATTGATTGGAATGTTAAAACCACCCTAAATCTGAATTCAAAATATATAACTAAATTAAATTTTTTAACAATAATTAAAAAAAAAAGCCGGTTGAAATTTTAATCCTCAAATGTCCAGCCATATAATCCTCAAATGCCCCAGCCATATAATCTAATTTCCTGCTGATCTGAAGTCATTTTCTTTATCTTCTGCCAATAAGAAATCACCAATAGGAGTAGGTGCAACCCCTAAAGTCATTTTCTTTATCTTCTGCCAGTAAGAAATCACCAATAGGAGTAGGTGCAACCCAAATTTGCAAGCCAGACTTTGTCGGGTCTTTACTTTATTGTTTACCATTCACATAAAATCTCACTCACTCCCTCCCTCAGTTTGCAATTTGTAATCATTAGACATACTTTTAGCTTTAATTTAACCAAACCTATACCTACCACGCACCACCAATCTGTTTCTCCCAAACACTATTATAACGTTTTGAAGCCACTGTCCACAAGCCTTTACATCCTCTTTTGGCCCGTGGATTCTATTTTACCGACGATTGACGTATTACTAAAGCTCGAAAGACTTTACTGGTCTTGCATACCAAGTTACCAACAATGGATTTTCTCATGTTTTTTTCTTCATTGATACTGTATTACATATTTCTTTTTAGTTGGTCTTACATCTTTAAATTACTCAAACTCAATCATGATTATATGTTAAGTTCTTTCATAACAAGTTACAAAAAATATAAGTGGATAATATAAAGGGAATAAGAGATAATTACTAGAATAACCTTTTTAGATGTTTGGTTTACTCAAATAACCTTTAAATTTTGAGCTTTTATTTTTTGAGCTAAAAAAGGTTACAAAGACATTAAAAATACTTCAAATTCGTTTATTAACGAAAATGCCATTGAGAAAAAAAACCAACATAAAACCAAAAAAAAAAAAAAAAAAAATCAGATTTTATCTTCTTCTTCGTCTCTCCGGCGACTCAAATCGCGATTTCTTCTCCGGCGACGAGATTCGTTGCTTTTAACGGTTAGTTTTGAAACAAATCATGAGTTATCTTCCTCTCTATCATTCACGAGTGTTTTGAGTTCGGATTTATGAACTTCAATATGTTCTTCGTTCATAGGTTTCGAAATTCCGGCGAAGAAAAGTTCCGATGAGTGTTGGGGTTTCGTTTTCGTGCGTTGTAGAGAGGTAATCTCTTGATTCTAACCGGTTTCGTTTGGGTATGTTGAACTTTTGTAAAATCACGTTTTGATCCAAATCTGAATTTTTTCCAGATCTGGATTTTTTCCCGATCTGATTATAATCTGAATTTTGTTTGATGGTAGACTTATTTTCTGTTTGATGGTAGACTTATTTTTTGTTTGATGTAGACTTATTTTCTGTTTGATGGTAGACTTATTTTTGTTTGATGGTAGACTTATTTTCTGTTTGATGGTAGATTTATTTTCTGTTTGATGGTAGATTTATTTTCTGTTTGATGGTAGACTTATTTTCTGTTTGATGGTAGATTTATTTTCTGTTTGATGGTAGACTTATTTTCTGTTTGATGGTAGACTTATTTTCTGTTTGATGGTAGACTTATTTTCTGTTTGATGGTAGACTTATTTTCTGTTTGATGGTAGACTTATTTTCTGTTTGATGGTAGACTTATTTTCTGTTTGATGGTAGACTTATTTTCTGTTTGATGGTAGATTTATTTTCTGTTTGATGGTAGACTTATTTTCTGTTTGATGGTAGATTTATTTTCTGTTTGATGGTAGATTTATTTTCTGTTTGATGGTAGACTTATTTTCTGTTTGATGGTAGACTTATTTTCTGTTTGATGGTAGACTTATTTTCTGTTTGATGGTAGACTTATTTTCTGTTTGATGGTAGACTTATTTTCTGTTTGATGGTAGATTTATTTTCTGTTTGATGGTAGATTTATTTTCTGTTTGATGGTAGACTTATTTTCTGTTTGATGGTAGACTTATTTTCTGTTTGATGGTAGATTTATTTTCTGTTTGATGGTAGACTTATTTTCTGTTTGATGGTAGACTTATTTTATGTTTGATGGTAGATTTATTTTCTGTTTGATGGTAGACTTATTTTATGTTTGATGGTAGACTTATTTTATGTTTGATGGTAGACTTATTTTTGTTTGATGGTAGACTTATTTTCTGTTTGATGATAGACTTATTTTGGTTTGACGGTAGACTTATTTTCTGTTTGATGGTAGACTTATTTTCCGTTTGATGGTAGACTTATTTTGGTTTGATGGTAGACTTATTGTTGTTTGACGGTAGACTTATTTTCTGTTTGATGGTAGATTTATTTTTTGTTTGATGGTAGACTTATTTTCTTTTTGATGGTAGACTTATTTTCTACTCGATGATAGACTTATAATTATACAAAAACTATGTATATAAATCTATCATCACTTGCATGATATAGGTCGAACCGGGTTTAATAGTGTTTTTAAAAATAATAATATATATAGTTTTTGTATAATTATAAGTCTATCATCGAGTAGAAAATAAGTCTACCATCAAAAAGAAAATAAGTCTACCATCAAACAAAAAATAAATCTACCATCAAACAGAAAATAAGTCTACCGTCAAACAACAATAAGTCTACCATCAAACCAAAATAAGTCTACCATCAAACGGAAAATAAGTCTACCATCAAACAGAAAATAAGTCTACCGTCAAACCAAAATAAGTCTACCATCAAACAGAAAATAAGTCTACCATCAAACAGAAAATAAGTCTACCGTCAAACCAAAATAAGTCTACCATCAAACAGAAAATAAGTCTACCATCAAACAAAAATAAGTCTACCATCAAACATAAAATAAGTCTACCATCAAACATAAAATAAGTCTACCATCAAACAGAAAATAACTCTACCATCAAACATAAAATAAGTCTACCATCAAACAGAAAATAAGTCTACCATCAAACAGAAAATAAGTCTACCATCAAACAGAAAATAAGTCTACCATCAAACAGAAAATAAATCTACCATCAAACAGAAAATAAGTCTACCATCAAACAGAAAATAAGTCTACCATCAAACAGGAAATAAGTCTACCATCAAACAACAATAAGTCTACCATCAAACAGAAAATAAATCTACCATCAAACGGAAAATAAGTCTACCATCAAACGGAAAATAAGTCTACCATCAAACAGAAAATAAGTCTACCGTCAAACCAAAATAAGTCTACCATCAAACAGAAAATAAATCTACCATCAAACAGAAAATAAGTCTACCATCAAACATAAAATAAGTCTACCATCAAACAAAAAATAAATCTACCATCAAACAGAAAATAAGTCTACCATCAAACAAAAAATAAGTCTACCATGAAACAGAAAATAAGTCTACCATCAAACCAAAATAAGTCTACCATCAAACGGAAAATAAGTCTACCATCAAACAGAAAATAAGTCTACCGTCAAACCAAAATAAGTCTACCATCAAACAGAAAATAAGTCTACCATCAAACAAAAATAAGTCTACCATCAAACATAAAATAAGTCTACCATCAAACAGAAAATAAATCTACCATCAAATAGAAAATAAGTCTACCATCAAACAGAAAATAAGTCTACCATCAAACAGAAAATAAATCTACCATCAAACAGAAAATAAGTCTACCATCAAACAGAAAATAAGTCTACCATCAAACAGGAAATAAGTCTACCATCAAACAAAAAATAAGTCTACCGCTAACTATAAGTCTACCACTACTACAATAAGTCTACCACTACTAAACACAAAATAAATCTACCACCACGCTAAAAAAGTCTACCGCAAAAAATAAGTCTACCGCTACTAAAATAAGTCTACCATCACTATAAATCTACCGCTGCTATGACTAAAAATCTACCACCAAAGGAAACAAATCTACCAGTAAAAAATAAATCTACCATCGAAGAAAAATAAATCTACCGCTGAAAATAAGTCTACGAAAATAAATCTACCATTCGAAGAATAAGTCTACCGCAGAAAATAAGTCTACCGCTACGGGAAAATAAGTCTACCGCAGAGAAAATAAGTCTACCGTTCGGAAATAAGTCTACCACCAAAGGAGACACAATAAGTCTACCGCTCAAAAATAAGTCTACCGCTCCTCAAATAAGTCTACGGACAAAAAAATAAGTCTACCAGAGCTCAAATAAGTCTACCATCACATAGCGGTAGACTTATTTTTTTTAGGCGGGAAACTTTCGCGCCTACGCGGCGCATTTCATTAATGGCATTTTTGTAAATACGTTTTTTGTTATCAAAGGAAAAAGGGTAAAACGGACTCGAAATTAGCCCCAGTAATTAAAATCTAAGAAGGTTGTTTGAGTTAGACCAAAATCTAAGAAGGTTATTCTAGTAAGTCTAAATTTTAATCATTTTTACATGCACCATGATTTTACAGAAATCGAAGTAATTACAACCATATTTATGTATATTAATTTAAATAATACAATGACTTTGTTGCACACAAATATATACTCCATACGTTCCTTAATATAGGATGTTTTGGAAGTTAGTTTTTGTTTCATAATATAGGATATTTTGATAATCCGAGGTACTTTTTACCTTTATTGAATAGTACTAGATTAGGACCCGCATAATATGCGGGTATTAGATATTAAAATTGATAATTTGTGTAGTTATACCCGTATGTTATATTCTAAATTAAAAACCCGTTAACATAGTCATAAATTACGTTTTGTTAACCGTGAATTAGAAAATCAATAATAAGTTTAAATATTCAAAACATTATAAAACTAATTCATCTATACTTTGAAAACTGAATCTATTTGAAATCACGAAGAATTTTTTGTATATATATCAATTATATATACTAACCTTTTCATCAAGTAGAAAAACTTCCATTTCCATAAGTACGTTTTTCGCTTTAAGATTTCTAGGTTCCCACTTTCGAAGAATACATGCAATAGTTCGACGGTAAACACGATTTCGATCTAACTGATAAAAAATTAAATAGTTTTGACTGATTTGTGGAACGGTGGTATTCATGATTTGCAAAGAAAATTAAGGATTTGGGGGTGTACATTAAATTTTGGGAGGTGTGTGTTATTATTAGGGGTGTCAAAATGGGTCAAAACTTATGGGTTTATCCAACCCAATCCAACCCATTAATCCTAATGGATTGAATATTTGGTTTGAATGGGTTAATGAGTTAAGTGGTTTGATGAGTCAAATGGGTTGAGTTAAAATGGGTTGAAATAAAATGGGTTAATGGGTTAAAAATGGATAACCCATCAACCCATTCATAACTAAAAGACATGATTTCACAATTTTTTTTATTTTGTTACCAAAAACACTATTACACCAATTTTCCCGCCAAAAATTAAATTACACAAAAACACAATCTAGTAAACCATTTTCCGCCAAAAACGAGATTCATACAATTTCCCGCCAAAATATGATCCGACAAAATTTTCTCGCAAAACGTGATCTCTCAAACTATTTTCGCCAAAATCGAGATTCATAAAACTTTCCGCCAAAATATAATACCGTGAAATTTTTCCGCCAAAAATATGATCCCACAAAGTTTTCCCGCCAAAAACGTGATCTCACAAAATATTTTCGTCAAAATCGAGATTCATAAAATTTCCCGCCTAAATATGATCCGCAAAAAATTTCCCGCCAAAAACGAGATTTATAAAATTTCCCGCCAAAAATATGATCCCGTAAAATTTTCCCGCCAAAAACGTGATCTCACAAAACAATTTCGCTAAAAACGAGATAAATAAAATTTCTCGTCGAAAATATGATCCCGCAAAAAATTTCCCGCCAAAAATATGATCCCGCAAAGTTTTCCCGCCAAAAACGAGATTTATAAAATTTCCCGCCAAAAATATGATCTCGCAAAGTTTTCCCGCCAAAAACGAGATTTATAAAATTTCCCGCCAAAAATATGATCCCGCAAAGTTTTCCCGCCAAAAACGAGATTTATAAAATTTCCCGCCAAAAATATGATCCCGCAAAGTTTTCCCGCCAAAAACGAGATTTATAAAATTTCCCGCCAAAAATATGATCTCGTAAAATTTTCCCGCCTAAAACGTGATCTCACAAAACAATTTCGGTTAAAACGAGATTCATAAAATTTCTCGTCGAAAATATGATCCTGCAAAATTTTTCCTGCCAAAAATGTGAACACACAAAACGTTTTTCCCAATATCGAGAATGATAAATTTCCCGCCAAAAACGAGATTTTGCGAAAATATTGCGCCCAAAACACAATTCATTTAAAAAATTCCGCCAAAAAACGCTATTCGGAAAATTTTGCGCCTAAAATAACATTTCGTATTATTTTTATTAATTGAAATATGTTTTTGTAATTTAAATAAAAATATAATTTGTAAAACATGATTTACAATTCATTTATAAATATATATATTCTTTTTATCCATAAAATTAAATGGGTTGGGTTAAAGTCAATCCAACTCATTTATTTTTAATGGGTTCATGGGTTGATCCAACCCAATTGCTAAATGGATTGGGTTAACCCATAAACCATTAACATTCAACCCATATGAGTTATGGGTTGGGTTGGGTTGGATCATCCATTTTGACACCCCTAGTTATTATATAGTTTTTGGATTTGCCTTTACTGAAATAATAACATTTTTGGAAGGCTGAACGTATGTTTACTTTTCCTTTTTAAATAATTTATGGTTTAACATTTATTTTGTTTTTATATATAAAGTTTCATTTTTTTGATGTAACATTTATTTTGTTTAACATAATGATATTTATATTTTGCTTTTCTTTTTAATGACTTATATAAGATTTGATTTGAGTTTTAAAAAAATGTTTAGTGAAACAATAAAAAAATGTTAATGTGTCTTTATTTTATTGGTTTAACATAATGATATCTTTATTTTTTTAATTGCTTGATTTTAAATAGAGTATTTTAACACATGTCATCATCTCGATCGATAATACACACATGTCACGATCCCGTGAGTTACAATTTTGACAAACTCTCCTTTATTTAATAAGATTGTGAACCAATAGTATTACTGCAGTACTAGTTTAATTGGTTGATTGTTTTACTTTATATATTAAATTTATTTTTGTAGAAGAATTTTTTTTTCTTAATAGTTGTGTTTTTACCTTAAACATCCTATATTAAGGAATAGAGGGAGTAATATACATTTTTTGTTAAAAATGTAAATATTTCATTGAAAGTGAAAACGATTTTGTTACAATCGAAAAACGATAAACCTATTTACCTATTAAACCTATTAAATAATTACAACTATTTAACAGGTTCATCGTTTTTCGATTGTAACCAAATCTTTTTCACTTTCAATGAAATATTTACATTTTTAGCAAAAAAAAATATATTATATATTTTTTTGCAACAAAGACGTTGTATTATTTAAATTAACATACATAAAATATTTTATGGGTTCAAAGCAAAAAAGATAAAAATAAAGATACATAGAACAAGACGGTTTTCACTCCGTCGACTCGACATAGATACAAAGACCTATGAAATTGACGAAGTGATGACGATGTTGTATGTTCTACACTGTTCCTCCAAAACTAGAGAGAGAGGTGCACCGACAACCAAAAGATGCTGAAAATACCGTCATGCAGACCAAAAGCCTTTCTCGAGTTCATAACGTTTTGCATTCACCTAAGTTCTACTCAATATACTATTTGTAACACCTCTACTACTATTGTACATGACTTTCCCACTAGCCAAAAGCGACACCTTCTACCATGGATAACCGGATATGCAAACTATTTATATTTGAGTAGGCATGGATCCAAGCGGCATTGCCTTTCTTAACTCAAGGGATATTGTTGGATCATGCTTTTTCCCATTGTCCATGATTCTCTAATGTTGCATGGTGATCCATACATAGTGGGGTCAGGACCTTACACTATCAATCTATTAACACACAAGATAAAAAAAATTATATTTTAGCAAGAGTTATTATATTTAGGTTGCTTAAGAGCATGATTAATGGTCACACTTTGCAAGTGTCTACAAATTAATCTGAGTAATTAAATGAAGAAACTTAAAAAAAAAAGTTCTGTAAGCTGAACCAAATTACTCGGGTCTTCCGGCCACGTGTCAGCACCTCGTTGCACCGCTTCGTTTCTGTTGACGAGGAGTCGCGTTTTGGATCTCATTTTTTTCTTGAAAGAAAAAAACGAAACTCTCTCTCTCTCCGTGGCGATTCCGATCCAAATCGAGAAACGAAGAGATCTCGTGGTGATTCCGATCTGGAATCGATCTTGTTTCTTCGCCTCTTTTCTGTCTCTCTTCTCCTCTTCGTATCATCGATTGCGGTGGCTAAGTCGGTGTTGTCCGTGTCTCCTCCTCTTCCGATGGCGAATCCGGTGTGGAATCGACCGTCGTCGTATCCTACCAGTATCCCAATCAAGTCGCGCCACGTCTTCATCACCGGTGGATCCAGCGGAATCGGTCTCGCTCTCGCCCACCGTGCCGCATCTGAAGGCGCTCGAGTCTCCATCCTCGCTCGCTCCTCTGATAAGCTCGACGAAGCTAAACGATCCATCAAGCTAGCCACCGGCATTGAGGTCGCCACCGACATTGAGGTCGCCACATTCTCCACTGACGTTTGTGATTACGACGCCGTTTCGAAGGCCGTTGACGAATCGGGGACGATCGATGTGCTAATTGTTAATCAAGGTGTGTTTATTGGGGAAGAGAGCCCAGAGGAAGTCAAGTTTATGATTGATGTGAATCAAGTGGGAAGCTTTAATGTGAGTAAGGCTGCTTTGCCTTCCATGAAAGCTAGGGAAGGTCGTGGACCTGCTTCCATTTCTCTTGTGTCCTCTCAAGCTGGTCAGGTTCGCTACTCCGTATCTCTCCTGTTGATTCATAGTCTCCAAGTAGATTAAGGAATTCATGGTTTTATTCTGTAATATTTTCAGGCAGGTCTCTAAGTACATCACAGAATCTAGAGTTTCATTCATCAGTCTCCAGTCACTTTGTAAGTAGCACTCTTGATTAGCTATGGTAAATCCCCTGTGATAGATTATGTATAGTAATCTGCTTCTATTGTGGTGCCATAAGCCAAGCTTATGTTGATTCTGGTCATGCAGAATAGAAATCGCTTTAGCTAGCTTGAGAATTTTGCTTTTCGAGGTTAAACTAAATGCCATTGAAAGATCAATTGTTTAAGTTATAACTAAAATGCTCTATCTATGATTATAGTCAAGATTGGTATCAGCTTTAACTTAAAGCAGCTGCCAACAGTTGGTAATTGTTAAATTTCCTTTGTGAAAATGTAGTCACTTGTAGAAGTCGAGAGATGCATTTTCTAATATTTACTATACAATTGGGTATCCTTTAGAGAAGGTGCATTTGTATACTAACATTGTTATCTTATTGCTACAGTTACAAGAGATGCAAAACAAGATCTTAACATAGCTCTTGGTGGTTCTAGGAAACACAAAGCCAACACTTACGAAGCAGAGGTTAGTAATTGCTTCCATTTCTCTTGTGTCCATTTAGGTTTGTTTTTTTGTTTTCCAATATGAGAAAGAACCCAATTGAATGAGAAGCTTTGCATTTTTGATGTATTTAGCGATTAATATACTTGAGATTTGCACATATTCGGTTGAGTTTAGGTTTGCATTTGTCATTACCCAGTCGATTCATTGATATCCGTTTTGGTTTGAAGTTTGGTTGAAGTTTTTTTGAGTTTTAATTGTTTTGTTATGTTATTGTACTAGTTAATAATGGATTTTCAGTGTAAATGAAGTTGAATTGATTGGTCATTTTGTGATGGTTTTTTTGAGATTGTTTTGGTTGATTCATATTGGTTTTTGAACTTATTATATTCTGTTTTTCTATTGAGGATCTTTGCTGCTATGTTCGATGCTTGGATGAAGCTACCAAGTTTGCAGAAAGAGTCTTGACGTCCCATCTCTGCTTCATGGTCTCCTACTTGGACATGTAAGTGTCTTTTAGTATCTGTAGTTGGTTTGAGTAATCTGTGGTGGTGTAGGTAGTTGTCTCACTGTAGGTTATTGTCTGAGTGTAGGTTGTTGTGTGTAATTTAATGCAAAGCTTTATATATTGTATAGTAATTGTAAAACTGTAGTTAATACAAACCAAACCCGAATAGATAGTGATGGAGACAACCTTTAAATCTGTTAACCTAACCCAAATTGAAGACAAATAAAACAAAGTTAAAGTACTTGTGTTTAAATTTGCTTGTCTCTAGAAGGTTTGCGTACTGTTGTGGTTGTTGTCTTTAAGTGATGGAGATGTAATTGGAGACATTAGTCTTTAAGTGAGACATTAGTCTTTAACTGATACAGTTTAAATCTGTAAACCTAACCCAAATTTAAGACAACTTAGCTTATTATATCTGCTTAAACCCGAAGGGAGCAGAACACAGAAAGTTCATCTCTCTTTTGCTTCTAATTCCTTGTTTCATTTCAAGTAAAATGAATATTAGTTTTAGCGATGCTTGGTTTTCCTCAATTAATGTTCTCCAATATATTCTTTTCGATGCATAAAATACTTTTAGCTTTACTGAATCAAATAAGAACCCAAAGACACTATTAAAACTCTTCATTTGATCAAATCTGTTTTTCATCGAATTTATTGCCATGTTCACAACTAGAATTAAACCCTTCACATCTATACTTCTAAAAAAACAGAACAATACCTTCTAATTGCTGCAAAGCATTATCAATGCACATAGATTGAGATTGTAAGTTCTTACTCACTGAGTTAATAGCAAACAAAAATGAGGAAAATTTAACCATGCCAAGTGACTAAATTTTCAGCATCACTTTTAGTCATAGCATCATCACATGTTTCATACAATTCCAACAAAGCTAATCTTACTTGTGGAGCTTTAAATCTAATAGATTTAAAACGAGTATTAGATAATGATTTGTGTGGTTGTGTGGTTATTGCCTGAATATTGATTGTTGTGTCTAATTTAATGAAAATTTAATCCTCAAACCTAGACAAAACTAATGTTAACTGAAGTTAATAGAAACCTAACCTGAAGTGATGGTGATGGAGACTTTAAATCTGTTTACCTAGATCTAATTGAAGGCAGAAATTAAGTGAATTAGTTGTATTGTTTGTTACTTATAAGTAAACTAAAACATAACTAAAGTTAGACACAACTACATTGTAAACTAAGTTACAAAACTGAATTTAATAGCAACCTAACCCGATGGGATGCTGATAGAGACATTAGTCTTTAAGTTAAACACTTTAGCTTCTTAAATCTGCTTAAACCGGAGAGAAGCAGAACACACAAACTTCCTCTCTCTTTAGCTTCGAATGACTTGTTTCATTTCAAGTAAAATGGATATCAGTTTCAGCAATGCAAGGACCTCCTCTCAAAGTTATGTTGATCTCTTGACTAGCCAACAAGGGATCAACACTTTCCAAACTTTTTCCCAACAAACACCTTCACCTTCAAACCAAACACCTTCAACTGACCGTAGGGATCCTAGGACAAGATGGACAATCGCTGAAGAGAAAGTGCTAATAAGCGCTTGGTTAAACACAAGCAAAGATCCAATAATGGGGACTCAGCAGAAAGCAGGCACTTTTGGCAAAGAGTTGCTGACTATTTTGCTGCAAGTCCTGTTGTTGCTGATCTTCCACCGAGGGAGGCAAATAACTATAAGCAGAAATGGAGAAAAGTGAGTGAGAGTGTGAGTAAGTTTGTTAGCTGCCTTGACTATGCGACGCGTAACCCACAAAGTGGCCGCAATGATCCAATGGAGGTGGCTCATGAGATGTATTTAGTTGATACTAACTTGAAGTTCACCTTGGAACATGCTTGGAAATTGTTAAGGAATGATCAGAAATGGTGTGCATATCTTAGTAAGAAGAGTAAGCCAGGAAAAAAGAAACAGAAGATAGGCCCTTCCAACTCCAACATGGCCTCTCATGTGGAGGAAGAAACAGAGGAGAGGCCAATGGGTGGCAAGGCTGCGAAAGCCAAGGGGAAGAGGAAAAGCCAAGGGGACAGTCAAGGTACATAGGGGCATCTCTTTGGCGGGATAAAGGAGATGTGGGTGATTAAGAAGGAACACTTTGCTGTTAAGGAGAGACTATCCAACAAGAAAATTCTTGAATGTCTCTTGGCCAAACCGGAACCACTAACACAAATTGAACTCACACTTAAGAACAAGCTTATGATGGAGATGTCTAATGATCTAGGTAAGTGTTCATTGTGTTAGTTGATGTTAGTTGATGCTCTTTATGTAGTTCATTGTTATAGTTAGATGTGTTTGTTCTTAGTTGTTATTTGCCTCTGATATAGTGAGTTCATTTTCTTCTTTGTGTATTTGATTATGAACCTGAAAAACTTGTCTTCTTCTTTGTTTTTAATTGTGCATGACAAAGTCAGTGAGAAAGGAGGACTTGACAGCTACATTTTGTTGGTTAGCTTCACAAGCTCGGATATTATGTGGTGTTGCTGATTTTGGTTGTATTATACAACTTGCTTGCTCGGATAGCCTCATATCTATGTTGTCTTTATGTTACAAGTTGTGTAATTTCTTGTCTTTATATTACAAATTCCATAATTGTTTACGGGTAAACTCTTTATAAAGAGATTGTATGTATTCATGTCTTTCAAGTTTTAAGTTCGTAGAAGTCAAACTTGTTTTATTAACTTCTCTTTCAACTTTTGAAGTTTCATGTACTTGTGCATTTATTCTAGTTTCTTTCACTTTTTATGTTTTGCTTTTCATCATAATTATCATCCGATTCACTCTTTTACAATCATCACAAACTCACATTTCTCTTTATAAACACACACTTCTCTATATAAACTCACTCTTTATAAACCAAAAATACATGTCTTCTCCTCCTCATAATCCGACGAATGATGCAAATTCCTATCAAACCTTTGGTGCAAATTCCAATCAAAACTTTGATGGTAATTCCTATCAAAACTTTGATGGTAATTCCTATCAAAACTTTGGTGAAAATTCCTATCAAAACTTTGATGGTAATTCCTATCAAAACTTTGGTGAAAATTCATATCAAAATTTTGATGAAAATTCGTATCCAAATTTTGATGAAAATTTCTTCGAAAACTTTGATGAAAATTTTGATCAAATATTCGAAAGAGGTTTATAAGAGTGTATAGATGCAGAGACGGAACGTCAAACGCGAAAAAAGGAAAAAAAAACGAAGATATATAAACCGAGAGCATGAAGAAGGACACAACCGGTTATGGAAGGATTACTTTACTGACCAACCGGTTTACTCAGCTGGTATGTTTCGACGACGTTTTAGAATGACCAAGCCATTGTTCTTGCGTATTGTTGATACACTCTCGAATGCGGTACCATTCTTTCAACACAGACCAGATGCTACCGGAAGGTCTAGCTTTTTAGCCCTTCAAAAATGTACAGCTGCAATTCGGATCATGGCATATGGCCTTCCAGCTGATGCGTTGGATGAATACCTCCGGATGGGAGAAACCACTGCGATGGAATGCTTAGAAAATTTTGTCGAGGGAATTATAAATTCATTCCAACATGTTTACCTAAGAAGGCCTACA
The DNA here is from genome assembly GCA_900128785.1 of Arabis alpina. NCBI lineage: Eukaryota > Viridiplantae > Streptophyta > Magnoliopsida > Brassicales > Brassicaceae > Arabis > Arabis alpina. The sequence continues at coordinate 16,420,233 of LT669794.1, read as the reverse complement.
CCAGAGGATCTCAAACAATTACTAGATATGGGAGAGTATCGGGGATTTCCCGGGATGATATGAAGCATTGATTGTATGCACTGGGAGTGGAAGAATTGTCCCTCGGCTTGGGCAGGACAATATCAACGTGGGCATGGTAATCCCACAATCGTTTTAGAGGCTGTGGCTTCATACGATCTATGGATTTGACACGCTTTTTTTGGGGCTCCAGGTACTTGTAACGATCTCAATGTTCTTGACCGCTCACCCGTTTTTGATGATATTTTAGAAGGTCGAGCTCCACCGGTCGATTACGTAGTCAATGGACGCCAATACCATATGGCTTACTATCTTACAGACGGTATATATCCGAAATGGACAACTTTCATCCAATCAATTTCTCATCCACAAGGTCCGAAAGCATCACTATTTGCTACTTATCAAGAAGGTGTCAGAAAAGATGTCGAGCGTGCATTTGGAGTGTTGCAAGCTCGATTTGCAATTGTTAGAAACCCAGCTCTTAGTTGGGATAAGGGAAAAATAGGTAACATAATGAAAACTTGTATAATATTGCACAATATGATAGTAGAAGACGAACGAGACCAAAACACTCAACGTAGTTTACGAGAATTCATAGAAAGAGATGGAAGCGGGACTTCACATGTGGACTTCTCGTTCTCTACAGTCACACCTACAAATTTGAACAATATGATGGCCAATCGAGGTCGACTTCGTGACAAAAAATGCATGAGCTCTTGAAAGCTGATTTGGTTGAGCACATTTGGCAAAAAGTTAACAGAGGTGAGCTGTCTTAGTCGTGTTATTTATAATGCATTAATATGTAATTTTTATTTTATGTTTTTACGGAATGTAATAAACATTATCAAAATTATGCAATTTATTGTACTTTTTTCCAATATTGAATATTGGTATATAAAAATTGAACTTTTTATTCATTTTGCAAAAAAATAAATTTTATTAAAAAAATTATTTTTTTATTCCAAAAACACTATCTTCTAGTTTTACCATTGAATGAATACAAAATTAGTGAACCTTGAATAGTGGTCAAATGGTTTTTATAATAGCTAAAGACACTTGTAAAGTGTGAGCATTGAGGATGCTCTAACAGAGATAGCGATTAATATAATGTATAAATAGATTTTGGGTGTAACCAAAAATTTGAAACTTGAAAAAATCAGGTTTACATAAGTGTTAACGGTTTATTTCAGACTATTTTATTGCAAATTTAATCAGGGTACGGACATTTAACTCAACATTAGCTAAAAATTCGATATTGGTATCATGAATTCTTATAGTCCTATTTTAAAAAAGGAAAAAAGGGAAAATTCTTATAGTCCCTTCGTTTTAGAACAATTTATCAGATAGTAATAATATCAAAATACAAAAACAATTATTTCGTTGTCAATACCATTGTGTGTTGGTTGTGTTTTTGTTTTATAGTGAATGCTTGTAAATCTAGAATATTTGTTGTTTAGCTCGATCAAGTAAAGTAATTTATTGTTCGAGTTTAAGTTTTCCTCTCACTAAATTACATTCAAAAATACTTGGATTAAATGCAGCTATACAAATTAAATACTCGTTTATAAATGGAGACACAAATGCATTTGTGCCACTCCATGTGATGCAATTAAAATGTTTTCACACTCCCAAAAGCTACGTCTCTCTAAAGTCAACAACAGCATATCCCACAGTCACAAGCTATGCCTTAATTTATTTATAGCCTCGTCTAGATTTTATTTGTTCAATTCTTGATTATCTCGGTCTACAAGATTAGAACTTGTACAGCATGTGGAATCTTCACCCACTTGAACTTAGGCTACAAGTTTTTTGGTTAAATTCATTGAAATAAAAACTATTGCATCGATTCACATGACATATGTTAGAGTCTCTTCTTTCGACTCAAACATGTGATCCAATAATTTTAGCAAAAAAAATGCATATACTTTTGTGCATAAATTCATTGAGATAAACTAAAATAGTGGAACAGAATGCAAAAGAAGATGAACCCGTGATATGATTTAAGTAATCATAAGTTGAAAACAAACAGTAAACTTAGCAAACCAAAGGCAAAATGTGACATAACAACACAAAGAACAAAGCAGAATTCTGTTTGATAAACTTGTCCCCTTACAAAAGCATTTTCCCTCTCATCATCAATGCTTCTTCAACCACATTCACTCTGTTTCATAATCTCACTCTCTCTCTCTCACAATCCTCATTAATCCACTGAATTAATCACTGTTCATTCTCTTTCCTTAAGTGTCCACTCACAAAAACCACACAAAAAAAGCTTACTTACTTTCACCTGAAAAAAATGTCCAAGAAGAAGAAAGGCAGCGACTTTAAGCATCTGTGTCTCTTCCTGTTTCTGGCAAGTTTGATTCAGACAGATGCTTCTTTTGGTGTAGGAGGTGGCATTGGAGTTGGAATCGGCGCAGGTGTCGGTGGCGGTGGAGTTTGGGTTGGCGGTGGCGGAATCAACGGCGGTAACCATAATAGCATTCCCGGATCAGCTCCAAACAGTGTTGCTTACAATGCTCTTCAAGCTTGGAAATCTGCCATTACAGAAGATCCTTCAGGTGTTGTTAAGACATGGGTTGGATCAGATGTTTGTTCTTACAAAGGGGTTTTCTGTTCTGGTCAGTCTATAACCTCTATAGATCTTAACCATGCAAATCTCAAAGGCACCATTGTCAAAGACCTTGCTTACCTAACAGACCTCAATATTCTTCATCTCAACAGTAATAGATTCTTTGGCCAAATCCCAGATTCTTTCAAATCTTTAGATTCTCTTCAAGAGCTTGATCTAAGCAACAATAAATTATCTGGTCCTTTTCCTTTGGTCACAATCTATATCCCTAATCTTGTTTATCTCGATCTCCGTTTTAATAGCTTCTCAGGATTTATCCCTGAAGCTCTCTTCAACAAGAGATTAGACGCGATTCTCCTCAATAATAACCAATTCGAAGGTGAAATCCCTCGGAATCTCGGAAACTCACCTGCTTCGGTTATCAATCTCGCTAATAACCGATTTTCGGGAGAAATTCCGACGAGTTTTGGCCTTACTGGATCGAGAGTGAGAGAGGTTTTGCTTTTGAATAACCAGTTAACCGGTTGTATACCGGAATCTGTAGGAATGTTCTCTGAGATTGAAGTCTTTGACGTTAGCTATAATTCCTTGATGGGTCATGTCCCTGATACCATTTCTTGCTTGTCGGCGATTGAAGTTTTGAATCTTGCACATAATAAATTCTCTGGAGAGGTTCCTGATTTGGTTTGTTCGTTGAGGAATTTGATAAATCTCACTGTTTCTTTCAATTTCTTCTCTGGGATTAGCTCTGGATGTTCCAGGATTAGTTTCGGGTTTGATTTTGTCGGCAACTGTATTCCTGGGAGGAATTCGCAGCGGCCGCAACCGGATTGTTCTGGATACTCTGGTGGCGCGTTGAGCTGTTTCAGGATGCCGACGCAGCCTCTTGCTTGCGCTGCGATAAGCGTGGGACTCAGACAAGGTGATAATCATTACACTAGATCTCCATGAAAGTTTTAATTATCGTTATGTGACTTGCAAGAATCAAAGATCTGGAATAGTCCATTAGAGTAACCAATTTAATTTTGAAGTAATCTTCTGTGTAATCAGATTGTTCTTGAACTAGAAGAGCTTTTGTAAGAATATGTTGCATTGCTTCTGTAATTAAAGAGCAACATTTAATTAGTGTATTATCAAGTTTGATCATAAGATTTTCACTAGGATCTTGCATTGTTGATACATTTAATCAATTTATAAATCAGATGATTAGTTTAGTCATACATAAATCAGAAATCAGAAATCAGCAATCAAGGAATGTAGTACATCGGATTTGGGACTTTGAAAGAACGAACAGCCACGGCAAAGCCTAGAAGATCACTCCATTGATCGCCAGTATTGCCGTGGATTTTGAACCCTTCCACGATCAATTTAGACCGCTGCTCCGATTTGTAATTTGTAGCGGATTTCCCTTGATCTTCCCGACCTCTGCAATCAACCAAAAAGCTTTAAAATCAACAGGCAAGAACAAGTTACAATTTCGGTATAGCTTACCTCAAGAGGAGACGTTCCCAATCCAAATAACCGGCGTCCCGGAGATTTTTCTCGGTGACACTCCTTTGGTCCTCGTCCCGACCGGTTAACAAAACGATAGTGAAACCAAGTTTCTTAAGAGCATTGTACAGTCTCAAGCTCGCATCAAAAGCTGGAGCTGTGCCTTGTACCACCCACTCATTGTAGCTATTCGAGTCATACGGTATAGACCTAAAATCCACTAGACCAAAATTCAATCGAACCAATCGGTATGCTACAAAAAACCAATGCAATTACAATAGAATCGGATCTCGCATTCACAAATACGGTTCAACTACAGTCATTACTTCATCACATTCCGGTTCAACTACAGTCATTGCTACATCGCATTCCGGTTCAAATACAATCATAAGAACCGTTGATTTAAATCTAACGGCTGATAATAGAGAGAACATACCCGTAACCATGAGCCTTGTAGTAGTCAATATTCGTGAGGAGCGTCTCGTCAATATCGAAGATCCACACATCTTTACCGTCGCCGGAAATCTGAACCGTTTTAGCGAATGCGAGAGCGTAATCGGCGATCACACCGTAATCGGAACCGTATTGATCTCCGTTGAGATACTCGGAAACGGAATCAACGCAAATCGACGGAATCACATCCCAGGTTCCGACATTATTGGTCTCGGCGGCCAATCTCCAGCTCTCGCAGTAGGTATTTGTGGCGGCGGAGCGAGATCCGTCGCTTCCAGGGAGTTTGATGAAGGAGGTTCGAGCAGAGATGATGGGAATTATTAGGAGGACGAAGAAGGAAATCGAAAGGCTGCGAGGAGGAGACGCCATTGGAGAGATTTAGAGAGAGGAAGGAGCTTTTCTCCGAATTATTTGGTTATGCTTAAAATCCTTTTAAGACGAAAAAGTTTTATGATTAGTTAGTAGAATTATCAATAATCTATCTTCCGTGTTATCCTATTATCCAAAAAAAGAGTTTGTTGTGAAATACTACTGCTTATACAAAATATTTGGTGGAGGTATATATATATATATAAACCTTTTTTTTTGTTTTTTCCGTCTGATGAATTTATTAATAACCGCAAATAAAAATACAAAGAAGATCCATGAATTGAGATACAACTAAGAAACCAAGCGAGACAAATAAAACCTCTCCGAGGCAATTCAGACAAACTGAAAGCTTGTAAACGGATGATTTTAAACGCACTCGAACAACACTAGCTTACTCTGTCCAAACCCACTCCGAAAAACAAAGATGACTAGAGGGAAGAATTAGGCTCAAAGGAGACTTTGACCGATGCAAGGGAAAACGACATATAGGATCTTCATCTCTTAACACGGACCCTCGCAAACCAACTTTAACCATCTACTCGCTAAAGAAAGGTCACCTTCACGAAAAGAAAAGAGCTGACGAACAAACTCACTGCTGATCTTGAACCTTACCCTAACCCAAAGGCAAAGTGAAATCTACATAGATGCCTCCACAACAAACTTCTAACCATAAGACGAACCCAAACAACGACCTAACTCATCTCTAGCCATCTATATACGAAGGGGAGAGAAGACCGAGAGTAGAAATACAAAAGAATTCTATTTCTAATCGGCAAGATCCAAAGACCATTACCACCGGAACAGGCTCGAAATCAACCCACGAGAAACCACAAAAACTAACTAGCTATCATCCTAAAAACGACCCACACATGAGAGAGAGTACCGGCCAAAGATGAGATCTCGAAATCCGGCGAGTCTTTTCCAGATCAGAACGACATCGATCGGTAGACACAAGGGATTCTTGTGAGTAGAAGACCCACGCTTCAACGCTATATAGAGACACCGAAAACCTTCACCACAAGCCATCACCACAGGCTCCGACAACACCCAAACCAGCACCATAATCATCTCCACTGAACCAGACCTCGATCTATAGGGTAAAACCTCTCTCCATGGCCAAAACCTGAAACTAGAAAGAAAAACAAAGGTTAGTAGAACTGCGAGGACCGGCACCGGTGCTAAACAAAGCCACCGGCACCGATCCGAGATGAAATCGCCGAGAAAGTTACAGAGGAGGCCTTATCGCCTTGTGCGATTCGCCAATTATATATATATCTAAACTATGTGTTTGATTTTAAGGAGAAAGTAATACAAGAACAATATAAAGATAGCTTAAGGTAAAACAAATATTTCTTATTCTTTTCTTCTCTTATAAAACATGTATCTCTTGTATTACATCTCCCTCCCAAACTTATGCTTCTTCTTCTACTATATATATAGTAGAAGGTATATTACATGCAAAATGACACTTAGATAAACATATGACAAATTTTGACAAATCAGCAATTACGTTTGGTAAAGAAGTGCCCGAGGAGCGTAAAACGGCGCTTAAGGCAAGGCTAAGCATTCCGACAGAGGGGGGTGCGGGTAAATAGTTAGGTATTCCTGAACAACTGCAAGGGTCGAAAGCGGAGGTCTTTGCATATGTGCATTATCGGTTGAATCAACGGATCAATGGTTGGTCAGCCAAATTTTTATCAAAAGGAGGTAAAGAGATTATGATTAAATCAGTGGCACAAGCCCTACCGACTTGTGTGATGTCCACCTTTCTTCTTCCAAAGAATTTGCTTCGGAAGCTAGCAAGCGCGATTTCTAATTTCTGGTGGAAAACATAGGATAATTCCAAGGGGATGCATTGGGTTGCCTGGAAAAAGATGTGTCTTCCGAAGAATGCAGGCGATATTGGTTTCAAGTCTTACGAAGAGTTCACCGATACCCAAATTCTTTGGTGGCAAGAGTATTGAAAGCAAAGTACTTTCGCTACCCGAACCCTTTTGAAGCTCGGAAACACTACCGACCCTCCTATGGATAACGAAGTTTACTCAGTGCTCAACCTCTATTGGACAATGGTATGAGACGTACGATAGGATCGGGCTCCCAGTCCTGGTTCTGGACAGATAAGTGGATCCCTGACAACCATCCACAGAGAGTTTGAAGTCTGACACCACACCCTAATAGGCACGAACGGGTTTCAGACTTTATTGACCCTCTATCAGGGAGATAGAAGCTAGATTGGCTACGAGCGTATGTCCATGCAGAGGATATCCAACTAATCCTATCCATACGACCCTCCTTACGAGGTGCAACATATGGTTTTTGTTGGCATTTTACAAACACTGTTATGTATACAGTGCGTTCAGGGTATGAAGTTGCCCGTCGGTGAATCCGCTCAAAGAGAAAGCTTGGAAACAGAAAACAACTAATAAAATCCGCCATTTCCTTTGGCAAGCTATCTCTAGGGCAGTGGCGGTTACTGAGAGACTATAGACATCTCCAGCAAGAGAGACATTGCCCTAGATGTGGAGACATTGATGAGACAATTAATCATGTACTGTTTACATGTTTGCCGGCTAGACAAGTTTGGGCGTTGTTAAATATTCCAAACCCCCCGTCAGTTTTTCCTTTGGATAATTTATGGGGCAACATGGATTATTTGTTCTCCCGAATCCCACATCGTGCAGATATAGAGGAGCACGCCCAATGTTTCCCATGGATCATTTGGTACCTTTGGAAGGCTCGAAATGACAAAGGATTCAATAATGTGGATAGATCACCATAAGCGATCGTCGAGTTGGCAAGAAAAGAGGCAAGGGAATGGTTTATGGGTAATGACTCTACGGAGGTACCAGCCCAGTCCCAGGGATAAAGTTGCTCAGCAGAGGACACGCAGGGGGCATTCCGGTGTTTCGTTGATGGGTCGTGGAAAGAGGAAGACCACACATCTGGTGTGGGGTGGATTTTACAGCTTCAGGATGGGACATCAGACTTACTAGGAACAAGAGGTATGCAAAGAGTTTTACCATCGCTACATGCAGAATTGTATAGCCTGCTATGGGCCATGTCAAGTCTTAACAAGTATGGAAGATATTGTTCGGCGTTTCTCACAGACTCACAGAAGTTGGTGAATATGGTACTTGATCCCGAGAGCTGGCCCCGCTTTCGTTCTGACCTTGAAGAATTTCAGGAGTTACGTACTTCTTTCCCAGACTTTACTCTTACGTATTGTCCTAGGAGGAAGAATAAAAAAGCAGTCCTTCTCACGAAGAATGCTCATCTCCGCAACTCGGTGTTCTCTTATGTTAATACTTCTATTCCGCATTGGTTCAATGATGCCCATGTATTCTCGTAATCAATAGGGAAAAGTGCATTCGTGACAAAAAAAAAGATAAACATATGAAACTTGGACATAAGCAAAGCTTGATTAGTGTTTAGTTTGTGTCATGCTTAGCAAATAGACACTTGTCTAATACTTAGATAAGCTTAATGTCAAATACTGATGAATAATAACTTAATTCTTAACACTCCCCTTGAGTATTCATCACCTTTGATGTGTCCGATCTCAGACGGCCTCGTTAAAAACCTTATCACGGTAAAACTTAGTGGGAAAAAACTATAACAAGGGAAAAAGAGTGCAGTCTCCCCTTGGAAATGACCGTTTTACTCTCCTCTGTTTATGTCTCGTAGATGACGCATTCCGATGCTCTTAATGTGTTTCTTGAATATTGTTGTTGGAAGCGCCTTTGTAAACAAATCTGCTGCATTGTCACTTGAGCGAATATATTGCACATCGATATCCTTGTTCTCCACAAGCTCTCGAGTATAGGAGAAAAATCTTAGAGGAATATGCTTCGTTCGGTCGCTCTTGATATATCATTCTTTGATTTTTGCAACACAAACAACATTATCTTCGTATATAATTGTTGGTTCTTTGCTTGTGGCAATTCCACTTGCACCTTGAATGTGTTGAGACATCGATCTCAACCACACACATTCTCTACATGTCTCGTGTAGTGCAATGATCTCAGCATAATTTGATGAAGTGGCAACCAAACTCTGCTTTTGTGAACACCACAAGATCGCGGTTCCTCCCATTGTAAAAATATATCAGGTTTGCGATCGAGCTTTATGCGGATCAAATAAATAACCAGCATCTGCAAAACCAACCAGACCAAGTTTCGAGTTTCTAGCATAATATAATCCCAAGTCAATTGTACCTTGTAGATAACGGAAGATATGCTTTATTCCATTCCAATGTCGACGCGTAGGAGCTGAATTGTACCTTGCAAGAAAGTTAGTAGCAAAAGCTATATCTGGTCTAGTACAATTTGCAAGATACATCAAAGCACATATAGCGTTCATATAAGGTACTTCTGGACCTAAAATTTCTTCCGTACCTTCACAAGGTCTAAACAGATCACTTTCAACCTGAATTGATCTATTGACCATTGGACTACTCAAAGGATTCGTTGTATCCATATTAAAGCGTTACCCTCTTGGTATAATTTGATTGATGCACAAATATTTCATCTTGGAAATGCTCTATCTGGAGCCCGAGACAAAACTTTGTCTTTCCAAGATCTTTCATTTCGAACTCCTCTTTCATGTGAGTTCTTGCATCATTAATATCCTTTTGAGTTCTAATTAAGTTCAAGTCATCAACATAAAGAGCAATGATCACAAATCCTGATAAAGATTTCTTTATAAATACACAGGGCATATCACATCGTTGATATATCATATCATCAACAAGTATTCACTTAAGCGATTATACCACATGCGTCCGAATTGTTTCAGTCCATAAAGTGATCGCTGTACTTTGACCGAACAAATTCCTTTAGACGATGCCTCTTTCATTTCTAAACTTTTAGATCCTTCTAAGATCTTTAATCCTTCTGGGATTTTTATATATAAGTCGCTATCAAGCGATCCATATAGGTATGCAGTCACAACATCCATCAGGTACATTTCTAAATTCTTCGATGCCGTTAGGCTCATCAAGTACATGAATGTGATTGCATCTATTACCGGAGAATATGTCTCTTCATAATCAATTCCCGATCTCTGAGAAAATCCTTGTGCCACGAGTCGTGTCTTATACCTCGTGACTTCATTTTTCTCATTTCTTTTTCTTACAAAGATCCATCTGTATCCGACTGGCATTACATCTTCTGGTGTAATGACAACGGGCCAAAGACATCTCTTTTCTTAAAGGAGATTAATTCATATTCTCATGGCCTCTTGCCATTTCTCCCAATCATGTATTTTTTGGCACTGTTTTACAGATTTTGGATCTGGATCATCCTCATGATCGATTTTTTTTGATACAGAGAATGAGAATATCCCATCAATATCTTCTATTTCATTTCTACTCCATAATTTTTCACTTTGGGCGTAGCTGATGGATATCTCAAAATTTTCTTTATTTTCAATGTCTTCTGGACGTTTCTCTGTATCGGGTTCATCTAGACCCTTTTCACTTATGTCCTCTAGACATTTTTCATTACGAGATTCCTCTTGAATCTTTTCATTTTGCTCAACCAATTTTCTTTTCTTGCGGGGATTTTTATCTTATGAGCCCATTGGCTTCCCTCGCTTTAATTGAACCCTCTGCTCGTTTACTTTGCTTCCATCTACATGTTCTTCAGGAACATCGATTCTTGATGGAGCATTAGCAGCAGGTATATATGGCTTCGTCACCCTTCTTGTATCTATGAACGCATCTGGTAACTGGTTTGCCATATTATTTAGGTGTACAACCTTTTGAACTTCCAACTTGCGTTGTTTTGTTAGGGGATCAAGATAAACCAAAGATGAATTACACCATGTAACATCCTTTGGTACTTGATTTATTCCTCACCCTAACGCATGAAATTCTTCCTCATTAAAATGGCAAATCGTGCCGTAAATATATCACCAGTTACCGGTTCAAGATATCTTATTATACTTGGTGACGTATATCCGACATATATCCATAATCTCAGTTGCGGCCCCATTTTTGTTCTTTGCGGTGGCGCTATTGGTACATAGACCGTACACCAAAAAACTCGGAGATGGGATATATTTGGTTCTTGGCCACATGCCAACTGTAATGAGGAATATTTATTATATGCACTTGGCCTAACCTGGACCAATGCTGCCGCATGCAATATAGCATGTCCCCATCCAGAAATTGGGAGCTTTGTTCTCAATTTCAATGGCCTTGCAATTAATTATAGCCGTTTTATCAAGCTCTCAGCCCTTCCATTTTGTGTATGCACATGGGGCATTGGATGTTCAACATCAATCCCCATTGACTTACAATACTCATCAAAAGGCTTGAGAAGTAAATTCCCCCGCATTATCTTGCCTTACTTTCTTTATAGCATAATTCGGGTTGTACTTTCAACCTGATTATTTGGACAATGAATTTTGCGAAAGCCGTATTTCTTGTGGTCAACAGACTCACATGTTACCATCTACTAGATGCGTCAATCATTACCATAAAATACTTTAACGCGCGCAATGTGGATGAATCGGTCCACATATATCACCATGTATTCTCTCTAGGAATACATGGGATTCATTCCCAACTTTAGCTGGAGACGGCTTCACTATGAATTTTCCTTGAGAACATGTTTTACATGAAAACTCTCCCAATTGAAAAATCTTATGGTTTTTCAATGGGTGGCCATTCGAATTTTGCACAATTCTTCTCATCATGACTGATCCTGGATGTCCTTGACTCTCATGCCAGACTTTAAATGTACTAGTAAACTTCTGGTTTACTGTAACATAGGACTCAGTCGTATTTATATTTGTGCAATATAATCCGGAGGACATCATTGGTAAATCTTCCAATGCATGTTTCCACTCCGATGTAATGCAAAGATATTCAAGCCATATTTATTTATATTTTCTATATGATATCCATTATTCCTGATAGCTTTGAAACTCAACAAGTTTCTGTATGAATCGGGGGGATATAATGCATCACTTATTTCAAATTCCGTCCCCCTTGGCACTGAAAATCTTGCTCTACCATGGCCTTTAATAATTTTTGCATTACCACTTATGATACTCACGCTTCCGGCGGAGTTCATTAATTTGAGATCGGACAAATAATTTTTATCTTTAAGTATTGTGTGCGTTGTAGCACTGTCCGCTAGACATATATCTCCATCCATGATCTCAAATCGTGACAACTTATGGTGTCACTTATATATCATAATAGATGATGCATTAATAGCATGAAAACATTAAACATACACATATATAAATTAAACATTTAAAAGCGATACTAAGATGCTAATTATTTTTATCATGTCCCATCGATCTTGGTCCTTTTATTTTATTTTGATTCAACTAGATCAACAAGGAACAAGAAAATTTACGACATCAAAATCAATATCATCACTTAGGTCATTAAAGGAAACTTTATTTTCATCCACGATGAATTTTATTTCCTACACTATTTCCTTTTGTCTTTAGTGATTATTGGTACGATGGGCTAAATATTTTGGCGTACAACATCTATGTACTCATTATCTTTGTGACACCCGTGAACCAGTTTTGAGAAATTGGAGGGTGTGTCGATCGACACTAGTGTGGTGTGTCGATCGACACTAGTGTGGTGTGTCGATCGATAGGCTGAGTTTTGGGGCTTAAGGCCGGTTTGTTCGAGTGGCTGTCGATCGACACGAGTAGTGTGTGTTGATCGACAGGGTTCTAAGTGACGGTCATCGACACAAGTGGTGTTTGTCGATCGACAGGGTCTTAAGTGGTCGGTTTTCTGGTTCGATTTTTAATCATGCGGTTAGACCGGGTTGGTTTGGAGAAACCCTAGGGTTGCGTTTATATGTTGTTTGGCCATGTTTTCTGAGGGAAAACAGAGGCAAACATCAGAGATAAACATCCCCAGAGATTGTTTTAGGTTTGAGTGTTCGATTCGTGAAAGGAATCGTTCTTGTGGTGTTTTGGTGTAAAAAAGAGTGGGATTTCGTGGATTCTAGTGGTGATCAAGGCTGATCTCGTGCCTAGTCTCAATTCCTTCCTTTTTCTTTTTCGAAACCTAAGGTGAGTGTGTGACCATGGCTTATGGGTCGATGGATTGTTAGGGATTCTTGGTGATAGGTTTGTATGCATTGATTGATCTTGTGGTGATCGAATTGTGGCTGTGTATGCTTGTGGTTGTATTGTGGTTGTTGTTTGTGCAGGTTTTTCGTACTGAAGCAGAGGAGGAATCGATCCGAGAGGATTATGATCGGTTCCCAGGATTCTGCCAGGGGCCTGTCGAACGACACACATGAGGTGTGTCGAACGACAGCCAGTATAAGGCCTGTCGAACAACACACATGAGGTGTGTCGAACGACAGCCAGTATGAGGCCTGTCGAACGACACACATGAGGTGTGTCGAACGACAGCCTGTCTGAGGTCTGTCGAACGACACACATGAGGTGTGTCGAACGATAGCCAGTTCAGAGTGTGACGATCGACACCTAGTGGTAATGGTGATCGACATAGGTCTGTTTGGGCTGTATTGAGCCATTTGTTGTTTGTGTGTTGTGTGGTATGTAAGTTTGCCTAAGCGGTCCATCGTGCCTGAGTGCGCAGTCGTAGATGGGATGACCGTCTCACTGGGTATTTATGATAATACTCATGCATCTCTTCTTCCCATGTGATGTAGGTAAAGGCAAAGTGTGATCGTGAAATCATGGCTACGAAGAGGAGGATGATCTGGGATCTCGGTTGTGTGGTTTATGTTATTTGTTGTTTAGAACTGCCATAGGTTGTTGGTGTAGTTCTGGAATTGTTTGAATTGGTAATTGTCGAATTGAATTATCTGGTTTAGTGAAATGCTTGGTTGAATTGATTATGTTGTTATCCGCTGTTTCTTGTGTCGTTTGCTTGGTTGTTGAGGATAACATTTATGGGAATGCTAGTCTGAGACCAAGGTTTTTTTATTAAAAAAAACGGGTCGGGTTGTTTCAGTTTGGTATCAGAGCCCTTACGGTTTTAGGACGGGATAGAACTGCTAGGATTGTAATTGGTTAAATTGACAATACGATAGGTTTGGGGGTCCAGATCATCTTCCTTCGAGCCTTCAAAGAGATTCCACGGTAAGTGTTGTTTGTTTTGTGTTTTGTTCTTTAGTGCTTAGCGTGTGCTTTGGTAATATAGTGTGTGGCTAGAGGCACTAGAGGAAATGGCCTTGGTGGGCGAGGTGGCCGTGGGGGCCGGGGTGACTGTGGGGGTCTTTGAGAGTTGTGTCTCCAGGGGATGTGTGGGTTCCCTGCATACCGAGAGCTTGATAGACTACGTGTCCTGAAGGTTTGAGGGGTATGGAGATAGTTGGTATCAAACACCGTCAGGACTGCGCGGACTAAGGTGGGTTGATACGAGGCACTGAGAGCTTGAGGGGTGACGATCACGAGAGTTAGAGGGTGTGGTTATGAGGTATGAGCGATCAATGTCTGAGACGGGTCTATATGCATATAACGAATGTGAGCCTCGAGAGGGTCTTGGAGATATAGTCTCCGGTGTTACTAGCAGGTTGGCCAGGTGGTTAGCCATGTGGGCTGTGTTTGAGGATTCGAGGACGAATCCAGTTTTAGTGGGGGAGAATTGTGACACCCGTGAACCAATTTTGAGAAATCGGAGGGTGAGTCGATCGACACTAGTGTAGTGTGTCGATCGACATGCTGGGTTTTGGGGCTTAAGGCCGGTTTGTTTGAGTGGCTGTCGATCGACACGAGTGGTGTGTGTCGATCGACAGGGTTCTAAGTGACTGTCGATCGACACAAGTGGTGTGTGTCGATCGACAGGGTCTTAAGTAGTCGGTTTTCTTGTTCGATTTTGAATCGTTCGGTTGGACCGAGTTGGTACTGAAGCAGAGGAGGAATTGATCCGAGAGGATTATGATCGGTTCCCAGGATTCTGCCAGGGGCTTGTCGAACGACACACATGAGGTGTATCGAACGACAACCAGTATAAGGCCTATCGAACAACACACATGAGGTGTGTCGAACGACAGCCAGTATGAGGCCTGTCGAACGACACACATGAGGTGTGTCGAACGACAGCATGTTTGTGGTCTGTCGAATGACACACATGAGGTGTGTCGAACGACAGCCAGTTTAGAGTGTGACGATCGACACCTAGTGGTAGTGGCGATCGACACAGGTCTGTTTGGGTTATGTTGAGCCGTTTGTTGTTTGTATGTTGTGTGGTATGTATGTTTGCCTGAGCGGTCCATTGTGGCTGAGTGCACAGTCGTAGATGGGGTGACTGTCTCACTGGGTATTTATGATAATACTCACGCATCTCTTTTTCCCATGTGATGCAGGTAAAGGCAAAGTGTGATCGTGGAATCATGGCTACGAAGAGGAGGATGATCTGGGATCTCTGTTGTGTGGTTTATGTTATTTGCTATTTAGAACTGCCATAGGTTGTTGGTGTTGTTCTGGAATTGTTTGAATTGGTTATTGTCGAATTGAATTATCTGGTTTAGTGAAATGCTTGGTTGAATTGATTATGTTGTTATCCGCTGTTTCTTGTGTCGTTTGCTTGGTTGTTGAGGATAGCATTTATGGGATGCTAGTCCGAGACCAGGGGTTGTTTATTAAAAAAAAATGGGTCGGGTCGTTTCAATCTTTGTATGCCACATCCGTAACAAGTAATCTCATTTTTAATTTCACAACGGAAAATTTTGTATTGGTTTTCTTTACGTTGGAATTATCTGGCTGGAATTCTTTTTCCACCTCCTCGTTCACCATCTTATTTATTACCGCGACTACGGCCTCTAGCGTGTCTGGATCCACGTTCTTATCAATTATTATTATTAATACTAGATGCTACCACATTTATTTCTGAGAATGGAGCTAATTCTAGTTGGACGGATTAATGGTTAAACATTTTTTAACCCATTTTATAGGTGACGACGGAAAAACATTGTATCCTTAAGCCTTTAATTTAATTCGATGCCATTTTCGACCGAACGATGGTTCCAAATTTTAACATGATCACCATATATATAAGGGTGAATAAGCTGAATAACAGGTTTAGGGGAGAAAATTAGGTAACTAACATATCCAAAAATATAATTAGGTACATAGCAGAGAGAAAAAAATAGAGGACAAAATTACCAATATAATTAAATTAAGGTAAGTATTAAAAAAAAAATCCCTAAAATTTTTATATTCTTTATCTCTTTAAAATTAAACTCTCTTTCTCTCTGAAATACACGTAAACTAGTCTACAAACAAAATAAAACTGGATTAAAAAAAGCAGCAAAAGTCATATTTTAATATATATATAGTTAACTATGACAACTAACTATTTTAATATATATAGTTAACTATTGTCGAAACTACATATTTTATTGATGTCAAAAGATAGCTAATTATCTCATACTATTTAGTTAACTATTATTTTAGTATATAATTATCAATTTAAAAGTATAGTTAACTATTTTCATATCATAGTTCTGATTTCATAAAATAATTGACTACACGAATATTGTAATAGTTACTTATTTGAATAAATATAGTTAACTTTTTTCATAACGCAGTTACCTATTATAATTATATAATTAAAAAATAACATGCATAGTTAGCTATTATAAAAAAAATAGTTAGTTACCTGATTTTCGAACATAGTAACTATATTAATGATCTCCAACATCAGTTCAAATTAAACGAAAAAAAGACAACGATAGTGTGGAGTTCAAAGTAAAGAAAAAAATATCATCTTAATCTATTATTGGAATTTTTTGGATCCAAAACTTTGATACAAAACATAATGATTGAAAACTTGTTTTGTAAATCACGAGAGATAGATATGATATTTGTGTAAGAACAAAGAAAAAGAAGAAGAAGAGAAAAAAGAGAGGAAAAAGGATGAAGAAAAAAGAACAACAATTGAAAAGAAGAAGAAGGCTACAATGGAAGAAGACGAATAAAGAAATTAGATTAGGGTTTTCCTTTTTAAAATTTTTGTTATAATTTCATTGTTTTTTATAATAAAAGATGTAAATTAATTAAGAGTATTATAGACATTTTACTAGATCTAAATGTTATTCACCTAATTATTTTGTATGTACTATTAAATTATTAATTATGGGTATAAAACCTATTATTAGTGCCAATTTCCCTATATATAATAAGTTCAAATTATTAAATTGACAAATTTATTAAACATCTTTTTTAAATAAATATGCATGATAAAATTAAGCATAATAACATCATAAAATAATTAAGTGTATATGCATGTCTAGACGAGGAGGCAAAGCCTACCATTAGATAAGGGAGGAGGCATAACCTACCACTCCATATATACGATATATTTGTAATCTCAAATTAAACCAACATGCATATAATAAAATTTAGCATAAATTTAGATATTACCTCCCTTACGTATGATCGGAACGGATTGATCAAAATAGATCGATAGACGGTCGTGCTGATAACGTGTTGTGAAATACTACTACTTATACAAAATATTTGGTGGAGGTATATATCTAAACTATGTGTTTGATCTTAAGGAGAAAGTAATACAAGAACAATATAAAGATAGCTTAAAGTAAAACAAATATTTCTTATTCTTTTCTTCTCTTATAAAACATGTATCTCTTGTATTACATCTCCCTCCCAAACTTATGCTTCTTCTTCTACTATATATAGTAGAAGGTATATTACATGCAAAATGACACTTAGATAAACATATGACACTTGGACATAAGCAAAGCTTGATTAGTGTTTAGTTTGTGTCATGCTTAGCAAATAGACACTTGTCTAATACTTAGATAACCTTAGTGTCAAATGGTGATGAATAATCACTTAATTCTTAACAGAGTTATAGTTTTGAAATGATGTTTAGTTTATAACATAGACAAAGAGAAGAATGGTTGATGCAAGGGTAACAACATATTCATTCATAACTTTGTATTTGATGATATAGCTCTTTAGTGGTGGAATAATTCAGATTGGTTGTTGATAATAAGAGATTCATTCATGTTGATTGTTGATAATATGAGCCTTGTGTGACAATGTGAACATGATTTTTGTTATTTCCAAAAATACCACTTTTTAAAGTTTTTTTTCAAAAAATATCACTTTGAAGTTTTTTTTCCCCAAAAATACCACCTTGAAGTTTTTTTTCCAAAAATACCACATATTTTCCAAAGTTCCAAAAATACCATTTTTTAAAATTCAATTTTAACATTCAAAACTAAATCCTAAACCCCAAACCCAAACCATGCTCCCTAAACTATACCCTAATTTTGGAATAGTTAACCCAAACCCAATTTTTTTAAATTATAAACCTTAAAAATCAAATTTTTAAAAAATCATATATTTGGAACTTTGGAAAAAGGTGGTATTTTTGGAAAAAAAAACTTTAAGATGGTATTTTTAGATAAAAAACTTGAATCTAACTTCAAAGTGTGGTATTTTAGGGAATTTCTCATTTTTGTTTGTCAAATTCTTAATGATGCAAAGTTTTTTTTTTTGTTCCAACATATTCTAGATTTCACTACCCTTATAAATTGATTTTAATTTCGCTAAGTGATATGCTCAAATTTACCCTGAGTTACTCTCTCAAATTAAGAGATCGATTGTAGTACTTAGGGGTCGAATCACTGGGAATCGTAATCACACGATAGAATTTTGTCTTCGAATTAAGCTAAGCAAGAATGTATGAATGCAGAAAAAAAAAGTGAATAAACTTGAAAGTGAATTGTGATTTAAGCTTCAATTAGACAAAAAACTAGGCTTTCGGGAAATTCGTAGGAATAGATAAATTGTAGATTTATGAAATTGTCAGAATTTTAATGAAGATTCGTTCTCGAACTTGAAACTCTAATGTAAAATTAAACGACTTCCGTTGAATTATTTATCTATGCATAAACCCTAGAAATCCAAATTCCTTTGTAAAATCAATCAATTTATGCAAGCATTAAAGTCCAGGTTTCAATTGTTCACAAAATCCCTAAACCAAATTCCTTTGAGAATAAGTGATTTTGTTCATCTAAGATTATGATCAGGTTATCAATTGATGCTTCCGCTTCTAATTAATCAACCTCAAATGTCTAATTAAGGGTGATCAATCCTAAATCACAATTAATGCAATCTAGATGAAGAACCATAAGATAATCTTAACATGAATTCAATTCTAACAATTCATCTTAATTCCTTTGAAAAACCTTAAACCTAACAAGTGAATTACTCAGACATGGATGCAGAAAACATGATGACTGAATAATACTGCATTAAATAAAGATAGAGAAAGAGATACAAAAGGGTTCAAAGAAATCTGTAACGTCTGAAAAACTTGTCTCCCTAACTCTCAAAATCTCTCTGACTCCCGAAGTCTTTGAATAATAGAAAGCATAATGAAAACTAAAAGCAAACTGAGTATTTATAGGCTAGGATTCGTGCTGGGCTTTATTTGTTAACTTCTGCAACTTCTGGGGTAAAAAGAAAATCTTCATAATTGGAAAAATCCTTCTTCTTCGCAAAATAACCTTCTCCGTCGATTGTTGCACAAGGCCTTGCGTCGATCGACGCACCAATCTGACGGCAATTGAAAATCCGTCCTCGCGACTTCAGCTCCTCTTTCTTTGATGCTCCATAATCACCAATTAAGCTCCACACATACACGAACCTGCCAAGACTACCGAAAAGACTCGATAAAATCGGGTTAAATCATGGCCAAAAGATGGTAAAAACCATGATATATCAACTCCCCCAGACTTAGCTTTTGCTTGCCCTCAAGCAAACGAGAGACTAAGAATGAAGTCGAGGTTTGAAAATCGCGGGAACTCACTTATCCTTTGGAACATTGATTTCGTTTCTTTGACTCCTTCGCTGCATATAAACAAAGTACCTTTGGCGGTCACGAATCTCAACCATCATAGGTTGGGCCTAAAATCTTAGCCTACAAACCCATCAATTTCACATCCTCCTAACTGTCGCACACTTGATTAAAGTAATGATGGAATTCTCTCTAATGATATCAACCAAGTAAAAGGCTAGGTACTATGTAAAAAGGCTTTTGGTGTTTAGTGGAGTTAAAGATGTTTAGGGTTACCATTGTTATGCATGAAATTCCAAGGAATTACCATTGTTCCAAAATTTGATATGCTCAAATTTGCCATGAGCTACTCTCTCAAATTAAGAGCTCAATTGTAGTAGGGGTCGAATCACTGGGAGTCAAATCAAACAATAGAATGTATGACTTCGAATTGAGCTAAGCGAATAGAGTTTTGTAAAAGCAAGAAACAATTTAAAACAAAGAAAGGTTGTTGGTTTTTAAGAATTCAATTAAACAAAAACTAGGTTTTCGAGAAATTCGCATGAATAGATAAATTGCAGAATTTTGAAATTGTCAGCATTTTAATGAAGATTCGTTCTCGAACTTGAAACTCTTATGTAAAATTAAACGACTTCCGTTGAATTAATTATCTATGTATAAACCCTAGAAATCCAAATTCCTTTGTAAAATCAATCAATTTATGCAAGCATTAAAGTCCAGGTTTCAATTGTTCACAAAATCCCTAAACCAAATTCCTTTGAGAATAGGTGATTTTGTTCATCTAAGATTATGATCAGGTTATCAATTGATGATTCCACTTCTAATTTATCAAACTAAGATGTCTAATTAAGGGTGATCAATCCTAAATCAGAACTAATGCAATCTAGATGAAGAACCATAAGATAATCTTAACATGAATTCAATTCTAACAATTCATCTGAATTCCTTTGAAAAACCCTAAACCTAACAAGTGAATTACTCAGACATGGATGCAGAAAACATGATGACTGAATAATATTGCATTAAATAAAGATAGAGAAAGAGATACAAAAGGGTTCGAAGAAATCTGAAACGTCTGAAAACTTGTCTCCCTAATTCTCAAAATCTCTCTGAATCCCTAAGTCTTTGAATAATAGAAAGCATAATGAAAACTAAAAGCAAACAGAGTATTTATAGTCTAGGATTTGTGCTTGGCTTTATTTGTTAACTTCTTGAACTTCTGGGGTAAAAAGAAAATCTTCATAATTGGAAAAATCCTTCTTCTTCGCGAAATAACCTTCTCCGTCGATCGTTGCACAAGGCCTTGCGTCGATCGACGCACCAATCTGACGGCAATTGAAAATCCGTCCTCGCGACTTCAGCTCCTCTTTCTTTGATGCTCCATAATCACCAATTAAGCTCCACACATACACGAACCTGCCAAGACTCTAAAACACTAGAAAAATACTGAAAAGACTCGGTAAAATCAGGTTAAATCATGGCCAAAAGATGGTAAAAACCATGATATATCAACTCCCCCAGACTTAGCTTTTGCTTGCCCTCAAGCAAACGAGAGACTAAGAATGAAGTCGAGGTTTGAAAATCGCGGGAACTCACTTATCCTTTGGAACATCGCTTTCGCTTCTTTGACTCCTTCGCTGCATATAAACAAAGTACCTTTGGCGGTCACGAATCTCAACCATCATAGGTTGGGCCTAAAATCTTAGCCTACAAACCCATCAATTTCACATCCTCCTAACTGTCGCACACTTGATCAAAGTAATGATGGAATTCTCTCTAATGATATCAACCAAGTAAAAGGCTAGGTACTATGTAAAAAGTCTTTTGGTGTTTAGTGGAGTTAAAGATGTTTAGGGTTACCAGATTTTATTTGGTGGATGCAGACATTATGCATAATCACAAAAGAGAGACCGGTCCAGTTGATGCCCACAGTTTCTCATTCACATTGCACTCTCTCCTCCAAATCGTAATCAAGAACCAAACATCATCATGTAGCACAAAAATCACAAGTTCCACTACTCACATCCATCCACTCCATTCCTTGGGATTTTTGTAGAAGCTAGAGACTTATTGAAAATGATCATTCCCTTTCTTTTATGAAATTTTCGATTTTTTTTTTTTTTTTAACTAACATGGGGGGAATGATATTCATAAGTGTTAGTCTTGAAAATTACCATTGTTATGCATGAAATCCCAAGGAATTACCATTGTTCCAAAATTTGATATGCTCAAATTTGCCATGAACTACTTTCTCAAATTAAGAGCTCAATTGTAGTAGGGGTCGAATCACTGGGAGTCAAATCAAACAATAGAATGTATGACTTCGAATTGAGCTAAGCGAATAGAGTTTTGTAAAAGCAAGATATAATTTAAAACAAAGAAAGGTTGTTGGTTTTTAAGAATTCAATTAAACAAAAACTAGGTTTTCGAGAAATTCGCATGAATAGATAAATTGCAGAATTTTGAAATTGTCAGCATTTTAATGAAGATTCGTTCTCGAACTTGAAACTCTAATGTAAAATTAAACGACTTCCGTTGAATTAATTATCTATGTATAAACCCTAGAAATCCAAATTCCTTTGTAAAATCAATCAATTTATGCAAGCATTAAAGTCCAGGTTTCAATTGTTCACAAAATCCCTAAACCAAATTCCTTTGAGAATAGGTGATTTTGTTCATCTAAGATTATGATCAGGTTATCAATTGATGCTTCCACTTCTAATTTATCAAACTAAGATGTCTAATTAAGGGTGATCAATCCTAAATCAGAACTAATGCAATCTAGATGAAGAACCATAAGATAATCTTAACATGAATTCAATTCTAACAATTCATCTGAATTCCTTTGAAAAACCCTAAACCTAACAAGTGAATTACTCAGACATGGATGCAGAAAACGTGATGACTGAATAATATTGCATTAAATAAAGATAGAGAAAGAGATACAAAAGGGTTCGAAGAAATCTGAAACGTCTGAAAACTTGTCTCCCTAATTCTCAAAATCTCTCTGAATCCCTAAGTCTTTGAATAATAGAAAGCATAATGAAAACTAAAAGCAAACTAAGTATTTATAGGCTAGGATTTGTGCTTTGCTTTATTTGTTAACTTCTTGAACTTCTGGGGTAAAAAGGAAATCTTCAGAATTGGAAAAATCCTTCTTCTTCGCAAAATAACCTTCTCCGTCGATCGTTGCACAAGGCCTTGCGTCGATCGGCGCACCAATCTGACGGCAATTGAAAATCCGTCCTCGCGACTTCAGCTCCTCTTTCTTTGATGCTCCATAATCACCAATTAAGCTCCACACATACACGAACCTGCCAAGACTATAAAACACTAGAAAAATACCGAAAAGACTCGATAAAATCGGGTTAAATCATGGCCAAAAGATGGTAAAAACCATGA
Organism: Arabis alpina; assembly: GCA_900128785.1. NCBI lineage: Eukaryota > Viridiplantae > Streptophyta > Magnoliopsida > Brassicales > Brassicaceae > Arabis > Arabis alpina. Next base: position 16,397,140 of record LT669794.1, on the reverse strand, counting down.
TATATCAACTCCCCCAGACTTAGCTTTTGCTTGCCCTCAAGCAAACGAGAGACTAAGAATGAAGTCGAGGTTTGAAAATCGCGGGAACTCACTTATCCTTTGGAACATTGCTTTCGCTTCTTTGACTCCTTCGCTGCATATAAACAAAGTACCTTTGGCGGTCACGAATCTCAACCATCATAGGTTGGGCCTAAAATCTTAGCCTACAAACCCATCAATTTCACATCCTCCTAACTGTCGCACACTTGATTAAAGTAATGATGGAATTCTCTCTAATGATATCAACCAAGTAAAAGGCTAGGTACTATGTAAAAAGTCTTTTGGTGTTTAGTGGAGTTAAAGATGTTTAGGGTTACCATTGTTATGCATGAAATTCCAAGGAATTACCATTGTTCCAAAATTTGATATGCTCAAATTTGCCATGAGCTACTCTCTCAAATTAAGAGCTCAATTGTAGTAGGGGTCGAATCACTGGGAGTCAAATCAAACAATAGAATGTATGACTTTGAATTGAGCTAAGCGAATAGAGTTTTGTAAAAGCAAGAAACAATTTAAAACAAAGAAAGGTTGTTGGTTTTTAAGAATTCAATTAAACAAAAACTAGGTTTTCGAGAAATTCGCATGAATAGATAAATTGCAGAATTTTGAAATTGTCAGCATTTTAATGAAGATTCGTTCTCGAACTTGAAACTCTTATGTAAAATTAAACGACTTCCGTTGAATTAATTATCTATGTATAAACCCTAGAAATCCAAATTCCTTTGTAAAATCAATCAATTTATGCAAGCATTAAAGTCCAGGTTTCAATTGTTCACAAAATCCCTAAACCAAATTCCTTTGAGAATAGGTGATTTTGTTCATCTAAGATTATGATCAGGTTATCAATTGATGATTCCACTTCTAATTTATCAAACTAAGATGTCTAATTAAGGGTGATCAATCCTAAATCAGAACTAATGCAATCTAGATGAAGAACCATAAGATAATCTTAACATGAATTCAATTCTAACAATTCATCTGAATTCCTTTGAAAAACCCTAAACCTAACAAGTGAATTACTCAGACATGGATGCAGAAAACATGATGACTGAATAATATTGCATTAAATAAAGATAGAGAAAGAGATACAAAAGGGTTCGAAGAAATCTGAAACGTCTGAAAACTTGTCTCCCTAATTCTCAAAATCTCTCTGAATCCCTAAGTCTTTGAATAATAGAAAGCATAATGAAAACTAAAAGCAAACAGAGTATTTATAGTCTAGGATTTGTGCTTGGCTTTATTTGTTAACTTCTTGAACTTCTGGGGTAAAAAGAAAATCTTCATAATTGGAAAAATCCTTCTTCTTCGCGAAATAACCTTCTCCGTCGATCGTTGCACAAGGCCTTGCGTCGATCGACGCACCAATCTGACGGCAATTGAAAATCCGTCCTCGCGACTTCAGCTCCTCTTTCTTTGATGCTCCATAATCACCAATTAAGCTCCACACATACACGAACCTGCCAAGACTCTAAAACACTAGAAAAATACTGAAAAGACTCGGTAAAATCAGGTTAAATCATGGCCAAAAGATGGTAAAAACCATGATATATCAACTCCCCCAGACTTAGCTTTTGCTTGCCCTCAAGCAAACGAGAGACTAAGAATGAAGTCGAGGTTTGAAAATCGCGGGAACTCACTTATCCTTTGGAACATCGCTTTCGCTTCTTTGACTCCTTCGCTGCATATAAACAAAGTACCTTTGGCGGTCACGAATCTCAACCATCATAGGTTGGGCCTAAAATCTTAGCCTACAAACCCATCAATTTCACATCCTCCTAACTGTCGCACACTTGATCAAAGTAATGATGGAATTCTCTCTAATGATATCAACCAAGTAAAAGGCTAGGTACTATGTAAAAAGTCTTTTGGCGTTTAGTGGAGTTAAAGATGTTTAGGGTTACCAGATTTTATTTGGTGGATGCAGACATTATGCATAATCACAAAAGAGAGACCGGTCCAGTTGATGCCCACAGTTTCTCATTCACATTGCACTCTCTCCTCCAAATCGTAATCAAGAACCAAACATCATCATGTAGCACAAAAATCACAAGTTCCACTACTCACATCCATCCACTCCATTCCTTGGGATTTTTGTAGAAGCTAGAGACTTATTGAAAATGATCATTCCCTTTCTTTTATGAAATTTTCGATTTTTTTTTTTTTTTTAACTAACATGGGGGGAATGATATTCATAAGTGTTAGTCTTGAAAATTACCATTGTTATGCATGAAATCCCAAGGAATTACCATTGTTCCAAAATTTGATATGCTCAAATTTGCCATGAACTACTTTCTCAAATTAAGAGCTCAATTGTAGTAGGGGTCGAATCACTGGGAGTCAAATCAAACAATAGAATGTATGACTTCGAATTGAGCTAAGCGAATAGAGTTTTGTAAAAGCAAGATATAATTTAAAACAAAGAAAGGTTGTTGGTTTTTAAGAATTCAATTAAACAAAAACTAGGTTTTCGAAAATTCGCATGAATAGATAAATTGCAGAATTTTGAAATTGTCAGCATTTTAATGAAGATTCGTTCTCGAACTTGAAACTCTAATGTAAAATTAAACGACTTCCGTTGAATTAATTATCTATGTATAAACCCTAGAAATCCAAATTCCTTTGTAAAATCAATCAATTTATGCAAGCATTAAAGTCCAGGTTTCAATTGTTCACAAAATCCCTAAACCAAATTCCTTTGAGAATAGGTGATTTTGTTCATCTAAGATTATGATCAGGTTATCAATTGATGCTTCCACTTCTAATTTATCAAACTAAGATGTCTAATTAAGGGTGATCAATCCTAAATCAGAACTAATGCAATCTAGATGAAGAACCATAAGATAATCTTAACATGAATTCAATTCTAACAATTCATCTGAATTCCTTTGAAAAACCCTAAACCTAACAAGTGAATTACTCAGACATGGATGCAGAAAACGTGATGACTGAATAATATTGCATTAAATAAAGATAGAGAAAGAGATACAAAAGGGTTCGAAGAAATCTGAAACGTCTGAAAACTTGTCTCCCTAATTCTCAAAATCTCTCTGAATCCCTAAGTCTTTGAATAATAGAAAGCATAATGAAAACTAAAAGCAAACTAAGTATTTATAGGCTAGGATTTGTGCTTTGCTTTATTTGTTAACTTCTTGAACTTCTGGGGTAAAAAGGAAATCTTCAGAATTGGAAAAATCCTTCTTCTTCGCAAAATAACCTTCTCCGTCGATCGTTGCACAAGGCCTTGCGTCGATCGGCGCACCAATCTGACGGCAATTGAAAATCCGTCCTCGCGACTTCAGCTCCTCTTTCTTTGATGCTCCATAATCACCAATTAAGCTCCACACATACACGAACCTGCCAAGACTATAAAACACTAGAAAAATACCGAAAAGACTCGATAAAATCGGGTTAAATCATGGCCAAAAGATGGTAAAAACCATGATATATCAACTCCCCCAGACTTAGCTTTTGCTTGCCCTCAAGCAAACGAGAGACTAAGAATGAAGTCGAGGTTTGAAAATCGCGGGAACTCACTTATCCTTTGGAACATTGCTTTCGCTTCTTTGACTCCTTCGCTGCATATAAACAAAGTACCTTTGGCGGTCACGAATCTCAACCATCATAGGTTGGGCCTAAAATCTTAGCCTACAAACCCATCAATTTCACATCCTCCTAACTGTCGCACACTTGATTAAAGTAATGATGGAATTCTCTCTAATGATATCAACCAAGTAAAAGGCTAGGTACTATGTAAAAAGTCTTTTGGTGTTTAGTGGAGTTAAAGATGTTTAGGGTTACCATTGTTATGCATGAAATTCCAAGGAATTACCATTGTTCCAAAATTTGATATGCTCAAATTTGCCATGAGCTACTCTCTCAAATTAAGAGCTCAATTGTAGTAGGGGTCGAATCACTGGGAGTCAAATCAAACAATAGAATGTATGACTTCGAATTGAGCTAAGCGAATAGAGTTTTGTAAAAGCAAGAAACAATTTAAAACAAAGAAAGGTTGTTGGTTTTTAAGAATTCAATTAAACAAAAACTAGGTTTTCGAGAAATTCGCATGAATAGATAAATTGCAGAATTTTGAAATTGTCAGCATTTTAATGAAGATTCGTTCTCGAACTTGAAACTCTTATATAAAATTAAACGACTTCCGTTGAATTAATTATCTATGTATAAACCCTAGAAATCCAAATTCCTTTGTAAAATCAATCAATTTATGCAAGCATTAAAGTCCAGGTTTCAATTGTTCACAAAATCCCTAAACCAAATTCCTTTGAGAATAGGTGATTTTGTTCATCTAAGATTATGATCAGGTTATCAATTGATGATTCCACTTCTAATTTATCAAACTAAGATGTCTAATTAAGGTGATCAATCCTAAATCAGAACTAATGCAATCTAGATGAAGAACCATAAGATAATCTTAACATGAATTCAATTCTAACAATTCATCTGAATTCCTTTGAAAAACCCTAAACCTAACAAGTGAATTACTCAGACATGGATGCAGAAAACATGATGACTGAATAATATTGCATTAAATAAAGATAGAGAAAGAGATACAAAAGGGTTCGAAGAAATCTGAAACGTCTGAAAACTTGTCTCCCTAATTCTCAAAATCTCTCTGAATCCCTAAGTCTTTGAATAATAGAAAGCATAATGAAAACTAAAAGCAAACAGAGTATTTATAGTCTAGGATTTGTGCTTGGCTTTATTTGTTAACTTCTTGAACTTCTGGGGTAAAAAGAAAATCTTCATAATTGGAAAAATCCTTCTTCTTCGCGAAATAACCTTCTCCGTCGATCGTTGCACAAGGCCTTGCGTCGATCGACGCACCAATCTGACGGCAATTGAAAATCCGTCCTCGCGACTTCAGCTCCTCTTTCTTTGATGCTCCATAATCACCAATTAAGCTCCACACATACACGAACCTGCCAAGACTCTAAAACACTAGAAAAATACTGAAAAGACTCGGTAAAATCAGGTTAAATCATGGCCAAAAGATGGTAAAAACCATGATATATCAACTCCCCCAGACTTAGCTTTTGCTTGCCCTCAAGCAAACGAGAGACTAAGAATGAAGTCGAGGTTTGAAAATCGCGGGAACTCACTTATCCTTTGGAACATCGCTTTCGCTTCTTTGACTCCTTCGCTGCATATAAACAAAGTACCTTTGGCGGTCACGAATCTCAACCATCATAGGTTGGGCCTAAAATCTTAGCCTACAAACCCATCAATTTCACATCCTCCTAACTGTCGCACACTTGATCAAAGTAATGATGGAATTCTCTCTAATGATATCAACCAAGTAAAAGGCTAGGTACTATGTAAAAAGTCTTTTGGTGTTTAGTGGAGTTAAAGATGTTTAGGGTTACCAGATTTTATTTGGTGGATGCAGACATTATGCATAATCACAAAAGAGAGACCGGTCCAGTTGATGCCCACAGTTTCTCATTCACATTGCACTCTCTCCTCCAAATCGTAATCAAGAACAAACATCATCATGTAGCACAAAAATCACAAGTTCCACTACTCACATCCATCCACTCCATTCCTTGGGATTTTTGTAGAAGCTAGAGACTTATTGAAAATGATCATTCCCTTTCTTTTATGAAATTTTCGATTTTTTTTTTTATTTTTTAACTAACATGGGGGGAATGATATTCATAAGTGTTAGTCTTGAAAATTACCATTGTTATGCATGAAATCCCAAGGAATTACCATTGTTCCAAAATTTGATATGCTCAAATTTGCCATGAACTACTTTCTCAAATTAAGAGCTCAATTGTAGTTAGGGGTCGAATCACTGGGAGTCAAATCAAACAATAGAATGTATGACTTCGAATTGAGCTAAGCGAATAGAGTTTTGTAAAAGCAAGATATAATTTAAAACAAAGAAAGGTTGTTGGTTTTTAAGAATTCAATTAAACAAAAACTAGGTTTTCGAGAAAATTCGCATGAATAGATAAATTGCAGAATTTTGAAATTGTCAGCATTTTAATGAAGATTCGTTCTCGAACTTGAAACTCTAATGTAAAATTAAACGACTTCCGTTGAATTAATTATCTATGTATAAACCCTAGAAATCCAAATTCCTTTGTAAAATCAATCAATTTATGCAAGCATTAAAGTCCAGGTTTCAATTGTTCACAAAATCCCTAACCAAATTCCTTTGAGAATAGGTGATTTTGTTCATCTAAGATTATGATCAGGTTATCAATTGATGCTTCCACTTCTAATTTATCAAACTAAGATGTCTAATTAAGGGTGATCAATCCTAAATCAGAACTAATGCAATCTAGATGAAGAACCATAAGATAATCTTAACATGAATTCAATTCTAACAATTCATCTGAATTCCTTTGAAAAACCCTAAACCTAACAAGTGAATTACTCAGACATGGATGCAGAAAACATGATGACTGAATAATATTGCATTAAATAAAGATAGAGAAAGAGATACAAAAGGGTTCGAAGAAATCTGAAACGTCTGAAAACTTGTCTCCCTAATTCTCAAAATCTCTCTGAATCCCTAAGTCTTTGAATAATAGAAAGCATAATGAAAACTAAAAGCAACTAAGTATTTATAGGCTAGGATTTGTGCTTTGCTTTATTTGTTAACTTCTTGAACTTCTGGGGTAAAAAAGAAATCTTCAGAATTGGAAAAATCCTTCTTCTTCGCAAAATAACCTTCTCCGTCGATCGTTGCACAAGGCCTTGCGTCGATCGGCGCACCAATCTGACGGCAATTGAAAATCCGTCCTCGCGACTTCAGCTCCTCTTTCTTTGATGCTCCATAATCACCAATTAAGCTCCACACATACACGAACCTGCCAAGACTATAAAACACTAGAAAAATACCGAAAAGACTCGATAAAATCGGGTTAAATCATGGCCAAAAGATGGTAAAAACCATGATATATCAACTCCCCCAGACTTAGCTTTTGCTTGCCCTCAAGCAAACGAGAGACTAAGAATGAAGTCGAGGTTTGAAAATCGCGGGAACTCACTTATCCTTTGGAACATTGCTTTCGCTTCTTTGACTCCTTCGCTGCATATAAACAAAGTACCTTTGGCGGTCACGAATCTCAACCATCATAGGTTGGGCCTAAAATCTTAGCCTACAAACCCATCAATTTCACATCCTCCTAACTGTCGCACACTTGATCAAAGTAATGATGGAATTCTCTCTAATGATATCAACCAAGTAAAAGGCTAGGTACTATGTAAAAGTCTTTTGGTGTTTAGTGGAGTTAAAGATGTTTAGGGTTACCAGATTTTATTTGGTGGATGCAGACATTATGCATAATCACAAGAGAGAGACCGGTCCAATTGATGCCCACAGTTTCTCATTCACATTGCACTCTCTCCTCCAAATCGTATCAAGAACCAAAACATCATCATGTAGCACAAAAATCACAAGTTCCACTACTCACATCCATCCACTCCATTCCTTGGGATTTTTGTAGAAGCTAGAGACTTATTGAAAATGATCATTCCCTTTCTTTTATGAAATTTTCGATCTTTTTTTTTTTTTTAACTAACATGGGGGGAATGATATTCATAAGTGTTAGTCTTGAAAATTACCATTGTTATGCATGAAATCCCAAGGAATTACCATTGTTCCAAAATTTGATATGCTCAAATTTGCCATGAACTACTTTCTCAAATTAAGAGCTCAATTGTAGTAGGGGTCGAATCACTGGGAGTCAACTCAAACAATAGAATGTATGACTTCGAATTGAGCTAAGCGAATAGAGTTTTGTAAAAGCAAGAAATAATTTAAAAACAAAGAAAGGTTGTTGGTTTTTTAAGAATTCAATTAAACAAAAACTAGGTTTTCGAGAAATTCGCATGAATAGATAAATTGCAGAATTTTGAAATTGTCAGCATTTTAATGAAGATTCGTTCTCGAACTTGAAACTCTAATGTAAAATTAAACGACTTCCGTTGAATTAATTATCTATGTATAAACCCTAGAAATCCAAATTCCTTTGTAAATTCAATCAATTTATGCAAGCATTAAAGTCCAGGTTTCAATTGTTCACAAAATCCCTAAACCAAATTCCTTTGAGAATAGGTGATTTTGTTCATCTAAGATTATGATCAGGTTATCAATTGATGCTTCCACTTCTAATTTATCAAACTAAGATGTCTAATTAAGGGTTGATCAATCCTAAATCAGAACTAATGCAATCTAGATGAAGAACCATAAGATAATCTTAACATGAATTCAATTCTAACAATTCATCTGAATTCCTTTGAAAAAACCCTAAAACCTAACAAGTGAATTACTCAGACATGGATGCAGAAAACATGATGACTGAATAATATTGCATTAAATAAAGATAGAGAAAGAGATACAAAAGGGTTCGAAGAAATCTGAAACGTCTGAAAACTTGTCTCCCCTAATTCTCAAAATCTCTCTGAATCCCTAAGTCTTTGAATAATAGAAAGCATAATGAAAACTAAAAGCAAACTAAGTATTTATAGGCTAGGATTTGTGCTTTGCTTTATTTGTTAACTTCTTGAACTTCTGGGGTAAAAAGAAAATCTTCATAATTGGAAAAATCCTTCTTCTTCGCAAAATAACCTTCTCCGTCGATCGTTGCACAAGGCCTTGCGTCGATCGGCGCACCAATCTGACGGCAATTGAAAATCCGTCCTCGCGATTTCAGCTCCTCTTTCTTTGATGCTCCATAATCACCAATTAAGCTCCACACATACACGAACCTGCCAAGACTCTAAAACACTAGAAAAATACCGAAAAGACTCGATAAAATCGGGTTAAATCATGGCCAAAAGATGGTAAAAACCATGATATATCAACTCCCCCAGACTTAGCTTTTGCTTGCCCTCAAGCAAACGAGAGACTAAGAATGAAGTCGAGGTTTGAAAATCGCGGGAACTCACTTATCCTTTGGAACATTGCTTTCGCTTCTTTGACTCCTTCGCTGCATATAAACAAAGTACCTTTGGCGGTCACGAATCTCAACCATCATAGGTTGGGCCTAAAATCTTAGCCTACAAACCCATCAATTTCACATCCTCCTAACTGTCGCACACTTGATCAAAGTAATGATGGAATTCTCTCTAATGATATCAACCAAGTAAAAGGCTAGGTACTATGTAAAAAGTCTTTTGGTGTTTAGTGGAGTTAAAGATGTTTAGGGTTACCAGATTTTATTTGGTGGATGCAGACATTATGCATAATCACAAAAGAGAGACCGGTCCAGTTGATGCCCACAGTTTCTCATTCACATTGCACTCTCTCCTCCAAATCGTAATCAAGAACCAAACATCATCATGTAGCACAAAAATCACAAGTTCCACTACTCACATCCATCCACTCCATTCCTTGGGATTTTTGTAGAAGGTAGAGACTTATTGAAAATGATCATTCCCTTTCCTTTATGAAATTTGTGATTTTTTTTTTTTTTTAACTAACAAGGGTTGAATGATCTACATAAGTGTTAGTCTCGAAAATTACCATTGTTTGCATGAAATCCCAAGGAATTACCATTGTTTCAAAATTTGATATGCTCAAATTTGCCCTGAGCTACTCTCTCAAATTAAGAGCTCAATTGTAGTAGGGGTCGAATCACTGGGAGTCAAATCAAACAATAGAATGTATGACTTCGAATTGAGCTAAGCGAATAGAGTTTTGTAAAAGCAAGAAACAATTTAAAACAAAGAAAGGTTGTTGGTTTTTAAGAATTCAATTAAACAAAAACTAGGTTTTCGGGAAATTCGCATGAATAGATAAATTGCAGAATTTTGAAATTGTCAGCATTTTAATGAAGATTCGTTCTCGAACTTGAAACTCTAATGTAAAATTAAACGACTTCCGTTGAATTAATTATCTATGCATAAACCCTAGAAATCCAAATTCCTTTGTAACATCAATCAATTTATGCAAGCATTAAAGTCCAGGTTTCAATTGTTCACAAAATCCCTAAACCAAATTCCTTTGAGAATAGGTGATTTTGTTCATCTAAGATTATGATCTGGTTATCAATTGATCCTTCCACTTCTAATTAATCAAACTAAGATGTCTAATTAAGGGTGATCAATCCTAAATCAGAATTAATGCAATCTAGATGAAGAACCATAAGATAATCTTAACATGAATTCAATTCTAACAATTCATTTGAATTCCTTTGAAAAACCCTAAACCTAACAAGTGAATTACTCAGACATGGATGCAGAAAACATGATGACTGAATAATACTGCATTAAATAAAGATAGAGAAAGAGATACAAAAGGGTTCGAAGAAATCTGAAACGTCTGAAAACTTGTCTCCCTAATTCTCAAAATCTCTCTGAATCCCTAAGTCTTTGAATAATAGAAAGCATAATGAAAACTAAAAGCAAACTAAGTATTTATAGGCTAGGATTTGTGCTTTGCTTTATTTGTTAACTTCTTGAACTTCTGGGGTAAAAAAAAAATCTTCATAATTGGAAAAATCCTTCTTCTTCGCGAAATAACCTTCTCCGTCGATCGTTGCACAAGGCCTTGCGTCGATCGACGCACCAATCTGATAGCAATTGAAAATCCGTCCTCGCGACTTCAGCTCCTCTTTCTTTGATGCTCCATAATCACCAATTAAGCTCCACACATACACGAACCTGCCAAGATTCTAAAACACTAGAAAAATACCGAAAAGACTCGATAAAATCGGGTTAAATCATGGCCAAAAGATGGTAAAAACCATGATATATAACCTCCCCCAGACTTAGCTTTTGCTTGCCCTCAAGCAAACGAGAGACTAAGAATGAAGTCGAGGTTTGAAAATCGCGGGAACTCACTTATCCTTTGGAACATTGCTTTCGCTTCTTTGACTCCTTCGCTGCATATAAACAAAGTACCTTTGGCGGTCACGAATCTCAACCATCATAGGTTGGGCCTAAAATCTTAGCCTACAAACCCATCAATTTCACATCCTCCTAACTGTCGCACACTTGATCAAAGTAATGATGGAATTCTCTCTAATGATATCAACCAAGTAAAAGGCTAGGTACTATGTAAAAAGTCTTTTGGTGTTTAGTGGAGTTAAAGATGTTTAGGGTTACCAGATTTTATTTGGTGGATGCAGACATTATGCATAATCACAAGAGAGAGACCGGTCCAATTGATGCCCACAGTTTCTCATTCACATTGCACTCTCTCCTCCAAATCGTAATCAAGAACCAAACATCATCATGTAGCACAAAAATCACAAGTTCCACTACTCACATCCATCCACTCCATTCCTTGGGATTTTTGTAGAAGCTAGAGACTTATTGAAAATGATCATTCCCTTTCCTTTATGAAATTTGTGATTTTTTTTTTTTTTAACTAACAAGGGTTGAATGATCTACATAAGTGTTAGTCTCGAAAATTACCATTGTTATGCATGAAATCCCAAGGAATTACCATTGTTTCAAAATTTGATATGCTCAAATTTGCCCTGAGCTACTCTCTCAAATTAAGAGCTCAATTGTAGTAGGGGTCGAATCACTGGGAGTCAAATCAAACAATAGAATGTATGACTTCGAATTGAGCTAAGCGAATAGAGTTTTGTAAAAGCAAGAAACAATTTAAAACAAAGAAAGGTTGTTGGTTTTTAAGAATTCAATTAAACAAAAACTAGGTTTTCGGGAAATTCGCATGAATAGATAAATTGCAGAATTTTGAAATTGTCAACATTTTAATGAAGATTCGTTCTCGAACTTGAAACTCTAATGTAAAATTAAACGACTTCCGTTGAATTAATTATCTATGTATAAACCCTAGAAATCCAAATTCCTTTGTAACATCAATCAATTTATGCAAGCATTAAAGTCCAGGTTTCAATTGTTCACAAAATCCCTAAACCAAATTCCTTTGAGAATAGGTGATTTTGTTCATCTAAGATTATGATCTGGTTATCAATTGATCCTTCCACTTCTAATTAATCAAACTAAGATGTCTAATTAAGGGTGATCAATCCTAAATCAGAATTAATGCAATCTAGATGAAGAACCATAAGATAATCTTAACATGAATTCAATTCTAACAATTCATCTGAATTCCTTTGAAAAACCCTAAACCTAACAAGTGAATTACTCAGACATGGATGCAGAAAACATGATGACAGAATAATACTGCATTAAATAAAGATAGAGAAAGAGATACAAAAGGGTTCGAAGAAATCTGAAACGTCTGAAAACTTGTCTCCCTAATTCTCAAAATCTCTCTGAATCCCTAAGTCTTTGAATAATAGAAAGCATAATGAAAACTAAAAGCAAACTGAGTATTTATAGGTTAGGATTCGTGCTTGACTTTATTTGTTAACTTCTTGAACTTCTGGGGTAAAAAGAAAATCTTCATAATTGGAAAAATCCTTCTTCTTCGCGAAATAACCTTCTCCGTCGATCGTTGCACAAGGCTTTGCGTCGATCGACGCACCAATCTGACGGCAATTGAAAATCCGTCCTCGCGACTTCAGCTCCTCTTTCTTTGATGCTCCATAATCACCAATTAAGCTCCACACATACACGAACCTGCCAAGATTCTAAAACACTAGAAAAATACCGAAAAGACTCGATAAAATCGGGTTAAATCATGGCCAAAAGATGGTAAAAACCATGATATATCAACTCCCCCAGACTTAGCTTTTGCTTGCCCTCAAGCAAACGAGAGACTAAGAATGAAGTCGAGGTTTGAAAATCGCGGGAACTCACTTATCCTTTGGAACATTGCTTTCGCTTCTGTGACTCCTTCGCTGCATATAAACAAAGTACCTTTGGCGGTCACGAATCTCAACCATCATAGGTTGGGCCTAAAATCTTAGCCTACAAACCCATCAATTTCACATCCTCCTAACTGTCGCACACTTGATCAAAGTAATGATGGAATTCTCTCTAATGATATCAACCAAGTAAAAGGCTAGGTACTATGTAAAAAGTCTTTTGGTGTTTAGTGGAGTTAAAGATGTTTAGGGTTACCAGATTTTATTTGGTGGATGCAGACATTATGCATAATCACAAGAGAGAGACCGGTCCAATTGATGCCCACAGTTTCTCATTCACATTGCACTCTCTCCTCCAAATCGTAATCAAGAACCAAACATCATCATGTAGCACAAAAATCACAAGTTCCACTACTCACATCCATCCACTCCATTCCTTGGGATTTTTGTAGAAGCTAGAGACTTATTGAAAATGATCATTCCCTTTCCTTTATGAAATTTGTTTTTTTTTTTTTTTTTAACTAACAAGGGTTGAATGATCTACATAAGTGTTAGTCTCGAAAATTACCATTGTTATGCATGAAATCCCAAGGAATTACCATTGTTTCAAAATTTGATATGCTCAAATTTGCCCTGAGCTACTCTCTCAAATTAAGAGCTCAATTGTAGTAGGGGTCGAATCACTGGGAGTCAAATCAAACAATAGAATATATGCCTTCGAATTGAGCTAAGCGAATAGAGTTTTGTAAAAGCAAGAAACAATTTAAAACAAAGAAAGGTTGTTGGTTTTTAAGAATTCAATTAAACAAAAACTAGGTTTTCGGGAAATTCGCATGAATAGATAAATTGCAGAATTTTGAAATTGTCAGCATTTTAATGAAGATTCGTTCTCGAACTTGAAACTCTAATGTAAAATTAAACGACTTCCGTTGAATTAATTATCTATGTATAAACCCTAGAAATCCAAATTCCTTTGTAACATCAATCAATTTATGCAAGCATTAAAGTCCAGGTTTCAATTGTTCACAAAATCCCTAAACCAAATTCCTTTGAGAATAGGTGATTTTGTTCATCTAAGATTATGATCTGGTTATCAATTGATCCTTCCACTTCTAATTAATCAAACTAAGATGTCTAATTAAGGGTGATCAATCCTAAATCAGAACTAATGCAATCTAGATGAAGAACCATAAGATAATCTTAACATGAATTCAATTCTAACAATTCATCTGAATTCCTTTGAAAAATCCTAAACCTAACAAGTGAATTACTCAGACATGGATGCAGAAAACATGATGACTGAATAATACTGCATTAAATAAAGATAGAGAAAGAGATACAAAAGCGTTCGAAGAAATCTGAAACGTCTGAAAACTTGTCTCCCTAACTCTCAAAATCTCTCTGAATCCCTAAGCCTTTGAATAATAGAAAGCATAATGAAAACTAAAAGCAAACTGAGTATTTATAGGTTAGGATTCGTGCTTGACTTTATTTGTTAACTTCTTGAACTTCTGGGGTAAAAAGAAAATCTTCATAATTGGAAAAATCCTTCTTCTTCGCGAAATAACCTTCTCCGTCGATCGTTGCACAAGGCTTTGCGTCGATCGACGCACCAATCTGACGGCAATTGAAAATCCGTCCTCGCGACTTCAGCTCCTCTTTCTTTGATGCTCCATAATCACCAATTAAGCTCCACACATACACGAACCTGCCAAGACTCTAAAACACTAGAAAAATACCGAAAAGACTCGATAAAATCGGGTTAAATCATGGCCAAAAGATGGTAAAAACCATGATATATAACCTCCCCCAAACTTAGCTTTTGCTTGCCCTCAAGCAAACGAGAGACTAAGAATGAAGTCGAGGTTTAAAAATCGCGGGAACTCACTTATCCTTTGGAACATTGCTTTCGCTTCTTTGACTCCTTCGCTGCATATAAACAAAGTACCTTTGGCGGTCACGAATCTCAACCATCATAGGTTGGACCTAAAATCTTAGCCTACAAACCCATCAATTTCACATCCTCCTAACTGTCGCACACTTGATCAAAGTAATGATGGAATTCTCTCTAATGATATCAACCAAGTAAAAGGCTAGGTACTATGTAAAAAGGCTTTTGGTGTTTAGTGGAGTTAAAGATGTTTAGGGTTACCAGATTTTATTTGGTGGATGCAGACATTATGCATAATCACAAGAGAGAGACCGGTCCAGTTGATGCCCACAGTTTCTCATTCACATTGCACTCTCTCCTCCAAATCGTAATCAAGAACCAAACATCATCATGTAGCACAAAAATCACAAGTTCCACTACTCACATCCATCCACTCCATTCCTTGGGATTTTTGTAGAAGCTAGAGACTTATTGAAAATGATCATTCCCTTTCCTTTATGAAATTTGTGATTTTTTTTTTTTTTAAACTAACAAGGGTTGAATGATCTACATAAGTGTTAGTCTCGAAAATTACCATTGTTATGCATGAAATCCCAAGGAATTACCATTGTTTCAAAATTTGATATGCTCAAATTTGCCATGAGCTACTCTCTCAAATTAAGAGCTCAATTGTAGTAGGGGTCGAATCAGTGGGAGTCAAATCAAACAATAGAATGTATGACTTCGAATTGAGCTAAGCGAATAGAGTTTTGTAAAAGCAAGAAACAATTTAAAACAAAGAAAGGTTGTTGGTTTTTAAGAATTCAATTAAACAAAAACTAGGTTTTCGGGAAATTCGCATGAATAGATAAATTGCAGAATTTTGAAATTGTCAACATTTTAATGAAGATTCGTTCTCGAACTTGAAACTCTAATGTAAGATTAAACGACTTCCGTTGAATTAATTATCTATGTATAAACCCTAGAAATCCAAATTCCTTTGTAACATCAATCAATTTATGCAAGCATTAAAGTCCAGGTTTCAATTGTTCACAAAATCCCTAAACCAAATTCCTTTGAGAATAGGTGATTTTGTTCATCTAAGATTATGATCTGGTTATCAATTGATCCTTCCACTTCTAATTAATCAAACTAAGATGTCTAATTAAGGGTGATCAATCCTAAATCAGAACTAATGCAATCTAGATGAAGAACCATAAGATAATCTTAACATGAATTCAATTCTAACAATTCATCTGAATTCCTTTGAAAAACCCTAAACCTAACAAGTGAATTACTCAGACATGGATGCAGAAAACATGATGACTGAATAATACTGCATTAAATAAAGATAGAGAAAGAGATACAAAAGGGTTCGAAGAAATCTGAAACGTCTGAAAACTTGTCTCCCTAACTCTCAAAATCTCTCTGAATCCCTAAGTCTTTGAATAATAGAAAGCATAATGAAAACTAAAAGAAAACTGAGTATTTATAGGCTTGGGTTCGTGTTGGGCTTTATTTGTTAACTTCTGGAACTTCTGGGGTAAAAAGGAAATCTTCAGAATTGGAAAAATCCTTCTTCTTCGCGAAATAACCTTCTCAGTCGATCGTTGCACAAGGCCTTGCGTCGATCGACGCACCAATCTGACGGCAATTAAAAATCCGTCGTCGCGACTTCATCTCCTCTTTCCTTGATGCTCCAAAATGCTCCATAATCACCAATTAAGATCCACACATACACGAACCTGCCAAGACTCTAAAACACTAGAAAAATACCGAATAGACTTGATAAAACCGAGTTAAATCATGGCCAAAAGATGGTAAAATCATGATATATTACTAAGGAATCAACCTCATTGTTACTTGACCTTCAAACATTATTTAAAGGCGATTACATTGAAATCTAGAGAGTGGTACAGTGATATCATAAACAATTCCGATGATCTCTAGATGTTGGTGTTGGGAGCCAGAACTGATCAGATTAACCAGCTGTTTGGAATCTGATGAGATCAAAAATTTATGTAATCCAAGGATCGATGCATGGAGAAGAGCTTCTCATACTGCCATAGCTCCTTCCATCAAAGGTGATTGGATATGGAACATCGGCATGGATCTTTAAGAGACAATATGGGTTTTTTGGTTACAGAAGATCCAACCGAGTCTCGTAGTATTATCTTCCCTCTTCAAGCCGCACCTGAGAAGCAATGTCGTATCTAACGTTTAAGGTGTTCGATCAAAAAAATGTCGGAGGATGACTACTTCCATTTGCCTAAGCAATGAGCTAGTCTACGACATATTGGATGGATTTTTGAGTCGTTTCTTCCAACATGAATATACATGAATGATACAAAGTTAACACTCTCAGTTTTGTTTTTTCAAGTTATTTTTCTTCTAATTGTGAATTTAGAAATTCTCTCTCTCACTCGCATAGATTCAAAATGAGATGGAAGCAAGGAAAGAAAGAAGGCAAGTGATTCTAAAACCTAGTGAATTCGAGGAGAAAGCCATTATGTTAGTAAATATGTGAATAAAGTACGTCTAATGCGATATAATTTAATGAATTTGCTTACTCGATAGTTCGATGATGGATTTATGTTGATATCGCATTTTTCAGTCTCTATATAATTTTCATTTTTTATAAAACTAGGTGACTTTCCGTTTTATACGGAATAAATGATTAAAAACAATTTGATATTGTGTCTAAGATTATATAAATCATTTTTTTATATTTATTTAAATGTTTGTGTTTTAAAACCATTTGATACTGTGTTGGGTGTAAGATGATATAAATATGTAAAAGAAGAAGTGATTGTAAAATTTATTCGGTTGTTGTTGTCATATATAGTTGTTGGCTTTAGCTAACTAGGGTCTTCATGTTCTACAAATATTTTAGTTTTGTTGTTTGCACATTAAATTTTATGTATTTTTATTTGGTTTATACTTTATGTTCTAATTATTTTCCTGATTCACATATATCCATTTTTGTTGTTGAAATTTGTATAATTATTTTCTTTTTTATGTATATTTTTTTCAATTTTCATCTGAAAATAGTATCGATCGTTGTGTATATTTGGAGTCATATACTATGTGTACATAATTAAAACTATATATACATAACCTATATCGACATTGGGACCCTACATGATTTATCAGTAAAACATATATTCCTCGAACATGCGACTTGTGAGGAGTAAGAGTGAAACTACAACCTTCACACAATGTCAAAACTCTCATATATATTCTTTGTTTGGGATATCCAACAAAACACTAAAGAGGAAAAAACACAAGTTTTTGAGGATCATAAATTTTCTGAATAAACTCTTCTCCACCTTCTTTTGTTTTGTGTCGTCTACATCAATATTCCTTCATGACGGTTATTTCTTTGTTCCAATGACTCGAAGAGTTGTAGAACTTCAAATATCTATATTGTCCTCTATTGTATCAAAATTTGCATTTTTCTATCTTATGTCTGATGAAAACATAGTTAGATTGGTGGGAACATTGTTTCTTCTTTGATTCACTTGCAAAGAGGTTTTTTTTGCCCTTGCATGGCTATATGACGGTATATATGTTTAAAATGGTAAGGCAAAAAAATGTTCTAAATGTTCAATTCCTTTGGAATTTTTGTCTGATTCTAAGACCTTCTCCCTTGGTATATTTCTAATGAGGTTCTTAATTTAACTATTATTGGTCTTCAGAAAAAAATAAAAAATATTAATTTTTTAAACATATATATATATATATATATATATATATAAATGGATGGGTATTTCAAATAATTGAGAAACCCACCTTATTATTTTGTTTGTTTGCAAAACTATGAACCCCATTAGAAATACAAATGGGGATGCTCTAATAGACAATAATTTTAAATAAACTCAAACTAACATGGGAGAAATAGAAAAGGAGTGAAGGGGAGACTCCTTTCTTCTTCTTCCACATCTTATTTGTACTATTTTCTCATGCCCAGAAAAGTCATACACTCCATTAAGCTTAAACAATGAGACTACCCGAAACATAACATCTAGCAAAGGTGTATCTAGTAAGAAAGTAATACCTTTGTTTTCTTCTGTGATACCTCATTTGAATGTTCTGATTTTAAAAGAGTTTAAAGAAAATCTAAAGATTGAAGAGTAGTTTCATTCAACGCTCTTAAGTCTCATCTGCATATAGGAGAAAGTATGGTGTCTTACTCCTTGGTACATCTTGAGGGTTTCCTACGTTTGAAAACACCAACACAACAATGTTGCCATCATTCCGTAAAATGGTAAGAGAAAAGTCCATATGATAAATAGATATAGACTGCCAACAAAACATGTAATAGAAAAAGTTTCAAGGCCTAGTCACTATAACTAAGAAGAGAGTACGCAAACAACTAGAATGCAGACATCAAGCAATTCTTCAGCCATTATCTATTAATAGCCTTAGATAAAGCTTTTTGTAAAATAAGAAGAGTGAAACAAAGGAATGCTTCATGCATCAAATTGATTTTTTAAAGGACAAGAGCACTATAATTAGCCAATAAGTATATAACTGAATAAGGATTGTTAATGTAAATTGAGATAAAAGTTTTAAAAGTTATAACATGATGCTGCTAATGAGAGCAACATGAGTACTTACAAATTGCCATTGTATTAATGAATGATGCATAGGTGATCATGTTACTCTCTTTAGCATTGTTATAACTTTCAAGGAATCTTTCACCAAGAAGCTCCTCGAACTGCTTCAAAAGGGGAAGAACATTTATCACCATGTGTTTATAGTTACCACAAACAAAATGCAACACAGCTAAAAAAGGATAATTTGAAGTGTCTAGGGGTCTAATTCTTAGAAATACAATTACTGAAATTTAAGTATTTGGTTCGTAGAAAGAATGCAAGGTACATACCATTTTCCTTTAGAAAAACGGAAGATCATTGTCTTGCCATCTCATTCTTCTTGTAGGAGCAACTAAAAGATTCTTCTTGATGTAGCTCTCTATATCCATAACATAGTTTTTTGGATTATCTTCATAAATTTACCCTTCCATTTGATTCCCATACCACATGAAAATGAAAGCAATATGTTTTTCCACCTGAGAAAACATATGTTGATTTAGTCAAACAAACAAAAAGGCTTAAACATACCATTAGGGCAATCTCCTCAAGCATGACTACACAATATTTGCTCATAAAAGTTTACATCGTTCACTTTTACATCCATTATGATTTGATCTACTGCTTTGTTTGAAATAGAGGCTGAATTCTTGGTTCCTTAACCATAAAAGAAAACAAATATTAAACCTTAAACAAGTCATGTTTGCAAATAATACATTCAAACGTGTAAATATAACTATATAAGGTACCTTCTTCTGGATTCGAAGGATTGATCTTAAACTAAGCAGAGACTCTACCAAGATTAAATAAATAACGCGACTCAAACCATGGAAGTTTAAAGTGAGGGAATAGTGTAACATCCCAAACCGGAGAAGGGATCCTTTGGAAAAAAACTTAGAAGGAAAACAAAGGCGCGGACCTTAGGAATGGTAACTAAGGCACGCAGGACGGTCGAGAGAACTAGAAATGGAAGGAAAGGAAGAGAAATGGGCTTTCGGCCCATGTAGTAAGGAGGTGGAGAAAAATAAAGAAAGTGGAGAAAAATAAGGAAAGTGGATATTCTCCTTATGGTTTTCGGTGTAGTATAAATAGAGAGCTAGGGAGCTCATTATTTACACACAGCAAAATATTTCTCTCATCTCTAGAGCCAAAGATACACGTTTAAGAGGGAGAGAAAAGGAGGAACTCGAGAAGGAACTTGGCACCCCACCTAAGGAGAAGCGGTATAAGGTAAGACGCGATCCGTACCTAATACTCCTTTTCTATTCTCTTCCTTATAGCTTTCATGCAGTAGTCTTAGTAGTACGGGTTAGGGTAGTAGTAGTAGTAGTAGTAGTAGTAGTAGTATAGTAGTAGTAGTGGTCTTGCGCGGATAGTGATTCCGTGCACGACCGGTAGTGTTGGTAGCGCCAAGGGTTGGCATCGGTATGGCCTCGATGACAACACGACTGGGTACCAACGATAGGCCTCGGTAGTGCCAAGGGTTGGCATCGGTCAGATACCAGTGAACACACGACTGGGTACCGAGTGTCCTAGAGCTGAGTAGAGGCCGCCTCGATAGGGCATCGGTAAGCCGCGAGAGGGCATCAATGCAAGGCATTGGTGGCGCCTCGACAGGGCCGGTGACGCCTTGACCAGGCACCGTAATTAGTAAGGCTGATCGATGATCAAGACAAGGGAGCCTCAGATCGTACCACGAGGGACGTATCGATGAGCAATCGGTACGGACGCTCAACGATCCGACGGTGCCAATAGTGGCTATCAGGTAGTATCAGCGGTCGGACCATGGGGACGCGTCGATAGGCCCTCGGGGAGGCCTACGATCGATCTACCACTGGCCATCGAGGATAACTGAGCAGTCCGCAAGGGCAGGTCGCGATATGGTCGCAGCCTGGCATCGGTAAGTCTCGTGTAGGCATCGATGTATCGGTACGATACCTTGCTAGTCCGCGATGAACAAACCGGTAATCATCGGTGAAGGCATCGATGATCGGTGAGAAAGCTAGACGGCCAGTGCCAACCACTGTGCCGCGAATCGGTAAGGCCTCGATAGAGATCGATACGGCCTCGGTTCAGAATCACGCCTAGTAAGCAAAAGCGTGCTTGGCTTACCAACAGTGGCAGAGCATCCGGTCAGATCATGGCGATCTGGCTATGGATTCGTAGGTGAGACAGTAGAGGAGCATGACAAGGCTAACATAGATTGTTAAGTAACTCGGCTATCACAATGGAACTTGGTGAGGGTACACGTACCTTGGTGTTACCGGTCGTGGGACTCAACCTTGTATCTCGAGGAAACTTGGCTCGGCATAAGCCGGCCCAAGAGTGACTCGTTGTTTGGCGGACTGGAAACTAGGCATGGCAGGATCATGTCTAGCTCCGACTCGCACCGCATGTAGTTTAGGAAAGTAGATAATGCATAGGCCGGCTATACTCTGAAAAGGGAGCCAGTGGGCCAAATGTGAGGATTAGCGTGGCAGACTGCAAGGTCTGATACTAACCGATCATTGAACCGTAAAATAGAGCTATGGTAGCATTACAGCCGCAAGGCCGTAAGGATTCTCGATGGTTCGCTTGTTTGTTGGACTCGGCAGACTACTAGAGAATTCTGTAGGCCGGACAGGTAGTGGCCGGCCAACTCGATAGTTGTACGGACACGCCTTAGTCAACCTGGTAGAAAGTCTAGACGGTGTAGATCAACAAGAGAAGCGCTAAGGAGGCTTAGCAAACTCGTACGGCCACATACGACTCCAGGGTTAGAGGCAAGGCCGCGGGATTGTTTAGGCCGGTGCGGCCAAGGCTGGACCGCGAGTCTTCCACAATTAATATATAGTTTTCTGTTTGTATTTCTGCAGGGACAGTCACCGTATGGCCATAGATGTGTCATGGGTAACGTATTGGGATAGCCATACTTACCTGGGGCCGACCATACGGGGCAAAAGGTATTGTTTGAAATGCTTCGGCTATTGCTTGAGAACGTAGAGGTATAAAGGACTAGGATAAATCGGAGTAGATAACTTGATTGTGAACCTTAGGATAGAGTAGTAGAGCATGTTAAACCAGTAGGATAGTAGGTTCACAATGCCACCATTTAAATATTGCATAGGGACGTATGTATGGGCATGCGCTCCGCCTTGTTTGTGTTTGGCCTGAAAGATGGCACGAAGACCTAGCGTTCCGAGGATCGCTAGAAGGGTCGGAGCACCTAAACTCGTAAAGTCCGCCGACGGGCCGACTGTAGTAGTAGTAGCCAGGCATTTCCAGTGTTACTGGATCAGTTACCAGCTTGCTGGTGTAGTATGTAAAGGGCTGCCAGGGTGCCCGGCATGAGGTTGAGTAGTTGTGTTCGTATCACCGCCAAAGGGTTGGCCGTGAGACGCAGTACCTGGCAAGTAGTGCTAAGGGTACTGTGTGGGGTTGTAGGTTTAGAATAGCTAGGTAGTGTTAGGTTGTGAGACGGAGTAGACCGTCTTACTGAGTATTCAATACTCACCCCCTTACCAGTGCGCAGGATATTACATTCGGTCAGGTGGACCATAGGACGGCAAGGCAGGAGGGAGCAGCAGGCAACGGAGGAAGACTTTCCCAAGGCGTAGTGAATCTAGTACCCTATGTTGTAATTTACCGTACAATGTAACAGAGAAATTTTCGAGCAATGAAAATACCACTTTTGGCTAACACTTGGGTCTGGATTCATAGTCCGAGATGCGGGTGTTACAAATTTGGTATCAGAGCTCTGCTGTCACTCCAGTTCTGACCTGGAGGACAACTTAAGAAGATCTCTTGGGACTAGGCCGAAGGAAAGCCCAGTTGCCTCGCTGCGGATCTCGACGCCTCCTATGAGACTGATAAGAACCAAGTACGCCAGGTACGCGGTCCCGGGTAACACTTAAGGAAATTGGAAATATTCCGTTTTCCTTTGGAACCAGAATGGTTCCACCGTTTTCTTATATATATATAGCTATAGATAAAGCAATTTTTTTAGGATGGACGGGCCTCTACATTTAGGCGAGCCTTGGGGAAGCCTTGCTTAAAGCCCCAAATTCCTGGAACCCTAATGAGGCTCCACCAAAAACCCTAGGAACCCACGGCTAAGGAGAAGTGAGCCGTGGGGACCGTCAGATGCTTATTAAGGAAGGAGGCGAGTAAGCATCCAGGCAGGGATATTCTCAAAGTTTGGGAGAATATTTCGGGATTATCCGATTATGGAAGGTGGATTTTCGACCATTAAGGGATAATGGAGAAAAAGGAAAGTGTATTTATCGGCAATGGAAACTGATAAATACCACCAAATATTTTGAGATTATCCACACGAAAATGGGAAGAGAATATTCATCCATTAAAGAGAAAATGAAGGAAGACGAAGGCGCAATTATCAGTAATGGAAACTGATAATTATCACGTAATATTTTGTGATTATCCAAGAGGGAAAGTAAATATTCCCTGCTTGGCGGAAAAGTAAAACCGGCGCTATATAAAGGAGAGAAGGAGTCTCCTCTTTTCTCATTCACTTCTCATTCTCCACTTCTCATAACAAAATAGTAAAGAGCTCCACGATGGCCGCCATAATCGTCAGAGTCGAAGGTAAAAAATTGTGGATCCGGGTAAAGAAAGAACCCGCGGTGGAGCAGGCAGCAAGGGGCAGTCCGTGCTCAAGCAAGGAATCCCGGACAGTCACGCAATATCACTCTCGGGTCAAGGAGGAGGTACCAGCCGACAACCCCATGGAGCAAGATCCACACCCCTGGATCTTCAAGATGACCCCGCAACCGGCGGAAGGAGCTGAGGTAAGTCCGCCGGGAAACCCTCGGGTACAGGTCAAGAGACGGGCGGGGTTTCCGGTCCACCGAGACTGGCCGAAGGGGTTCCATTCCGAGCCGCGGACCCCCAAGGTAGAACCACAGTCGCCCCGGATAACGGAGCAGGCCACGATCACCTTCCACCACGTGGAAAGGGACTTAGCGAATTGGCAGCACCGGTTCGACACCATCGCTCAAGACAACAAGACCGTGGAGGAGTACTTCGTGGAGTTCATGCTACTGAAGAAGGCTACCGGGTGCACTGAAGACCCGGACGCGGTCCTACTTCAATTTGGAAGGGCCTACGGACGGAGTTCCATATGGCTTTGGGTGGAAGCACTTACCCCACTGCGGCCCACTTGGCGGATGACGCCGCCCGACTCGAAAAGATGGGAAGAGACAAGGAACCAGGGACATTCGGTGGACTAGGAGATCCTGCACCAGCCCCACCGGCGGAAGCAGCACCAACAGATCCGGGTAACTCAAGGCCAGCAGAATGGCCATACTTCCTGAATGCATACCGGGCCCATGCCGACCTGCGCATTAACCTGAGTGAGGAGGTAGGCAGAGGAACAAACGGGTGGCTGGAGGAGTCAGACGACGAATCCGACATATGGAGCGAAGTCAGACCTGAATGGAATCGCTACTGGGACAGCCCGCCATCAGCAACAACCCCCGTCGGGACTCCGAGTGGCTGAAAGAGGAAGAGCTAGTTGAAGTAGGTTAGGATAATCGTTGGTTTTGGTTTTGTTTCGATTCTAAGTTTTGCTTGTTCCAATTATTCACAATTAGCTTAAAGCAATTGTCTTTCTTTTTTTTACTCAATAAAGAATTCGATATTTATTCTGGACTAAGTTTAGGATAAGCATTGAAGTGAGTAAAATACTCGAGAGACAATACTTAGCTAGGCCCCC
The DNA here is from genome assembly GCA_900128785.1 of Arabis alpina. NCBI lineage: Eukaryota > Viridiplantae > Streptophyta > Magnoliopsida > Brassicales > Brassicaceae > Arabis > Arabis alpina. The sequence goes on along the minus strand of LT669794.1, from coordinate 16,372,204 downwards.
GCTGAGGATCGGCAAGGTCGATACTCGTCTTGGATCCGAGGACGGCTCCATTTCAAGGGGGGAGAATTTGTAACATCCCAAACCGGAGAAGGGATCCTTTGGGAAAAAACTTAGAAGGAAAACAAAGGCGCGGACCTTAGGAATGGTAACTAAGGCACGCAGGACGGTCGAGAGAACTAGAAATAGAAGGAAAGGAAGAGAAATGGGCTTTCGGCCCATGTAGTAAGGAGGTGGAGAAAAATAAAGAAAGTGGAGAAAAATAAGGAAAGTGGATATTCTCCTTATGGTTTTCGGTGTAGTATAAATAGAGAGCTAGGGAGCTCATTATTTACACACAGCAAAATATTTCTCTCATCTCTAGAGCCAAAGATACACGCTTAAGAGGGAGAGAAAAGGAGGAGCTCGAGAAGGAACTTGGCACCCCACCTAAGGAGAAGCGGTATAAGGTAAGACGCGATCCGTACCTAATACTCCCTTTCTATTCTCTTCCTTATAGCTTTCATGCGGTAGTCTTAGTAGTACGGGTTAGGGTAGTAGTAGTCGTAGTAGTAGTAGTAGTAGTAGTAGTATAGTAGTAGTAGTAGTCTTGCGTGGATAGTGATTCCGTGCACGACCGGTAGTGTTGGTAGCGCCAAGGGTTACCATCGGTATGGCCTCGGGGTGCCTCGATGACAACACGACTGGGTACCAACGATAGGCCTCGGTAGCGCCAAGGGTTGGCATCGGTCAGATACCGGTGACAACACGACTGGGTACCGAATGTCCTAAAGCTGAGTAGAGGCCGCCTCGATAGGGCATCGGTAAGCCTCGAGAGGGCATCAATGCGAGGCATTGGTGGTGCCTCGATAGGGCCGGTGACGCCTTGACCAGGCACCGTAAGTAGTAAGGCTGATCGATGATCAAGACAAGGGAACCTCGGATCGTACCACGAGGGACGTATCGATGAGCAATCGGTACGGACGCTCAACGATCCGACGGTGCCAATAGTGGCTATCAGGTAGTATTAGCGGTCGAACCATGGGGACGCGTCGATAGGCCCTCGGGGAGGCTTACGATCGATCTACCACTGGCCATCGAGGATAACTGAGCAGTCCGCAAGGGCAGGTCGCGATATGGTCGCAGCCTGGCATCGGTAAGTCTCATGTAGGCATCGGTGTATCGGTACGATACCTTGCTAGTCCGCGATGAATAAACCGGTAATCAACGGTGAAGGTATCGATGATCGGAGAGAAAGCTAGACGTCCAGTGCCAACCACTGTGCCGCGAATCGGTAAGGCCTAGATAGAGATCGATACGGCCTCGGTTCGGAATCACGCCTGGTAAGCAAAAGCGTGCTTGGCTTACCAACAGTGGCAGAGCATCCGGTTAGATCATGGCCATCTGGCTATGGACTCGTAGGTGAGACAGTAGAGGAGCATGACAAGGCTAACATAGATTATTAAGTAACTCGGCTATCACAATGGAACTTGGTGAGGGTACACGTACCTTGGTGTTACCGGTTGTGGGACTCAACCTTGTATCTCGAGGAAACTTGGCTCGGCATAAGCCGGCCCAAGAGTGACTCGTTGTTTGGCGGACTGGAAACTAGGCATGGCGGGATCATGTCTAGCTCCGACTCGCACCACATGTAGTTTAGGAAAGTAGATAATGCATAGGCCGACTACACTCTGAAAAGGGAGCCAGTGGGCCAAATGTGAGGATTAGCGTGGCAGACTGCAAGGTCTGATACTAACCGATCATTGAACCGCAAAATAGAGCTATGGTAGCATTACAGCCGCAAGGCCGTAAGGATACTCGATGGTTCGCTTGTTTGTTGGACTAGGTAGACTACTAGAGAATGCTGTAGGCCGGACAGGTAGTGGCCGGCCAACTCGATAGTTGTACGGACACGCCTTAGTCAACCTGGTAGAAAGTCTAGACGGTGGGAATGTTTAGGAGGCTTAGCAAACTCGTACGGCCGCATACGACTCCAGGGTTAGAGGCAAGGCCGCGGGAATGTTTAGGCCGGTGCGGCCAAGGCTGGACCGCGAGTCTTCCACAATTAATAGATAGTTTTCTGTTTGTATTTCTGCAGGGACGGTCACCGTATGGCCATAGATGTGTCATGGGTAACGTATTGGGATAGCCATACTTACCTGGGGCGACCATACGGGGCAAAAGGTATTGTTTGAAATGCTTCGGCTATTGCTTGAGAACGTAGAGGTATAAAGGACTAGGATAAACCGGAGTAGATAACTTGATTGTGAACCTTAGGATAGAGTAGTAGAGCATGTTAAACCGGTAGGATAGTAGGTTCACAATGCCACCATTTAAATATTGCATAGGGACGTATGTATTGGCATGCGTTCCGCCTTGTTTGTGTTTGGCCTTAAAGATGGCACGAAGACCTAGCGTTCCGAGGATCGCTAGAAGGGTCGGAGCACCTAAACTCGTAAAGTCCGCCGACGGGCCGACTGTAGTAGTAGTAGCCAGGCATTTCTAGTGTTACTGGATCAGTTACCAGCTTGCTGGTGTAGTATGTAAAGGGCTGCCAGGGTGCCCGACATGAGGTTGAGTAGTTGTGTTCGTATCACCGCCAAAGGGTTGGCCGTGAGACGCAGTACCTGGCAAGTAATGCTAAGGGTACTGTGTGGGGTTGTAGGTTTAGAATAGCTAGGTAGTGTTAGGTGGTGAGACGGAGTAGACCGTCTTACTGAGTATTCGATACTCACCCCGCTTACCAGTGCGCAGGATATTACATCTGGTCAGGTGGACCATAGGACGACAAGGCAGGAGGGAGCAGCAGGCAACGGAGGAAGACTTTCCCAAGGCGTAGTGAATCTAGTACCCTATGTTGTAATTTACGGTACAATGTAACAGAGAAATTTTAGAGCAATAAAAATACCAATTTTGGCTAACACTTGGGTCTGGATTCATAGTCCGAGATGCGGGTGTTACAAATAGCCCATTAGGGTAATACGATAAGATCGGAAAATGGCGTCACTTACTATGATAAGTATTTGCTTTTCTAGTATTGAATATTGTTCGTGTATGTTTCTGTCGCCGGAATTAGCTATCCCACATGCTACAGGTAAACCCGTTTTGTAAATTGGCAAAACATGTAGAAAATGGAAAAGGAAGAAACAAAAGTAGATCAATTCAATGGGGATTGTAGATTAATTTTCATGTACCTTGTTGAATCATTGGTGGAATACTCTCTCTTCTTCTCTAATGATTCTCTTCGTTTTTCATACGAGGAACCCACAAAGACGTAAATTCAAATAAAATGAAATCAAAACATAGGCATCTTCATAATCGAAAATAAAAACTCAATTTTTAATAAGATTGACTCTTGGTTTTCTAATCTAAAATGAATCGTGCGAGAGCAATCACTACAACAAAAAAAATAATTTGTGACACCCATATTCGTCACAAAATCGTCACAAATGGGACATTTGCGACTACTTAGTGACGAAAACAGGTTGTCGCAAAAATGTCGTCGCTAATTTATGTAGTCGCAAATTAGTGACTACTTTGTTACGCTGTTTTGGAAGTCACAAATTAGCGACTACTTTTTGACAACAGTACATAGTAGCAAATTAGTCACACTTTTGTTACGACATCTTTGTCGTCGCAAATTAGCGACGCTTTTGCGACAACATCTGAGAGTGGGAAATACACGACGAAGTAGCGACGCGTGGTATTTGTTACTACTTTGTGACTATTCTTTTCTGTTTTTAATTTACGACTAATTAGTGACGACTTAGTAGTCACTAATAAGAGACTGATTAGTGACGATTTTTGTAGTCACAAATAAGCGACTGATTAGTGACAATCTTTGTAGTGTCTAAATGTCACAGTAGTTACAAATTAGTCTCAAAAGCATCACTAATAAGCGACGACTTAACGACGCCTGGAAAGTTTTTGGTCTTTTTCAGTTTCAAATTTGGTACGGATACTATTTAGATTTGAGAGTTTTGAAAAGCCTAAATCAAAATCATAGCTAAAATTCTTGTAAATTATACAAAGCATATTTATTTAAACATTTAGCTTGACAAAAGAAGCTAAATGATTGAAACTAATGAGAGAGTTGAGAGTACAAAAGATAATTATACAAAACCATGAAACATTTGTAGTTTGTTCAAGACATAAAGACTTAGAGAGTTTTAGAGAGAAACATAGTGTCAAGTTTGTTGACCTTCAGGAGAGGTTGTTGTGTGTTGTGCATTTGGTTCCGGCTCAGTGGAGTTGGTTGATTGACCGTTGCTCGTCATGAAATCGTTAACCATCTTCTTTAATTGAGCGATCCTCGATTGACTATCCTTGAGCTCAGTAGAAAGGCGCAGATTTTCCGCATCACGACGCTTGTTATCTTCATCTTGTGCAGCAAGCTTTTCACGAGCTTCTTTAAGGTCGTCCTGGATCTCTAAGAGAGATGTCGTAGAAGACTCAGCGTAACAGGTCTTCCTTTTCTCATTCCTTACCTCAAGCTCTTGTGATAGTTGACCCATTCTATAAGGGTTACCCTTGGGATCAAACCTACTACACTGCAACATACACATATCCATTTTATTCAGAAGCTCAAATCCAAGCAATAACAAGTTAAGAAAAAATCCAGTTTGATCAATACTAAATGGAAGCTGAAGTACACAGCCCTAAATCCAAGTACGATCAATACTAAATCCAAGCTCAAATACACAACCCTAATCCTAAACTCAAGTATTCAGAAACTAAAATCAAAGCTCAAGTACACAGCCTAAGTATTCAAGAACAAATCACCTAATTGAGAAATAACCACAATGTAGAACAATGTTTCTGAAGCATAAGCACATGGAAAACAAAAACAGAGGGGAAGAGAAAGGATAAGAAATCAAACATACCGTAAGGAAGATTTCATTCTTCTGAGCAATGGTGAGATTCCGATGAGTTGAATTCTCAGAAGCATCTGAGTGTTCTGGTGCATCGGCCTCCTGCTCCAAAACCTCTTGCAGGGCATTTTCATAACTCTCATTGACTTCCTTAGCTTTCTGATCAATGAAGGAGCCATTATCATTGGTATGAGTCCTCCTAAAGACTTCACCCATGAGACAGGTCGGCCTAGTTCCTCCTCCTGCAACAGTAGATAAGATTGATTAGGGTTTAGGATGTTAATTTGTAACAATAGGAAAAGAAAAGATTCTTACCATATCTTGTTGAATGGTCAAGTAAGAAGACTGGCCACCTCTATGTCTGTGAGCTCCAAGTCCATTACGATGAGACATACGAGAGTTGGAAGCCATTATGCTCTTAGTCTGAGCCTCTGGAGTATCCCAATGGAGGCACATGTAATCCCAAAGTTTCTCACCAATCCAGGTTGGCCTGACCCCCTTCTTCTTAGCCTGACTCACAATTCTCCTCATCCGCTTTGTCGCAATCTTGTTGAAATGAGACCTAACAAGCTCAGTGATCCCTAACTCCCAATTGTACTTGCTCTACACAGTCAAATACATAGTTAATCATCTATAATTGTAACATAATTGGAACACAAAGCAGAAAAGATTTACCGCAAAAGTTCTGAAATATCTTTCTTGCTTGTCGATAGGTGTGACAGTCCAGCTATAGAAAGGTCCATCAAACTTGTGACGAAAGATTCCAGCGATGACACGAGTAAGTTTGCCTTTGTCTCGAGTAAACCTAGCAAAAAGATATAAACATAGGTTAAGAAACTAATTAAACAACTTAGCTAGCAGATACATCGATGCAAACTAGCAAATAAACCAGTTAACAAGAATGAGAAAATGATGCAAACTAAAACAAACCAATACAATGATGAACACATATAAACTACACATTTACAAAAAAAACACATAGTGATTGAAATCAACTTACCAAATACTCTTTCCGACTGTGGGAACGTGACTGAGAAGAGGCAGAGTTTGGCGACCTGGAAGAGCCAAAACGTCATCCAAAAGCTGCTGGTAGTCTTGCCCTTCTGGTTCCTGCTGAACAACATGTTCGTACTGAACTTCCATGTCTTCAACCTCGTCATCACCACCTTCCTCATCATCTTCCTCATCCTCATCTTCCATCTCAATCTCCCGACTACCTGGTTGGAGATTGAGATTGAGTTCTGGAGATAGACGAAACGATGGAGTAGGAGCCCAGTTTGATAGAGGAGGGTACTGAAGTGGAACATCCCTAGTCCGAGAGACTGAGACAGTCCCTTGAGACGTCGGCGTACCCTGAGAAGGAGTCGTATGCTGACGGTTGGAGTTACTTGAAGAAGTCTGACAACTTAGATGCCTACCTCGTCTGGGTGGTGAAGCTGCGTCATTGTCTTGTCCGGTTAATTTTGCTCCACGAGCCACCGCGAGTCTTTTAGTACCATCGGCAGGAGCAAGATCCTTGTCTTGAGTCTTTGAGATAGTGTGAGAACCACCAGCTACAGCAGGACGCTTCCCATCTGCTTTTGACAGTGGCGGAGAACCACCGTCTGCAGCAGTACGCTTCCCATCAGCCTTTGAGAGTGGTGGAGAACCACCATCTGCAGCTGTAGGCTTCCCAGCAGCCTTTGAGAGCTTCAGATAACCACCGCGTGTAGCAGGACGCTTCCCATCATCCTTTGCGCCTGTACGAGAACCACCGCCACTAGTAGGACCCTTTGAGGGTTTCTGAGAACCACCGCCTCTTCCACCGCCACCTCCGCCTCTTCCACCGCCTCCTCCGGTTCCCTGACGTCGCCCTCGTGGAGCCCCTATTCTTGTTGTCGGCATCAAATAAGTCGTTCGATTTGGTTTAGGGTTAAGATGTCGGTTAGGGTTTCGATAAACTAGAGAATCGAATGATTGAAAGAGAGAGATGAAGATTAGTGGTTGTGTTTGAAAAAGGAGAGAATCGGAGGCTTAGAGTTTCAGAGATGAAGAATCGGAGCGATTTCTTGACTGAGGGATCGAATCGAACCGATGATTCGATACAGAGAGATGAAGAAGAAACGATTACGAGATACTCGAAGAAAGAAAGAAAGATTTTGTGGAGAAATCGGAAGATTCGATGAAAGAGTCGAATCGGGTAGAGGAGAAGAGATAAAAAGAAATTCTAGGGTTTGTACGAAATGAATTTGGGAATTAGTCTGATTTCCTTTTGTTTTCTGTGTAGTCACTAATTCGTCACTAAGACGTGGGAAACCATTTGCAGACTTTAAGCCCAAAATTTTTGTTCGGTAGGCCCATAAATTCGTCACAAGTGAGTCACAAAGTAGTGGATATTTTGTGACTAATTTGTCACACAGTGTTAGTAGTAGCAAATGAAACCCTAAACCCTAAATATTTGTACCAAAGACTTTGGTCCATTAAAGCTCCAAATAATTTCAAATGCATTCCTTGATTGTCTGTTTTATTGTATCCATCAAAATAGTAGTAATCATATATTTTGGGAAACAACACAAAATTATCAAATCTTAGATTAAAATTATAAGTGTTTCATTTCAATTCACTTGTGGAGTTAGAAAATGAATTTTGGTTTTTGAAAAGCCTTAAAATAAATTTACTATTAACATTTGAGTTTATATACATTGTAAATACGAAACAAATTACAAAGAAACTTACAATGTATTGATTTAAATGCAAAACTTAAAACAGAGCATGGGTAATCAGTTGCAAAGTAGTCACAATATTTTTGTGCATCGTAAATTAGTCACAAAGTAGTGGCTATTTTGTGACTAATTTGTCACACAGTATTAGTAGTAGCAAATGAAACCCTAAACCCTAAACATTTGGACCAAAGACTTTGGTCCATTAAAACTCCAAATAGTTTCAAATGCATTCCTTGATTGTCTGTTTTATTTTATCCATCAAAGTAGTAGTAATCATATATTTTGGGAAACAAAACAAAATTATCAAATCTTAGATTAAAATTATAAGTGTTTAATTTCAATTCACTTGCGGAGTTAGAAAATGAATTTTGGTTTTTGAAAAACCTTAAAATAAATTTACTATTAACATTTGAGTTTATATACATTGTAAATTCGAAACAAAGTACAAAGAAACTTACAATGTATTGATTTAAATGCAAAACTTAAAACAGAGCGTGGGTAATCAGTTGCAAAGTAGTCACAATATTTTTGTGCGTCGTAAATTAGTCACAAAGTAGTGGCTATACGTGAATCAATTTTTAAAAAAAACAAAAAAGTGTGGTTTAAGTAGGTTCGAACCCGGATACCTATGCGTGTATGGTAAGTGTCAAACCGTTGTGCCATTGTGTTCAATCGGTATATGGATACATTAAACTTTATATATACGTGAATCAATTTAAAAAAAAAAACAAAAAGTGTGGTTCAAGTAGGTTCGAACCCAAAAAAATACAAGATTGGTTTCCTTGGTTAAAATCAGTATTCTGATAGCTTAACAAATTAAATTACCGAAATTGTAAAATACAATCACAGAAATATATTACATAATTTTTTTAAAAATCGTGAAAATAACTTAACACACTTGGAAAATAACGACCTCTAACACAATCACACAAATATGTTACATATAATTTTAAATCCCGATTCAAACTTCATTGTCATCGTCTGAAGATGATAAATTACATTGAAACTCATCTTTTGGATCATCGTCTCCAATCTCAAAATCGATGTCTTCCAATGGTTGTGCGCGATCAACTAAAGAATCGACATTGATTTCATCAACGGTAGACGTTAATCCCTCATCGTAAGTTTGTTGCAAAATAACGACCTCTTTCTCGTTATACTTCCCTTGAATACGACTTCATGGATTTACTTTCAAAACAGATTGCCATACTTTCCGAGGACGTTTCGTATTTGGTTATGTCAAATAACACACCTGATCAGCTTGGGATCCTGAAATTAATTAATTATTTGATTAATAAAAAGACACAAACAAATATATATATATAATCAATCATTTGGATGATGAAAACATACCCAATATGTATGGTTCGTAGTTTGGATATTTTCCGGTTTTAAGGACGTCGACAACACCTACCGAGCTATTTCTCGTCCCTATGTGAGGAGTAGGGTCCAACCATTTACATTGGAAAAGTATGATCTTCAAATTCAGCGATCCGGGATATGTGAGCTCGATAATCTTTTCTACGGTTCCATTGTAATCATCTTCCACAGACGCTTCAAAATAATTTTGCCCTCTAACACATACCCCATAATTCATTGTTTTCCTATCTTTTCCGTGGTCCTCGGTGTGAAACATATACCCCCTCGTAAAATACATGGGCCATTCAGTTGCCTTGTTTAGAGGACCGTCGACTACATCGTAAACACATAGTGGAAAATGTTGTCCATGTCTCGTTGCATTCACCTGCATCGATCGATTGATAAAGTTTTCCAATCCTTGATATGCGTAAGAAGAATTTAACAATTAACTCATAGAAAGTACATACATATTGGTAGATCCACGTGTGAAATTCATCATCTATTTTCGCTCTGACCTCCTCATCAGTTAGGTCTGAATTTTCCAATCGAATATGTGCATCGACCATGCTGTGTTGCCAAAACACGACTAAAATGTAAGGATGGAAAATTATATAAATATGTTATACATCATTGTGGGATGAATCACAATTACCTCTCAAACTGCCGGAAATACTCACAATTACGCAAAACATACGCATGGACGCTCTTATATTCCTTATCTCTGAACCACAAATCACTACTTTGGCCACTTAGACGACCCACTTCCTTAAATATATCTGGTACATCTACATTGTATACGGGCACTTCACCTTCGTCTTACCGAGAAGCCCTAAAAACATTACCATGTCTTGTAAAGTTATTGGAAGAGAAGCATATATAAGTAACAAACAAGTGAATGTAAATTAATAATTACCTTCTTCTTCTAGCTGTAGATATTTGTGGCGGAAAGTAGTGTTCTGAGAAGTAAGATATCTCCTCCTTCATGTACGCATGCACGATGGATGCCGCGGGATATCTTTTGTTCTTCGCTAAGCGTTTCAAATGTCCAAAAAATCTTTCAAACGGATACATCCATCTGTATTGCAGTGGACCGCCAAGTTGTGCTTCGTATGGTAAGTGGATAGGAAGGTGCTCCATCACATCAAAGAAAGACGGTGGAAAGATTTTTTCCAAATTACAGATAATCATCACAATGTTTTCCTTCAAAACTAGGAGGCGGCTTTTATCCAATGATCTACTACTTAGATCACGGAAAAAGGCTCCAAGTGCTGCAGTTCAATTTCTTTAAATAAGTCCAACATTTAAATCATTATCCAATACCAATTAATATAATGATGATTGTAATGTAAATATACCTGATATTGCTTGGTGAACATTACGCGGGAGAAGTTCTGCAAATATGAAGGGAAACAAACGTTCCATAAAAACATGGGCGTCATGACTTTTCATTCCTGAAAACTTTCCACCTTTGATGTCTGCACAACTTGCTAAATCTGACACATATCCATCTGGAAACTTAACTTCATTTTTGACCCACTGTAGTAAGGTAGCTTTTGCTTTTGCTGTTAGTCTCCAAATCGGAAATGGGGCGTTCCCACGAGCGTCAAGATGCAGTTCCTTCCGAGCACAGAACGTTGCGACATCTACTCTTGACTTTATATTGTCTTTCGATCTGTCTTTGACATTCATAACAGTATACATGATGTTATCTTCAACATTCTTCTCGATATGCATCACATCCAAACAGCTTCGTAGATTCAGATCAACCCAGTACGGAAGCTCCCAAAATATGCTTTCTTTATACCAGTTGTGGCAATTCCCATAACCGCCAGGTTTAGTCTTGAAACGACCCGACCCGTTTTTTTTTTTTTTAAAACAATAAGCTCTTAGTCTCAGACTAGCATTCCCATAAATGCTTGTCCTCCACAACCAAGCCACACAAACAAACAATCAACAGCGGATAACAACCAATTAAACCATAAATCAATTCCATTAAAACTAAACCAGTTCAACTCAAATTCCAATACAATAAAACCAGCAACCTAGCGGAGTTCTAAACAGAAATGGAAACCATAACAAAAATCACACAGCAACACCCAACACGAGACCCTAGATCATCTCCCTCTTCGTTGCCATGATTCCACGATCACAATTTGCCTTTACCTGCACCACATGGTTAAAAGAGATGCGTGAGTATTATCACAAATACCCAGTGAGACGGTCCTCCCATCTACGACTGCGCACACAGGCGCGATGGATCCGCTCAGGCAAACACGCATCAAACAATACACAAAACAAACACAACAACACGGCTCAACCACAGCCCAACAGGCAGCCTGTCGATCGACAGTACCACTAGGTGTCGATCGACAGCCCTGTTCACACCTGTCGATCGACACACCCACGGTGCCTGTCGATCGACAGCTCAACTGGACCCTGTCGATCGACACAACCTCTAGGTGTCGATCGACAGCTCCTCGATCACCTGTCGATCGACACAACCTCTAGGTGTCGATCGACAGCCTCGTGTGACCCTGTCGATCGACACACCCTAGGGCTGTCGATCGACAGGTCGTCGCAGATTCATAGGAGATCGATCAATTATCCTCTCGGATCGATTCCTCCTCTGCGATAACACGAAACCTGCACAACAAACACAATCCAACAATCCATACCCCACAAAACACACAGAAACAACATCAATCATCACAATCAATCAGTTTTAACCTACCACCATACAACCCTAACGAATCCACCGGCCCAGAAGCCATGGTCACGCACTCACCTTAGATTTTCGGTTAGATTCTGGTAGAATTGAGGCTAGACACGAATTCAGCAACAACCACCACCAAATTCCACCTCAAATCGATCAAGAACGAAACCCTAATCACAAACTATCAAGAACAAGAGAAACTCCTCTCAAACTCTCTGTTTCTGATTTTTGGGACTTTGGTTCGCTCAAATGCGGCCAAAAACTCTTAAATACGAAGCCCTAGGGTTTACCCAAACCGGCCCGGTCCAATCGAACAACTTAAATCGAACCAGAAAACCAGCCAATTCGAGCACCTGTCGATCGACAACCACTAGGTGTGTCGATCGACAGCCCTTAAGAGCCCTGTCGATCGACAGACACTACGTGTGTCGATCGACAGCCCCTCCATTTTCCTAAAAAAATGGTTCACGGGCGTCACAATTCTCCCCCACTAAAACCGGATTCGTCCTCGAATCCTCTAACACTAACCACCAAACTATCCTGGCCTAACCCGCCAGCCACACCGGAGACTACATCTCCCAGACCTTTCCGAGGTTCACATCCGTCCTATGCACATAGACCCGTCTCAGACATTGATTGCCCATAGCTCATAACCACCATCTAGCTTCGGGATCGTCACCCCTCAGCTCTAGGTGTCTAGTACCAACCCACCTCAGTCCGCGCAGTCCTGACGGTGTTTGATACTCAATCATCCCCACACACCTCAATCCATCAAGACACACAGTCTATCAAGCTCTCGGTATGCAGAGATCTGCCAGAGGTCGCAACCTCCCAAACTATCCCCATACCCTCACGATCTCAGTCCGCGCAGTCCTGACGAACGATCGGTATGCGGGGAACCCACTGCCCCCCGGAGAGACGCATCTCTCAAGATCTGCCAAGAAAGACCGAGGTCTAACTCTGAGCTACGCAATCAATTCCTAACGTCTATATTGCACCTCTGACCGGAACTACCTCCTAAGGTCTCACATGATATTCCCCTCCCGGAATACCATCACAATCGTGATCATCACAGATCACCCGGACCGTCCCTCACCCCGGATGTCCCTGCAGAGTCTCTCCCGGAACTAGACAATTCTAACAACCGTAAAACTTCTATTCCGAGACTCTCACACACACACACACACAACCCGCTAGAGTCCCCACCGAAACTGGCAAGTTCTATCCGCAATAAAACTTCCATTTCGGGGTTCTCTAACCACAAACACATGACTCGCAAGCCAAACACATAAGAAAAACACTTTCTTATTCACTGGAAAAATGTCATAATCATTTCACTTTAATGAAAATACAAAAAATCCACAACCAAAAACCTCACCACACACGGTGATCACAACACAAAAACTGAAACTGGAAACCGCAAAGAAAACGAATTCACTCTTCTGCTTGCTTCTCGAACCACTTCTTGAACTTCGTTTTCATCTTTGCCTCTGGTTCCCAAGTCTCCTCCTGAATACCGTCACAGTCCCACAAGACTCTCAACAACGGCACTCTCTTCCGGCGCAGAACCTTGATACTTCTCTCAAGAATCCTAACCGGCCTCATCCCAACAGTCAGATTTGGCTGAAGATCTGCGGGAATCGTCACTGCTACCTCCTCAGAAGCATGCAAGCATCTCCTGAGTTTCGAAACGTGAAACACATCATGGAATTTCTCCATAATCGGAGGCAGCTCCAACCGATAAGCAACTGGTCCCACACGTTCCACAACCCGGAACGGACCCATGTACCTCGTACTCAGCTTATCCTCGGATATGGACCTATTCAGACCCCGCATCATCGCCATCTTGAGATACACTCGTTCTCCGACTGCAAACTCCAACTCTTTCCTTCTCCTATCGGCATAACTCTTCTGCCGATCCTGAGCCTCTTTCATGTTCAGCTTCACAACACGGATCTTCTCCGTCGTCTCCTGAACAAAATCAGCCCCAAAGATGCTCCTCTCCCCCACTTGGGTAAAACAAAGCGGAGTACGACATGGCCTCCCATACAACGCCTCAAAAGGAGCCATTCCGATACTCGCCTGAAAACTGTTGTTATATGCGAACTCCACCAAACTCAAGTGATCCGCCCAATGACCACCCCAATCTAGCACGCACATCCTCAACAGATCTTCCAGTGTCTGAATCGTCCTTTCGGACTGCCCATCCGTCTGCGGATGATTAGCTGTACTCATGTGCACCTTAGTGCCCATCTCAGCCTGAAAAGCTCTCCAGAACACTGAAGCAAACCTCGGATCTCGATCCGACACAATACTCGCTGGCACTCCATGCAACCTCACAATTTCCTTCACATACTTCTTAGCCAAGACCTCCGCTCCGTCTGTCTTCTTAATGGCCAGAAAATGTGCTGACTTAGTCAGACGATCCACAATCACCCAAATCGCGTCATAGGTCCGAGAAACCGGCAACCCTACCACGAAATCCATAGTGATCATGTCCCACTTCCACTCTGGAATGGGTAAACTCTGCAATAAGCCACTAGGAACTTGGTGCTCAGCCTTCACCAACTGACACACATTGCAAGCTGCAACCCAATCTGCCACATCTCTCTTCATCCCGACCCAATGATAGTACCTCTTCAGATCCCTATACATCTTAGTCGCTCCCGGATGAATCGAAAACTTACTCGCATGAGCTTCTCTCAGAATTTCCTGCCTCAAGTCCTCATCCTTAGGAACACAGACTCGTCCATGCACTAAGATAGTCCCGTTAGCAGAAACCTGATATTCGGAACCAGTAGCCTTGGAGAGATCTAACAACACCGGATCCTGCTCCTGAGCTACTCGAATCCTGCTCAATAGATCCGCCTGATCTGCCGCCGCTAACCCCAACGGTTCCTCTGAAGTAACACATAACCTCAAAGTACTAAGTACACTCACCAGACTCTCCACATCCCGCTCCTGAGATGAATCATACCTTCTCCGACTAAGAGCATCTGCTACAGTGTTAGCCTTACCCGGATGGTAAACAATGTCCAAGTCGTAATCAGCCAACAACTCTGACCATCGCCTCTGTCGTACATTCAAATTCTGCTGAGTAAAAATGTACTTCAGATTATGATGATCAGTGAACACCTGAACTCTGCCACCATACAAGTAAGACCTCCAGATTTTGAACGCGAAGATCACTGCAGCCAGTTCTAAGTCATGAACAGGATAATTGCCTTCGTGCTTCCTCAACTGCCTTGAAGCATAAGCAATCACCTTACCCTGCTGCATCAGCACACAACCCAAGCCAACTCCCGAAGCATCTGTGTACACCACATAAGGCTCACCCGGTTCAGGCAACGCCAATACTGGTGTACTAGTCAACATCGTCTTCAGCTTCGCGAAACTCAACTCACACTCAGCCGACCACACAAAAGGAACATCCTTTCCCGTCAGCTTCGTCATAGACTGAGCCATACTCGCAAAACCTTTGACGAATCTCCGATAATAGCCTGCCAACCCAAGAAAACTCCTGATCTCAGTTGCATTCCTCGGCCTAGGCCAATCTCGGATAGACTCAATCTTTGCCGGATCCACAGAAACTCCTTCTGCAGAAACGATGTGACCTAAAAATCCCATCTCTCTCTGCCAGAAACTGCACTTACTCAACTTCGCAAACAGCTTCTGTTCCCGCAACTTCTCCAGAACTCTCCTCAAATGAACCTCATGTTCCTCCAGACTCTTCGAATAGACCAGAATATCGTCGATAAAAATGATTACAAACTCATCCAGATACTCCTGGAAAACTCCGTTCATCAACCTCATAAACGCCGCAGGTGCATTCGTTAACCCGAATGGCATCACTACAAACTCAAAATGCCCATACCGAGTCCTGAAAGCCGTCTTCCGAACATCTGCTTCGTCGATCGGAATCTGGTGGTAACCGGATGCCAAGTCAACCTTAGAAAACCAAGTAGCCCCTCTCAACTGATCTAACAACTCATCAATTCTCGG
Source organism: Arabis alpina (assembly GCA_900128785.1). NCBI lineage: Eukaryota > Viridiplantae > Streptophyta > Magnoliopsida > Brassicales > Brassicaceae > Arabis > Arabis alpina. The sequence continues at coordinate 16,356,581 of LT669794.1, read as the reverse complement.
AAGAGGATACTTGTTCTTCACAGTGACTCGGTTAAGACCTCGATAATCGATGCACAACCGGAAACTACCGTCTTTCTTCTTCACAAACAACACCGGCGCTCCCCACGGTGAAGTACTTGGTCGAATAAACCCCTTCTCCAATAAGTCCTCCAACTGCTTCTTCAATTCCGCCAACTCTGCTGGAGCCATCCGGTAAGGCGCCTTAGACAACGGTGTCGTTCCGGGTTCTAACTCAATCGTGAAAGGATCCGACCGAGATGGCGGTAATCCCTGCAACGACTGAAAGACATCTTCGAAATCCCGAGCGACCCGAATATCTCTCAGAGCAACCCCACCAACAGCTTCCGGCATTACAATCGTGGCCAAGTAAGCCTCGCAACCCCTCTCAATCATCGCCTCAGCTTGAACAAGGGAGATCACAAGACTACCTGAAGTCGGTCTCACTCCTTGATAAACCAACCTGCCACCTTCACGTTCAAATACCACTCGACCCCGGTGACAATCCAGATGGACTCTGTACCGATTCAACCAATCCATACCAAGGATAACATCGTACAGTTCCACCGGACTAATCACTAAGTCAGCTGGCATCAACTCTCCCGCTACCAGAATATCGACCTCCTTTGCCCGGCCATGCGTAGCTAGAAATTCACCTCCAGCAACCATAACCGGTCCAGTCCGCTCACCAGCGTCACTCCGGATACCACTTCTCTCAGCATGGTCCGGAGTAATGAAGCAATTCGATGCTCCCGAATCAAACAACACGTGGGATTCACACCCACCTACAAACAAGGTTCCTACACAATTCCCAAGTGCTAAGCAACCTAACTTTCTATCACAGGCAAACAATCTAACACAAGCACTAAGCAATTCTACACTACTGAATTCACAAAGTCTAAATTAGAAAGTTACCTGTGATCGGTCTAGAGCTCGGTTCTCCCGGCGCTGCTATAGCCGGCGGACGCTCCATCGCCGCGATCTGATCCAAGGGCTGCACCGGCCCATACTGAGCTACTGGCTGGACCACTGCCACTGCCAACGGCTGCAACTTCGGACAGTTCGGTCTGATGTGCCCCGACTCACCACACTGATAGCACGTCCGAACCCCTCGAACCTCACTCCGCTTCGGGCAACTCGCCCTCTGGTGGTCTAGACTCCCACAAATGTAACAGCCTCGGCCACCTTGGCCCGATCCCGAAGTACCTTCCCACCTCCTCTTCTGCCCTTGCGCAGGCTTGCCGCCTTTGCCAGGACCTGCCTGCTGCACCTGCGGCTGCTGAGGCCTCCGAGGCTGAACAGCTGGAACTACAATCGCAGCCTGCTCCCTCAGATCCTCCTCGATCTGTGCAGCCACCTCTACCAACTCCACTCTGCTCGCGAACCTGATGCCTCTGCACCGAGTCCGCAAATCCGGTCGAAGTCCTCGCAAGAACCTCCGAACCTGAGCCTGCTCATCCTCAAAGCTCCTACCAGCATAACCCAGGAGTCTGTTAAACTCCACGTCATACTCCCGCACCGATCTCGTGCCCTGAGTCAAGTCCAAGAACCTCGCCTCTAAACGATCCAACGCCTCCTGAGGAAAGAACTTGGAGTTGAACTCCGTCACAAAATCTGACCACGCCATCGCAGTCCCGGCCCATCTAGCCGCCACACTCCTCCACCAGAGATGTGCATCACCGTCCAAATAATGGACCGCCAAATCAATCTTGTATCCCTCGGGACACCTAATCGAACGAAAGTTCCGCTCCACTCTCATCCGCCACTCATCAGCCTCCTCAGGCTTCACACTACCCGCAAAAGAACCCGTACCGATCCTCTGCATCTGCTCCATCATACGGATATATGACGGAACCTCCTCAGCAACCGCAGCCCTCGGCTGCACCTCTGCCACTCGTGGCAACTCTGGAGCCTGCACTGGTACCGCACCCGGTAACCGCTCCAACAACTGACTCAGCAGATCAGCCAGACGGTCATCTCTAGCTTGGGCTACACCCGCGGCCGCAACCGCACCCACAGCTGGAACAGCACCACCAGCACCACCAGCCTCAACAGGACCCAAACCAGCCCCTACAGGACCCACACTGGCCCCCACACTGGCAGTCACACTGGCAGTCTGCCCATCATGCACCGACTGCTGACCTGCCGCAGGCCCATGCGCGGAACTCTGAACCTCACTCACGACTGGCTCCTCAACGAGTCCGCGACCTCGGCCTCGGCCCCCACGACCACGTCCTCTAGTAGCTCTAGCCATCTCACTGCATTCACAAGCAGCCTAACTAAGCACTAGAAAGACTCAAAACACAACAATCAACACTTACCGTGGAATCTCTTTGAAGGCTCGAAGGAAGATGATCTAGAACCCCCAAACTCACAGAATTGTCAATTTAACCAAATTACAATCCTAGCAGTTCTAGCCCGTCCTAAAACCGTAAGGGCTCTGATACCAAACTGAAACGACCCGACCCGTTTTTTTTTTTTTAAAACAATAAGCTCTTAGTCTCAGACTAGCATTCCCATAAATGCTTGTCCTCCACAACCAAGCCACACAAACAAACAATCAACAGCGGATAACAACCAATTAAACCATAAATCAATTCCATTAAAACCAAACCAGTTCAACTCAAATTCCAATACAATAAAACCAGCAACCTAGCGGAGTTCTAAACAGAAATGGAAACCATAACAAAAATCACACAGCAACACCCAACACGAGACCCTAGATCATCTCCCTCTTCGTTGCCATGATTCCACGATCACAATTTGCCTTTACCTGCACCACATGGTTAAAAGAGATGCGTGAGTATTATCACAAATACCCAGTGAGACGGTCCTCCCATCTACGACTGCGCACACAGGCGCGATGGATCCGCTCAGGCAAACACGCATCAAACAATACACAAAACAAACACAACAACACGGCTCAACCACAGCCCAACAGGCAGCCTGTCGATCGACACTACCACTAGGTGTCGATCGACAGCCCTGTTCACACCTGTCGATCGACACACCCACGGTGCCTGTCGATCGACAGCTCAACTGGACCCTGTCGATCGACACAACCTCTAGGTGTCGATCGACAGCTCCTCGATCACCTGTCGATCGACACAACCTCTAGGTGTCGATCGACAGCCTCGTGTGACCCTGTCGATCGACACACCCTAGGGCTGTCGATCGACAGGTCGTCGCAGATTCATAGGAGATCGATCAATTATCCTCTCGGATCGATTCCTCCTCTGCGATAACACGAAACCTGCACAACAAACACAATCCAACAATCCATACACCACAAAACACACAGAAACAACATCAATCATCACAATCAATCAGTTTTAACCTACCACCATACAACCCTAACGAATCCACCGGCCCAGAAGCCATGGTCACGCACTCACCTTAGATTTTCGGTTAGATTCTGGTAGAATTGAGGCTAGACACGAATTCAGCAACAACCACCACGAAATTCCACCTCAAATCGATCAAGAACGAAACCCTAATCACAAACTATCAGGAACAAGAGAAACTCCTCTCAAACTCTCTGTTTCTGATTTTTGGGACTTTGGTTCGCTCAAATGCGGCCAAAAACTCTTAAATACGAAGCCCTAGGGTTTACCCAAACCGGCCCGGTCCAATCGAACAACTTAAATCGAACCAGAAAACCAGCCAATTCGAGCACCTGTCGATCGACAACCACTAGGTGTGTCGATCGACAGCCCTTAAGAGCCCTGTCGATCGACAGACACTACGTGTGTCGATCGACAGCCCCTCCATTTTCCTAAAAAAATGGTTCACGGGCGTCACAAGTCTCATGCTCATTTCCGCCGCATTCTGATGTTTTAGGTGCCCCGGTATTTAGTATACGCTGGTATACTTGTTCACCCATCAACGTTGCAGGTGGACACTCGTCCAAGGCGCTCTTTCCCTTAAGAAAATTAACTTTATTCTTTCGTAATGGATGATTGTCTGGTAGAAATCTTCTATGATTGTCATACCAACACGTCTTCCTACCAGTCGGCAAGTAGAAAGCATTTGTATCACTCATACAAAGTGGACATGCTAAATTTCCATGTGTCGTCCATCCCGATAACATCTCATACGCCGGAAAATCACTTATTGTCCATAGGAGAACAACTTTGATGTTGAAGTTTTGATTTAACGACACATCATACGCCTCAACTCCATGATTCCATAAGTCCTTTAACTCCTCAATCAATGGTTGGAGAAAAACATCAAGACTTCCTCGTGGATGATTTGGTCCGGAATTCAAAATCGTCAAAAACAGATACTCCCTTTTCATCGCCATATCCAGAGGCAAGTTGTACGGTGTCATGATCAATGGCCACAATGAATGGTTTTTGGACATTCCAAAAGGATTGAAACCGTTGGTGCATAATCCCAAATACACGTTTCGCGTTTCCTCCGCAAATTGTGGATGTATTTGATTGAAATTTGGCCACTCTTCCGCATTAAATGGGTGAACCATTTTTCCATCTTCTGTCTGGTGCTCAGCATGCCACCTCATCGACGCTGCAGTCCTCTCGGATTGGTACATCCTCTTTAATCTTTCAGTGATGGGTAGATACCACATCTTGCTGACCGGTATTTTAGTACGCCCCCGACTTGCCTTGTATCTCGGTTTTTCACAAAACCTACAATGGTCCAACTGCGCATCATCTTTCCAAAAGAGCATACAATTATCTACACATACATCATATGTATGGAATGGCAATCCTAGCTTCCGCATCAACATTTCCGTCTCATAGAAAGAACCAGTTGCATTATTAGGCTCCGACAAATACTCTGTCATCATTTCTGCCACTGAATCCATGCAAACTTCAGCTAAATTGTAATCTGCCTTGATATTCATCTGCCGAGCTGCTAATGATAACTGCGAGAGACCTTCACGACAACCATCATACAATGGCGTATTTGCTGCAACTAACATGTCGTAGAACTGTTTCGCGTCATGGGTAGGTTCTGCATAAACATGATCATTTCTACTTTGATCTTGTTCATGGTGATAATCAGTAAATGGCACCGAACCATGAAATGCATCATGAACCATTTCACCATAAACATTTGCGCCATCGTAATTAAACTCTTCATTACCACCACTAAAATCAGCATTTTCATAATAGCTACTGCTTCCTCCGCCATCGTAATTTGTTTCTTGGTTACCGCTACTAAAATCAGCATTCCCATAATAGCTACTACTACCTACCCCAGCCCCAGTTACATCGTAATCTTCACCGTGTGCCGTCCAAACATAATAGTTTTCCATGAAACCTCTACTATGTAAATGGTACCGAACAGTTTTAGCTTCTTTAAAACCGTTATCATTTTTACACTTTGCAGAAGGGCAGTATAACATACCTCCACCTGTAACTTACGAATACTGGGTAGATGCGAACTCCAAGAAATGTTGTACCCCCACCAAAAATTCATCTGCGATATTATTTGTGCGAGGATCAATTCGGTTGTACATCCACTCTCGATTAGAATTAAACATAATTTTTGGGTTTTTTTCGGGTTTGTGGGTTTTTTCGTGATTTTGAAATTTTCCTCTTTTTTTTGGTTTTGTTTTCTCGGTTTTTTGGTTTTTTTGGGTTTTGTTTTATCGGATTTTTTGGTTTTTTTGGATTTTTTCTTCTTCTGATTTTAGGAGAGAGAGAGAGGTTTGTTAGGAATGGATAAAGAGAGGTGTGTTGTAAATGGAGAGGGAGAGGTGCGTTGCTTATATAGAAAAAAATTAGTCACCACTTTGTGACTCCTAAAAAGCAGTCACAAATTTGTGACACTTCTGTGACGATTTAGTGACGCTTTAGCGACTACTTGAAGGAGTCACAAAAATTAGTTTACTCACCAACCAACCGCATTAATCACGTGTCCACCCACTTGACTTCATTGCCGACATAGCTACCGACATAAATATTTGTGACTGATTTGTGACACTTTCATACAGGCAGTGGTCGCAAATTTGTGACTAACTTGTGATTACCCTTAGTGACCACCGCAGTGTGATGTGTGTCAAATTGTATTTGTACCTAGACTTAGCTAACAACACACTCTAGTTGTTGTAGCATAGCATAGGGTCGAACCAAGGGAGATTAGAATAGCTATACTAAGAATCCAAGCAATCGAATAAGCTAAGCAATTCAAGATTTAGATTTCGATTATAAAAGTCCTAACAATGCAATAAAACTAAGCAAGTGATAATGAAAATGAAAGATGAACAAGACTAGATAACTAAACTGAACAATGCTAAAGCAAACCATGATCAAGCTTAAACAAAATCAAATGCAAAAATCAACCAAAAAGTCAATGATCTAAAAACTTGTTCAAATATGGAAATGTATGGGCTTTGGGCAAAGCAATGGACTTGAGGTGACTAATAACTAACTAGTGATGCTAGGACTAACAATTCTAACTTAATTCTATAACATGAATCACTAAAATAGACTAATCCACTTCCATGATAATAATCCATTCATTAATCATTCAATTAGACCAATTTTCCAATTGCAATTAAATGACTAACAATCATTAAACTCAATTTCATAAAGTCACTAATTACCTTAAACATCAACTTCCATTGGTTAAGAATAAAAAGCAAGATTAAGATTGGCCTAGACATTTCATCGAACACCTTCCGGGCATAAAATATCCATGATCTAGATGTAGAGTGATCAAGTCTAATCTAGCATTAAACACACCTTAATCTTTAGAAATCATAAGAATCTATCCCTAGACATCACTAATCATTCATTAATCACCTCTAATCTACTAAGCCCAAAAACCCATAAAGAAAGTACTCACTACTCATGATACTAAACATAACCAGAATCATAAATAAAGACATAATCATAAAAGCAAATGATAATAAATTGAGATACTTTAATAAATATAAAAACTAGCAAAGATCCAATCACAAATCATAAGAAAATAGGTTTGAAGCATGAAAAGAGAAAGTCTAATCAAACTTCGGTTTTCTTGTGTCTAAAAAGCATATTTATAGTCAATAAAATCGGAACCGGGTCGACCCGGGACAAACCGGGTCGGATCATAAAGATTTGGATTCGAGAAGGCCCATATTGAGGGCCGGACCTCAATATCAAGCCACCATATTGTCTCTGTTTTTTTAACACATCTTCTTCATTTCTTAGACATCAAATTGACTCCTTACACCAACTTGTGCCACCTTCATATCTTTTTGAATTCCTATTGTTTTGCATCCAAATAGGCTCCATGTTGACTCATTGAGAAATCACTATCTCCAAACCTATAAACACACAAAAGAGATGCAAATGTCCCTAAAAATGCCTAAATGACATGCGAATATGGAATAGAAACACCATGAAATGAGATTTAAATACGGTAAATCATGAATATATCAACTCCCCCGGACTTGCCTTTTGCTTGTCCTCAAGCAAACAAAGCAAAAGAAGCCAAGAGAAGAGGTTTGAAAGCGGGAGCTAAAATCAAAAAGAGACACTAAAGAGTTCAACATGATGTCCTAAAGAAAATTAAATCGATGCACAACAAATTCTACTTAAGAAAACGTTTCCATACTCATCGCAAGTCAATCTTTTACTCTAAATCCCGAGACTCAAAAGAACTCTCATCATCAACTAGCTACTCAACTCTTTAACATTCATTAAGGTGTTTGGTGCGGTCTCACAATTGGAAGTTGAATCAATACCATTTGGCTAGGTAGAAAAGGCTTGAAAAATGATGTAAAGAGAAGGTTTAAAATCTTTTTGGTGGCTAACTCTCAAAATAGAAGTGCCACATTATGCAAAAGCAAGAAAGAAAAGAAGCAATTGATGCATACAAGGCTAAGAATCCAATGTTCTACCCATTAACCTCTTGTTGCACTCTCAATTTTCCCTCTTCTTCACTTCTCAAGTATAACCACTAGCCCTCTTTGGCCAAATCTTTATATCAAACCATACTCTTTTCTTTCCTTTTTAATTCAAGACCTAAGGAGTTCTCTTTTGATTTAACTAGCTCTTTCTTTTCATTTTTTCTAGCTTAGCATCTCTAACACATACTTTTCTTCTTTTTCTTTTTTTACTTTTGATTTAATCCAAGAGAATGCTAAGCTAATCATTTAATTTTAACAACTAATTAGAGCTAAACGGTATTTCTTTATTTATAAATCCTCCATAGACTTGGTTTCCTTTTATTTCCTTTCTTTTACACTTAGCCACAAACCCTAAAGATATATCATCAAAATACTAACCATTTTGGTTTCATTCCCCACCTAAGGCTAGTCTTAAACACAAGAAACTAGCCTATTGGAAGCTTTGCCTTGCCGCTTATAATACTTGCAAGATTTTACCAATGCAACACCAAGAAAAGGCCTCACTCAAAGAACATATGCAAGGGCTTGAATGAAATGGTTCGGGTTTAAAGGTGTGGTACCATTCTTATCCAAAAGATGAACTTGGATCGGAATGGCCATTCAAATCAAGAAGAGAGTGGTAAAAATGAGGTAAACATGATTTGAATGTCAAGTGTTTATCCATAGTTATGATTCAAAATCCAAAAGTGAGAGAAATTAATTCATTAAAGTTCAAATAAATAGAGTCGAGGCTAGATCAAACAAGTTTCAATTGAGTAGGGACTTTCAAAGTGAGAGATCCAAGTATGGTTAGTTCTCTACTTCTAACATGTTAATGCATCGAAAAAGTTCTAATGAGGGCATAATATTGAACCCTAAATGAAACTTTACAAGGAAATTTCATCATTGCTCCCTATGCAAATGCATCCCTAAATGCTCTAGACTCAATCCTAATATGAAAATAGAATAAAATGATAATGCTATGTGAAACTACATGCATTTTGTTTTGGAAATTTTTCAATTTTTGGATTTTTTTTGGATTTTCTTGTTATAAAAATATGCACAATGCAAGACTCAAGATAAATAAAAACAAAACAACTAGAATTGTCATTAGCTACTAACCTACTCCCCCGGACTTAAACTTCACCGTCTCGGTGAAAGAAAAGACCCGAAAGAGTAGATCAAAAGAAACAAAAACGAAAATAAAGATAAAAATGGTATATACAAGAAAAGAGAGGACCATACCTTGGCCCTAGTTGTGAACCTTAGGGATTGAGAGTGGTGGAGGAGTTTTAGAACTCCTTGGTGGATCCATTGAAGTAGAATGAGCTTGGAGATGAGAATCAAAGCATGTTTCATTATCATGTAGCTCAAAAGTGATGACCTTATGCATTAGCTCCTCAAGACCCGCTTGACCCTTTTCCTTTAACTCCGGAGTTATGAATGCTTTCACTTTACAAAAGGGCTTAGCCATACCCTTGCACTTGACTTTATACTCAATGGTGTCATCAACAAACTTCATAGGATATAAGAAGAGAAGGGAAGTCTTGCTTTCTTTGGGCTTCTCCCTTATGACTTTTGGTGCTTTCACTTCCAAACTCATTTTTAAAGGTTCTTCAAAGAGTATATTCAAGCAACTTCCATCAAAGACTTCTTCATAAAATCCCTTACCATCAAGACTTAGAGACTCATTCACCACTTGAGTTGGTTCTTTCTTCACTTGAATCATCATCGAATCATTCTCATTGGTGCAAGTGATTGTGCCACACATATGGGTAGTGATAGGAGTAATGGGATAATATACCTTGGAGTCCACATTGAATAGTATGGCTCTCTCATTGACAAAGTCCATGCTTGCTCCCGCGGTTGCCAAGAACGGAGTTCCAAGTATGAGAGGTAGCTTCCGCGTTGTTTCCATCTCCACCACCATGAAATCCGTTGGAACTACATAATTTCCAATCTTTAGTGGGTAATTTTCAAGCATGCCAATAGGACACTTAGAAGATGCATCCGCAAACGAGAGTGAGCTATTATTTCTCTTCAACTCATTTATCCCAAGGTTCTTTACCATCTCAAGAGAAATCAAATTGACACAAGAACCCGAATCGCACAAAGCATCGTCGAATTCCAAATCACCAAGAGAGCAAGGAATTGTGAATTTACCGGGATCATTCTTCTTAAGGATTAACCTTGGCTCAAGAGGTGCCTCATGTTGTTGCTCATAGGTCTTCATCACATCCATTACCCTTGCATGATTCTCTAAGATGTCTTTGATGAACTTCACTTGACTTGGAACTTGACTCAAATCATCATTCTTGGGCAAAGACACTCCAACATCACTCATATCCTTCTTAAACTTGGAGAGGACTTTCTTTTGAGCCTTAGTGTAGACCACGGGTGGAAATGGAAGTTTTGGCACATAGAGAGGAGGCTCAATGTTAAGGGTTCCTTCCTTTTCATTCTTCTTACGTACCATCTCTTCTCTTTTAGCTCTTTTCATAACAACCTCATCAATCTTGACAACTTGTTCATCATTGGAAAACTCAAGAAGCTTTGCTAGTTCCTCCAAGTATAATTCATCATCATCCAATTGTAGATCTTCAATGGGTCTTTGGTGAGTCTCCAAGACTTTCTTTTTACCCAATATGACCATATTACAAGAGGATTTTGAGTTTGACTCGAGCTTACCCGATTGAATACCCATAGGTTTTTTGGAACTTGAAGCGACTTGAGCTATTTGGTTGTCCAAGGTCTTCATGTAAGTAGAGAGATGTTCGATCTTAGTATTGAGGTCATTATAAGCTCCATCAACCTTGTTGTGTATCTCTACCATCTTCTTGTTTAGCTCAATAGCTCCTTTTCCTTGTCCCTCTAGAATTTGCTTAAGTAGAAGCCTTGTTTCATCATCTTTAAGTGGTGGTTGAGAGGAGCTACCTTGTCCTTGATAGTTTTGATTCCCTTGAGATTGGAAACCTTGTTGGTTAGGAGCAAATGGGGCTTTAGGTTGATAGTATCCTTGTTGTTGAATAAACCCTTGGCCTTGAGCTTTTTGTGGAGGATAGGTTTGGTCTTGTGGATTCTCAACATTGGTACTCCTATAAGAAAGGTTTGGATGATTCCTATAATTAGGATTGAAGCCTCGTTGTTGGTTGTTGTATCCTCCTTGCATGTAGTTAACCTCTTCTTGCCCTTCTTGATAAGCTTCAACACAACCTTCTTGGTTCCCATCAAACTCACCAACATAGTTCATTCCCTTTTGTGTGGACATTAACTTGTCCAACTTAGCATTCATCTCTTTGAACCGAGCATCATCATTTTTGGGTTCTCTTGTGACTCTATCATAATCTCCACCATAGCATTGATCACTTTGAGCTAGATTCTCAATCAATTGTTCAACTTCTTCAACGGAGATGCTAGAGAAACTCCCATTGCTTGCCGTGTTCAACGAGTCATAGTGCTTCTCATGCACTCCTCGATGAAATATTCCCAATAAAGCTTCCTTAGGCACTCCATGGTGTGGACATGATCTTGTATATCCCTTAAAATGTTCCCAAGCTTCATACAACGACTCATTACCTCCTTGCTTGAAAGTGGCGATGTCATTCCTTATCTTAGCTGTCTTTTGATTAGAGAAAAACTTAGCTAGGAAACGCTTCTTACATTCTTCCCAAGTTGTGATCGAAGAAGTCACAACGGTCTTTTCCCATTGAGCGGCCTTATCTCCAAGTGAGAAAGGAAAGAGAGTCAATTTGAGCACATCTTCGGATACACCATTCATCTTGACCATTCCACAAAGTCTATCAAAGTTGTCAAGATGCTCAATAGGATGCTCCATTGCTAGTCCAAAGAACCTATTGTTTTGAACCATGTTGACTAAACTTGACTTGATTTCCGAATTGTTATTTCCACAAGGTGGAGCTCTAATACCCATCCTTTCTCCATTTGTGATTGGCTCATCATAATCACCAATCCTTCTTGGCTCTCTAACTTGATGGATGGGCACTCTAGCTCCCACATTCTCTTGTTGTCTAACCCCAAGAGCCTCTTGCTCTTGACCATTCCTTGGTTGATCCATACCTAACCTTCTCAAATGATCTTGTCGCTCTTTTTCTTTTCTTGTTTCTCTTGCCGTTTCTCTTTCCAAACGTCTAATGTCGCCTACTAAAGGTTGGAGGTTTGTTTGTCCTCTACTCCTCAAGTTCATACACCTATAAGAATCAAGAAAGACAAACACAAATGAGATACAATAGTATCAAACGAAATATAAAGACTTAGTCTTAATCAAATACCAAATCCTAATGGCTATTGCTAAACTCCCCGGCAACGGCGCCAAATTTGATGTGTGTCAAATTGTATTTGTACCTAGACTTAGCTAACAACACACTCTAGTTGTTGTAGCATAGCATAGGGTCGAACCAAGGGAGATTAGAATAGCTACTCTAAGAATCCAAGCAATCGAATAAGCTAAGCAATTCAAGATTTAGATTTCGATTATAAAAGTCCTAACAATGCAATAAAACTGAAACTAAACAATGCTAAAGAAAACCATGATCAAGCTTAAACAAAATCAAATGCAAAAGTCAACCAAAAAGTCAATGATCTAAAAACTTGTTCAAATATGGAAATGTATGGGCTTTGGGCAAAGCAATGGATTTGAGATGACTAATAACTAACTAGTGATGCTAGGACTAACAATTCTAACTTAATTCTATAACATGAATCACTAAAAAAGACTAATCCACTTCCATGATAATAATCCATTCATTAATCATTCAATTAGACCAATTTTCCAATTGCAATTAAATGACTAACAATCATTAAACCCAAGTTCATAAAGTCACTAATTACCTTAAACATCAACTTCCATTGGTTAAGAATAAAAAACAAGATTAAGATTGGCCTAGACATTTCATCGAACACCTTCCGGGCATAAAATATCCATGATCTAGATTTAGAGTGATCAAGTCTAATCTAGCATTAAACACACCTTAATCTTTAGAAACCATAAGAATCTATCCCTAGACATCACTAATCATTCATTAATCACCTCTAATCTACTAAGCCCAAAAACCCATAAAGAAAGTACTCACTACTCATGATACTAAACATAACCAGAATCATAAATAAAGACATAATCATAAAAGCAAATGATAATAGATTGAGATAACTTTAATAAATATAAAAACTAGCAAAGATCCAATCACAAATCATAAGAAAATAGGTTTGAAGCATGAAAAGAGAAAGTCTAATCAAACTTCGGTTTTCTTGTGTCTAAAAAGCATATTTATAGTCAATAAAATCGGAACCGGGTCGACCCGGGACAAACCGGGTCGGATCATAAAGATTTGGATTCGAGAAGGTCCATATTGAGGGTCGGACCTCAATATGGAGCCACCATATTGTCTCTTTTTTGTTTGCTTCAAAAACTCTATTTCTTTTATCTCTCCATATTGAGGGTCGGACCTCAATATCAAGCCACCATATTGTCTCTGTTTTTTAACACAACTTCTTCATTTCTTAGACATCAAATTGACTCCTTACACCAACTTGTGCCACCTTCATATCTTTTTGAATTCCTATTGTTTTGCATCCAAATAGGCTCCATGTTGACTCATTGAGGAATCACTATCTCCAAACCTATAAACACACAAAAGAGATGCAAATGTCCCTAAAAATGCCTAAATGATATGCGAATATGGAATAGAAACACCATGAAATGAGATTTAAATACGGTAAATCATGAATATATCACAGTGGTCACAAAATCGTCGCTAATTAGTGACTTCTCTATTGTAGTCGTTGTTTTGTCGCTAATCTGCGATGACTTAACGACCGTCTCTATTCATCGCTAATTTGTGATGACTTCGCGACTAATTATATATAGTCGTTACGGCGTCACAAATTCGTCATTAATCGGTCGCAAATTTAGTGACTGAAAAATCAGTCACAAAATGTAGTCACTAATTACCTGTTTTCTTGTAGTGAATGTGTTGACATTATCTTTGAAAGCATAGTTCATGTTTCCTCATGGTCGATGTTTCGGTGGAGTTAGCGTTCTCAAACCATTGGAGCCTCTAGAAAACAGGTGGTAGAGCTCTAAAATCGCCCTAGAGATTGTTGCGTCTTTGACCAAAGAAACATGTGGCGAGGAATTGGAAGAAATCATGTAAAGAATGATTAATAAATTGTGAAACCGACATCTCTCTAGTGAAACCCTAGTGGAAGCTCATATAAACTCATCTCTCTCTCCTCCATAACCGACATCCATCAGCGTTGAAACCAAAACTCAGAAATTAGACTCCATGATCGATAGAACAAATGAGATTTTTCTAAGGACTATGATATTGTTTTTGATGTTTCAATTTCTATATTGCTTTGCTTGACATAGGAAACTGAAGAATTGATTAGCTTGGCAGCCGACTTAATGTCTGAAACGTATAGAGAGAAATTTTTGAGATTTTGACAATCCACGTGGCCTCCCTTCCTTTGTTTGCTATGCTGACATCTCAGGAGGATGGAGAGTGCACTCCTCCTTTCATATAGTAGATACTCTATAAACTAATAATCACTATAAATTAATAAAATTTATTCAAACTAGGTGACTTCCCATTTTATACGGGAAAAACAATTAAAAACAATTTGATATTGTGTCTAAGATGATATAAATCCTTTTTTTATATTTATTAAAATGTTTGTGTTTTAAAACCATTTGATACTGTGTTGTGTGTAAGATGATATAAACATGTAAAAGAAGAAGTGATTGTAAAAGTTATTCGGTTGTTGTTGTCATATATAGTTGTTGGCTTTAGCTAACTAGGGTCTTTAGTTTTAAGTGGGATAAGATAGAACCTTTATAAATTAATACTCTATAAATTAATAATCATTATAAATTAATAAAATTTTCCAATCCTGAGTGGGGCCAATGTAAAAATTAGGGAAACTCGATAAAATAATAAGATAATATTTTTTTAAACTCCAATGTAAAATATAGTCCCAGTAATAGTATAAATTAAAAATCATATATAATTATGCATATATATATATATATATATACTTCCTCTGTCTCATAATAGTTGATGTTTAAGATATTTGCACACATACTAAGAATACATTTGTTTTTTATTTGTTCAGTATAAAACATGTTTTATCACCAATTCCAAAATGATTTGACCAATAAAAAACTAATATGCAGAATTCAAAAATCAAAATCAACAAAAACACAATTAAATTTGCTTAGGAAAATGAAAAAATCATCTAAATTGTTACAAAACAAATTGCTTAAACATCATGTATTGAGAGACCGAGCGAGTATATAACTATGATAATGTAATTTTAACTTAAAATTGAAAATCTCATTAGACCTTATCTTTAGCTTTACTTATTGTATCAAAATTGAAAAGCTTTTACGATTGTTTTCTTGGTTTGTATGTTAAACTTTTAAAAATTCTAAATAAAAGATTGATTCTTTATACATAACTCTTTCTAAATGTATCAATTGACATTAGGGATAATAACCATGATCTCTTCTAAATATTATACATAGTATATCATTTTAATTTGATCGTCTATTATTATAATAATAACATCCACTCTATTGCGATAATCGAATTTAGAACTTTGCATTCCCACACACAAGGTTTGGCTTACAAGAACTGACTATGGAAGCCCTAAGGCGAAAACTAATTATTCACTAACACTAAAGGCGGTGGAAGGAAACCGGTATAGGTAATAGAAACACCGAAATAAAAGAATGCTAAACGAAGATAATACAACCCAACCCAATCAACAAATACGCACACACAACCTGTAAAAAGCAATAGCAACACAAACCTAACCATGGAAACTAGAAGAGACTTTAATTTAATGTTTGATTTTTAGTAATAATTCAAACATTGGATTTGTAGAAGAAAACAATTCAGCATGGTCCACCTGGACCATTTATATTTATAGTTGAAAAAGATGTTTAATTTTCTTGTCGTTGAAGTTAGGTTAAGTTGAACCAACAATTATAGGATAGTTTAATGGATTTATAATTATGTGTGCTATTAAATCATTCGTCCCTACAAGATATTGTTTATCAAATTGTCCCTTTAAAACGACAGTACGGTATCTAGATATATATACCACATATGTTGACAAATTTGATTAAAATGATTTAATTTCTTTAGTCACTCTTTAATCAGTCCGAATTTCTTAATTATATTAAAATGAAACACAAAGCATTGAAGCATACATCGTACTACTGAAAAACAGAACGTGGTAGATCATGATTGGTGTTCTTGAACTACGAAATACGTTTCGTAAGTTCTTATTCACTGCTTAAATTCGAAAATTGTTCACGCAACAAATCAAGATAGCAGATCAAGGAATGTAATATAACGGATTTGGGACTTTGAACGAACGAGTAGCCACAGCGAAACCTTCAAGATCACTCCATTGATCACCTGTATTTCCATGGAGTTTGAAGCCTAGTTTAACCATACTTTCTCTCTGCTCCGATTTGTACTGTACAGCTGCTTTTCCTTGATCTTTGTGACCCCTAGCATCAATCACAATAACCAAATAAATTATCAGTTTTTTCTTTCTTCATGAATCGGTCCATAAGTTTAGTCTAGATAGCTTAATTAGCTAGTAGTTTTGGTAATTAGTTCTTGAGAGCGATAGGGATAAAAGAAATTACAAAGTTTTTTTACAGTCAAGTACAATTGTTTTTAGAGCATAGAATACGTTTGGTGTATTCTATTATGGTTTAAACCAAGAACAAGAGATATATTTCGGTTTAGCTTACCTCAAGAGGAGTCGTTCCCAACCCGAATAACCAGCATCCCGAAGATTGCTCTCGGTAATACTCCTTTGACCCTCGTCACGGCCGGTTAAGAGAATGATTTTGAAACCAAGTTTCTTGAGAGCGTTGAAGAGTCTCACGCTCGCACGAAAACCTAGGGCTGTACCTTCTACCACCCACTCGTTGAAGGCAATCGAGTTGTATGGCTCAGACCTAATCAAACCCACACCATATTTATATCAAACAAACCGATCGTTACGCCAAACCGAAAATCTTAAAACATGAGAGAGTATTTACCCGTAACCATGAGCCGAGTAGTACGCGAGGTTGGAGAGAAGCGTCTCATCGATGTCGAAAACCCAAGCGTCCTTACCGTCACCACCAAGCTTGATCGTTCTAGCAAACGCGAGGGCGTAATTAGCGACAACATTGTAATCTCTGGCAAACTGGCCTTTGTCATAATAGATTGCAACGGAGCTAACGCATTTGGTCGGAACCACCTTCCAGCTTCCAGCATTGTTGGTCTCTACAGCCAATCTCCAGCTCTCGCAATAGGAACCCACGGAAAGGTCAGACTGAGATTCGAGGTCTGCGATGCTGCTCGGGAGCTCGATGAAGGGAGTAACACGAGAAGAAAGGGCCTGATTAGTTAAGACTGCGAAAAAAGCAGCGAGGATGAGAAACGAAACCGAGCCGCTACGAGAAAACGCCATTGGGTAGGATTAGTTGTGTTGTGAAGATGGAAGAAGAAGTAGTAGATTGGGTGCAAATTTAAAGTAGTTCAATGATGCAAAAAAATTAAGGTAGTTTAAAAAACAAAAATATAATGTGGTTGCAAATTCGTTCTAGTTTAACACACGTGATTCTTGTGGAAGATGTCGTATTCAAATCCCATGTGCATTATTTTGTACCCGTCTGACACTTCCACAAATAATTGAAGGTGTATTATAGATACTATAAAACAAATGTTGGGTAAATAAAAGGTTTACAAATCAGTCGTGGAGGACGTAACTTTAATCAATTAGTTAGAAAGTTACTTATACGATATTTCTAACTAAAGTTCGATTACACAAAAAAGGGTGAAAACAAATTGACAAAATTCAAAGAATCTATTATCAGTTTAGATGATTATAGCTTAATTTGGCTGGTTATAAATTTGATTGAATTTAGGGTACAAATGGTGGACAACTTGACATATTAGAGAAATCAAAATGGATGGAACTAACAATACTAGAATTCCTCTGCAAATACACAATTTAGAATAAAATTGTATTTAAAGTCTCTACAGAGATATGAAAAATACCAAGTAAGAAAACAAAAAGATGATTGATATATCATAGTGTTTACCAGTTTTTTACCATGATTTAACCCAGTTTTATCGAGTCTTTTCGGTGTTTTTCGAGTATTTTAGAGTCTTTACAGGTTTGTGTACGTGTGGAGCTTAATTGATGATTATGCAGCATTTTGGAGCATTGTGGAAAGAGGAGCTGAAGTCGCTAGGACGGAATTTCAATTGCCGTAAGATATTGGTGTTTCGACAGAAGTTATATCAGTCATCAGAAAAGCCCACCACGAGTTATAACACTATATATAGTTTACTTTTAGGTTTTTAGATCAAAAACATAGATTCTATTGAACAAGTTTAGAGAGAGCTTTTGAGAGATTTTAGGGAGATAAGTATACTTTGTTCTTGAGATTCTTCGAACCCTTCTGTATCTCTTCCTATTCTTTATCTTTATGCAGTATTATTCAATTATGATTTGCTTTGCTTTCATGTCTGAGTAGTTTGCTTATTAGGTTTAGGGTGATTCGAAAGGATCGAAGATGAATTGTTAGGTTAAACTCACTTGTTAGGATTATCTCTTTGGTTCTTTACCTAGATTGCTTTAACTCTGAATTAGGATTCGCGACCCTGAATTTGGATATCTTAGGTTGATAGATTGACAGGAAAGTGTAATTGATTAGCCCGAACTAGATATTAGGTGAGCAAAATTACTTATTCGCAAAGAAATTTGGTTTAGGAATTTTGTGAACAAATTGGACTTGAATTTAAAGCTTGTTTAAATTGATTGAATTCGCAAGGAAATTTGGCTTTCTAGAGTTTAGACAAATTTAGTTTTCGCAACGAAAGTTGGTTAATTATATCTTAGTGTTCCAAGTTCAAGAACGGTTTTTAATTAAATCCTGATTTTGTTTAATCTGTAATTCTGATTCATCCTGAGAATTACTTGAAAACCCAGCTTTCGTTTAATTGAATCTTAAGAAAACAACAATTATTTTCTGTTTTAAATTACTTTTGTTTTTATTTTACTTTATTTCGCTTAGCTCAATTCAAAGTCAATAATCGTATTGTTTGATTTAACTCCCAGTGATTCGACCCCTTACTACAATTGATCTCTTAATTTGAGAGAGTAGCTTAGGGTAAATTTGAGCATATCAAATTTTGGCGCCGTTGTCGGGGAGTCAAAATCAGCTATAAGATTTTGATTCTAGAATTTTGACTAAGTATTCTTTTTATTTTTGATTTCTTTTCTTTTGTTTTTGGTGTTTCAGGTGTATGCCTTTTAGCAGAACCAGAAGCAACAAGGATCAAAAGTTAGCAGATTTCGTTCCAGAGTTAGGTGTTCTAGAATGACAAAACAGAAGACAAGCGAAGTCAGCTAAGATGGTCAATCGTGCTGTAGTTGCTATTCCAAATGCTCAGGGAGAGTTGTTCGACAGAGAAGGAAACCGCTACAACGAGTAGGGTGATCGAATTGACGAAGCTGGTAATGTCATCGTGATGGCAGAGGAAGTCGACGATCCTGTTGCAGCCCAGGAAGCTGAGTTTGATCGTCAACGTGCTGAGTTGGAGCATCAACGTGCTGAGCTAGAGCGTCAAGCTCGGGCGAATCGTAGAATCCAGGAGGGTGTGGTTAACCAACGCACTTTGGGAGACTACAACCGTCCTGAAGAATACTACGCCAACATGGCAGCGATTCGGCCTCCTGGTTTTCGAAGGAGGGATTTCGAGTTGAAGCCCGCTTACTTCTCATTAGTGGCTCATCATCAGTTCCATGGGCACCCATCTGAGCACCCCATGGATCATCTCGAGATGTTCGAGGATCTTGCGTCTAGCATCAAGGCTAACGACGTATCTGAAGACTACATCATGTGTAAGCTCTTCCCCTTTTCTCTTGCTGGAGAGGCAGCCTCTTGGCTGAAGCAGTTGGAGCTAGGCTCGCTGACTACTTGGAGTGATACCAAGAATATTTTCCTAAACCACTTTTACGATGAGTCGCGTGCAGAGGATCTAGAGCTAAGATCTCCACATTCGTTCAGGGACCAACCGAAGCATTTAAGGCTGCGTGGGAAAGGTTCAAAGGATATCAGAGAAATTGTCCACATCACGGGTTTACAGAGGTTCAGCTGCTGGGTATCTTCTACAGGGGTATGGATTGGAAGCATCAGATGACTTTAGATGCTACGAGTAATGGGAACTTCAAGACCAGATTCCCAACTGACTGCCTTGAGCTCATCAAGAACGTATCTACTCGTAACAATACGAAGAAGATCGGTGAGGAAAGAAGAAGAGAAGCTGGTATGTCAGGTGGAGTTCAGATTGCTGAGGTTAAGGCTAAGATAGATTCCATGCATAACCTTCTGGTGAACAAGAAGTCGGTTCATTTTGCACAGGAAGTTGATACTTTCTTTCATGATGAAGATAGAGAGCAGGAAGATGTTAATTACATCAACCAGAATGGCTATCAGAATCAGTGTTATGGGAATCAATCAGAGACAAGGGATACAATAGTTACAATCAGAGGAGCTCATTCTCAGGAACTTCTGGTTCTCCAAGCTATGCTCAGAAGTCGGATTTTCAGAAACCATTTGGTAGCAACAGCAACCAAATGAATTATGGATCTTCGTCATATCAACCAATTCCTGCTAAATCTTCAGAAAGTGACATGAAGGCTATACTCGAACAGCTTCTTGAGGGGCAGCAAGCACAAACAATGAACTTCAATGGGAAGATTGAGAGCCTCTACAATGATCTCAATGGGAAGATTGGCAGCCTCTGCACTGATCTTAATGGGAAAATAGAGGCCCTCAACATTCACGTGAAGAAGTTGGATACTCAGGTAGCTCAGACTGCAAAGAATATGAGGAGACAAGAAGGTTATCTTCCAGGAAAGACGGACATGAACCCAAAGCACTTCTCCAATTCTATCACATTGAAGAGTAAAGAACAAGTGATTCCAACTATTGAGAAGTGTGAAGATGAGGATTGGCTCGTGGTTCTTGAAGAAGACATGAAATTGAAGATTGCAAAGCGCCTGTCGATCGACACACCTCTTGTTGTCGATCGACACCAAGATCGGACGGCAATTTCGAAACAGACACTGTCGATCGACATACACAGTAAGTGTCGATCGACAGCTACGGGAAATTCCTGTACGAACACGAATCCATCAGCACTAAGAAACACAGAAAACCTGAAAAATCAGTCTGAAATCGCCTACGAACGTGTCTACAAGCCCAAGATTCTGTACCCAAGAAGTTTATGCCCTTCATCCATCAACCAAGGTAGTGACAAAGCACATAAGGAGAAAGGAAAATAAGCTCCAACATCATTGAGGAAGCTACCAAAAATGTTGAATCTAGGGATGTTTGTTGTTCCGTGCTCCATCAAAGGTGTAGAATTAAAGGATTCTCTATGTGACACAGGAGCTAATGTGAACGTCATGTCTGAGACTGTTGAAAAGAAGCTAGGAATTTTGGAGTTACAACCTTCAAAGACATATATCGAGCTTATAGATAGATCGTGTACAATTTCAAAAGGCTTCATTCCTGACGTGTTGCTTCAAATAGAAGATTGTCTTGTTCCTACGGATTTTTACATCATTGAGACCAACGATGACAGCTGTAAACCATTGGTTCTTGGTGCACAATTCCTTGAAACAGTGGGAGCAATGGTGGATTTTCCTAATAAGTGAATCTCCTTCTCGAACATCAACAAGAATGTCTTCTATCCTTCAGTTCTTGTTACATCGACTTCTTGTACGAGCGTTAATGTTGGAGATGAGACGAAGAAGGTTCAAAACGTCCTCAAGTTGGCTCTTTCTACTCCACGTCATGATGTCAACATTCCAGCAAGTTCCAAGTGCAAAAGGACTAAACCATTCTCTTAGTTCAGAATTGTCATTCCTTTGGAGTTGAGGGAGAAGGAAGAGGTAGTTATCCAAGAGATGCTAAACAATACTATGAAGCTCTTTCCTGGTATTGTTCCTTGCAAGTCTGGGGGAGTGCACTTCAGAGATCCACCTCCAGCCTGAACATCATCCGCAGTCAAGCTAATGACTGAAAACAAGCGCTTGGTAGGAGGCAACCCACCTGTAAGTCTTTTTCTTTTCCTTTGAGTCATTTTTCTTTCTTTTGAGTTAGTTTGCTATTCATATTTGTGCAATTTTTTATCTTATGACTATGTATTGTGCTATTTGATCGTGTTTTATTTGAGTGATTTACAGTGTTATGTTCCTTTAGACTGCGCAAATCACATAAGCCACAAAAGCCACGATCCCGGAAATTCAAACAGCCTCTCGATCGACACACATTGTGACTGTCGATCGACAGTCCCAAGCAGAACCTATCGATCGACACACATTGTGACTGTCTATCGACACCTATACAGTACAGGTCCCAGGTTCTCGTTTTCACAAATTTTTCCGTCATTTTCTTTTCCTTCTCACCGATCTCAAATTTAATAACACTGGGGACAGTGTTGTTTAAGTCTGGGGGAGGTAGTTGCTAACATTGTTTTTTTTTTGGAGTCAAAAATTTGTTTTTATTGAGTCAAAATGTAGGGAACAACGATCTTACATAAGAACAAAGCTTAGTTTTTACGACTTTTAGCTCTTGCGACGAAGCCTTTGGATGGAGCGAATTCGAAACTAGATGACAGTATAGGTTTCCCTCTTATCGCGACTTGCAAAACGAAGTAGATCAAACTCCAGACTAGTACACTTGATCTCCATTTCGCTATATTCTCTTTGATGATAACACGACAGTAATCGACCCAACATTCAGGACTCTTTATTCTCTTTACCACTCTTTGTTGATCCTGAATGGCCAGCTCATTCAGGCGCGTCGATCGACGGAAGCACGTGTGCGTCGATCGACGGAAGATGTTAAGTCACGAAGGAAGAGGAATTTTCCAATTCTGAAGATTTCCTTTTTACCCCAGAAGTTCCAGAAGTTAACAAATAAATCCCAGCTCGAATCCTAGCATATAAATACCTAGTTTTCTTTTAGTTTTCATTAAGCTTTCTATTATTCAAGACCTAGAGAGATTCAGAGAGATTTTGAGAGTTAGGGAGACAAGTTTTCAGACCATTCAGATTTCTTCGAACCCTTCTGTATCTTTTTCTCTTACTCTATTTTAATGCAGTATTATTCAGCTATTGTGATTTGCTTTGCATCCATGTCTGAGTAATCTACTTGTTAGGTTTAGGGATTTTCAAAGGAATTAAGATGGATTGTTAGAATTGAATTCATGTTAGGATTATCTATTGGTTCTTTATCTAGATTGCAATAACCCTGATTTAGGATTGATCACCCTTAATTAGATATCTTAGGTTGATTAATTAGAAGCGGAAGCATCAATTGATAACCTGACCATAATCTTAGATGAGCAAAATCACCTATTCTCAAAGGAATTTGGTTTATGGATTTTGTGAACAATTGAAACCTGAACTTTAATGCTTGCATAAATTGATTGACTTTACAAAGGAATTTGGATTTCTAGGGTTTATGCATAGATAATTAATTCAACGGAAGTCGTTTAATTTTACATTAGAGTTTCAAGTTCGAGAACGAATCTTCATTAAAATCCTGACAGTTTTATAATTATACAATTTATCTTTGCCTGCGAATTTCCCGAAAACCTAGCTTTTGTTTAATTGAATTCTTAAAACCAACAATCTCTTTTTGTTTTGAATTGTTTCTTGTTATTACTTTACTTTATTTGCTTAGCTCAATTCGAAGTCAATTATCCTATCGTTTGATTTGACTCCCAGTGATTCGACCCCTACTACGACGACCTCTTAATTTGAGAGAGTAGCTCAGGGTAAATTTGAGCATATCAAATTTTGGCACCGTTGTCGGGGAGTCAAAATCACCCATAGGATTTTGATTCTAGAATTCTGACTAAGTTTTCTTTTTATTTTTGATTTCGTTTTTTTTTTATTTGGTGTTTCAGGTTTATGCCTTCTAGCAGAACCAGGAGCAACAAAGATCAAAAGTTAGCAGATTTTTTTCCGGAGTTAGGTTTTTTGGAACGAGAGAACAGACGACAAGCAAAGCAAGCTAAGATGGCTAATCGAGCTGTAGTAACTTTTCGGAATGCTGAAGGGGTGAATATTGACAGACATGGTAATCGGTACAACGATCTGGGGGACCCCATTGATGAAGCTGGTAACATCATTGAGGTTATGGATCCAGTTGCAGCAGAGCGTGCTGAGCTAGATCGCCAAAGAGTTGAGTTGGAGCGCCAGCGCGCTGAGATTGAGCATCTGGCTCAGGCTAATCGTGTGCCGCGTGGAGCGGTAGTTAACCAACACACTTTGGGAGACTACTATCGTCCTGAAGAGCATTATGCCAATAGGGCAGTGATTCGACCCCCTAGATTTGATCGTAGGGATTTTGAGTTGAAGCCTGCGTACTTCTCTTTAGTAGCTCAACATCAGTTCCATGGGCACCCATCAGAGCACCCCATGGATCATCTTGAGATGTTTGAGGATCTTGCGTCTAGCATTAAGGCTAACAACGTGTCTGAGGATTACATCATGTGCAAGCTATTTCCATTTTCTCTTGCTAGAGAGGCAGCCTCTTGGCTGAAGCAGTTGGAGCCAGGCTCACTGACTAACTGGAGAGATACTAAGAGTGCTTTCTTGAGTCACTTCTATGATGAGTCTCGCTCAGAGGACCTACGAGCTAAGATTTCAACATTCGCTCAGAATCAGAAAGAATCTTTCAAAGCTGCGTGGGAAAGGTTCAAGGGATATCAGAGAGACTGTCCTCATCACAGGTTTACAGAGGTTCAGCTGCTGGGAATCTTCTACAGAAGTATGGATTGGAAGCATCAGATGGCTTTAGATGCTGCGAGTAATGGCAACTTCAAGACCAGATTCCCAACTGACTGCCTTGAGCTCATCAAGAACGTATCTACCAACAACAGTACGAAGAAGATCGACGAGGAGAGAAAAAGAGAAGCTGGGATTTCAGGTGGAGCTGAGATTGCTGAGGTTAAAGCTAAGATAGATTTTGTGCATAACCTTCTGGTGAACAAGAAATCGGTTCATTTTGCACAAGAAGTTGACACCTTCTATCAAGATGAAGATAGAGAGCAGGAAGATGTTAACTACATCAACCAGAATGGCTACCAGAATCAGCGATATGGAAATCAGTTAGAGAATAAGGGCTACAACAATTACAGTCAGAGGAGCTCTTTCTTTGGAACTCCTGGTTCTCCAAGCTATGCTCAGAAATCGCAGTTTTAGAAACCCTTTGGCAGCAAAAACAACCAAAGGACTTATGGATCATCTTCTTACCAACCGATTCCCTCTAAACCTTCAGAAAATGACTCAAAGGGTACACTCGAACAGATTCTTGAAGGCCAACAAAGTCTAGCAGTAAATGTCAATGGGAAGATTGACGGGCTTTACACTACTCTCAATGGAAAAATGGATGGGTTCTACACTGATCTCAATGGGAAGATTGAAGCTCTCAGTATTCACATGAAAAAATTGGATACTCAGGTAGCTCAAACCGCAGAGAATGTGAAAAGACAAGAGGATTTTCTTTCAGCTAGAACAGATGCAAACCCGAGACAGCATGGTGTTGCTGCAATTACAACTAGAAGTGGCAAGGTTGTGAAGCCAAACTTGCAGAAAAACCCCTCAGATCAGCTGATTCACGAGCTAGAAGATGAAGAAGATGCAGAAATTTTCGCACAGGACCAACCGTCGAGGAGCAATGATCGACGGGTGAGAAAATTCCCAATTCTGTCCCGACGCTACCTCGACGAAACATCGACGAAGGGTTGACGAAAATTGCTCACGTCGATCGACTCAAAGACACTACCATCGATCGACGGGAATCGCAACAACCTGAAAATCCGCAGGTCCCTACCGAAGGTGTTGAAAGGGTTTATCACCCTAAGATTCCTTACCCCAGAACCCAGAAGAGGTCTGAACAGGAGATAGAAGAGCTTAGATGCAAGGCTATCATGGATAAGCTACGCATTGAGATTCCATTCTTAGATGTAATGAAGCTTTCTCCTGTAATTAGAAGGTATATGAAGAGGATGGTTACTAAGAGTTTATGTGTTGAGGAAGGAGTTGCTATGATCTCTGAACAGGTTAGTGCGATAATTCTGAACAAGATTCCAGAGAAACTCACGGATCCAGGAAGTTTTGTATTGGATTGCTTGATCTTCACAGACAGGTTTCCAAGGTCTCTTTGTGATTTGGGTTCAAGCATCAACTTGATGCCACTCTCAGTTGCTATCAGCCTTGGTATGACTGATTTCCAACCAACAAGGATCTCACTTATCCTTGCAGATAGATCAGTAAGGATCCCAGAGGGAATTTTGGAAGATGTTCCAATCAGGGACGGAGATTGTTTGATCCCTACGGATTTTGTGGTTTTACAATATCATGAAGAACCCAAAGATCCTCTTATCTTGGGAAGACCATTCTTGGCTACAGCTGGAGCAATGATTGATGTCAAAGTGAGAAGGATTACTCTAAGTGTGGGTGATTTGGAGATGAAGTTTGATATGGATCAGCTAGTGAAGAAGCCTACGATTGATGGTCAGACCTACTATGTGGATACACTCACAGACATTGCTCAAGAGGTTTTCAATGAGACACATCCTACTGATGCATTGGAGAGGACCCTGATTCGATCTATCGCTGAAACCAAGGAGTTAGATGAAACTGCAATGGGTTATGCAAGGCTACTGGATAGCAATGAGAGAGTAACGAAGATGGTTGCCAATATGGAATTGTGTGAGGTTTCTGAGAAGATTGCAAAGAATGACGACTGGAGTGAGGAGAATGCTCCAAAAGTCGAACTCAAACAACCTCCAGCAGGATTAAGGTACGCTTTCATTGGCCCCAATTCTACTTATCCTGTCATTGTTAGTGCATCTTTGAACAACGCAGAGCTCACGTTACTGCTAAGCAAGCTGCGCAAATTTCGCAAGGCTCTTGGCTATTCTCTTGATGATATTGCAGGAATATCCCCAGATTTGTGCATGCACAGGATTCATCTCGAAGACGACGCGAAGTCTTCGATTGAGCATCAGAGGAGATTGAATCCGAACTTACAGGAAGTTGTCAAGAAAGAGATCATGAAGCTTCTGGCAGCAGGGATCATCTATCCAATTTCAGACAGTCCTTGGATTAGTCCAGTTCACGTTGTACCAAAGAAAGGAGGGGTTACTGTTGTGAAAAACGAGAAGAACGAGTTGATCCCTACAAGGACTGTGACTGGTCACAGGATGTGCATTGATTACAGGAAGCTCAACGCAGCAACAAGAAAAGACCACTTCCCTTTGCCTATCATTGATAAAATGCTGGAACGATTAGCGAATCACCCCTATTACTGCTTCCTTGATGGTTATTCTGGATTCTTCCAAATCCCTATCCATCCAGATGATCAGGAGAAGACTACATTTACTTGTCCTTATGGCACTTTTGCATATTGCAGAATGCCATTTGGACTTTGTAATGCTCCTGCGACTTTTCAGCGGTGTATGATGTCTATCTTTACAGACATGATAGAAGATTACATGGAGGTCTTTATGGATGATTTCTCTGTCTTTGGAGACTCTTTCAAAGGTTGTTTAGATAACCTGGAGAAGGTGCTTGGTAGATGTGTGGAGAAACACTTGGTTCTTAATTGGGAGAAGTGTCACTTTATGGTCAAAGATGGCATTGTGCTAGGACATAAAGTTTCTGAAGCTGGAATTGAAGTGGATCGTGCTAAGATTGAGGTTATGACAAGTCTACAACCACCAGAAAACGTAAAAGCAGTTAGAAGTTTCCTTGGTCACGCTGGTTTCTACAGAAGGTTCATCAAGGACTTCTCCAAAATCGCCCGTCCACTCACTTCCCTACTCTATAAGGACGTTAAATTTGCTTTTGATACTGATTGTCTATCTTCTTTTGAGCAGATTAAACAAGCTTTAGTGAGTGCCCCCGTTGTTCAACCTCCGGATTGGGATTTGCCTTTTGAAGTAATGTGTGATGCTAGTGACTTTGCTGTTGGGGCTGTATTGGGACAGAAAAAGGATAAGAAACTACATGCTATCTATTATGCGAGCCGAACTCTTGATGAAGCACAACGAAATTATGCTACTACAGAGAAAGAGTTGTTGGCAGTGGTATTTGCTTTTGAGAAGTTTCGTCCTTACTTGATTGGATCCAAGGTAATAGTACACACAGACCATTCGGCACTGAAGTACTTAATGCAGAAAAAGGATGCTAAACCAAGGTTATTGAGGTGGATTCTTCTTCTCCAAGAGTTTGACATCGAGGTTAAGGATAAAAAGGGGGTTGAGAATGGAGTAGCAGACCATCTTCGCGCATTCGGGTTGAGGACAATGTCCCTATAGATGATTTCTTCCCTGAAGAAGGTGTGAACTTCATTGAAAGTGAGTTGCAGGAAAAAATTCTTCAAAATTCTCGGGTTGCAGGACTTCCGTCGATCGACGTAGACTGTGTGCATCGATCGACGCTACCAAATTCCTCACGTCGAGGAGACGTCGATGTCTCGTCGAGCACTCAATCAAGCATCCCGTCGATCGACGCAGATCCTTGTACCGATCGACGGGATTTCCAGAAATCCGAGTTTGACTTCTCCAGAATCCTCAAAGACGTGTTCAGCAATCCAATCTTTGCTGTTTCTACATCCTCACGACCATGGTATGGAGATATTCCCAATTACCTTGCTGCAGATGATCCTCCTACGGATTTAAAAGGGTATGAAAAGAAGAAGTTCATGCGGGAAATCAGAAGATACTATTGGGATGAGCCTTATCTCTATAAGTTTTGTTTGGATGGTATATACAGAAGATGCATAGCTGAAGAAGAGACTCGGCGAGTGTTATATCATTGTCATGGTTCTGAATATGCTGGACACTTCGCTACTTTCAAGACTGCTTCTAAAGTTCTTCAAGCTGGGTTCTGGTGGCCCACACTGTTCAAAGATGCTCACAGTTTCGTGTCAGAGTGCGACGCTTGTCAAAGAAGAGGCAAAATCAGCAGGCGACATGAGATGCCACAAAACTTCATCCTTGAGGTGGAGTTATTCGACTGTTGGGGTATTGATTTCATGGGTCCTTTCCCATCATCTTATGGGAATAACTACATACTGGTTGCTGTGGATTATGTCTCTAAGTGGGTAGAAGCAATCGCGAGCCCTAAGAACAATGCTGGAGTAGTTGTTAAGCTATTAAAGACCATCATTTTCCCTCGTTTTGGAGTTCCTCGCGTGGTTATTAGTGATGGTGGAACACACTTTGTCAACAAAGTGTTTGATCGATTTCTTGCTAAGTATGGAGTTCATCATCGTGTGGCCAGCCCCTACCATCCTCAAACAAGTGGGCAGGTGAAAGTTTCTAATAGACAGATCAAGGAAATCCTAGAGAAGACGGTTAATTCTACAAGGAAAGATTGGTCTACTAAGCTAGATGATGCACTTTGGGCATACAGAACAACATTCAAAACGCCATTGGGGACTACGCCGTTTCATCTTCTTTATGGGAAAGCATGTCATCTTCCAGTGGAACTTGAGCACAAAGCAGCTTGGGCAGTGAAGAAGTACAACTTTGATATCAAACCAGCTGCAGAAAGGCGTAAGATACAGCTTAACGAGTTGGATGAAATCAAATTCCATGCATATGAGAACTCTAAGCTATACAAAGAGAGGACAAAGGCGTATCACGATAAGCGCATCATCTCTAGGACATTCGAGCCAAACGATCAGGTACTTCTTTACAACTCTCGTTTGTCTCTGTTTCCAGGTAAGTTACAGTCTCGATGGTCCGGACCTTTCACTATCAAAGAAGTTCGACCACATGGTGCTGTAGTCCTCCTTACTCCAGATGGCAGCAGAGAATTCGTAGTCAATGGACAACGAATCAAGCATTATTGGGCAAGTACTGAGATTCCGGATGGGCACATCGTGTCCTTACCAATTGCTCCCAACGCCTAGATTTCTGACAAAGTCGAGCTAACGACTGAAAACAAGCGCTGAGTGGGAGGCAACCCACTTGTAAGTGTATATATTTCTCTTTCTTTATTTCCTTCGGTTTGTTAAAAAAAAAAAAAAAAAAAGAAGGGAAAACGACGTTTTGGTAGCGTCGATCGACGGACAGGTGGATGCGTCGATCGACGCTCATTCAGGTTCCGCAAGATGAATCGTGAAAAGAGAGCCCGTACTGATAATGGTTCAGGGTCAGTCCCCAATCCATCACAACGGATCGCTTCTCCTTGGCCAAGACTCGAGGGAACTAAGTTCCCCATTAGGCAGAAATACGAAAATCTCAAGATCGTTTTTGCTGATCCTGCGGTGCTTAATAGGCCGATTAACGAGACGTGGGATGAATACGATACGTTGCTTTACCACGAGTGGCTCGGAGTGACTTTGAAACCCACACGCGTTGCTGACGAGAAGGTACTAAGAGACTTTGGGATATACGATGAGGTGAGGCGTTTCTTAGCACGAGCAGGACTAGGCCATATCGCTATCAGGCTGCACAAGTTACACCCAGATTTGGTACGGCAGTTCTTTGCCTTGGTCCGCGTTTACTACGATGATGGCGTGGAGACTGCTCAGACTGGTCACTTGACCTTCATGGCCAAAGGTGTTCGATACAGAGTCTCTTTCTTGGACATTTGCCAGATCTTTGGGTTCCAGCTTCATCACACTGCTACCACACTTCCCACCACTTTTGCTGACATGAGGACGTTCTGGAACCTTTTCGCGCATGGCCACTATGACAGTTCTGGGACTCCACACACCGACATCAGGCATCCTACGGTTCGTTATCTGGCTCGTCTCCTCGCCAACACCATCCTTTACAAGAACGAGCCAGGGAAGATGAGGATTGACGAGCTTGTCCTGATGTTTAGCTGCCTCCGGAATGATATCGCTTTTCCTTCTGGCATACCTCACTTGGATGTTGATGCCAACCTGGGGGCTGTCTTTGCACATCAGCTGATGTCTGTGAAGAACACTCTCTTCACCTTGAGTAGCTCCAAGTCCTTCCAAGCCGGTAGTCTTCTCACTCCCATTTTTGAGTTCTGCAGGATTGACACTTCCAATGTCAGCGTAGAGGGGAGTTTGACCATGGACTTCGCCTTCCTCCAGAAGGCTACTTGGGTTCAGCCTGGTCCTTATTGGATTTACCGCGACGCAGCTGGGCAACACATGGTTCTTTGGCCCGTCCGCGAGCTGCTATCCATCCGACCTGGTTCGCCTACACTCGCATTCCAGGTTGATCCTGATCTGGTTCGACAGGTTGCGCGCCGTTCCACTTCTCGCAAGAAGGCGAGCGCTCCTATAGGTGCTTCCACACGCGCTAGTGCTTCACGTCCAGCAGGAGAGCCTCAGCCAGAGCCTCTGCGGTTCATTGATATTCCTCAGCGACCCATGTCTCAGGATGACTTCCAGGACTTCGTGGTTAACGGATTTGAGAGGATTTGGTGTGCCATCGCGCGGCTCGCCAACTGCAGCTGTGTTCGGCCGCTTACACCACTACCTGCGCGTCCACCTTCACCATGCAATGATGCTGATGATGAAGCCTAGTCTTCATTGCTGATTATCCCGGTTTCGTTGTTCTTTTTCTTTTAACTTTTTATTTTTCTTTCTCTTGAGTCATTTTTATGTCTTTCATTGAGTCAGTTTTTGTTTCACTTTCCAAAGATTGTGCATTTAGTTGGATTTATAACATTGGTGCTATTAATCTGGTTTATTTTTAGTGTTTTTGCAGTTTCTAATTTTCAAATTAGTAGCCAACAGAAGCTCCTAAAGAGAGAACAAAATTGCTCGTTGCAAACAGGTCTGTCGA
Organism: Arabis alpina; assembly: GCA_900128785.1. Classification (NCBI taxonomy): domain Eukaryota; kingdom Viridiplantae; phylum Streptophyta; class Magnoliopsida; order Brassicales; family Brassicaceae; genus Arabis; species Arabis alpina. Next base: position 16,324,838 of record LT669794.1, on the reverse strand, counting down.
TGGACGGACTGCTCCACCGCCGATCGACGTAACTTTACCGTCGATCAACGAGGGGTCTTCACATCGATCGACGCAGAGGTATACCGAAGGTCCAATTTTTCTGCACAATTTTCTAACTTTTATTTTTCTTTTTCTTTCACCTATTTCAGGCTTGATTAACACTGGGGACAGTGTTGTTTAAGTCTGGGGGAGGTAGTTGCTAACACTATTTTCTATTTTGGAGTAAAAAAAGTCTATTTTATTGAGTCAAAACTTGTAGGGGATAATGACCTTTCCTAGGAATAGACGCTCAGTTTTGGCGATTCTTAGCTGTTGCGACAAAGCCTTTGGATGGAGCGAATTCGAAACCAGATGATAGTACAGGTTCCCCTCTTATCGCGACTTGCAGAACGAAGTTGATCAAACTCCATACTAGTACATTTGATCTCCATCTCGCTATATTCTCTTTGATGATATCACGACAGTAATCGATCCAACATTCAAGACTTCTTATTCACTTTACCACTCTTTGTTGATCCTGAATGGCCAGCTCATTTTTAGTTGGTACCCAACCCCTAACCTTAACCTTTTGTTCAAGCCTCATGCGATCTCTTTCCCTTAGTTTTATGTGTAGGCATGTGTATAAACACCGGAGAGAAAGAGGTCCGACGCAGTTTTTCATTCACAAAATTGCACAGGATGAGGATTTGGTTGGAGTACTTGATAGAGAGCAGCAATGCTAAGCATTCCCTGGGGTTTTACGCATAATAATGGTAATTTTCGAGACTAACGTTTTGTAAGATCATTTCCCCCCTTAGAGTTTAAAAAAAAAAAAAAAAACAAATATTTATTTCAAAAAAATAAGTAAGGGAAAGGGAAATGGTCATTTTAATAAAGTATCTAGCTTCAGAAGAAAATCCCAAGGAATGAGAAAGGTTGGATGTGGAAAGTGGAACGTGTTATTTGAATGAAGATGTTTGGTTCCTGATAAAGTTTTGGAGGAGAGAGTGCAATGTGGATGAGAAACTGTGGACATCAACTGGACCCGACTCTCTCTTGTGATTATGCATAATGTCTGCATCCACCAAATAAAATACGGTAACCCTAAACACTATTTAGCTCCACTTAAACACAAAAGCCTTTAACATCACACCTAGCCTTTTACTTGGTTGATATCATTGGAGAGAATTCCATCATCACTTTGATCAAGTGTGCGATAGTTAGGAGAATGTGAAACTGATGGGTTTGCAGGATAAGATTTGAGGCCCAACCTATGATGGTTGAGATTCGTGACCACCAAAGGTACTTTGTTTATATGCAGCGAAAGAGTCAAAGAAACGAAAGCAATGTTCCAAAGGATAAGTGAGTTCCCGCGATTTTCAAACCTCGACTTCATTCTTAGTCTCTAGTGCTTGAGGGTAAGCAAAAGCTAAGTTTAGGGGAGTTGATATATCATGGTTTTTACCATCTTTTGGCCATGATTTAACCCGGTTTTATCGAGTCTTTTTGGTATTTTTCTAGTGTTTTAGAGTCTTGGCAGGTTCGTGTATGAATGGAGCTTAATTGGTGATTATGGAGCATTTTGGAGCATCAAGGAAAGAGCAGCTGAAGTCGCGAGCACGGATTTTCAATTGCCGTCAGATTGGCGCTTCGATCGACGGAAGCACGTGTGCGTCGATCGACGGAAGATGTTAAGTCGCGAAGGAAGAGGAATTTTCCAATTCTGAAGATTTCTTTTTTACCCCAGAAGTTCCAGAAGTTAACAAATAAAGCCCAGCCCGAATCCTAACCTATAAATACTAGTTTTCTTTTAGTTTTCATTAAGCTTTCTATTATTCAAGACCTAGAGAGATTTTGAGAGTTAGGGAGACAAGTTTTCAGACCATTCAGATTTCTTCGAACCCTTTTGTATCTTTTTCTCTTACTCTATTTTAATGCAGTATTATTCAGCTATTGTGATTTGCTTTGCATCCATGTCTGAGTAATCTACTTGTTAGGTTTAGGGATTTTCAAAGGAATTAAGATGGATTGTTAGAATTGAATTCATGTTAGGATTATCTATTGGTTCTTCATCTAGATTGCAATAACCCTGATTTAGGATTGATCACCCTTAATTAGATATCTTAGGTTGATTAATTAGAAGCGGAAGCATCAATTGATAACCTGACCATAATCTTAGATGAGCAAAATCACCTATTCTCAAAGGAATTTGGTTTATGGATTTTGTGAACAATTGAAACCTGAACTTTAATGCTTGCATAAATTGATTGACTTTACAAAGGAATTTGATTTATAGGGTTTATGCATAGATAATTAATTCAACGGAAGTCGTTTAATTTTACATTAGAGTTTCAAGTTCGAGAACGAATCTTCATTAAAATCCTGACAGTTTTATAATTATACAATTTATGCCTGCGAATTTCCCGAAAACCTAGCTTTTGTTTAATTGAATTCTTAAAACCAACAATCTCTTTTTGTTTTGAATTGTTTCTTGTTATTACTTTACTTTATTTGCTTAGCTCAATTCGAAGTCATTTATCCTATCGTTTGATTTGACTCCCAGTGATTCGACCCCTACTACGACGACCTCTTAATTTGAGAGAGTAGCTCAAGGTAAATCTGAGCATATCAAGGAACTAAGTTTAAACGTAATATCATGAAGAAAAGATCAAGCGAAAAGATGTGTATAAAAATTTCTATTGAAGGCGATGTCCTCGTTTTGGAGGAATACATCAAGTATTTTTACAAGTACAAAGTCGTTCGAAATAACCCTAAAAGATAAATGGAAAATCTCCTCAAAGATAAAAGGAAGTTATACTAATTCTAAGTATTTCTTTTTATCCGAGCTAAGTCTTCCAATTTGTCTGTATTCGCCTAGGTCGGCTAATGCTCCTTAACGCGAGACGCTGCTAATGGGTCCTTGCTGGCCCATCCTCCGAGTTGTCCTCAAAACTTCGTATCGAGTCGGATCTGAGTCGGGTATGGCACTACAAGAAAACAAATGGGTTTTTGACCATAAATAAAATGGTCAAAATAGTTACTGACATATTTTTGACCAAGTTATGATAAAACTTTGAATTAGTAGAAATATGATCAAATTTTTTTTATTAATATATATGGTAGGTAAATGGTCAAAATATTCTGACCAAATAACGACCAAAACAAATTTGGTCGAAAATTAGTCAATAGTTTTTGACGAACACTACTTGACATAAAGTGGTTAAAACATTATCGACCAAATATCGACTAAAACAAACTTTAGTAAAAAATTAGTCAGTAGTTTGTGACGAAACACGAAGTGGTCAAAACATTATTGACCAAATATCAATCGTATAAGTAGCTTATTTAGAATGGTCGAAATATAATCAAAATGTTTCAATCAACTTCTAACCAACTAAAATTATTATTTTAATTTAATAATTTTCTGATTGAAAAATAATATTAACTTAATATTTAAGAAATAATATTTTAATTTAATCTTTAAGTTGGTTACAAATTAGACAAATTACATTTCTACCAATTGTTTGGTTTCAAATATTGCAACGATTAGTTTTGATTAGAAATTAATAATGTTAAAAATGTTAGACGACATCTAGACGTTAATGACCTATGCAAAGCTTAGGTCGTTAATGGATTGTATACTTATCTTTGTATTTGATAAAGAATTTGTAGATAAACATATTTAAATTACTAAAAATGCTATTAATTGAGTTCATATTAAAAAAATGGTTATTTTCTGTCTTTCAAATTTACTTTTTGTGTTAAAGCTTTCGCAATGCCCTATTGTACGAAACCTATATTTTTTTCCTAATTGTTATTCCAAGTTAACAACAAGAAAAACAAAAGAGAATAATGTTCATCAGAAAAAAGAAAAAAAAAACAAACCAAAAGAGAATATGGTCACAGCACAAAAACAATATTATCCCACATCGGTTATAGCAAAATTAAAAAGACAATATCTGACTATATATAACAAGACGTGGACTTAGTATTCTTGGTGTCGAGTAAGGTTTGTTTCTACAAGCCCAGGCCCATGCTTATATATACCAATGCCAGTTTGATTCAAAAAGTGATTATTATAGGTTAATGACTAAACTAAGATGTCTAAATGCGTTTAATTGGTTACAAAATAGTCAAATTACATTTTGACCATTAGTTTTAATCAGAAATGATTGACCATTAATTTTGGTCAGAAATAATTTGGACCGACCAATTATTTGGTTAGAAATGTTTTGACCATTATTTCTTGTCTGAAATGATTGACTGTTTATTTGGTCAAAACATTTCTATCGTGTTTGGACCAACTCGTATTGATCAAAATAGTTTGACCATTTTTTGAGGAATAAATATTTTCTACTCCGTAACTCGGTTTTTGAGTTTGTTAGCACTTCTATTCCGTACTGGTTCAATGATGCACATGTATTCTTGTAATCCAGTAGGATAAGTGTGTTTGTGACAAAAAAAAAAAAAAAAAAAAAAAAATTTCTACCACCATTTCTTGACAAACCATATGTGGTAAAAAAATCATCAAAAACAGCTGTTTTGACATAATATTTATCAATTTCATGGTCAAAAACTGCTTGTTTTCTTGTAGTGTGGTAATGGGTATTGGACCTAGTACCACCAACTAGTCCCCCCCGAGCTCGGAGAGTATTTTTTGAATAAGCTCGACCGAGACGTACTGAGGAAGATTTGCCCAACTCAGATTTTGAGTTGATCTCGAAAAACTTGCCTTGACACGCGGTTTGATCTGGTCCGTTCGCCCTTTGAGGTGACGTTCGACGCGTCAATTGCACTTAGGGAGTTGCGATTTCTGGCACGATTTTCACGAAATATCTACACCAAGTCTTCGTACTGTAGTTTGTTTTCGCAACGACAGTTGGTTAATTATATCTTAGTGTTCTAAGTTCTAGAACGGTTCGTAATTAAATCCTGGTTTTGTTTAATCTGCAATTCTGATTCATCCTGAGAATTACCCAAAAACCTAGCTCTTTGTTTAATTGAATTTTAAATCAACAATCTTGCCTGTTTCGAATGACTTTTGTCTTTAATTTACCTTATTTTGCTTAGCTCAATTCGAAGTCAATAATCCTATTGTTCGATTTGACTCCCAGTGATTCGACCCCTTACTACAATTGATCTCTTAATTTGAGAGACTAGCTCAGGGTAAATTTGAGCATATCAAATTTTGGCGTCGTTGCCGGGGAGTCAAAATCTTCCATACGATTTTGATTCTAGAATTCTGACTAAGTATTCTTTTTATTTTTTATTTCTTTTCTTTTGTTTTTGGTGTTTCAGGTATATGTCTTCTAGCAGAACCAGAAGCAACAAAGATCAAAAGTTAGCAGATTTCGTTCCAGAGTTGGGTACTCTATAACGAGAGAACAGAAGACAAGCGAAATTAGCCAAGATGGTCAATCGTGCTGTAGTTGCTATTCCAAATGCTCAAGGAGAGTTGTTCGACAGAGAAGGAAATCGGTACAACGAGCATGGAGACCGAATTGATGAGGCTGGTAATGTCACTGTGATGGCAGATGAGGTGGACGATCCGGTTGCAGCTCAACAAGCTGAGTTTGATCATCAACGGGCTGAGTGGGAGCATCAGCGTGCTGAGCTAGAGCGTCAGGCTCTGGCAAATCATGGACCTCAGGAAGGTGTGGTTAACCAACGTACATTGGGAGACTACTACCGACCTGAAGAACACTACGCCAACAAGGCAGCAATTCGGCCCCCTAGATTTCAACGAAGGAATTTCGAGTTGAAGCCTGCTTACTTCTCTCTAGTGGCTCAACATCAGTTCCATGGGCACCCATCTGAACACCTAATGGATCATCTCGAGATGTTCGAGGATCTTGCGTCGAGTATTAAGGCCAACGACGTTTCAGAAGACTACATCATGTGTAAGCTCTTCCCGTTTTCTCTTGCTGGAGAGGCAGCCTCTCGGCTGAAACAGTTGGAGCCAGGCTCGCTGACTACTTGGAGAGATACCAAGAATACTTTCCTGAATCACTTCTATGATGAGTCACGGTCGGAGGATCTACGAGCTAAGATCTCCACGTTCATTCAGGGTCCGACAAAAGCTTTCAAAGCTGCGTGGGAAAGGTTCAAGGGATATCAGAGAGACTGTCCTCATCACGGGTTTACAGAGGTTCAGCTGCTGGGAATCTTCTACAGAGGTATGGATTGGAAGCATCAGATGGCTTTAGATGCTGCGAGTAATGGCAACTTCAAGACCAGATTCCCAACTGACTGCCTTGATCTCATCAAGAACGTATCTACCAACAACAGTACGAAGAAGATCGACGAGGAGAGAAAAAGAGAAGCTGGGATGTCAGGTGGAGCTGAGATTGCTGAGGTTAAAGCTAAGATAGATTCTATTCATCATCATCTGGTGAACAAGAAGTCAGTTCATTTTGCACAAGAAGTTGACACATTCTATCTGGATGAAGACAGAGAGCAGGAGGATGTTAATTACATCAACCAGAATGGCTATCAAAATCAGCGTTATGGGAATCAATCAGAGAACAAGGGGTACAACAATTACAATAAGAGGAGCTCGTTCTCAGGGACTCATGGTTCTCCAAGCTATGCTCAGAAGTCAAATTTTCAGAAACCATTTGGCAGCAACAGCAACCAAAGGAATTATGGATCTTTGTCATATCAATCAATTCCTTCTAAATCTTCAGAAAGTGACATAAAGGGTATGCTCGAACAGCTTCTTGAGGGGCAGCAAGCACAAACAGTAAACTTTAATGGGAATATTTACGGCCTCTACACTAATCTCAGTAGGAAGATTGGCAGCCTCTGCACTGATCTCAATGGGAAGATTGAAGCCCCCAACATTCATTGGACACTCAAGTAGCTCAGACTGCAGAGAATATGAGAAGACAAGATGGGTTTCTTCCTACCAGAACTGATACGAATCCTAAGAAGCATGGTGTAGCAGCTATCACGACCAGAAGTGGTAAGGTTATCAAGCCAGTACTCAAGAAACAACTCACAATCGAACAACTAGACGAGCTTGAAGACAGTGAGGATCATAAGTTGTTTGTCCCGGATGACCTGTCGATCGACAGACAGAAGGAGTGTCGATCGACAGGGCCACAAATTGTCGATGAAAACAAAAATCCGGAAGAGTTGTCGTTCGACACACCCATTGAGTGTCGATCGACAGGTCCACTGAAGGAGTGTCGTTCGACACACCCAATGGGTGTCGATCGACAGGTACCCCAGATGGACCAAAACCAGATTCTGCCTACAGAGAGAGTGTACAAGCCAAAGATACCTTATCCTAGAGGTCTTAAGAAGTCTAGACAGGAGCTTGAGGAAGCTAAGTGTAAGGAAATCATTAAATTAATATGAGAGAGTAGCTCAGGGTAAATTTGAGCATATCAAATTTTGGCGCCGTTGCCGGGGACTAACCCTGTATCTGACCCCTTCAATCATTAAAGTCAATGTCCCATTTCCTCCTGTGTGCAAAGCATCCCTGGGGTAATAAACCCGAACCATAGCGAAGAACTGACAGACCAAATCAGGATGCAGGTTATGATGTTTGGTGGTGATGTTACCCAAACCTCCACGTTCCAGCAAACGTTTAACCTCATCAAAAATACCCAATTCCTTCAATGCAGGTTGGTCTGCAATACGCATAGGTTGCATAGACACATTCAGCCACTGATTGTAGAAGAGCGAATCATAATCATCCAAAGTCTCTGAAATCCTACTGTTCAGAACCTCAGGTTTGGATAGAACAACTTGTGCGCAATCGCGCCATCTTTGACCAATTGGGATCTTCTCCCCCTCTCTCTTTGGCCATGGGGTAGCACCGCTGGATCGTGATCGCTTAGACATCTGCAAAAAAAAATCAAATAACACACACACAAATCGATATTTTGAATTTTTAGACGTTGAAATGTACCTGTCGATCGACAGTCCCAGTGTCTGTTGAACGACAGGGCTATAACAAGCCTGTCGATCGACACCCATCGTGACTGTCGAACGACAACTTCAAAAAAATCAGACAGTCGACAACAAATTTCAGTTCCCGCAATTCCGTTAATTCACTACTCAAACACAACAACGATTGTTCCCTAAACATAACCAATGTCAACCCAATCCGTGAAACCATTAAAATCTATCCCAAATTCAAATCAAAATCTGCTGCAAAAACAAGACCAAGAACAAGAGATTCCGGGTACATACCTTTGTAGATCGAGAAAACGAGTGATAGTAATGGAAAGATGAAGAGATTTAACACAAATTAGAACAAAAAATCACTCGAAACAGTGAAGATTTAAGCGATTTAGGGTTCTTGGAAGTTTTGTGTCGAGCGAATGAAAAAAAATATGTGTGTCGAGCAATTTATAGGGACCTTACCTCGGTGGCTCCGCTGAGCCTGTCGATCGACAAGTATCCCGATTTCCTTTTTTTTAATACTCTTAGGGGGAAATGATCTTACAAAGATGTTAGTCTCGAAAATTACCATTATTGTGCATGAAATCCCAAGGAATGCTTAGCATCGTTGCTCTTTGTAAAGTACTCCAACCAAATCCTCATCCTGTGCAATTTTGTGAATGAAAAACTGCGTCAGACCTTTTTCTCTCCGGTGTTTATACACATGCCTGCACATAAAACAAAGGGAAAAAGATCGCATGAGGCTTGAATAAAAGGTTAAGGCTAGGGGTTGGGTACCAACTAAAAATGAGCTGGCCATTCAGGATCAACAAAGAGTGGTTAAGAGAATAAGGTGTCCTGAATATTGGATCGATTACTGTCATGATATCATCAAAGAGAATATAGCGGAATGGAGATCAAGTGTACTAGTCTGGAGTTTGATCTACTTCGTTCTGCAAATCGCGATAAGAGGGGAACCTGTACTATCATCTGGTTTCGAATTCGCTCCATCCAAAGGCTTCGTCGCAACAGCTAAATGTCTTAAAAACTAAGCTTTGTTCTTAGGAAAGATCGTTGTTCCTTACATTTTGACTCAATAAAACAAATTTTTGACTCCAAAATAGAAAACAAAGTTAGCAACTACCTCCCCCAGACTTAAACAACACTGTCCCCCGTAATATTAAATCTGAGATTGGTGAGAAGGGAAAGAATATAACAGAAAAATTCGGGAAAACGAGAAACTTGGACCTGTACTGTATAGCTGTCGATCGACAGCCACAATGTGTGTCGATTGACTGGTTCTGCGTGGGGCTGTCGATCGACAGTCATAGTGTGGGTCGATCGACAGGCTGTTCGAATTTGTGGGCTCGTGGCTGTTATGGCTTCTGTTGTTTGAGCAGTTTAAAGGAACACTGTAAATCATTAAAACGAAACACGATCAAATAGCACAACACATAGTCTCAAGCAGCAAGTTTCACAAATCTGAAAAATCAAACGGAAGCAAATAAGAAACTGACTCAAAGAAAGAAAAGTGACTCAAATGAAAAGAAAAAGGAAAAAGTAAACCGGGATAAAATGGAGACGAGCTAGTCTTCTTCTTCGTCTTCCTCGTCATCGTCCTCTGCAAGTGGTAAACGAGCTGGTGGCGGAGTCGGTGAACGAGGACGAACACAACCGCATCGGGATAAGTCAGCAAAGGCATCCCAAAGTGTCTGCATGCTCGTGATAATCTATCTCTGAACTGGATCCATGTCAACATGTGGAGGAGGTGCTAAGCGACGAGCGGAGGAGTGGAGGCTGCAGCGGCTTGAGCTGAGGAAGAAGCATCCCTGCGGCGAGTAGAAGCTCTGCGAGTGGTACGTCTACTTATAACGCGTTGGCGCTGATCAGGTAGGAAGTAAAGTGCAGCAGTACTAACTCTGATATCAGTCAACTCTGGAAACGGCAAAAGGACTTGAAACTGTGTTCGGAAATCATCTCAGATGAGCCACTGGCGATCTGCTCCAATCCATATGGCACTCACCATGTGCGTGTTGTATATAGAACAAGGCATGCGAATTGCAGCGTAGCGATCACAGTCAATGCCATAGAACTCCAAGATATGAGTAATGAGGCTACCGGCGTGAAAATCCTTACCAGTCCTAAGAGTGAACGGGGCAGTCTTCTGCTCCACCAAACGGTCAGCTAGAATAGCTCCCCATTTGGGATCCACAAGAAGATCACCATACGACTGCCAAGTAATGTCATCTGAGATGAGATAGTAGAGAGCCAGAAGCTCATCATGTCAAACCTTACCGGGCTCGTTCCTATACAGAACGGTGTTGGAGAGCAGATGAATCACATAACGGAGGACACGATGGCGAATGTCTGTGTGAGATGTGCGATTTCCTGCGAATTCACCAGCTCCAAACAGACTCCAGAAAACCTTCATCTCTGAAAACGGAGGAGGCAAAATGACGTTGTCCCTCTCTAATGGAAATCCGTAGACATCACAAAGCTGATCTCAATGGGAAGATTGAAGAAATTGGTCACTAAGAACTTGTGAGCTGAAGAAGGAGTTGCTATGATCACAGAACAAGTGAGTGCTATAATTATGAACAATGTTCCAAAGAAGCTAGCTGATCCAGGAAGCGTTGTGTTGGATTGCGTCCTTTTCTCGGATAGGTTTCCGCGATCCTTGTGTGATTTGGGTTCTAGCATCAACTTGATGCCCACTTTCAGTTGCTCTCAGTCATGGGATGACGGATTTTCAGCCTAGAAGGATTTCTCTTATCCTAGCCGACCGATCAGTGAGAGTTCCAGAAGGAGTATTAGAAGATGTTCCAATCAAGGTTGGAGATTGCTTGATTCCTGCTGATTTCGTGGTTTTGCAATACTGTGAGGAGCCTAAGTATCCTCTTATTCTTGGACGTCCGTTCTTAGCTACAGCTGGTGTTATGATAGTTGTAAGAGGAGGCAAAATTACTCTAAGTGTGGGGGATTTGGAAATGAAGTTTGATATGGACAAGTGGTTCAGAAACCCACAATTGATGGCCAGACGTTCTATGTGGATACATTGGATGATATCACTCAGAAAGTTTTTAACGAAGACTATCCCATTGATCCATTGGAAAGGACATTGGTTAATTCTGCGATTGAGACTGGACAGCTGGAGGATTCTTCTAAAGGTATGCTAAGATGATGAATGACAGGATTCTTCTAAGTGAGTTAGTGAAGCAAGTGGTTGCAAATGTGGAACTGGTTGGAGTTTCTGAGAAATCGGAAAGGAAGTGACTGGAGTGAAGAAAAAGCTCCAAAGATCTAACTCAAACAACTACCAGCAGGACTCAAGTACGCTTTTCTTGGCCCTAATTCTACTTATCCTGTTATTGTTAGTTCTTCTTTGAACAATATTGAGCAAACCTTGTTACTAAGTAACCTGCGCAAGTATCGCAAAGCTGTTGGGTATTCTCTTGATGATATTGCAGGTATTTCTCTAGACTTATGCATGCACAAGATTCACCTTGAGGAAGGAGCAAAGACGTCAGTTGAGCATCAAAGAAGGCTGAATCCGAATCTTCAGGAAGTGGTCAAGAAAGAGATCCTGAAACTACTGGAAGCTGGGATCATCTATCCTATTTCAGATAGTCCTTAGGTTAGTCCAGTTCATGTGGTTCCTAAGAAAGGTGGGGTTACAGTGGTCAAGAACGAGAAGAACGAGTTTATTCCTACAAGGACTGTGAAACGACACATGATGTGTATTGATTACAGGAAGCTCAACGCTGCTACCAGAAAAGATCATTTCCCTTTGCCTTTCATTGATCAGATGTTGCAAAGACTTGCAAATCATCCCTACTATTGCTTCTTGGACGGTTATTCAGGGTTCTTTCATATTCCGATTCATCCAGACGATCAGGAGAAGACCACGTTTACATGTCCTTATCGTACTTTTGCATACCGCAAAATACCATTTGGATTATGTAATGCTCCAGCTACTTTTCAGAGATGCATGATGTCGATTTTCACAGATATGATTGAGGATTACATGGAGGTCTTCATGGATGATTTCTCAGTCTACGGGCCTTCTTTCAAGGAATGTTTGGGTTATTTGGAGAAGATACTTGCTAGATGTGAAGAGAACCACTTAGTGCTGAATTGGGAGAAATGTCATTTCATGGTAAACAGTGGTATTGTGCTTGGACATAAAGTGTCAAAGGATGGGATTGCGGTAGATCGTGTCAAGATTGAAGTTATGACAAGTTTGCAACCACCTAATAGTGTGAAGTCTGTTAGGAATTTTCTTGGTCACGCTGGTTTTTACAGGAGATTCATCAAAGATTTCTCCATGATTGCCCGCCCGCTTACCTCCCTGCTTTGTAAGGACGTCAAGTTTTTGTTTGATGCTGATTGTCTTGCTGCTTTCGAACAGATTAAGCAAGCCTTAGTGAGTGCTCCAATTGTACAACCTCCAGATTGGACACTTCCTTTAGAAGTAATGTGTGATGCTAGTGATTTTGCGGTTGGGGCTGTTTTGGTTCAGAAGAAGGACAAGAAGCTTCATGCCATTTACTACGCTAGCTCCTCTTGATGATGCACAGAAGAATTATGCTACTACGGAAAAGGAATTGTTGGCAGTGGTGTTTGCGTTTGAGAAATTTCGTCCCTATTTGATTGCTTCTAAGGTGATTGTGCATACGAATCACTCAACACTTAAGTATTTGATGCAGAAAAAGGATGCGAAGCCGCGTGTTATAAAGGTGGATTCTTCTTCTTCAAGAGTTTGACGTTGAGGTTAAAGATAAGAAAAGAGTTGAAAATGGAGTCGCGGATCATCTCTCAAGGATTAGGATCGAGGATCACGTTCCTATTGATGATTTCTTCCTAACGGAGGGATGCAACTTCGTTGAAAGTGGGTTCCAAGCTGAAAATCCGGCGTGTTCGAGAAAAATAGAGGACCTGTCGTTCGACACACCCACTAAGTGTCGTTCGACACACCCACTGAGTGTCGTTCGACACACCCATTGAGTGTCGATCGACAGGCCCACTACAGAGCTATCGTTCAACAGACATTATGAGTGTCGATCGACAACCTCTAGTACAGAGCATTAGATCACCTTCCACAAATCATCACCGACGCAATCCAGGCCCACGTCTTCGCCGTTTCTTCTTCTACTTGTCTTTGGTACGCTGATATTGGCAATTACCTTGCTGCAGAGGATATGCCAAGTGATCTCAAAGGGTATGAAAAGAAGAAGTTTATCCGAGAACTGCATAGGTACTATTGGGATGAACCTTATCTCTACAAGTTTTGCTCTGATAGTATTTACAGGAGATGCATTGTTGAGCACGAGACCCAAGAGGTGTTGTTCCACTGTCACGGTACTGATTATGCAGGGCATTTCGCCTCATTCAAGACAGCTTCCAAGGTTCTTCAAGCGGGTTTCTGGTGGCCTACATTGTTCAAGGATGCTCACGCCTTTGTAAGGCAGTGCGATGCTTGGCAACGAAGAGGGAAGATCAGCAGGCGACATGAGATGCCTCAGAACTTTATCCTCGAAGTAGAGGTTTTCGATTGTTGGGGCATTGATTTCATGGGTCCTTTCCCATCAGCTTATGGAAATTCCTACATAATGGTTGTTGTGGATTATGTCTCCAAGTGGGTAGAGGCGATTGCTTGTCCAAAGAACAATTCAATGGTGGTTATTAAGCTATTTAAGACCATCATTTTCCCACGATTCGGAGTGCCTCGAGTTGTCATTAGTGATGGAGGAACACATTTCATCAACAAGGCTTTTGATCGGTTATTAGCTAAGTATGGAGTTCAGCATCGTGTTGCTAGTCCGTATCATCCTCCGACGAGTGGACAGGTTGAAGTTTCCAATCGACAGATTAAAGAAATTTTGGAGAAAACTGTAAATGCTACAAGAAAGGATTGGTCTGCAAAACAGGATGATGCACTTTGGGCTTATCGAACTGCATTCAAGACACCATTAGGCACTACTCCTTTCCATTTTCTTTATGGTAAAGCATGTCATCTTCCGGTGGAACTTGAGCATCGGGCAGCATGGGCAGTGAAACAGTACAATTTCAACATCAAACCTGCTGCAAAGAGACGTATGATTCAGTTGAACAAGTTGGATGAGATTCGACATCACGCTTATGAAAACTCCAAGTTATACAAGGAGCGGACTAAAGCATATCATGACAGGAAGATCATCTCACGCACTTTCGAACCAAATGATCAGGTACTCCTGTATAACTGTCGTTTAACTTTGTTTCCAGGAAAGTTGCGTTCTCGTTTGTCAAGTTCATTCACCATCAAGGAAGTTCGACCACATGGGGTTGTTGGCCTTATCAGTCAGGAAGGCCAAGAATTTACTATGAATGGCCAAAGAGTGAAGCATTATTGGGCTAAAGCCAAAATTCTAGATGGACACATTGTGTCACTGGATGATGCACCCGCTGTCTAATTTCAGACAGACTCAAGCTAATGACTGAAAACAAGCGCTTAGTGGGAGGCAACCCACTGGTAAGTGTCTGTACAAAATTCATTTTCTTTCATTTTCTACTGACTTCGTTTAGTTTTGTTTTAGTTTTGAAAAAAAAAATATTTATTTCGAAAATTTAGTAAGGGGAATGATCATTTTTATAAGTCTCTAGCTTCTACAAAAATCCCAAGGAATGGAGAGGATGGATGTGGATAGTGGAACATGATATTATATAATGGTGTTTGGTTCTTGATAACGTTTTGGAGGAGAGAGTGAAATGTGAATGAGAATCTGTGGGCATCAACTGGACCAGTCTCTCTCTTGCGTTTATGCATAATGTCTGCATCCACCAAATAAAATCCGGTAACCCTAAACACTTTAGCTCCATTTGAACACCAAAAGCCTTTTAACATCACACCTAGCCTTTTACTTGGATGATATCATTGGAGAGAATTCCATCATCACTTTGATCAAGTGTGCGACAGTTATGAGGATGTGAAACTGATGGCTTTGCAGGTTAAGATTTGAGGCCCAACCTATGATGGTTGAGATTCGTGACCGCCAGAGGTACTTTGTTTATATGCAGCAAAGGAGTCAAGAAAACGAAAGCAATGTTTCCAAGGATAAGTAAGTTCTCGCGATTTTCAAACCTCGACTTCATTCTTGTTCTCTAGTTTGCTTGAGGGCAAGCAAAAGCTAAGTCTGGGGGAGTTGATATATCATGGTTTTTACCGGTTTTCCACCATGATATAAGTCCTTTTATCGAGTCTTTTTAGTGTCTTAACAGGTTATTGTATGTGGGAAGCTAATTTGATGATTATGATGAACGAGATTGGAGTCAGATTTACAAGTGGAGAAGTAGAAATGGAGTTACCTATCGATCGACACACTCAATGGTTGTCGATCGATAGCAACGTTAGTCACCTGTCGTTCGACACACCATGTGACTATTGAACGACAGCCACTTTTCTGAAGCTGACATATTACGTTTAAAAAAGGAAAATTGTCCGTTTCGGGCTAGACGTTACCAAAAGTCATCCAAAAAGCCCACCACGAGTTATAACTCTATAAATAGTTTACTTTTAGGTTTTTAGATCATTACTTTAGATTTTATTGAACAAGTTTAGAGAGAGCTTTTGAGAGATTTTAGGGAGACAAGTCTACTTCATTCTTTGAGATTCTTCGAACCCTATTGTACTTCTTCTTATTCTCTTTCTTTATGCAGTATTATTCAGTTATGATTTGCTTTGCTTCCATGTCTGAGTAGTTTGCTTGTTAGGTTTAGGGTGATTCGAAAGGATCGAAGATGAATTGTTAGGGTAAACTCACTTGTTAGGATTATCTCTTTGGTTCTTCACATAGATTGCTTTAACTCTGATTTAAGATTCGCGACCCTGAATTTGGATATCTTAAGTTGATAGATTGACACGAAAGTGTAATTGATTATCCTAAACTAGATCTTAGGTGAGCAAAATTACTTATTCCAAAGAAATTTGGTTTAGGAATTTTGTGAACAAATTGGACTTAAATTTAAAGCTTGTTTAAATAGATTGAATTCGCAAAGAAATTTGGTTTTCTAGGGTTTAGGCATAGTTTGTTTTCGCAACGACAATTGGTTAATTATAACTTAGTGTTCCAAGTTCTAGAACGGTTCGTAATTAAATCCTGACTTTGTTTAATCTGCAATTCTGATTCATCCTGAGAATTACCCAAAAACCTAGCTCTTTGTTTAATTGAATCTTAAATTAACAATCTTACCTGTTTCGAATTACTTTTGTCTTTAATTTACTTTATTTTGCTTAGCTCAATTCGAAGTCACTAATCCTATTGTTCGATTTGACTCCCAGTGATTCGACCCCTAACTACAATTGATCTCTTAATTTGAGAGAGTAGCTCAGTGTAAATTTGAGCATATCTGGAGCTTTTTTTAATCCTTTTTAGTAATAATAATAAATAATTTTATTTTAAAATCTTTCATAAGATTTAGCCCGCTTCATAAGATTTCTTTGTAAGATGTACCTCGCTTCGGAACTTTTTGCGAGAAGTTATCATCGAGCTTCGAGCTAAGAATCCACTGCGAATTCTTAATTTTGGATTTTTGCGATGCATGAACTCGACCTTATTAACACCTTATTGTTTTATAAGAAACTTGAATGATCACGAGCTCATGGGAAATCGGCTTATGGAAACACCCTAGGATTGCTTTCATAAGAATCCTTAAGTGGTCACGAACTATGGAGCTCGCCTTTGGGGCACTAAGATTACTTTCAGAAGACTCGTTAGTGATTTCGAACTATGTAATTTTGCTTATTAGAGACAAAATTCCTCCAAGGCTCCGTTGCTTTCCAGCTCGGCGTCGGTTCCTAGACTCTGTTCCTAGGTACAAGGCAAGATCGGTTTAGGGTCTGGAAGTGCAAAGAACTAGTGCTTTGGCTTAGCTCAACTTTTGCCTTAGGACGAAACTTCAGTATGCGATCGAGAGTCGGCGTGTGATTTACTTGGTTGTCCTAAATGCGAGGTGCGGACCTGGTTTCGGCTTACAAAAGGTTGTTGATTATTTAACCACGACACTTATGAGAAGCGCATTGATCAGATACCTGACCAAAGTTCTGATGTGTGGTACTAGACGAGCGGATCGTATAAAGTTTATCTAAGACACTGTGTATTAAATTCTCGAGCTGATCAGACTGAGTTTTTGATGAACAGTAAAATACTTTCAAAAGTAAGTCTTTGGTTTAAACCAAAATCTTTATTTTAAAATATATATATATATGTATTTTTTTTTTATATGCGTAACTGCACTTAAGACTTTTCTAAAAAAGTAAGCTGCATTCGTACCCGTCTTAAAAGAAAGGATCAAACGAGTACTGTTTTTTTTACTTATTACTTAAGTAATAATACCGCTTGAGGTTCCGAGCATTAAAGAATTTTGGATTTCAGTTCCATCCATCTCGAGGAGTTCGTACACTCCAGGTTTTATAACCTTTGAGACCTGATACGATCCTTCCCACTTGATTCCAAGCTTTCCGGCTTCATCCTCCTTTTTACTTTTATAAACTTTACGGAGGACGAGATCGCCTACATTGAAAGATCGATATTGTACCTTTTTGTAGTACTTTGCGGCGAGCTGTTGATAATTCTGTATCCTCTGCAAGGCACTATCTCGAGCTTCTTCGAGGTCGCCGAGATGCTCGTGAATTCTTTGTTCGTTCATCTTGATGTCTTGAGTCATCTAGACTCGTCGTGCACTATCGATGTGAGTTTCGGCGGGTGCTAACGCTTCCATTCCATAGGCTAAAAAGAAAGGGATCTGACCTGTCGATCGTCGAGGCGTTATACGATGAGCCCAAAGTACTCCGGGGAGTTCATCTGCCTATGCTCCCTTCTTTTCACCTAGGCGCTTCTTTAGCCCGGCTATTAGTGTCTTATTAGTCGACTCGGCCTGTCCATTCCCTTGAGGATAGTAGACAGTTGTTGTGGTTAGAGGAATATTCCATCTGTAAAATTTTTGTGAAAACGTCATAGGTAAGGTTCGGACCATTGTCCGTTATGATTTTGTAAGGAACTCCATGTCGACAAATAATGTTCTTCCAAACAAATCTTACCACATCTGATCATGTGATTTGAGGATAGGCCTCGGCTTCCACCCACTTAGTGAAGTAATCCGTCATTACTAGAATATTATTTTTTATTCGTGACGTTACCAGCGGTCCGACCGCATCCGTGGCCCATCTCATGAACGGGTATGCGACGGTTGCCAGGGAATACTCTTCTGGTGGGGCTAGCTTCCTCGGTGCATGATTTTGACATGCTACGCACCTTTGTGCATATCTTTGGCAATCAGCCTACATCGTTGGCTAGTAATAACTAAGTTTTTTAAACTTTAGGGCGAGTGCGTCCTCTTCATGAGTGTGTCGCAGAACTTCGAGGATTTCCTCCCCGTAAATGCATCACATCATGTAGCGAGATGCACTCCATCGGTAAAGCTTCCCTTCAAAGATGGTGTAATGAGCACTTCGGGTTCTCTGACTCCGAGCTACCCATTTATCTTCAGATTGCTTTCTTTTGGTTATATATTATATAATCTCTGTCCGCCAGTCTTCCTGTTAAATGGAATCGTCGTCCATTTTGGTGGATTCTTCGTTCACCTCGCCATCCACAATCTCGCAGACCATAGGTGTCAGATTTATGCTCGAGCTCGTTATACTTTCTACGGGTATAACTCGCCTCGTATTCGAGCTCGAGGCCATTGTGGCTAACGCGTCTCACTACGAGGAATCTTTACGAGTTCGAATCCATAGAACTCGTTAGTAATTTCGTGTACTATCTTTAGGTAGGCATCTATCTTGTTATCTTTAGCTTCATACCACCCGCTAAATTGACTGGTGACGAGATGGGAGTCTAAGCAAGCTCAGACTTGTTTCGCTCCTACTGCTTTTGCCAGTCAAAGTCCAACGATCAAGGCTTCGTATGCAACGGCATTATTTGGCGCCATGAAATCAAGATGAAATGATTGTTCAATCACCTCTCCAGTCGGAGATTTGAGGCATACTCTGACCCCTAATCCCCTTCAGGATGACGGCCCATCCGCGTGCAGTGTCCACCATAAGCTTTCTTCTAAACTTTCTGTAGAAGGCTCAGTAGGTACCTCGGCGATAAAGTTTGCTAACACTTACGACTTCATAGTCGGTCTATTTTTATAGGTTATATCATATTCATTAAGCTCGATCGCCCATCGAGTTAATCGGCCAATTGATTCGGGCTATGCAGGATCGAACGAAGTGGATGATTTGTTAATACCCTGATGGTATGAGATTGGAAGTATGGCTTGAGCTTCCGTGCTGACGTTAGGAGTGCCAAGGTAACTTTTCCACCGTTGAGTACCTTACTTCTGCGCCATTGAGGGCCTTGCTGATGTAGAAGATGGGATGTTGTTCGCCCCGGTCCTCCCTTACCAAAACTCCACTGACTGCCGATGCTGAGACCGCGAGATATAGGTATAGGACTTCTCCTACCTCGGGTTTGGCCAACACGGGTGGTGAGGTGAGATACTCTTTGGGCTCCAAGAAAGATTTTTCGCACTGTTTGGATCATTCAAAGGTCTTGCTTGTCTTACTCAACAATAGGTAAAATGGGAGACTCTTGTCCGTCGATCTACTTATGAAGCGGTTTAAAGCTGCTATCCGTCTGGTCAATTTTCGGACTTGTTTCGCGTTTGGGGAGAAGGAAAATCCAGCACGGCGGATATCTGCTTTGGGTTTGCTTCTATCCCTCTTTCCACCACAAAATAACCTTAGAATTCTCTTGAGGTTATCGCGAAGGTGCACTTGGCAGGATTTAATTTTATCCCATACTGCTCTGGACCTCTCCGGGTCGAGTTTTCTCTGCTTCTGTTTAACCAGTCTATGGGACGGATCTACATTCAACTCGTGATAAATTATCTTTGGGTCGACCCCCTTCATGTCCTTAATGGACCATGCAAAGGTCGATTCGTTCTTCCTTAGAAGCTCAACAAGTTTATCTCGTATAGGGTCGCTTAGTTCTGACCCTATTCCCACACATTGATCGGGATGTTGGAAGTCCACGATGATTTGTGTAATTTGTCGTTCTAACAACACTTTCTTCTTATCGACGTGAGGAGCCTTGTTTCGGCTCCCTGATATATCTTCCGAGGCATGTATGGCCGTAGCAGCTCGAGCCCTGTTTTTCCTTCAAGGATAATGCAATTGCGAATTTCACTTTGACTAACCCTTTCGGTGTGAATCCTGGAGGGGGTCGGGATTTTCAAACACTGATAATAGGTTGACGCTACAGCTTTCATCAGGTAAAGCCACAGCGTCCCTAAGACAGCGTTATACGCGGTAGGTGAATCCACGACGTCGAATTCCTCGTAACGTTTCACCTCGGCGACTTTGACTGTTAATTAGATTATTCCAACTATTGGGATCGTTCGACCCATAAATCCTGTTAGGGTTTGGTTACGCTCATGCATGTGTTCGCAAGTACCCATCCTTCATGGGATTTCTTTGTAAATCAGATTTACAGAACTTCCAGTATCTATTAATAGACTATTGACTTCACAATTATCTATCAATAGGCTGACTACGAGCGGATCATTATGCGGCTGGGTTAAACCTTCCGTATCTTGTTCGCAGAAACGTACCTATAAGTTTTCGTAGTGGTTGACTGTTTCTACTTCTGTATCTTCGCACGGCTGGCTCTGTTGTATGTCTTTCTCATGATCCTTCATGATCATGAGGATCCTTCTTCTTCTTGCGTTTTAGATTTTTGAAGTAACTAGTACTAGGGTTTCGTCTCCAGGCATCTTCAAAGATCTTCTCCCGTGAAGGTTACGTAGTAAACCTAATCGGTCCCCTTAGTTGGCGCCAATTTTGTGATACCGGATTGAGTAACAATCCAAGATCGGTCCAAAGAATAGAAGAACTAGGTTTAAACGTAATATCACGAAGAAAAGATCAAGCGAAAAGATGTGTATAGAATTCTTTATTGAAGGCGATGTCCTCGTTTTGGAGGAATACATCAAGTATTTATACAAGTACTAAGTCGGTCGAAATAACCCTGAAAGATAAATGGAAAATCTCCTCAAAGATAAAAGGAAGTTATATTAATTCTAAGTATTTCCTTTTATCCAAGCTAAGTCTTCCAATTTGCATGTATTTGCCTAGGTCGGTTAATGCTCCTTAACACGAGACGCTGCTAATGGGTCCTCGCTGGCCCACCCTCCGAGCTGTCCTCAAAACTTCATATCGAATCGGATCTGAGTCGGGTATGGTAATGGGTATTGGACCCGGTACCACCACCAGAGGTGGGTGCACAATTATTTGGAGGTGCTCTGATTGTGCCTAGGACAAGCTCAGTTTCTGGGACTAGCTCTCCTGCTTTCTGGGACAAGCTCTGCAAAGTTACTGGAACCAGAACTGCATATTTTTAGGATGACGTCTGTAATGGTCCACTGAACTCCAAGAGACCACTGTGTTCATTTCAACCCAAGATAGAAGAGTCGGCCGAGCTTAGAAGGCCCACGATGGAGAGATGACGAATTAGGAGCTCAAGAGTAACAAGCCGCACCGACCTCTACTGTAAACCAGGTCTAGATGATGAGCTCTTGAATTTAGGCCCATGACGAGGATGAGGCCAAGACCTAAAGAGGCCACCGACTATGCTAAGAGGAAATCTCGAAGATTTAGGAATATTTTCTTATCTCTTTAGACTTAGAACTAAGCCGACTAAGACTTATATAAATAGACCTCGTACACCTCTTAAAAGAGGATCGGCAATCTTACTCAGAAACCATTGTGTACTAACTTTGCAAACAGCTTAATAAAACTCTCTTGAGATCTTTGCTTGGTGTTCTTCTCACAAGACTTTTGAACCTCGCAATTATTTGACTATTTTCGACTGTGCAGGTTTCCACCACCACACAAAACAGGTAAGATGAATGGTGTTCATGAAGACACCATCAAAATAATCTTTTTACCTTTTTCTCTTTGAGGTAAAGCGTCACAATGGGAACATTACATTCCATCTGAGTTTGTCAGCACCTGGGATCTCTACAAGAAGGAATTTATATCCAAATTCTTCCCCAAGAAGAAAACTGCCAAGTTCAGAATTGATATAAATTCCGTTAGGCTAGACAGTGAGGAATCTCTCAGTGAAGCCTGTGAACGTCTTAAGGAGTACCCCAAAAGTTGTCCTCACTATAGAATCTCCACAGGTCACCTTCTTGAGATCTTTTATAGAGGTGTTACCAAAAGCACAAGCACCCAGCTTGACACTGCTAGTCAAGGGAACTTTAGTGATCTGAATGAAGCTCAAGCAAAGCAGCTCATCGAGAATCTTGCTCAGAGTGATGCGTGCTATGGAAGGAGACCATGACATAAACTTTCTTGCATCGGACACTAATAGTGATCACAAGTTCAAGGAAATGGACGAAAGACTTGACCGAATGGGAAAGCTTCTGATGGCTAGCCAGAAAGGAATAGACTTTTTTGGAGAAGTAGATGGATTCACACATGTTTACCAAGAAGAGAATGTTGAAATGACTGCAATCAGCTAGAAGAGGTGAACTACATTGGAAATCAGAGGAATTATCAGTTCAAGAACTATAATCCCAATTTCAAGTCCGATAACTTCTCTTATAGGAGTACTAACGTTGAGAACCTGCAAGACCAAGTGTATTTACCTCAACAAGGATAAGGATACCAAAACAAGGGGTATAATAACAACTACTCTAAGGGTATCCAGCAGAAGAATCAGTTTGTTCCAGCTCGAAATCAAGGTTTTCACAGCCTCAACAAGTACAATTTCAACTGAATGTCACATTTGGTTTTGACACACAAGGTATGCTGACTTCAATAATGGATGGAAAACATCATTTGAACACCAGTATGGACAACAAGATGGCTGGTGTTAGAGCATCAGTCAACAACAAGTATGATGATCTTCACCAGAAGTTCAAGACTCTATCTAGCCATTTCATCACAATGACAGAGGAACTTCCCAGGAATAGGCAACCATGTAAAGAAGAGGTACTTCCAGTGGACTACTGTAATGCCATGAATCTCAGAGGAAGAAAAGATATCCCGTCTAGAGGAGAGGAACAATAGTGGCGAAAAAGACGGAAGATGTTGCAATATTTATGAACATCTATTCAATATTTATTATAAACACACAATCATACAACTAGTACGATTATACACTAAGAGCATAACCGCTTCATGCAACAAGCATTCAAACTCACACACGAACAAACATCATGCAATAATAATAATCAAGAACACACTTTTTGCAAAATTCCTAGATTTTTATCAACAACCTCTACGATTATAAACATAACAATTAAACAAGCATGACGCTCTTTTTGTTTTGCAGTAAAGCAACAAGCATCACAAAGCCTCACCTTAGACTTAGGTGAAAGATCAAAGATTTTCTCATCGAATCCTACTCACGGATTTGCCTTTAGTTCGAACAAATGATCTATTCCAATAGATCATACAAATACTAAAGCAATACTTAACGAATTTTTAAAGAATACTAGATGGGCAAAGGCACGTATCAACACCTAGTTCGGAAGAGAACTTGCCGCAAACTTTTCCTCGATGTTCCGGAACCTGGCGGAAACTGATCGTATGATTATAAGATGGATCTGTCCATTTGATCAAGAAACTAAGATCAGAATTGTGATTAGCAAGAAAAATCACTTCATAAAAGCTAAGGTTCGGATCAATGAACACTTACCTTAAGTAGTCCAAAATCTGCTCGGTAATGGTTCGCGATGGACTAGCGGATTGATAAAAAAACGTGGATAATAGTTTGAGTTTTCTGTAGTGATTTTAGTAGAGGTTAGTTATGTTTCCTCTAAGGAAAATTGGAGGAGGTTAGGTTCTATATATAAGCTTAAGAAGGTAGGCAACTAGGGGGCTGAGTCAACACCGCTTTGTGGTGCTTACGAACTTTTCATGCTTCCGATTTATCGTGATTCCATTTAGTCATGCTTCCGCTGACGCGTTGCACATAAGCGCGACAGCTCGTGCTTACGAGATTTCTCGTGCTTGGTAAATCCCTATATGCTTGGACATTTCTTTGTTTGAGGGTAATAGACGTTTCTCCGCCTGAGGGTAATAGATGTTTCTTTGTCCGAGGGTAACAGATGTTTCTTTGTCCGAGGGTAATAGACGTTTCTTTTTCCCAAGGTAACGAACGTTTCTTCGTATGTGGGTAACACTGGTGATTCACCAACTAAGCAGACACCTTGCTTAGTTATCGAGGTGCTTAAATAGGTCTTGGTCAAAAACTCAACAGACTGATCCGACTATCGCAACGGTTCTTTGTCGGGCGTGGCTTAGGCCTAAGTGAAGGTCACTACAATATCAATATCAAAAGAGCTAAATTTATCAAGGTCACAATTGAGTATTTTGAGTCACCTTCTGTATCATTCATCACCTATGAAATGCTTCATTCTCAAGGCCACCTGAGTTTTTATTGTGCTTCATAGTTCTTATTCTCTTGACTGAAACAGATAAAAAAGAGCGAGTTAGAAGTTGTTAAGTATATAAAACTGACGAATGATATTGGTTTTCTATAAGAGTATGAGCAACTAGAGGATGATGGTAGAAGGGTAGCTTAGGCTATTGATTCGTGGATATAGATACAATTTATGATTGAACGTGTATAGATCCATATGGGTACATCATTGTAAAGATTACTTATAAAGAATAATAGTGGAAGCGTTGGCTCGGCGCCTTCCGAACAGATTCCTGTGTTGTGCTCGTTCTTTGAACTTACAATTGGTATTAGAGCAGACATCTGGTAAAGATCGTTTGCGTCTTCAAACAGGTGTGATCCTGAGATGAGTATGGAGAACCCACAACACGTGTACGTGATGTCCAGGCCTCTGATTATGGAATCTTAGAACTTTGGTTGGTGGAAGGTGCAAGTTCAAGCGTTAATTCTGGGGATTGATGAAGACGCTTGGACTCTGGTGGAAAAAGGTTGGTCAAAACCTACATTGGTGAACGATGCACGAGACACTGTGGTGAAACCTGAGAGAGATTGTACTGCTGATGAGAAGACACAGTCCAAGTACAACTCCAAGGCGCTGTCGCAGATCTGGAGATCGTTATCTCAGCACCAGTTTGAACAAGTTGAGAGCTGTGTTACTGCCAAAGAGGCTTGGGATTAGTTGACGACTTAGTATGAAGGGACAGACGGTGTATTGAGGACTCAGATTGACATGTTGGCATCAAGGTTTGAGACGATGACAATGGATGAACATGAGTTAATCGAAGCATATAGTGGTCGGTTGAGTGCGATTCCCAATGAGGCAGTTGTTCTAGGCAAGAAGTACAAAGACAAGAAGCTGGTGAAGAAGTTCCTCAGGAGTCTGCCAGAAAAGTTTATGTCGCACAAATCAGCCATTGATGTGTCAAAGAACTCTGATGAGATGTCATTCAGTCAAGTTGTTGGTATGATGCAAGCCTATGAATTGGAGTATAAGATGAAGCTAGAAGTCAAAGCCATATGTTATGCATTGAATGTGAACAAGGATGTAAACAAGATAAATGTGTTGTGTCTCAACAGAGAAGTTGAAGCAGTCAGACTAGAGTTGATGCTGACAGAAGTCTGAAGCAGAGTGATGGATAATGTCACAGATGTCAAGGGATTGGTCACTTTGTCAAAAAATATCATACAATCAAACGGCGTGAACAACTAAAGTGTTCAAAGTGCAGAGGTATGGGTCACACAAGAGACGAGTGTGTTAGGAATCCTAAAGGGAAGGAGAAATCTCTTGTGACATGGTCTAACAGTGATTCAAAAGATGAGGAGCGAGATGAGTCACAGAGTTGTGAAGGATACTTTGGTGTCATTGAGGATGATGAAACCAATCTATCACTGATTAAGGATAACAAGCTTATGTCTAAGCATCTGTTGAAGACTCAGGATGTAAACAAGGAGCTGACTAGTGAGAACAAGCAGCTAAGTGACTCAATCAAGTGTTTGCGGGCTGAATATGAGAAGATTGATAAGGAGATCCAATCCACAAATCTTCAGGGCATTGTTGATCAACTCAAGCTTGAGTTAAAAGATAAAGAAGAGGAAAATCACAAGCTGATTGCCAATGATCTGGTGCTACATAAGGAGATTGAGCATCTGAAGGAGCTCTTGGATGGTGAAAAAGCTGAGTCTGAAGTATTACGAGATCATTTAAATGAACAACTGCGGAACATCAAGATGCTGAGTAAGGGTACCAAGGATCATGAGAAGCTTCTGTCTGTTGGAAAGTCAGGAAAAGTGCATTAGGGTCTTGTTTATCAAGGTGGACCTTCAATAGGCAAGCGTGTGTTTGTAAAAGCGTCACAATCGAAGATGGTTTTGCAGAAGCAACAACCACAAGATGGAATGGTTGGACGACAGCTAGATGTGGATCAGCAGAAATCACAAGGGGTGTTTGACTTAGTCACAACCAAAGATGGTTCTAGAGAAGCAACAACCACAAGGTGGGATGGTCAGACGACAGCTGGATGTGAATCAGCAGAAACCACAGGGTGTGTTGACCAAGCCACAACCAATGATGGTTCAGCAAAGACAACAACCACGAGGTGGGATTGTCAGACAACACCTAAAGGGGGTTCAGCCGAGAAAGCAACCACAAGGTGAGATTGTTGAACCATCTACACGGAGTTTTCAGCGCAGAAAATTGAAGAGCTCTAAGAGTCTGTCATGGTGTTACTACTGTAATAAACTAGGACACATGAAGAATTAATGTTTCAAATATATGGAGAAAGTCAAGCATCGATTGATGTACAAGCTTGAAAACAAGAGTCTCTCAAGGTGTGACTACTGTGGTAAACAAGGGCATATGAAGGATCAATGTTACAGATTCTTGGAGAGAATCAAGCATCTGTTACATTACAAATCTGTGCACTCAGACAGAAGACGGAAGCATAAGGTTTGGGGGGGGCAAAGAGTGACATTCATTGCAATGTGTACCCGGACAGAAGACATAAGCATAAGGTTTGGATGGCGAAGAGTGACCTTCACTGCAATGTGTACCCGAATAGAAGACAGAAACATAAGGTTAGGGTGGCGAAGAGTGACCTTCACTGCAATGTTGCTTACACTGCTGATGGGCAGGGGCCAAAAGAAAGTGATACTAAGTGGTATTTTTACAGTGGATGTTCGAGACATATGACTGGGCATTAGGACTATCTTGAGGACTTCAAGAACGTGAACACTGAGCGAGATACCTTTGGTGATGGAGCAAAGGGAAGGATCAGAGGAAAAGGAAAAACTGGATCAACCTCTGTTGGAAGATATGTTCGTTGTGGAAGGTCTAAAGGCAAACCTTATCAGCATCAATGAGCTGTGTGACAAAGGGTATGATGTGTTGTTTACCAAGATAGACTGCAAAGCGCTGAATGAGAATCAAAAGGTGAAGATTCGAGGTATCAGGACAGTGAAGAACTGTTATGTATGGAAGAGACTGATGAATGTCCTAGTATTGGACAACACGATGAGCTGCAGATGTGGCATTGGAAGTTTGATCACAAGAATGTCAGATTAAGGACCAAGCTAATCAATCATGAGCTTATCAGAGGAGTATTAAAGGTTGTTGCATCGTAGAAGGTGGTATGCTATCCTTGTAACAAAGAGGTTCAAGACATTCAAAGTAAAGACGAGTCCAAGGATGTGAAAGATCATCAAGACACTGGAGTATGTGATCAGATGTTTGGTAAGTCTGATAAGGAGTCTGTTTCTTCTTAACAGAAACATGAGTGTGATGGTAGACCAGGTCTGTGTTGATGACATTGTGTTTGGGTCTACCAATCAGAAGTTGGTTGATGGTTTTTCAATAGGTGGATGAGAAGTTATACAGAGTAATGATCGACAGTTTGCTGTATATGACTGTTTCAATGTAGGGATGTGTGCCAGATATCAGGCCAATCCAAATGTGTCTCACCTTCATGCTGTCAAACGGATCATCAAGTATGTGAAGGGTTCAACTAATCTGGATATATACTACACCAAAGACACCAACAAGAATTTGGTCAGGTACTGTGATGGTGATTGGGCTGGATGTTTGGATGACCGTAGAAGTACAATTGTGGATGTTTCTTCATGGGGAACAATCTTGTGTCCTGGCATAGCAAGAAACAAAACAATCTGGGTATATACTACACCCAGGACACCAACAAGAATTTGGTCGGATACTGTGATGGTGATTGGGCTGGATGTTTGGATGACCGTAGAAGTATAATTGGTGGATGTTTCTTCATGGGGAACAATCTTGTGTCCTGGCATAGCAAGAAACAGAACAATGTGTCTGTCTCAACGGCTGAGGCAGAGTACATTGCAATGGGAAGCTGTTGCACACAACTTCTATGGATGAAGCAGATGGCTGCTGATTACGGTACACCCTTTGACTCCCTGTTAGTGCATTATGATAATCACAGTGCTATCAATATTGCTAAAAATCCAGTTCAACATTCACGTACTAAACACATAGATATCATGCATCATTTTATTCTTGAACTTGTTGAGGAGAAACTGATTACAATAAGATATGTGGGCACTGATTTCTAACTCGCTGATCTATTCACAAATGCTCTTGCTATTAACCAATTTATTAACCTAATAAAGGCTATTGGCTTTTGTGCGATCTAATTTGCTTGTTGAGCGTTGTGTATTGCGACAGGGACATGTTCTGGAACATGTCTAAAAAGAGTTTTCAAAACTTGTTTTTCAAAGAGTGTTGATTCCTGTCTATGTAGTGTTTGATGAATAAAGCTGTCTGTCACGACGGTCTTGTATGATCAAGTACAAGTGTGTGAACAGAAGCTGAGGCAAAAAAGTCTGAAAGATGAGGTAGATCTTGTGCAAAACGCTCTCAACACAGCAAGCTGAAAATCAACATGATGTTTTTGTACATGACTTTAACGAAACCAAGAGCTGTTCATAGAACAAGACACAAAGAGCTGGTTATTTAGGTGATGTGTCTGTGTTAAGAGTGCAAAAGGACAAAACACAAGAGCTGGTTGTTTAAATGATGTGTTTGTGTCGAGAATGCAGCAGCTGTGTGGTAGTGAAGGGTCAACAGACTAGTAGTTGTGCAAGGTAACAAGACACAAAGAGCTGGTTGTTTAAGTAATGTGTCTTGGGTATGAAAACAAGGAACAAAACACAAATAGATGGATGTGTTTGTGTTGAAAATGCACAGCTCCGTGTTTGGAGATCTTCAACAAGAAGATGCTATGTGCAAATGATTTAGTCTTTAAAAAGAACATCATCATGATGATTCAGTGACATGATGTGTGTGCTATACCACTAGAGTACCATCATCGAAAGAGAGTTGAGTTGCAAATATAAAAAGAAAAAGCAACTCAGAGCTTAATCATATGCTCATATGCCTGAGAAGTCAAGTGATGGCATTCTCTGATGATTTACCCTTACTTTCAGAAAGATTCTAGCCTCAGTTTTTAGAATCACCAAGTTGCAAGCTGAGCTGTACAGGATGCGGGCATGCCAATACGAATTGACTAGTCAAACACGGGGATCAAGCTATTTTAATATCAATGGTTTTGACATGTTCTGGTGCTTGGCATGGATCAAGTCTCCGAGCATTCTGATCAACCGGCAGGATTTCAAAGGTAATGAATATACTTTTAAAAGTTAAAACGCCTATGTAGTCATTGTGATCTGGGTCCCTAAATGGTTGTGTTCATGCTGAGCTTGATATTAAAAGTGTTCAATGTGCTAATATGTGTGCTTGGGCGAGAGAAAGTGAACCTAACAGGTTCTTGACTGGCATTTTGATATTTCTATCACTTGTGTGCACTGATGGGTTGTTGAGGGATTTCAGGTTGCTGAGTAAAAGTCAGGTCCTTGAATGAGTTCAGATCCGTGATAAGAAAACAGGCCCATGAGTTGGTGTGTGCAAATTTTTGATTGAGTTGGAGGAAAAGGTCTGGGATTTTCCTTGTCACAACAATCAGAAGGAGGAAAAGGAGGAAGTAAATGGTTTTTGTCAGCCTAGTTAAAGGTTCTCAATTCATTGGTTTTCTTCAGTGAACTCTCTAAAATCCTAAAATCAAGATGAAGGATTGGTTTGTTGGTCTATGATATATTCAAGCAAAGCGTGTAGTCGTTCAAAGAGCTCGGGTGGTTATGGTTTGTTGGTTTTCTTCAGTGAACTCTCTAAAATCTTTGATTGATTAATAACACTTCAACATATGGTCAGACCTGGAAACATCAGTTTTATCCTAGAATGACTTTGATTCACGGGACTCTGAAGCAACACCTCTCTGTTTATCCACATAAACCAGTGGCATATCCCTAACTAAAGACAGATAGGACAACAAAGAGAACAACTTTCGACGACGAAAACAATCCCGGCGAGGAACAATCTGTAACTATCACCAAAGGATTTGAATCCACTTGCATAGTCATACTTGGTTTTGACACAACCTCGTTAGAACACACATAACCACCCGAGCTCTTTGAACGACTACACGCTTTGCTTGAATATATCATAGACCAACAAACCTGGTTTATACTCTTCTCAAGTCTTTGATTGATTAATAACACTTCGAAGTGCTTGAAGTTGTTTGCTGCGAAGCACTAGATGATCACATTCATGTTTCCCCTTACAGTGAAGTGATTGATCTAGAGTAGAAGAAGAGTCAGTCGTCTCTGCATGTTAGAGCGTCATCTTCTCGGGTCAGATCTTTCAAAACTTGCTATCTGGTTCTGAAGATTGTGTATGATGCCACCAAGTTCTTGTCTTCCGCTGTGCAAATCAAGGTATGAGCTTCGTGTCTCAACCGTTGAATGTGGAACGAATGGTGGAGTTTCTTCAAATCCTTTTAAGGTTAGAAGGATTATCAAGGATGGTAGTTTTCTGAGTGTGGTCACCAATGTGATACTGGTTGTGACCATGGTTGTCAGAGAGTTGTGAGCAAATCTTCCTACTATGAGAGTTGAGGAAGAATCACTGGTTTTGTGGGTTCAAGATTATGAGCCTGTTATATCAGCTATGTGTGGTTCAACATCCTGTGGATCTGAATCAGGAAGAGCAACTGCCAGTGATCATGAGTGCTTTGGCTGAATTGATGACTAGGATAAGGTCAGTACCTTAAGTTGGATCACTTATGTCACTCATGTAGCTTTTACCAAGAAGGCTATGTTCAAAATCTTGAGTTTATACTGGTATTTCTCAAGGAACACAAGGTACAAGAACAAGACAAGTTTCAAGATTCTGTACAAGGTGGGTCACTTGATTGAAGCCTTTCGACTGTTGGATGATCATCGTCATGTGCCTGAGATTCAGGGGGAGTGAATGTCATGATCTGGAGTTTCTAGTTGTTACAACTAATGTGCAGAGGCTAACTTGGTCCGCTTCATGACTGAAGGGAAGAACAAGATGCTGTAGAAACTTAAGGGTGCTGCTCAATATAACTCTGATATGAATACTCTTCTTAAGATGTGTCGTTAAAATTGGCATTCGTCAACGAATACGGGCTATCAATGCATGACGCGGTCCATGATCATATACAAGATGTTCATGCCGTTTCCAAGGATGATCTACAATTGCTGGAGGCTCAACATCATGTTGTTGCGATTCAGGATGAGTCACTACCGCAAGTCAGGCCCAGGAGAAGCCTGCTAGGATTGAAACCGGGGACAGCAAGCTGTGCAAAGCAATGTGACATGAAATTCCGATACTTGAGGATGCTTTGGTAGGTATGTGATCATTCCCTATCTTATGCTTGATTGTGTGCTCTCAATGGTGTTTTTTTCTTAGTTATGATATCAAGCAGGGGGAGATGAAGTTTGAGTCTGAGTCTAGGACACAATTGTTTGTCTAGAGCACATATGTTTTTGCTAAGAACCAGAGGTAGAGGAGCTGTTTGTCTTTGTGCTTAATTGATTAGATCATTTAGTGCATCTCTTGGTTCTTAGCATGTGGTTCTAAAATGCAAAATTTCTTTTGAACTTAAGACCGATCACACTACGGATATATTATATTAGGAGTATTTATGTTGTGTGTTTGGGTAATCAGAACACTATCCGTGTGTGGTGTGTTATGAGTATTTTCTAAGACCATTCTTTTTTGGATAGATCACATTAGGTGTGATTCTGTTTTGTGTTTTGGGTAATTGTGACACTGTTCGTGTGTGATATGTTATGATTATATGTCAGTTACTTATGTGCTTTCTTTTTAGTGAGTATGTGTTTGGATATTCTTGGCAACTGTGGTTCTTTTGTGTGATCTGGTTGCATGCACAAAAGGAGAGGCGTGTTGGATTACCAAACTAAGCTAAAAGGGGGAGATTGAAGATGCAGACGTTTGTGCGGAACATGAGTCTGTGCATCAACAGAGAGCTGATCGGACAACAACAACAACATGTTCAGTCAGCAGGGAACTTGGAGTGGCTTGCAAGCTATCGCTCAAGTCGTGCTGAGCTGGACAGAGGATATTCACGGAGGAGATGAGAGGATCTTAGCGTGAATCACACAGGATATGAGAGGATCTTAGTGTGCACCAAATATGGAAATGAATTACTTGAAGAACAAGGAGTTGCCTTTTTGCATATTTGGAAAATATTGAAGAGAATATTCACGCAGGGGACGAGAGGATCCTAACGTGAAACAATAAGGAAAGTATAAGCTTGAAGATCAAGGACAAGCTTGAAGATCAAGGACAAGCTTGAAGATCAATGATAAGCTTGAAGATCAAGGAAGTTTCTTTTTTGCATATTAAACGAATATTTAGTAAATCTAGGGTTAGGGGTTTCTAAATATTAGTATATATAGGTCTAAGGGTCGTACCTTTAAGAGGTAACACTTAGAGCAGAAATTGAGAGATTGTAACCTAAAAGCTTTAGGGAAAGAAAGCTTTTCAGGAGAGTGTTCATGCCCTTAGATTCAACAGGTTGTTGTGAGATCGTATAGGGTAGCTTAGGCTATTGATTCGTGGAAATAGATACAGTTTAAGATTGAACATGTATAGATCCATATAGGTACATCATTGTAAATATTACTTATAGAGAATAATAGTAGAAGCGTTGGCTCGGCGCCTTCCGAACAGATTCATGTGTTGTGCTCGTTCTCTGAACTAACGGTAATAAAGAGAAGGGGGTTCATGTAAAGCATTATAATCGTGGTGGACATTCTTTGAAGAATTTGTTTTTGTGATTGTGGGGTATCCACATGAAGAGAAAATGAAACATAATGGTATTTTCATAAATAAGTTGAATTTTACGGATATACTGGTAAAATTTTGGGGAGAGAAAAAAAAAAGGGTTAGATGTGTAGTGAACCTCAAGTTTTGGGTTAGTTTTACAAGGACTCCATATTCACATCCACCTAAATTGTTATATTGTAAAATTGTTATTTATTTAAAAATGATTAAAATTTTCAATAAAATGGCATGGTATCAAAGGTTTATTTGTAATTTTTTTGAAAATTGGCAATTTATGGTTATAACTTTTTTTCTTTTGGCAGTCTAAACTATAAACTCAAAATATTCCACCATAATTGGTAAGCCAATTAGAAGGAATATTGTTTACATATGAAAAAGAGGAAACTCTACTCCTAGCAGCTTTGGCCAAGCAGTCCGCTTTCACATTACTGGTACGGAGAATGAGTGAAAAGGAAAATTGGGGGAAGTGAGCTTTCACAGCTTGAACTTCTCAGTAAGGATCGCAAAAGCTGGTCACTCCTCTGGTGATCGGACGATATTCACAAGGTCCACACAATCCATCTCGAAATCTTGACACGCAACCCTCTCTCTAGGAGACAAGACATAGCCCAGACTAGGCCTTCCATCTCCGAGTGCAAAGGTGACCTCCGGATGCAAAGCTGAACACAATCCTTTAGCTCCTAACAAGATCATATTGTCTCCCAATTCACAACACCACCCCAACCCTAAATATGTATCTGTTGCTTTCCATGAACCATCCAGTTGATATAAATATTGTCTCGGGACCGGTGCCTCTTCTCGCAAATTAGACACTATGTCCTGCATATTAGACACCTCAATGTCATCACTATTCTGAGCTTCCAACCATGTTAAAAATTCACTTTCCATCTGACGAATAATATCGGGAGGTTCACTAGTGATCCCTTGGAAGCATTTCTTGTTCCACTGTTTCTATATATACCACATAATCCATGGATAGGCAGAACAGTCCTGCCGACTGCATCCTCTCCTCGTATTCGCCGAAACAAAAAAATCCATATTTGCATAGATCGATAAATAAAGAAACGACCGCCAATCCCTTCGAGATAGAAATAATACCCATATCTACATCGTATATGGTGACAATTATAGATAAATATATTTTAAAAGTAACCTTTAAAATTCTCACATAAAACTTTTACCTACCCAAATCACATGTTAAAAAAACTTTGTTCCGTTTTTCTCAATTAAATTCATATTTATTCAAATACAATTTCAATAAAATAAAATAATGCATATAATAAAAGAAATCCAAAAGGATTTTATTTTCCTTCTGATATTCAGATAAAGTAAAATATCGAAAATAACAAAACTATTAAAATTATATATATTTGATTTATTACTATATGAATTATGGTGATTAGCTATTTGATTCTCTATACATTAGTTTTAAAATTTGTTCTCAACAAACAAACAAAAAGAAATCTAAATTTCTCTAAGTAGTAATATTCTAAAACATTTTTAATATCAAAAAGTTTCTCTTTTCAAACAATCATTGTATTACTTATTTTAGTTCTCTTTACATTATACTTTAAAATTATGTTTCCTAGAAAGAATTTCTTTCTATGTTTCTTTCACCAATAATAGTCTATATAAACGTTCTCAATCTATCCCATTTTCGATATCAAAAGAAATTTTATACAAACAAACATTCGTTGTTAACATAATCCTCTAAAATTTCACGGGTCATGGCAAAACTATTGTGTTCGTATCTGTTCATCTCCATGTTTGTACTCTCGGGTACTATATACCATATAACATATTATTTTACTATATAACATAGTATATCATACTAAAATAAAACATGGCATCCATCAAATAATATATTATATTTACACTACATTAACATATTACATGTTATTTTCAATGATACGTCATGTTATAAACAATTTTTAAACCATCTTACTATATTTACGGGTAAGTAGCATAACGTAACATATTATATTTAGAATAATAACATAGAAACTTATGTAATATATGACATGTTATATACTTCCTCTATTCCCTAAAGATGGATGTTTAAGTTTATGCACACTTATTAAAATAATTAATTATAAATACATTAATTTTTACAAAATTCAGTTTTCAAAAAAGTTTAACCAATAATGTTTTATTATTTGTTATGAAATTAACAATCCATGAGCAATAAATGATAAAAATGCATACAAAACAGTAAAAAATCTATATTTGTGAAACAATATTTTTTGTAAAATTTTATCTTTAAAGAACGGAGGAGTATCATATAACATGCTATACCAAACAATATATAATATGATATATGTTTGTTTTATGTTTTATTATAATGTATTTTTATTATTATAAGAATCATTTGAGTAATTATTATTCATTTTTTAAATTTCAGTATATGCGAAAAAGTATATTATTTTATATATAGTGGTAAGAAGATTTAAATTTCAATTAAACATTAGATCAAAAGGAGAATTTTAATGAAAAAAAAAAAAATTGTTATTATGTCATTTTTATGTTAGAGACATGATGTTTTGCAGTACGACATATCAAAATAGCTGTGAGTGATCAGAGGGGCATTTCCTATAAAGAGACATTTCTCGTAGCTATGTGGCTTAATTGGTTTTCAAATGGTCAACCGTTTAGAGTTTTTTAAAAGAGTAGTTTAGATTAAATCACCCTTAAATATACTCGTTCATACTATTTATCATTAAAATTCTTTGTAAGCTTTTTAAAATTTTAATATTTTTTTTAGCTTCTTTGGCTTTGCCAAGTGCACAAGGAGAAAGAATAAAAAGATGTAGTGACACCATAGACACTAGCAAGGCATGCAGTGTTCAAGAATGCCAAACACTTTGTCGTAAGAAGTTCAAAGGAAATGGCCTTTGTCCCGAAGGTAACAACAATATTTGCCTTTGTGATTACAATTGCGAAACTACACCCAAAAAAATATATGGTGCCTTAGTTACCTTCATTCCATGTATTGAGATATTTGAAGTATTCTATTTGATTGTCTATGACTCTATAAAAACTGAGGTTCATGATCATTGACCAAGTTCGTTCTTAATCGATTAAATTTCAAGATTGTCAACTTGAATTTGGCCATGTGAAATGCAACGCACCAAAATTTATTTTGTTTCACTGCCGAAAGGATTCAACATTTATGTTCCATTCGAACTACAAATCCAACGTAGTATGTTTTGTTTTCCTCCAACTCAATATATATCTTGTGGGTTTATGATCAGTTTACACCCATGATTTGGGATTTATACCAAACCGGTTTAATTAACCGATATTTATGAGATGTTAACATTCATAACCCTTCCAAAACGACATGTTTCTTCTTTTTGTAATTCTTCATGTCTTTGTCTATAAAAGAGGAATTTGTAAGAGACATGAGACAACAAGACAAGTAATTGGCCGACGGTTACAGAGGAGAATTGTAGAGAGAGTAAAACTTTCTAGAGAGAGAAAGCTTCGAGAGATCAACCGGAAGGGCACTTGAACGGTGGCTAGTGGTTGATTGCCGTTTGTGATCTCAGCCCCAACTCTCTGCGTCAATTCCCAGTCGAATCCGAACCAAATTCTTCATCAAACCGGCTAAGGTATGTGTTCCGCTTTTAATGCTTCCGCATATAAGATTAACATTGGCATCAAAGCATTAGGTTTCGGTTCTGGAATGTTTCGGTTCTTAGTTAGCATGTAGAAAATGTTATATGTGTTAGTTTTGCTCATTCATGAGGAACTAAAGAAATCAGTTATGTTAGGAATGGTTGCAAACGGTAACTTCGTGATTCGATAATGAAATGAATTGAAACTTAGCATAAATGTTCTTCATATTAACTTGAATGTTTCTGGAAATTGTCATATTGAGAACCGAAATATATTGCATGAATTTGGGTAAATTGTAAGTAAACTGAACATTTTGTTTCGCCCATATCTCTCTGTTCAATTATCGGAATCGTGCGAATTTGGTGTCTATGCGTAGATGGTAAGATTATATTTCCAACGATATATCGAACGCGCGATTTGAGACAGTATCGAGAGAGATTGCAGTCGAAAGTTTCGACTAAAATGTTGAGAAACAATATGCCTAAGAAAGAAATTTACATAACATGGCAAAGTCTGATTTGTCTGAAAATGCATATTTTGTTTTAGTCATAAAATTTGTTTAATATGTCCAAATTTGAAAATAAAATTTTGCTAAATTAGTCTCTGTGTGGAGATTTAGAATATGCAATTTTTAGAATAAAAATATTTTTTTTTAATTAAATTAAGATAAAAAAAATCGATCTTTGTAGTAGCATGTTTCATTTGTTGATTCAAACACATTGATCAAGTGGGAGTTAATTTGTTTAGAACTTAGAATTTTGCGTGAACTTATTAATTTATATAAATAGATTGTAATATGGGTGATGATTGGGAACATAGTGAACTTTCGATCCTGTATTATATATCGAGTTATGTTAGATTAGTTTGTGTTCATTGAAAAATTATGGATTATGTGTTAAAATTATGCAAATAAATGAATGTTTCTAAATGTTTAAGCAGAAATGGCTTATACTTGTAAGAACATAATTGCTGAGCTCAATCGAGGTGACAAACTTGATGGTGACAATTATGATATTTAGTATCGTAAAGTCCAGTATGTACTCAAAGAGCAAGAGGTTAAAGAGAGTCTTTTCCAGCTCATGGAAGAGCCTGAGCAGGGTACTATAGCTCAACACAGGAGAGATCAAGACGCATATGCTACCTGGAACACCATTCATCTTCACTGTCCTGCATAGCCTATCAAACTTGTCTAGATGATCAATAGGATATTCAGATGGCAAACCATTGAAGATGGAGTTCTGCACCAGATTGATCATACTTTACTTGATCTCGAAATTGTTGTTAGGCACAGGAAGTGGACGGATTCCCATGACATTGAGTTCATCAAAAGCTCCAATGGGCCTCATAGCAGCTACAGGTCTTCCATGAGCTATGGGTGGTGCTCTTGGTTGGGGTCCAACTCCTAAGTTCTGATTCAACTGCAAGACATGATTCTGGGGTCTGACATTCCCAGGGTTGTTGTTGTTAACGCAGCTTCCAAAGCAGGTGGTTGGACTGCGTTGTTCTGAGCTGCTGCGAGTGCAGCAGTAGAATTAGCTGTGCGATTTTTTCCATATCATAAGCTCAACTAAGTCTCCTCTGTTTAGTCTTAGCTCTAATATATCTCTCAAGTCTACGAATGTCAGGCACCAAATCAAGAATTTCTCCTCTTGGGCTCTTTCTTATCATACACTGCAAAGAAAAACAAAAGAAAGCAATCCCAACAGAGCAAATACAGCAGAAATAAAATGCAAAAAGTAAATGCAGAAAGTAAACACTTTAGGGTGGTATTCAATTCAAGAATTGAATATATTTTGAAAGAATTAAACATTCTATTAAATTTCATTGTTATTCAATTATCTGTTTTATGAATTCCTTTAAATTCTTATGTTATTCAATTGATTAGAATCTTAATTCTTTTTAAATTATTGTGTTATTCAATTTTCCTACACTTTATATTCTTTTAGATTCCAAAATAATTTAATAGAATTATAGGAGAAAAATATGAAGACCCAATCCGCACCTCTTTTGCTAGGAATTTGATGGAAATCTATTAATTCCTCTACAATACATTAAATTCTATTGTTTTCTAATTCTCTTGAAGTCTTAAATCAAGTAGCTCAAACTTAATATATATATGCGCAATGCTTCCCCGGCAACGACGCCAATTCGATTACTACGCATGCAAAAACAAGCAGAAATAAATGTCACAAATAAACCAATGCAATGCTAACAACTTAACTCACGACTCAATTGTAGCATAGATGAGATCGAACACAAGGAAGTATGGTTACAAACTATTAAGCCACATAACATTCAAAATAAGCTAAAGCAATGATAAGAAGTGGGTTTTTTTCAAATCATAGAGTTAAAAACTAAAGAAAGGTAAGAACTTTAAAAGTAGAGAATGCGATTTCAAGAAACAAATATGATTAAAGAGCTGAGCTTTCATAGTAGTACTAGTTAAGACTATTAAGTCAAGGTTAAGCGAGCTAAAGGTCTCTTCTTTAAGCACCACCTAGGGCATGGACCACAGAGATAAGCACACCCACTGTCGTGGCGCGATACTCATTTTCGAGTCTCTGTTCTTGCTTCACTGTCATGGCGAGACTCAAAGACTCTCCAAGCTTTATCGAACAAGGACTAATCAAGCCCACGCAGCGCAACTACATCACTGTCGTGGTCGAGAACAATACGCCGAGCAAAAGGTCGGTCAAGCATTTCCACAAACACCTGTCGGGCAGGGAACCGCTTGAGATCAAGACCCGAGTGATTAGTCTCGGATCAAGCACTGAGCTCACCTAAGCTCGAAGATCTACGGTGTTGGACCTTGTGCACCCTTAACAAAGCTTTATAATTCCTAACCTGCTACTCATGAGTTCAACAAGTAGACTACTCACTCATGGCTATGGTAAAAGCCATTACTGAGCTCGAAGAAAGTAGAGAACTTGAAATCATAAAAATCTCTTAAAGACGATGCAATAGTGGAAACTTTAACTTGATTAAAACTAAAACAAGAAGTACCTAGCACATTCAATGTCTACAAATGCACTCAGGAAGCTAAAATCTTAAAGAAAAACTAAAGAAAAGCTAAAACTAGGAGAATCCGCTTACTCTTCACAAGGCTAAAAGATGGTATTTATACTGCCTTATGAATAGTAGCTGGGTCAACCCGAGGGTCAACAAAATAAAAAGGTCCAAAAAAGTCAACAAAATGCATAAGGTATCGATCACAACCGACATAGTGTGTGACCGATAGGATGTGCAGTCCGTCTTCAGTCCAGGCGGTCAGTAGCCGGTACGTGTGCTTACTGGACCGGTATATCGGTTTTGTTCATTGGTATTCACCAATACCACGGGGTATCGGTTGTCTTCTTTATCAGTCTTGATCGATACGCCGACCATCATACCGCAGCCAATAAATCTTCTTCAGTTCTTTGTACCGCGGTTAGTTACCCGGTCTATCGGTCTTAACCGATACTTGAGTGCCCGATAACTGCTCCTCTGCTTCATTCTTTAAGCTTCTCTGCTCTTTTGCACCCATATTCACATCCTCTGCACTTCTACAGGCTCTAGCTAGCAAGATATCACCATTTATCCACAGATACCACCTGAAAAAGGGTAAAAGAGAAGAAAATATGTACAAAACCTAAACTAAGGTCCTAAGATGTGAGTCTAAGCTAATATAAATTAAAGGGATGCAAATATTGATATGCTCAAATTTACCCTAAGCTACTCTCTCAAATTAAGAGATCAATTGTTGTAGGGGTCGAATCACTGGGAGTCAAATCAAACGATAGGATATATGACTTCGAATCGAGCTAAGCAAATAAAGTAAATTAAAAGCGAAAACAATTCAAAACAGAGAAAAGTTGTTGGTTTCTTAGAATTCAATTAAACAAGAGCTAGGTTTTCGGGAAATTCGCATGCAAAGATAAATTGTAGAATCATAAAACTGTCAGGATTTTAATGAAGATTCATTCTCGAACTTGAAACTCTAATGTAAAATTAAACGACTTCCGTTGAATTAATTATCTATGCATAAACCCTAGAAATCCAATTTCTTTTGTAAAGTCAATCAGTTTATGCAAGCATTAAAGTTCAGGTTTCAATTGTTCACAAAATCCCTAAACCAAATTCCTTTGAGAATAGGTGATTTTGCTCATCTAAGATTATGGTCAGGTTATCAATTGATGTTTCCGCTTCTAATTAATCAACCTAAGATGTCTAATTAAGGGTGATCAATCCTAAATCAGAATTAAAGCAATCAAGATGAATAACCATAAGATAATCCTAACATTAATTCAATTCTAACAATTCATCTTAAATCCCTTGAAAAACCCTAAACCTAACAAGCAAATTACTCAGACATGCAAGCAAAGCAAATCATAATAACTGAATAATACTGCATTAAATAGAGAAAGGGAAAGAGATGCAAAAGGTTCGAAGAAATCTGAATGGTCTGAAAACTTGTCTCCCTAACTCTCAAAATCTCTCTGAATCTCTCTAGGTCTTGAATAAAAGAAAGCTTCATGAAAACTATTAGAAAACTGAGTATTTATAGGCTAGGATTCGGGCTGGGATTTATTTGATAACTTCTGAAACTTCTGGGGTGAAAAGGAAATCTTCAGAATTGGAAAATCTGATTTCTTCGCGACTTAACATCTTCCGTCGATCGACGCTAGGATTCTTCCGTCGATCGACGCGCCAATCTGACGGCAATTGAAAGTCTGTCCTCGCGACTTCAACTGCTCTTTCCTTGATGCTCCAAAATGCTCCATAATCACTAATTAAGCTCCATTCATACACGAACCTGCCAAGACTCTAAAACACTAGAAAAATACCAAAAAGACTCGATAAAACCGGGTTAAATCATGGCCAAAAGATGGTATAAACCATGATATATCAACTCCCCCAGACTTAGCTTTTGCTTGCCCTCAAGCAAACTAGAGATTAAGAATGAAGTCGAGGTTTGAAAATCACGGGAACTCACTTATCCTTTGGAACATTGCTTTCGCTTCTTTGACTCTTTCAGTGCATATAAAAAAAGTACCTTTGGCGGTTACGAATCTCAACCATCATAGGTTGGGCCTCAAATCTTAGCCTGCAAACCCATCAATTTCACATCCTCCTAACTGTCGCACACTTGATCAAAGTAATGATGGAAGTCTCTCTAATGATATCAACCAAGTAAAAGGCTAGGTATGATGTTAAAAGGCTTTTGGTGTTTCAGTGGAGCTAAAAGTGTTTAGGGTTACCGGATTTTATTTGGTGGATACAGACATTATGCATAAACACAAGAGAGAGACTGGTCCAGTTGATGCCCACAGTTTCTCATTCACATTGCACTCTCTCCTCCAAATCGTAATCAGGAACCAAACATCACCATGTAGCACAAGAATCACAAGTTCCACTACTCACATCCATCCACTCCATTCCTTGGGATTTTTGTAGAAACTAGAGACTTATTGAAAATGATCATTTCCTTTCCCTTATGAAATTTTCTAATTTTATTATTTATTATTATTATTATTATTATAACTGAATAAGGGGGGAATGATCTACATATGTGTTGGTCTCGAAAATTACCATAGTTATGCGTGAAATCCAAAGGAACGCCCAACATTGTTGCTTATTGTAAAGTTCTCTAACTAAATCCTCATCATGTGCAATTTTGTGAATGAAAAACTGCGTCGGACTTTTTTCTCTCCGGTGTTTATACACATGCCTGCACATAAAACAAAGGGAAAAAGATCGCATGAGGCTTGAAATAAAGGTTAAGGCTAGAGGTTGGGTTCCAACTAAAAATGAGCTGGCCATTCAGGATCAACAAAGAGTGGTAAAGTGAATAAGAAGTCCTGAATGTTGGATCGATTACTGTCGTGACATCATCAGAGAGAATATAGCGAGATGGAGATAAAGTGTGGTAGTCTAGAGTTTGATCTACTTCGTTTTGCAAACCGCGATAAGAGGGAACTTGTACTATCATCTGGTTTCAAATTTGCTCCATCCAAAGGCTTCGTCGCAACAGCTAAAAGTCACAAAATCTGAGCGTTTGTTCCTAGGAAAGGTCATTATCCCCTACAAGTTTTGACTCAATAAAACAAATTTTGACTCCAAAATAGAAAACAATGTTAGCAACTACCTCCCTCAGACTTAAACAACACTGTTCCCAGTGTTAATCAAGCCTGAAAGTGGTGGAAGAAAAGAAAATAAAAAGTTAGAAATTGTGAAAAAGAAAATCGGACCCGCTTGGTGTTGGCGTCGATCGTTGCAGGAACTGCATCGATCGACGGGACTATCTGAAAATCGATCGTATGCATTTTGGTTTTCGAGCTCCATCATGTCACGTTATTCAATGGTTAGTACTTGTTTAAAGTACTCAAAACGGAAACGATCAAAAGCACCAACATCATATCATCTAATCAAGTTCACAATTTAGAATTTCAAAAAAACAAACTGACTCAATAAAAAGAAAATAAAAGAGAAAGAAAAAGACTCACAGGTGGGTTGCCTCCCACCAAGCGCTTGTTAACAGTCATTAGCTTGACTATGTCGGGGCTTAGATCGGAGTTGGATCTCTGAAGTGCACTCCCCCAGACTTGCAAGGAATAATACTTGGAAAGAGCTTCATAGTTTTGTTCACCATCGCTTGGATAACTACCGCTCCTTTCTCCCTCAACTCTAAAGGAATGACAATTATGAACTTGGAGAATGGTTTTGAGGGCTTTCTGCGCTTGACTTTGTGGATCTTCTTGCAATTGGAACTCGCAGGATTGTTGGCTTCATGATGTGCAGTGGAAGGAGCCAACTTGAGGACGTTTTGAACCTTCTTAATCTCATCTCCATGGTCTAAACCCAGCGTATCTCCAACATTGACACTCATACAAGAAGTCTGTGTGATAAGAATTACAGGGTAGAAGACATTCTTGTTGATAATCCACAATCGCTCCCACTGTTGCAAGGAATTGTGCACCAAGAACAATGGTTTACATCTATTATCCTTGGCCTCAATGATGTAGAAGTCCGTAGGAACAAGACAATCTCCTATTTGAATCAACACGTCAAGAATGAAGCCTTTAGAAATTGTAGAAGACCTATCTATAAGCTCGATATATGTCCTTGAAGGTTGTAACTCCAAAATCCCTAGCTTCTTTCCAACAGCCTCACACATAACATTCACATTAGCTCATGTGTCATAAAGAGAATCGTTCAATTACATACCTTTGATTGAACACAGAACAACAAACATCCCCGGATTCAACAACTTTGGTAGCTTTCTCAATGATGGTGGAGCTTGTTTTACTCCTTCTTCATGTGCTCTGTCACAACATTGGTTTATGGGTAAAGGATATGAGCTCCTTGGATACGGAATCTTGGGCTTGTAGACTCGTTCATTGGCGATTGCAGATTGATCCTTGGCTTCGCTAATGGCAGAACATGAACTCTGTCTGTTTTCACCTTGCGTCGATCGTTGCACAGCCTTAGCGCCGATCGACATTACGTCTTTTTCAATTACCGTCAGATTGGCACGTAGATCGTTGCAAAATTCTTTGCGTCGATCGACGCTGGGGTCTGCAACCTCAAAATTCACGTTTTCTTCAAGCAACGAATTTTTCTTCATCTAGACCTTTCTCAAAAGCTTGTATCACCTGTTTTTCACTCCCTAACGTAATTCCATTTTAGAAGTGCCTTGGATTCATGTCTGTCTTCCCTGGAAGAAAACCTTCTTGTCTCCTCACACGCTCAGCAGTTTGAGCTACCTGAGTATCCAGCTTCTTCAAGTGAATGTTGATGGCCTCTATTTTCCCATTAAGATCAGTGTAGAGGCTGTCAATCTTCCCATTGAAGTTCATAGTTTGTGCTTGTTGCCCCTCAAGAATCTGTTCAAGCATAGCCTTCATGTCGCTTTCTGAAGACTTAGCAGGGATTGGCTGATAAGATGAAGATCCATAGCTCCTTTGGTTGCTGTTGTAGCTTCCAAACCTCTGATTCTGAAAACCATTCCCATTGATGTAGTTAACATCTTTTTGATTATTGTCCTCTTCTTGAGCAAAGTGAACTGCCTTCTTTCCCACTAGAAGGCTATGCATAGAATCTATCTTGGCTTTCACCTAAGCAATCTC
Source organism: Arabis alpina (assembly GCA_900128785.1). Classification (NCBI taxonomy): domain Eukaryota; kingdom Viridiplantae; phylum Streptophyta; class Magnoliopsida; order Brassicales; family Brassicaceae; genus Arabis; species Arabis alpina. The sequence goes on along the minus strand of LT669794.1, from coordinate 16,280,055 downwards.
AGCTCCACCTGTCATACCTACTTCTTTTCTTCTCTCCTCATCAATCTTCTTCGTGCTGTTGCTCAAAGCCACGTTTTTAATCAGTACAAGAGCATCAGCTGGATATCTAGTCTTGAAATCCCCATTACTGGCGGAATCCAAAGTCATCTGATGCCTCCAATCTACACCTCTGAAAAAGATGCCCAACAACTGAATCTCTATAAAACCGTGGAGAGGACAATCTCTTTGATAGCCCTTGAAACGTTCCCATGAAACCTTGAATGCTTCAATTGGTCCTTGAACAAAAGAAGAGATCTTCGCTCTCAACTCATCTGAATGCGATTCATCGTAGAAATGGCTTGGGAAAGCGTTCTTTATATCGTTCCAAGTGGTCAGTGAGCCCGGCTCCAACTGCTTCAGCCAGTAAGCGGCATCCCCAGCTAGAGAGTGTGTGAATAGCTTACAAAAGACGTAATCTAGAGACACCCCATTTGCCTTGATGCTAGATGCGAGGTCTTCGAACCTCTCAAGATGATCCATGGGATGTTCTGAAGGATGTCCATGGAACTGATGCTGAGCTACTAGTGAAAAGAAAGCAGGCTTCAGCTCAAAGTCTTGCCTAGCGAATCCGGGGGCTCGGATTGCTGCCCTGTTAGCATAGTACTCTTCAGGTCGGTTGTAGTCTCCCAATGTGCGTTGGTTAACCACACCCTCCTGAAATCTACGATTCGCCCGAGACTGATGCTCTAGCTCAGCACGCTGACACTCCCACTCAGCCCGTTGACGATCAAACTCAGCTTGCTGGGCTGCAACCGGATCGTCCATCTCATCTGCCACCACGATGGCATTACCAGCTTCGTCAATCCTATATCCCTGCTCGTTGTATCGGTTTCCATCTCTGTCAACTAACTCACCCTGAGCATTCGGAAGAACAATCACAGGCTGACGCACCATCTCAGATTGTACATGAAACACAAAAACAAAAGAAAAACACGTAAAAACGAAAAAAAATACTTAGTCAAAATTCTAGAATCAAAATCCTATGGGTGATTTTGACTCCCCGGCAACGGCGCCAAAATTTGATATGCTCAAATTTACCCTGAGTTACTCTCTCAAATTAAGAGATCAATTGTAGTAGGGGTCGAATCAATGGGAGTCAAATCAAACGATAGGATATATGACTTTGAATCGAGCTAAGCGAACAAAGTAAAGTAAAAGCGAAAACAATTCAAAACAGAGAAAAGTTGTTGGTTTCTTAGAATTCAATTAAACAAGAGCTAGGTTTTCGGGAAATTCACAGGCAAAGATAAATTGTAGAATCATAAAACTGTCAGGATTTTAATGAAGATTCGTTCTCGAACTTGAAACTCTAATGTAAAATTAAACGACTTCCGTTGAATTAATTATCTATGCATAAACCCTAGAAATGCAAATTCCTTTGTAAAGTCAATCAATTTATGCAAGCATTAAAGTTCAGGTTTCAATTGTTCACAAAATCCCTAAACCAAATTCCTTTGAGATAGGTGATTTTGCTCATCTAAGATTATGGTTAGGTTATCAATTGATGTTTCCGCTTCTAATTAATCAACCTAAGATGTCTAATTAAGGGTGATCAATCCTAAATCAGAATTAAAGCAATCTAGATGAAGAACCATAAGATAATCCTAACATGAATTCAATTATAACAATTCATCTTAAATCCCTTGAAAAACACTAAACCTAACAAGCAAATCACTCAGACATGCAAGCAAAGCAAATCATAATAACTGAATAATACTGCATTAAATAGAGAAAGGGAAAGAGATACAGAAGGTTCGAAGAAATCTGAATGGTCTGAAAACTTGTCTCCCTAACTCTCAAAATCTCTCTGACTCTCTCTAGGTCTTGAATAAAAGAAAGCTTCATGAAAACTAAAAGAAAACTGAGTATTTATAGGCTAGGATTCGGGCTGGGCTTTATTTGTTAACTTCTGAAACTTCTGGGGTGAAAAGGAAATCTTCAGAATTAGAAAATCTGATTTCTTCGCGACTTAACATCTTCCGTCGATCGACGCTATGATTCTTCCGTCGATCGACGCGCCAATCTGACGGCAATTGAAAATCCGTCCTCGCTACTTCAGCTGTTCTTTCCTTGATGCTCCAAAATGCTCCATAATCACTAATTAAGCTCCATTCATACACGAACCTGTCAAGACTCTAAAACACTAGAAAAATACCAAAAAAGACTCGATAAAACCAGGTTAAATCATGGCCAAAAGATGGTATGAACCATGATATATCAAATATGCACATGAAAACGGTAAATATATAAATATATCAAGATTTGAGAAATTGAGATTTTTGACGACTGCGAAGGGAGCGACGAAAGCTTGGCAGGAAAGCAAGTACATGCGTGCCATACTTGGGAAGAAGTGGACGGCAATGTTCGAACTAAATTCCATAATGGAAATTTGATGCGGGGGTGAACTTTTCTTAGAAAAGGAAGGGGGCGTTGCTTTTGTGAGAACTTGATGGGTCAACCAAATTTGAAAGATAGGGTTTGGCTAACTTTTGATATATTGGGAATGTATGCAGAAATGTTGTTTGGGCGGTGATTCTTAAAAGGATGGAAACCTTGAGTAAGGACTACCCAGAGCTCCTTTTCGGAGGAGAGGGCCTCGGGGGAGGGGGCGACAACTTCGGGGACAGATTTATTTTAAGAGGGGGGGGGGGAGAGAATTGTAACATTCCTATCACGGCCCCCAAAAATGCATTGGATTTTACCCGGCCCATTAGTATTTCAGACCCAAAAGAAGAAAAATCCTATTTAGAGGGAAAACCCTAGTAAAGGTAATTCGAAAATTCCCGCGCTTAACCTAGTGTTTCCTACGAATCCTCTATATAAGAGAAGGGAAGACACTTTAGGGTTTAGAGAGACCCTCGGCAAAACCCTGCCAGAACTGACCGTCGCAGTCACCGTTGTGAGAAAAGTTATCGTCATCGCCTTAAAGAAAGGAGAGGGCAGATCTGACATGACCATCACAGTCACCGTTGTGAGAGAAGTCACTGTCCTCGCCTTAAAGGAAGGACATGGCAGATCTGACCTGTTTTGGTGTAGAAGGGAAACGGACAGTCAATCCAGAACCGATCAGTGTGAAACTTTCTGGGTAAGTTTTCCAATCTTATATCTAGCTATAGGGAAAATAAGCTTGTCAATCGGATCTATATCCTAAGAGTTATACATGTTTTTCCGAGACGTATTTGTGCAGATCTGAGTTCCGACTAGTCTACTCTGGAAGCGTTTTTCCCGCGATCCCGAAGCATTCAGGAGGCAATCTACTTATCATTGGAAAGCCCTTTCTGTCTTATTTCCAGAACCGGTTTCAGATCTTGTATCCGATATCTGTATCATCTTCTGTCGTACTTCCAGTGTTGCTTGTTCTTCGTAAAGCTAAGGTGAGGGGTGATATGTGGATTTATAGCACTTATAAACCTTCTTGTATATGTTTATATTATATCTAGCAGTAGCTATTCAATGTAACTGATTCTTGATCGCCAGGTTGTTAGAGAATTGAACGTTATGATTGAAAACTGCGGACATTGAATTGTGTAATGTGATGTTGTTATCGGTCTTGGGTCTGGAAACAAACTGGTTGTTTGTCGGGCGGTGATGGTAAGTGAACCATCCGCGTTGTAGTATATGATTATATCTATTGGGTGTTGTTTTGGGAAATGCCTTGTTTTCAGTTGCTTCTTTTTAAGATTCGCTTTTATTAGTTCGACTTTGGTTTATGATTTGGTTCGGTTTGAATGTTAAACGCTTCGTATTCCGGTTATTTCAATAAACTGCATTTTCAGACTCATTCATTTTTTACTCGCATTTAATGAGGATCCACTAACAAATCTCTCCCGGTCCGATAACCGGAGAGCGGGGTGTTACAAGATCTCTTACTTTTTTATTCATATAAATTAGAAAAATCGTACCATTCATTAAAATATATATTTAATTTATCTCTCTAACAATTATAGAGACAGCCACAATTAGAAGGTCCAGGAACTTTAGGATCATCAAAACATTTCCCAACTCCATTATATCCTGTGTAGCAGCTTAAACGGCAATCGACAAGAACACATGGAGTTTTTGGGTCAATGGTAAGATGACATCTCTTTCCCTCAGCTCTTTCAACCATTAGAAAAGCTACAAAAGAAACAAAACTTATAAAAAATTATAAGCATGTGTGTAGTTCTATATTTTTTGTATGATGTATCATTGAAAATAAAATAGTTTCAGAAGTGTGGAAGTGGAAAATATGAAATTACCTGAGAACACAACCATGAGAACAAGGAGATATGGTAACTTGGCCATGTTTCAGTACTACACACTAATGAAAAGCTGTTTGTTTGTTTCTAAATGACCGTACAATGTTTATGTGTGTGTATATATATATACGGGTAGTCAGGTAAGGGGTGTTGTGTTTTCTTCGTTATCATATAAACAAAATCTACACATAAATATACAATAAAAGGTCATAAAAAATGGAAATTGTAGGGTTTTCTGTTATTGTTCGCCCGAAAACAAAGGCTTTTGAGTCTTTGACTATTGACAAAATCATTAGCTAATTATGGGTGGGTATAAATCAATGCTCCTAAATAATTATTGCATTTCTTGATAAAAGTAAACTAAAATGTGTGAGGGCTGATATCTTTTAATTAGTCAGAATCTTTTATGTATAAAACTATTAGATGACTTTCGGCGTTATACGTAAATTTACATTTTGTAAAATATAACAATGGCTAATAATGTTATAATTTGTTTTTTGGTTCATTTTTGGTCTTTAGGATTATTTTTGAATTATTTATGAATAATAGCATCTAGAATAAAGTATATAGTGAAACGATAACATGGTTCCGATTTCTATTTAAATTTTGATCATATTGTTTTTTCAAATAAATTTAATTTTTAAATTAGTATCTAAATATTCTTTATTTGTTAAATATCCAATACATTAGAAAAACTAAATTTTATGATTAATTTTTTCTAATCGTTTTCAATATCTATTTAGTTAAAATCATGTAAATTATTTGTGAATAACAATATAAAACTGAAAATAATCTGCTATGGATAACTTTGTATGGTTTGATTTTGGCTTGTATTTGCATTTTAATCAAAATATTATTTTTCTCCAATAGATCAATATTGTTTTTTTATGTTATTCAATAATAAATTTGGGCATTTGGATTAAGCATTATTTTTTTGTAATTTTACGTAAACTATAAAAAAGTTCACGTTGATATTTTGTTATTTGTGTATAACTTTATATATAATATATATGAAGTTTGCTATTAATTTAAAGGGATACATAAAATAATCAATGGAATAAGAACAATCAAAGTTAATGGGGTAAGTATGAAGTTAATTAATTACAATTGTTTATGAAGTTAATGGGCTAAATATTCAATTAGTCGAAGAGGTTTTTGTCCTGTCATATTGAAATTGTGACCTGTCACATTTTTTGGTGATAATGCATGTGAGAAGGACACATAAACGACTTTGTTAGAATCACCTCCCTAATAATATTGAAGGGATTATACACAAAAATTAAAAATAATTAAAATTTATGTTTTTTTTTGCAACAAATGATTTCATTAACTTAAATCCGCGGTTCGGTTATAATGGCATGAAATGCCTTTTTGCAATTAAATGAACAATAACAATAAAACGAGAGAACATAGATTCATGCGACAAAACATGTAGTTTGAAAACAACAATCAAACCTAATGAGAAGGTTTGATCCAATTGTAAGGTTTCAGATTTTACCGAGACAATCTGGTGATACCGGATTGAGTAACAATTCGAGATCGGTCCAAAGAATACAGGAACTAAGTTTAAACGTAATTTACAAGAAAAATAAGCATTCTTAGCGCCCAAAAAATGCTATCGTAGGATACTGTAGCGGATTTACAAACGCTATGTCTGGGCCCGCAATAATAGGTGTACAACTTTCGATAGCGGTTTTTAGTCATGTTATAATAACGTCATTTAACATAGCGGTTTTTTTTATGCAATATTATATAAATACAATAACAATTGATTGTTGTTATTGCTTAATTTAAAAATAGCATATTCACTATTTTACTATAACATTTATTATACGTAATGGTTTTTGTAATCTTTTTCAATGATTTATAATTTTTATAACATTTGTATTTCAAATGTATTTTTGTTGGATTTTAATTTTGAATAAATCGACATATTTGAAAGAAAAAAAATCAAATTTTATTAATATGAAACCTTGATACAAAATACACATTACAAAGATAAGTTTATACAACAACTCTTGTAATTAAATCACACTCTTGAACTTCAAATCTTTGAAACTTTTTCTTCGATATAATCAATAAAACCAGCTTCCTCCTACCAAAAAAAGAAGTCCAATGTTAATATGACTATCATGGATTTACAAATCAATCCGAACACCTTACACCGCCGGAAATTCAAGAGTAGTGACTGATATTGATGACCATGAAACAAAAGATTTGCAGAAATAACTTACCTGAACACCTTACACCGCCGGAAAAACGTAAGACAATACCGCCAACTGTATTAAACAAGCCAGAATACTCGACAATGTACGCATACGCATCAGCCTGAGCATTAACCCTTGTCTTGGTTCCTTCCACTGCAAATCAAAAAGCATCAAAATCGAATTGAAACCCAGGAACTGAAGAGAGACAAGGAGAGAAATAACATACAACTATTAGCTGAGTTGGATCTTGTTGATGGTTATGATGTTGAACAATGAAAAGAACCAATCCAACGACAAAGAAATAAGTAAGAAGAAGCTTTCGATTGAAAGCTAAACCACATATCAGATACTCAAAACGATCTATCAACAAAGACAATTGCATTTAGTAAAAAGTAAAAAGTAAAAACCATTTATCAAAATTACTTATGTATTATGATATCTTAAACCATATTCTCAAACTCTAAACCCTAAATCAAACATTCATTTTCCATTATAAACCAAAAACATTTATCACAAGTTTTTTTCTTCAAAAAAACATTTATCACATGTTATAAATGTGATAAACATTTGTGACAAGTTATGTATGTATTGTTATACCCTAAACCCAATAGGATTGGGTTTTGTATGTTTAATTTTGTTTATATAATTTATGAAACAATAACTTCTTGCATTTTTTTATATAGTTTGTTAAACATTAACCCAAAGCCTACATCCATTTATTGATAAAATTATGATAACTTAAACCCTAAATTAAAGATTTGGTATGTTTAATTTTGTTTACATAATTTATGAAACAATAACTTCTTGTATTTTTTTACATAGTTTGTTAAACACTAAACCCAAAGCCTACATTCATTTATGGATAAAAATTATGATACCCTAAACCCTAAATTCATTTAAATTAAAAAAAATCAAATCATTTCGATTATGTTAATAAATTTCAAATTGTTTCGCATTGTGATACAAAACTTTGAAATATTTATAAAAACGAAAACAAAACATATAAAAAGGAAGAATATACACATACATAATTTCGACAAAAAAAAAACACATACATGACAAAATATTAGTCACTTCCAAATTTTCAATCCCCTAGATTACAAAATTATAATCACTATACTTATCCATAAAAAGTATACCCGAATCCACAAATGAGATTACATGTCTTCTTTGAATTAACCTATGCCATTCTCTTAAATGGGGTCTTGAAAAGAACATCTAAGTCTCCTCTGGATTCTATTACTAATGCTTAAACAATCCACAGAGTCCAGAAATGTTCAACCATGGTCTTGCCTTCCTCAAAGTTGGGATTTTTGAGCTTCAACAAAGTCAGTTGCGGGTTACTTTTCTTACCATAATCCTTGTGTGCAATATCACATAACCATACGGTTTTGTCCATGGAAGATGAACTTTGCATCTTAATTCACCAACATGGGAGAATAGCAAAACAAAAAAATCAAGAAACGTAAGCACAAAAACGTAGTAGATGGATCCAAAAACCGAAAAGGATAAGTGAAATCACCTCATTGTGACCTTCTGTTGGTGATGTCGAGATATTACCCAACACAAACAAAACTGTGGTCTTGTCCTGTCTTCTTAGCTATACCATTCTCATTACACGAAGTCTTGAGCAGACAAGTCTCTTCTAGATTCTTTTACCAATATTTAAACAACCTACAAAGCCTATCAATATTCCAACTGTTATACAAACCGAGGCAAGTTAAAGTACAAAGAAAGAGTTAGGAAGCAAAGACTTTACAACAGCAAAGTATGCACTCTTTTTTCTTCTTCCACCGTCAAACCTCTAACTCTCCCATGTATGTCTTTCCCCAAAACTTGACTAACATCATCCTCTCTGATGTTATCATTTTCAGTGGAGTCCAATTGACTATCAATTGATAGTGTTTGCTCCTGAGACACACACATATCAACCAATGCCTAACCTTTTTCATGAAAACTTAATAATTCACACAAATAAACAACAAATTAGAAACAAAACGAAGCTTCAAAACTACATTCAAGATTCTGCAAAGTGAAAACAACATGAACTCTCATAATCATTGAAACACAATGAAATTTTAAATGAATTTTTATCAATTGAAACAACTCCATAACCGTAAATATCTTGTAGTTCTTGTATTGTCAAAAATCCAATTGCAAACAACATTCAAATGCACAATACCATAAGAAATAATCGATTCAACTCCGACAAACATCAATCCAAAACTCAAATTGACAGTACACGACCAATTTCAATTACCTTTTACTGAAGCTTAACATAAATCATCCTGCAAAAGAGCAGAACAATCAAAACGGATGAAACCCAACTTCAAATAAACACATAATCTATTAATTTCGACCTCACATATTTGATTTGGATTGACGGCTTTGTAGATAGCCTATGGAACTAGCAATCGAGATCTAGAGGGATTGAGAATGAGAGAGATTAAGATAGCGAGATCGAGCGGGTTAAGATGGTTTTGTAGATCGCCTCTAGAATTGACGATCGAGATCCAGAAGGATTGACAGAGAGATTGGGATAGAGAGGGATCATGAGTCAAAGAAGAGAAAAACAAATTTCGATCGACTTTGAGGATTTCTCTTCGAATTTCACATGTAATTTTGGATAGAAAGAGGAGAAAAGAGGTGAAAAATTTATTTCCTTTTTTTAGATCGAGTTTCAACCAAATTTATTTCGTTTTCCATTTTTCTCAATTTAATTTTTTAACTTAGAAAAAATTTAGGAAGGCAAAATAATTTTCATTTCCCGGTTACCTCTATGATGACGTTTTCCAGTGCTATCTTTGTTATCAGGAACCAAAACTAAGCGCCAAAAAGAAAATGATTTCGCGCCCATCCTACTATAGCGTTTGTCTTTTCGAAAACGCTATGAAAAATTTCTCAAAATTCTACTATAGCAGAAGCATTGAAAACGCTATATTGTACTGCTATTAATATCCACATTTCCTGTAATATCATAAAGAAAAGTCAAGCAAAAAGATGTGTATAGAATTCTCTATTGAAGGTCATATCCTCGTTTTGCAGGAATACATCAAGTATTTAAGTACAAAGTCGGTCGAAATAACCTTAAAAGATAAATGGAAAATCTCCTAAAAGATAAAAAGAAGTTATACTAATTCTAAGTATTTCCTTTTATCCGAGTTAAGTCTTCCAATTTGCATGTATTCGACTAGGTCGGCTAATGCTCCTTAACGGGCCAAGACGTCCACATGGGTTCTCGCTGGCCCATTTCTCCGAGATGCTTCCCAAAGCTTCATATCGAATCAGATATAGGTCGCGTATGGTAATGGGTATCAAACCTAATACCACCAACTAGTCCCCTCCCCCGAGTTCGGTGAGTATTACGTCAGCAAGCTCGGCCGAAACGTACTAAGAAAGATTTGCCCAACTCAGATCATGATTCGACACGTTGCTACGCCTTTACACGCGGCACGCTGTGGACCGCTCGTTCTTGAAAGGACACTGAAGAGACGACTCAGTTCGCTCGCGTCTACTGCCAAGGTTTAATGATTACCATAGACTTTCGGCTGGGTGCAAGTTTATCGAGCTGAAAAGTAAAATCGGCAAATGGTTTGACCGATAATTTTTTGTGAAGATAAACAATGCCTCTGTCCAGGATACCACCAGGACTTATCATAGTCAGTGGAATCCTTCTATGGGTAGATTTTCATAAATCTTGCATGCATGTACCGCCTCGGTATTCATGATGCATTTTTCTAACATATTCGTGTTGCATTCTGTTTTGTAGTTCCTCATCCTCCGGCTGCTCCTTTCAGAGAGGATCTTAACAGAATAAGGGCTGGAAATCATCGCTGAGATGACCTGTCTTATACTCGTATCTGTCGTGCTCGTGACAGACTTGGTAATGACTCTCTACGAGTTACTTTAATATTATAAAGTTTTATTCTTTTGACTTCAGAGTCTGACATCGCTTATGTTTATTGTTTCCGGATACTTAGAATAGCGAATACTGGGCCGCAGAGATGAGAGGTGCTACACCCGGAATCTTTTCGTTTAATACCCCTTCCATTCCGATCCGTCCCAAGAAATCTTGGAGACTTTCTGAGGTTTCCAAAAGGTCGGATGCCGAGGTCACGGCCGATCCGTCTTCCATAGAGGTTATCCAAGACTCTGAGGGTAACACTGAAGGAATCTCTCTTCCAGATCAGGAAGAGAACGGAGCTGTCAGAGATGGTTCTCATAAGGTTTCTTTTGCAACCGATGCGGCCAATATGCAAAGGGTGAATGATGTGTAAGATCGGGGGTCGGTCCCTGGCGAGCTTAACGAGGCAAAGGGTCCTGGTGATGCTTTCCGTTCAAAAGGAAAAGGGAAAGTTGATCCCGTAGGTAAGAAGGCGGAGAAGAAGAAGATAACGGCTAAAGCTAAAGCCGACCTCAAAGCGGGAAGGATTTCAGCCTTCCGGATTGGTGGAACTTGTGAAGTCTATCCATATGAAGCACCCGTTGCACAAAGTTTGGGTGTCACCCCTGCTTCTTTTTCTGTCAATTCTGACAGTGCGACGATCCCGCCGTGTTCAGCCGTTCAAACAGCTTTTAACGTTCCTCAGCCTCCTCTTTCTCGTGCTCCTTCTCTCGTTCCGTTGACCAGATCAGCTTCAGAATTCTTGTCTGAGTCTTCTCTTTCGAAGAGAAGGCATACCTGCCAGTGGACGTTCTCTCATGTGGATCCGGTTATGCATTTTTGTAATGCGGCTCCACATCACAAAGCTACGCTGATTTCTCTTATTGGTGGTGTTGGAGTCAGCCTTCCCAATCCGGATAGACTATCAATCTCCAAACTTCTATTATTTGATTGGGCTTCCGACATCATTAGTGTAAGTCATCATTTATGCTAATTGTTTGATTCATTCTGTTCCATTCTCAATTGCTCTTTCGCCCTTTACAGGTGATCAGTACCGGTAATCGCATCATCGGCGCATATGGGGTTGAGGTGCAAAAACGAGAGGATAAGATCAAGATTCTTGCGTCTCGTTCCGATGTGGACACAGCGTGGCATGATGTCGATCACCAGATGCATAGAGCCGATAGTTGGGAAGCGACTGCCTCGGAGAACCAGCAGAATCTGAATGATTTATTTGATCAGGCCAATGCTTTAAAGGAGGAGAAACCGAGGCAAGAAGAAGAGTAAAGAAAAGAGATGTTCATCTCGAGGCGGCTTCTGCCAAGACGGCTAAACTTTGAGCGCTCTTGGATAAATCACGCCTTACGGAGGATCGTCTCAGGAAGGAGCATGACGAGGCACACCGCCGAGCTGATAAGATCGCGAGTGGCAATTCTGCCTGAAGTGTGAGACATTCGTCTCGCTTAGAGCGGATATGTTCGTATCTGGTTACTCTTCACGCTCAAGAGGTAAAGGCTCAACTCTGTTACAGGCGTGGGGCCTGAATAAGTATGGTAAAGATGGTGGAGGCGGAGTATGAACTTCCTCCTGGTCATCTTGAGAATTATGATAAAGAGGAGGGAGAATATCTCGCCCAGGTTAAATCCTTCAGTGCTGACTCCCTCGGCGATGATACTTTGTTTCCGATTCTGCCGCCTCATCCTGCTGGTCCTCCTCGAGACGTTGAATCCCAAGTTCAAGAAGGAATCAGCGAGAACGGGTCGTTCCTCTCTTCTCCAGACAATCAAGGTGGTGACCAAGTTTAAGCCTCATGTGGCTTGTAATTTTATTTTTCTTTTTGAACAAGGTGCCCACTTTTGTGGGTTTCATTTACTTTTGTAAACATTGCCCTTTTCAAAGGTTTTACTGGGGGTCTCTTATACTTTTAAGTATTGATGCAATCTTTTTTTGGAAATTGGCTTTTTAGTATTTTGTAATACTTAGGAAATTTTCCTTTTAGTGCGATTTTTGAGGAAGATCGGCTTTGATTTTGTATGGTCTCATAGGAGATCGGTTTTGAGTACTTCATAATACTTTAATTTTTGTTTTGCGATCTTATGGGAGATCGGCTTTGAATATTTCATAATATTTTGATTTTTCTTTTGCGATCTGATGGGAGATCGCCTTTAAGTATTTCATAATACTTTGATTTTTCTTTTGCGATCTGATGGGAGATCGCCTTTAAGTATTTCATAATATTTTGATTTTTCTTTTGCAATCTGATGGGAGATCGACTTTAAGTATTTCATAATACTTTGATGCAAATCACGTAGCTAGACTGTATTAACACGTTTCGCTTCTTAAGAAGCTTAAGTGATGGTAACCTTTAAGGAGTTTGGTTTACTCTTGACACTTTAGGGTTGCTTTCGTAAGAACCCTTAATTGATTGCGACCTAAGGAGCTCGGCTTTGAACACTAAGATTACTTTCAAAAGACTCTTTAGCAGTTGCGAACTATGTAATTCGGCTTATTAGAGGCAAGATTCCTCAAAGACTCTACTGCTTACCAGCTCGGTGTCGGTTCTTTGAATCTGTACCTAAGTATGAGGAAAGCTCGGTTTGGGGTCTGATAGTGCAAAAAATAGTGCTTTGGCTTAGCTTAACTTTTGCCTTAGGCCGAAACTTCAGTATGCTATCGAGAGCCGGCGTGTAATTTACTTGGTTGTCCTAAGTGCGAGGTGCGGACCTGGCTCCGGCTTATTAGAGTTTGTGGGTTATTTCACCACAGCACTTATGAGAAGCGCGGGGAATGTTGGATACCTGACCAGGGTACCAACGTGAGTAATCACAGTCCGAACAGGGTAAGTTTGGATTTTGTAAGGGCATGCGTTATTGCATCCGTCCAACATTTAAGGGTCGGTTTAGTCAGAAAAAGTTGATTTTCTTTAAAAACTTAAAGTTTTAATTAAGGGTGTGACTGCGTTTTTGCAAAGAGCTGCCTACGTATCCTCAAAGAGGAATCAAGTCACTCGTAGTTCATACATATGTATGGGCTCATTTATAATGAGTAGTTTTTTTGTGACCTATAGTAATTAGATCGTTTCATGCTTGACTCTTCGTCATGGCTTGGACTTTCTTGACTCCCTTTTCCTTTGGAAAGTCGACCTCACCGTTCTTTAAGCGAGCTTCAAACTCGGCCTTAAGCTGATTCTTCTTTTCGATGGCAAAGCAATTGCAAGCTTTCTTCTGGTTGCCCTTGATTGTTTATGTTCCGCCATTTGTAGGAAAGTTGACACATTGATGATAGGTTGATGCCACCGCTTTCATGGGGTAAAGCCAAGGCGTTTCCACTATCGCATTGTAGACTGAGGGTGTATCTACAATGACGAACTTGACAAAGTGATTAACTCTGGCCTCTGGAAGCTTGATCGTACCGACTGTCGATGTAGTATCATTGGCGAAATCGGTGAGTGGTCTGTTTCCGAACTTGATGTCTTCATGAGTTACTCCCATCCTCTCGAGGGTGTTTCGATAGATAATATCTACCAAGCTTCCGGTATCAGTCATTACATGACCTACTTCGCAATCGTTAATAACGAGTTGAATTACCAGAGGATCGTTGTGGGTCGATCTAGGTCCTCGGTATCTTGCTCATTGAATGTAACAACAAGGTCTTCCTCGGCTGGTACCGGCCACTTCCTGGCGGTATCGGCCTTCCTTTCGTGAGCTTTCGTTACATTTTTCAAGCCCGCCCATAATCATATAGAGCTTTTTCCGAGGTGCTGACGGATTTTTATCCCCATGCAAGTCGTCTCGGTCCCGTTTAGAGGGGTTGACTCCGGGTGGCGGCTGCTTTGGCTGTCCCTGATCGTCTTCCCGCTCCATCGGGTTTGTTTTCCCCATGAAATTCTTCTGAAACTCCATATCAGGAACTCTCTCGACTCGGTAGCGTTTCATCAACACATCCAAGAGGTGACGACATTGGGCCGTTGAATGTCCTGACGTTTGGTGTAAGTCACACCAACTCTGGGCGTTGCTTTCCTCCATAGGTCGGTTATTTCTAGGCCATTGCTTCTGTGCGGGTTCTTCAGCGTCATCGCTAATTTGGAAACTTTGTCCCTTCCTTCCGTGGCTTGGTTTGTCACCTTCCTTGACCTCCTGCTGATCCTCTTCCAACTCCATAAAGCTCGATGCTTTATGCAAGGCGTCTTCCAAGGTAGCAGGTCGGTTAACAGCCAGTTCGTTTCAGAACGGACTTTTCAGGAGTAACGTTTTCTGAACCGCATCGATTGTGGTATCGTCTGCCACAACTAACTTGGAAACAGTTCCTTTGAACCTCCCCATAAATTCCCTCAAAGGCTCTTCCGGTTTATATTGGAGAGCCCATCAAATTAGCGGTTGAAGTCTTTTTCTCGATATGCATCAAGTAATGCTTCAAGATAGCTGTTGACAACTGATGGAAGTTATCGATTGAATTTCGATCGAGCAGAGAGAACCATGCCAGAGCATTGCCAGCGAGGTGTTCTACAAACAGTTGACAGTAACGGGCCGCTTTTTCCTCGGGAGGGAAGTGAGCTCGGCCCATAGCGATGTTAAATGCTGTGAGATGCTGAGTGGGATCGGCCTTTCCTACGTAAAGCGCGATCCGAATCTTAGCATGTGGTTTGACCAGAGTGTTTACAATCCGGGTTGTTAAGGGGATTTGTTTCGTTCCTTCAAGGACTTTATCGAGCTCGGGAGCCGAGCTTACTACGCGATGCATCCTTGAACTCATCAAATAGATGGTCTCCTTCAAAGCTGCTATCTCATCGTCTTTTTCCTCCAAGCTCTGTGAAGGGGGTATAAATTGAATCGCAGGCTGGTCTCCCACCGATAAAACTCTAGGCGTTGTTTCGGTTGGAAACAGGTTTCAATCAATTTGAGTTGTTCTGTTCTGGGAGTCATCTCTTCACAGAACTTTTTGAGAGTGCTCTGCTGTCTATCGTACTTTTCCTATAACGATTTTAGCTTGGCTGGAATATCAAGTTCCGTGTCTTTGATCAAGATTACTTGGGGTCCGATTTCTCTGCTCCGGCATGCGGTTGGTGATCTTTCTCCAGGATGGGAGCCTCCGCACTAGGACCCTGTTTTTCTGAGGCTCTCAATGCTTCTTGAGGATCGATTCCGTCGGCTAGATTCTTCTCCGTTCTGGTTGCGTTCGCAGCAGGTGGAGTTAGAGCTTCGTCGCCAAACATCTTTAAGAGATCTTTCTCGTGAAGGTTACGTAGTAAACCTAATCGGTCCCCTTAGTCGGCGCCAATTTGGTGATACCGGATTGAGCAACAATTCGAGATCGGTCCAAAGGATAGAGGAACGAGGTTTAAACGTAATATCACAAAGAAAAGATCAAGCGAAAAGATGTGTATAGAATTCTCTATTGAAGGCCATGTCCTCGTTTTGGAGGAATTCATCAAGTATTTATACAAGTACAAAGTCGGTCGAAATAACCCTAAAAGATAAATGGAAAATCTCCTAAAAGATAAAAGGAAGTTATACTAATTCTAAGTATTTCCTTTTATCCGAGGTAAGTCTTCCAATTTGCATGTATTCGACTAGGTCGACTAATGCTCCTTAACGGGCCGAGACGTCCACATGGGTCCTTGCTTGCCCTTTTCTCCAAGATTCTTACTTCATGTCGAATCCGATATGGATCGGGTATGGTAATGAGTATCAAACCCGGTACCACCACAATTCTTATGCATTCTTTGACTTCACGCAACAAAACCGCTATGTCTTCAACTCGAGTTACCATGGATTCAAACGCCATGGTTTTACACTCGTTCTTGGTTTGCCGGCTATGGGTATTAGTCACTGATGATAACCCAACCAAATTAATGGGTGTACTTACTGGTTTCACACCACTTGGCCCACCAATAGAATCAATAACCGTAAGGGTTCCTAGACTAGGGCTGGAAATCATGTCCAATAACAAATAATTGGCCACAACGACCAGGCCCATAAACCTAAGTCCTTTTACCTAGCCCATTAACACAAGACCTATGGGAGAGAAGCTTACCTAGAGAGATCGAGATCTAAGCTTTGGGATTATCGGCGAGCTCAGGGACCACTGCCACAGAAGGGGATTTGGCGGCTTTACATCCGTACAAAGGTTGATTGTGGGGTCTCCTCAATAGAGTCTTGACCAGAAAGAGAGATGGGAAAGACAATGGAGAATTGGGAGGGTATGGCGGTTCCCGTGGTGTTGAGGACTCCGAAAAAAGCAGATATGGTGGCTCTGATGGTGGTGAGGAGTCCGAAGGAAGCATAAATGGTGGCTCCAGGAGTAGAGAGGTCGAGGCTGGACTCGTCGTCAACACCCTGTGAGTAAGGGTTGTGACGTTTCCAGGGAGAGATCTCTCATGCGACAAAGGTTCAATCGGAGGAGGGAAAGAGCTAGTCGAGAGCCACAACCTTCGAGAGTGGACAATACCTTCACCAACGATTCTTCGAGTAACCCCAGATGGAGCCTCGAAGATGAGAAGCATCGCTTCTTAGGAGGCAGATCTGGCGGTGGCGACGAAAAAACCATCGGCAATTTGGAAAAAAAGAAGTGTCTTGGGACTTGGGTCAGAGAGGGTTTCTCTTTAGGGCCGGCTTCATGTACACTAAACTCTATTTAAGTAAAATTTATGTTTTACCTCTAATTTTTAACCAAAATTTCGAAAATGGAATGTATTCTAGGGGTTGTAGTGATTAATTTTCTTCCTCCGGTCGTCTTCTCCCTCCACAGACGTATCTCTTCCGTATCTCTTCTTCTTCTCCTTCATCTCTACTTCACTTGGTAATTGGTTAGTCTCTTTCCCTTTCCGTGATTGTTTATTCTTTAAATTTGACATAGACCTGTTTGTGATGATTTATTCTTTTTATTTTGACATCGAACATGTATGCTTCTTATGATAGTGCTTAATTTTGGACTCATACTAATAAAATAAACAGTAGAGTATAATCGATTTGTTTGTTTGTTTAGATAGTGTTGATGTGATATGTGATGAATGATTCGGAAGCACACAAACTTACTGATCACACGGTTTTAATTAAAGCCTACTGTTTGAATGGATCGAAGTTCACCACGTAAAGATGCAAAATGTTTTGTGATAAGAACACAAATCAATTTCTTTGTGAATCACAGACAAAGAGAGAGATCCAACTCGCTTTCTAAGGGAATCACAGATAATAAAAAAAAGCCAAACAAATAAAGCTTAAGTTTCAAAGTTAAAATAGGGTTTTCTGCAAATAAACCCTCGAAGTAGCTAGATTTTGCAATTTTACCCTCCAAGTCAAAAACTCACAGATCAACCCTTAAAATATTAGTTAATCTGCAATATAACCCTCGGCCGTATATAGATTTTTCTACCGTATATTACAAACATGTTTATTTAGAAACTTATTATAAAGAATGGCTTTCTCTTAGAAGAAGATGCAATCGGTTTTTTCTTAGTATTTCAAGTTCAAAGATATCATTTTTACAATGTGATCAGTTGAGCTTTATAGGCTCGTGCATAGCTAATCTTAAACAATGAATTATAAGTGAATCAATATAAATACAAATAAATCAAACTAAATGACCAATCAATCAAAGGCGAGATTGATATAGCATTTTTTATCATCATGATATAGCATTTAAAGCTTGATTTTTTTATCTCGACAACTTGGGCATGTAGTAATGACGTCTTGGAACATTCTAGACATGTTAATTGACTCCAAACACACTGGAACGTATAAATCAAACAAATATATTCGATGGACCAGATTTTACATAATTAACTCTAGATAAAGAAAGTTGAGGTGTGAAGAGATCCACTTGATCTCATGCTTGCCGGTGCACTTTAATGATTTCTTAAGAATATAGAGAAAAAATATAAACTTTTTATTCTTTACTAGATCCACAGGGGTACGATCTCGGAAGGATACAAAATATATTAATGCGGTCACCAAACCAAAAGAGGAAGTCCACAAGCACAGAAACAACTCGGCCATTTATGAGTCAACCCATCATGTTGTATTACCCCGAAGAGCTCATACAACTCTAAACCATGTCAAGATTGGTTGTAATCAGCTCACAAATCGATAGCTAACCCTAGGCCTAGGCATATTTCCCGAACCCAACCCGAAAATTGGGTTTGGAACGGGTACGGGTAGTCCTAATAACCCCAATGGGTTTTATAATTTAAAATTTTGGATCCGGGTTCTGGTTAAGGTTAGCCGACAATAAAACGGTTACCCAAACTACCCAAAGAACATATATGTATACAAATATACACTTACCGGTATTAGTCTCTTCAGTTTCCAGTTTCGAAAACCTAAATCCCCATTTACCGATATACGCTATAAGTCCACATAATTCCTTTTCGATTTTCAAGCTAGAAATCCAAATACTATAAGAAATTCGTCTCCTCCATCCGAGGAGTCTATAAACCATTCGAAGGTATGTGACTGATACATTGTTGTTTTTGATTACATGTAGTTTTAAATTTGATTTGTATATGATCGATTTGTCTTTGGTGATTGTTTGATTTCTTTGATTTAATTATATATACACCCTAGATTCTACATAAATCGATTTGGTCAAATTTTCCAGTTATGGTGAATTGTTTTATAACGAGAGGATGTTTATAACGAGAGGATGTTTATATAGAGGTCCTAGTTTGATGTTTGGAACAATATTTGTTTACTTAGATAACTATTTGTTTTCTCCTCTATAATATAGTGATGGTGATAATAAACAGTAAACTTCTCACAAAATATTTGTTTAGTAATTTTAGCAAAAAGATCAATACCTTAAAGAAAGAAAACGGCATGTTATCTAAATTGGTTTATTATTACCACTTGCTAATACAATAATCGTTTAATATGCTTTGGATTTATAAATTATTTCTCGCATGAACTTGTATAACTATTGTCTAATCTCTATTTGTTATTTGATTTGTACTTATCATAGGAGGAATCAAGAATGGACAAAGACGGATGGAGAATCACAAGGAAGCTATCTTTTAAAAATTTAGTTTGCATTTTAAGTTTATTATGTATTTGAAGTCTTGATTTGGTTTTAGACATTAGGTTGCTTTTTTTATGTGGTTGTTAGACATTATGTATGGATTTGAAGTCTTGGTTTGATTTAAACGTTGTTTTAGACATTATCTTGTTTGTCAATTTGTAACTTAGAGTAAATTGCTACAATTCTTTTGAATTTATAGGTTTGATCGGGTTAATTTTGGTTTTTGATGACAAACCCGAAACCCGCCCGAACCCGAAAATACCTAACCCGTATTTCTATATAACCCGTATGAGTTTTATATTCAAAAATTCGAAAACCCGATACCCGAAATACCCAACCCAAAATCTGATTGGGTACCCGGATGCCCACGCCTAGCTAACGCGAAAGACATTAAACCGATGAAAAGAGGAATTTCCATATTTAGCACTTTGAGGATTCGTGTATGGCATCTATGAGATTTTATATATGTTCAAAACAAAAGAATATGAATATGAGCATGAATATACACGAGGAAAGTGTTGAACCTATAGAGCATCATGGACTTCTAGATATGTATGATCGTGGAAATTGTGAAAAAGTTGATGCTGGGTTAAAAGTTGTTATGGTTGAAAAAGGTCCTGCTACAAGACAACCAATTGATATTTTTTCTTAAAGATAAATTAGAAAGTATGAGACATGTTAAGACTACAGAGACTAAGAACACACAACATCCAAAACAAATTCTTCTTATATTAAAACCGATAATACAAGATTGTAGCACCGCTACATACAACACCGTTGCAAAAGAGATCTAGCCTATCTCTCACTCAAATGGGAAATAAACTATTTACCTAGTCTACCCAATAACTCACGACATCTCATACATGAGATTCGTGTTACACAACTAATCCTATTATAGCCAGAAAAGAATCTCTCAACTCACTTTGTTTCTCTCGGAGTTCTTCACACAAAATGAGTTCACTCTTAAAAGGTTTTCTTTTCACCAAGAGGACTAAAGAGAAAGTATCTTAGAACTTTCCCTTTAGATAATAACGCTTCTTTAAGCCAAAACCCTAGAAGAGATCACGTGAAGGTCTAGCAGACCAAACACTGTTATGTCGTAGAGAACATTGTATCAGCTGTCCCATCCTGTTACTTGCTACGCGCCATGATCATACTTTTCCCTTTTTGCACTAAGTCAAACTTCTTCTTATCATTTCCCGAGCTGCTCCTCAGCATCAGACAACTACTCGCACGTCGCAAGGCTCGAGATGCCACGTGTCACTCGGTTGGTGAAGCAAGCTCTTTGGTCTCTGCTGACCGCACACAGCTTCCTAGTCCCTTGGCCAATCCTTGTATTGCGGCACATAGCTCTTGAAACCTTATTGACCTTTGATGTTATCTTTGATTCATTTACAATCTCCCCCTTTTTTACTTGAGTATGTCAATCCAAGCAACCTGTCAAGATTCAACACACACACACAACAATCCAAAGTGAAGAGTGGAAACACCTCAGTGAAATCCAAATCATTATCACAAGCATACCAGGACAGAGCTATAGTGTGAAACCACCTCAGTGAGATTCACAGCCATGTCCATATGTATGTTGGTTAGATCAACGCAGAGACATAGCATGATCAAGTAAAAGTAGACACAAAAACTTTAAAATACTTAGCATAGATAGTAGGAGTTCGAGTTAGGTTCACACGAAAAACAGATAACAACCTAAGGCGAATGTTCCAAACTTAAAAGCTACTAACATGACACAATAAGAAATAAGTTTTTAAGTTCAGAGAATTCGAGCGAAGAGATGAGAGAGACACAATGAGCAGACTCAGAAGGAGACATCAGAGTCTTCCACAACACCCTTGTCCTTCTTGTTCTTCTTTGGAACAGTGGAGCCTTCACCAATTCCGTCATCCTTTGGAGCCATCTTTGATGTGCCAGTCCCGTCATGTGTTGGGATCACAGGTGTTGCCAACTCAGTTTGTTCCAACGTTATCTGCTCCCCCTTAGTCCTAACCACAACTTTCCCATCTGTGTTGATGGTGAAACCATATTCCCCCCTGATTGGATGCATTTTCAGGTAAAAACACAAGCAAGAAGGTATGGCACAACAAAATATGAACAAATTGGGGATAGAGGAACCTGTTAGACGTTTCTGAATAGCCAACCCCATCGTAATCAGCATATCAAAGTCATATGCAAGATTAGG
The DNA here is from genome assembly GCA_900128785.1 of Arabis alpina. NCBI lineage: Eukaryota > Viridiplantae > Streptophyta > Magnoliopsida > Brassicales > Brassicaceae > Arabis > Arabis alpina. Next base: position 16,258,482 of record LT669794.1, on the reverse strand, counting down.
TACTTTAGAAACCGTAGTCAACCCATACTGAGGTTGAACTAGTGCTGCTACAAGAGGTTGTGGTGGTGCATAAAGCTGATCAGTGTTAGCACTGGGTGCGATCCTTTGGAATCGGATAAGCTGATCAATGATGTTAGGAAAGCCGATTCTGTAAGGAGGTGCGAGTCCTACACATCTGAGAATCTTATCAAACACCATTTGACGAAAGTTAAACGGTTTCTGATTTGCCACCATGTACACCACATAGGCTCTTTCCTTAGACATAGATGTTCTGTTAGCCGTGGGGAACTAGTTATAACAACATATCTTGTAGAGGAAATACATCAGAGGGATTAACAGAGGAGGAGTGAGTGCTTCCCACTATGTGAGACGATTGTCCGAGAAAAACTCATCAACAATATCCAAGGACTCCTGAATGAGTGGGAGTTTGTGATTGAGATCAAACAGGTAATCCGGCAATTGAAACATCTGATTGATGATCTTGGGAGTAAATTCATACAATGAGCCCCTGGCATAAACACAGTTGCAACCATCCTCTCTTTCCTCCATATCATCCAGATTTGCACGGAACTCCCGAACCAACTCGGGACCTAAGGGTTCAACCTTTGTGACAGTCGATAGGAGCCCTGAGTTGATGATGAGTTCTTTCGCTTTCGGGGAATTCAACGTACCTTGAGGCAAGACCCTCATATCAGTAGGATTCTTGGCCAGCATAGTCTTGTATCTTTTCTCCGCTGCAGCCGTGACAAAGAGATCACTGTGTGGAGTCACAGAACTCTGGTTGAATTCCAAGTATCTACAATCACGATTCTGAACCACTTTCCGATTTGCAGCATATCAGAGAAGGAAGGAGGGAGGAGGATTCTTGGATTCCTCAGAGACATCAGTAACTGATACCTTTGCATGCTTCAGTTTTGGAACTTTGGAAGCTCCTGTTGGGAGAACTCCTGCTTCAGATTCTCCACTTCCTTCTGCCTCGCCTTTGAGAACAGGTTCTTTTCCTTGGGGAACAACCTTCAGATTGCGTGAATGAAGGCGAGCGCTTACTGCAGCAGAAACCATCTCCGTTTTGACTGCACCTTTACCTTTCTTGGATTTCTTCCCTCTGAGAGTCGAAGCTGGTCGTTTCCTGTTCAATAGAGGAACCTGCATCATCTCTGTGACTTCATCAGAGGAATTTGTCATGTTTGCAGGTTGAAATATTTGAAAGAGAAACGAAGGTTTTTACAAATAAAAGGAAGGATTTTCTTGGCAAACGGCGAAAGAGAGAGAAATTAGGGTTCTTGAAAGGAAAAGTAGATTTGAGAGGACGGTTTTAAAGATAAGAGAGAGAGAGAGAACAATTGAACTCCTATTTTCTTGGTTTTACCAAATGATGCAACAATAACCATCCGCTCTTAGCCTTTCTTCTTACTATATCGTCGGCCCAAGCCTGGTAAAAATTGGAGTGACTGATCGAATGGGCTTGAATTTATCTGAAAAGTACACTTTAGGCAAAGATACACTTATTAGTAACAAGAAGAATAGCCTAAGCAACACTTTGAGAGACCTTCAAGTACACACCACATAGCACAAAAAAGGCACAACTTTCACAGCACCAAGACAGTTTAGTAAAACTCAATGTAACATTCGAACATAACTAAACTTAAGGAGAATCAGAGCAGGTTTTAAAAAAAGAGCCAGTGAAGTGGGACACAGAAACACACCGAAGAGCACAACCCCTCAGAGGCCTTGAACTGGTTTTGAGTTACCACACAGTGTGATCAGAGTAGCAAGTGGAAAATTTTAAATAAAACTATTCAACCCACCGGTTCACTATGTGGTTATACCGGATTGAGGAACAATCCGAGATCAGTCCAAAGAATAGAACCTCTAGGTTTAAACATAATATCACAAAGAAAAGATAAAGCGAAAAGATGTGTATATAATTCTCTATTGAAGACGATGTCCCCGTTTTGGAGGAATACATCAAATATTTATACAAGTACAAAGTTGGTCGAAATAGCCCTAAAAGATAAATGGAAAATCTCCTAGAAGATAAAAGGAAGTTATACTAATTCTAAGTATTCCTTTTTATCCGATCTAAGTCTTTCAATTTGCCCGTATTCGCCTAGGTCGGTTAATGCTCCTTAACGGGTCGAGACGCTGCTAATGGGTCCTCGCTGGCCCATCCTCCGAGCTGTCCTCAAAACTTCGTATCGAGTAGGATCTGAGTCGGGTATGGTAATGGGTGTCGGACCCGGTACCACCAACTAGTCCCCCCTCCCCCAAGCTCGGCGAGTATCACTTTAATAAGTTTGGCCGAGATGTATCGAGGAAGATTTGCCCAACTCAGATCTCGAGATGATCTCGAAAATTTTGCCTTGACATGCGGTTTACTCTGGTCCGCTCGCTCTTTGAGGTGACGTTCGACTCGTCAATTGCACTTAGGGAGTTGCGATTTCCGGCACGATTTTCACGAAATATTTACACCAAGTCTTTGTACTTGACACGCGGCACTTCGCGATTGGGTACTTTAGCGGCATATGAGAACTTTTTCCAAGTCGTTTTCCTTTGCCCTAAATTTTCCCCTCTTTCCTGCTATAAATATGACGTTGAATCCTTCAGAATCTACACAATCCCAAACATGATTAATATTCTATGTTTCTTTGAAGAAAGACCGAGGAGGTGGAATCGTTTTCCATTCGTTATTCCAGAAGAGGAATGGCGAACTTTCTTTAGCAGTTCCTTCGTACGAGGAGATGGACTTGGATCGATTACAGAACTCTCAAGAGACGACGATTTGAGATTTCACTCATGACAGAGATCATATTCCCAAGAAACCGTCATGTCAGGGATCATATTCCCACGCCAATAGCCAGCTTCTGCTTGTTCGGTTGATTCGATATCCGTTCGGACATCGCAACCGAATTGAATCTTTACTTTGAAGTGGTTAGTCGGAGGCTCGGGAATAACGATCCGTGATTGAGGCGTTGTGGTCCCCAAAGGAGTATTGGAGTGGGTACTTCTAATTTATTGGAGCGGTCACTTCCAAAGCCTTAAGTGGATCCAACACCTCGGTGCCCTTCTATTGCCGGCGTTATTACTTTGACAGCGAGGTCCGCAAGCATCTCTACCGTCACTATGTTGCGAACCAAAAGGTTTAATGGCTAGGATCTTGTACATGATTTCAGCTTGTTTTGGAGCGTTTTAGGTGTTCAATATTTTTTTAGATCTTTCGTAAGATTTAGCTCGCTTCGAAACTTTTTGTAATTTGAGATAAACAATATTGTTTAAGATCTTTTGTAAGATTTAACTCGTTTCAAAAATTTTGTAATCCTTTTAAGGAATAAAATAAAATAATTTTATTTAAGATCGTTCGTAAGATTTAGCTCGCTTCGGAACTCTTCGTAATATAAGATAAACGATATTGTTTAAGATCTTTTGTAAGATTTAACTCGCTTCAGAACTTTTGTAATCCTTTTAAGGAAAATAAATAATTTAAGATCTTTCGTAAGATGTAGCTCGCTACAGAGCTTTTTTGTGAGATGTTATCATCGAGCTCCGAGCTCAGCTACTGCGAATTCTTAATTTTGGATTTTTGCGATGCATGAACTCGACCTTATTAACACCTTATCATTTCATAAGAAACTTGAATGATCACGAGCTCATGGAGAATCAGCTTATGGAAACACCCTAGGATTGCTTTTGTAAGAATCCTGAAGTGGTCGCGAACTATGGAGTTCGGCTTTAAGGCACTAAGATTACTTTCAGAAGACTCTTTCGTGTTTTACGAACTATGTAATTCGGCTTATTAGAGGCAAAATTTCCCCAAGACGTCGCTGTTCACTAGCTCGGCGTCGGTTATTAGAATCTCTACCTAGGTATGAGGCAGGCTTGGTATGGGGTCTGAGAGTGCAAAGAAGTAGTGCTTAGGCTTAGCTCAACTTTTCTCTTAGGACGAAACTTCAGTATGCGATCGAGAGTCGGCATGTGATTTACTTGGTTGTCCTAAATGCGAGGTGCGGACCTGGGTCCGGCTTACAAAAGGTTGTGGATTATTTCACCACGGCACTTATGATAAGCACATTGATCAGATACCTGGCCAATGCTTCGATGTGTGACAATATACAAACTGATTGTATAGAGTTTTTTTGTTTTGGAGGTGTGTATTAAATTCTTGAGTTGATCAGACTGAGTTTGTAATGAACAGTAAAATACTTTCGAAAGTAAGTCTTTGGTTTAAACCAGAATCTTTATTTGAAAAGATATATTTTTTTTTATATGTGTAGCTGCACTTAGACTTTTCTGAAAAAATAAGCTACCTACGTACCCTTCTTAAAAGAAAGGATCAAGTCACTCGTAGTTCAGTACAAAGGAGACTCGTTCAAATGAGTACTTTTTTTTTACTTATTACTTCAGTATCGTTTGAGGTTCCAAGCATTCCAAGAATTTTGGATTTCAGTTCCATCCATCTCCAGGAGTTCATGCACTCAGGTTTTAACACCTTTGAGACCTGATACGGTCCTTCCCACTTGATTCTAAGCTTCCCGGCTTTGTCCTCTTTTGTATTTTTATAAACTTTACGGAGGACGAGATTGCCTACATCAAAAGATCGATATTGTACCTTTTTGTTGTAGTACTTTATGGCGAATTGTTGATTATTTTGTATCCTCAACAAGGCATTGTCTCGAGCTTCTTCGAGGTCATCGAGATGCTCACGAATTCTTCGTACGTTCATCTTGATGTCTTGAGTCATCAAGACTCTTCCCGCACTATCGATGTGAGCTTCGACAGGTGCTAGCGCTTCCATTCCATACCACAGGCTAGAAATAAAGGGGTCTGACCTGTCGATCGTCGAGGCGTTGTCCGATGAGCCCAAAGTACTCCGAGAAGTTCATCTGCCCATGCTCCCTTCTTTTCTCCTATGCGCTTCTTTAGCCTGGCTATTAGCGTCTTATTAGTCGACTCAGCTTGTCCATTCCCTTGAGAGTAGTAGACAGTTTTTGTAGCCAGCCGGATATTCCATCTCTCGCAAATGTTTGCGAAAACATCACATGTAAGGATCAGACCATTGTCAATTACTATTTCGTAAGGAACTCCATGTCGGCAGATAATGTTCTTCCAAACAAATTTTTCCACATCTGGTCCTGTGATTTGAGGATAGGCCTCGGCTTCCACCCACTTAGTGAAGTAATCCGTCATTACCAGAATATTTTGTTTTCCTCGTGACGTTACCAACGGTCCGACCGCATCCATGGCCCATCTTATGAACGGGTATGCGACAGTTGCCGGGGAATACTGTAACATCCCAGATCTAGGTGTGGAGTTATTCTAGTAACTTAGAAATATTTAGCAGAGGTTTGTTGGAGTTTTTAGTATGGTCGTTTGAGATGAAGTGTCTTTAGGGAATGGAAACCTATGGACTGGCCCGCGAATTGGTAAACGGGCCTCCTACAACTAAAAGGGAAAGGAAACCCTAATTTTTCATTAAAAGGAGGTAGAAAACGTGGAGAACAAGGAGGTTAGGTGGGCTTTTGGCCCATGTAGTAAGGAGGTGGAGAAGAATAAGGAAAGTGGATATTTTCCGTCGGGTTTTTGGTTTAGTATAAATAGGGAGCTAGGGAGCTCATTATTTACACACCAAAACATTTCTCTTATCTCTAGAGCCAAAGATACACGCTTAAGAGGAAGAAAAAAGGAGGAGCTCGAGAAGGAACTCGGCACCCCACCCCAAGGAGCAGCGGTATAAGGTAAGGCGCGATCAGTACCTAATACTCCTTTTCTATTCTTCTCCTTTATAGCTCTCATGCAGTAGTCTTAGTAGTACGCGTTAGCGTAGAGTAGTATAGTAGTAGCTTAGTAGTAGTATAGTAGTAGTGTCTTGTGCGGATAGTGATCCGTACACAGCCAGTAGTGTTGGTAGCGCTAAGAGTTGGCATAGGTATGGCCTTGGGGTGCCTCGATGACAACACGACTGGGTACCAACGGTAGGCCTCGGTAGCGCCAGGGGTTGGCATCGGTGGGGTGCCTCGATGTCAACACGACTGGGTACCGAGTGCCATCGGTGAGGACGCCTCAAGAGGGCATCAGTGACGCCTCGAGAGGGCATCAATGCGAGGCATTAGTGGCGCCTCGACACGGTCCGGTGACGCCTTGACTAGGCACCGAGAGAAGTAAGGCTGATCGATGATCAGGACGAGTGAGCCTCGGATCATTCCTCGATGGACATATCGGTGAAAAATCGGAACGGACACTCGACGATCCGAAAGTGCCAATAGTGGCTATCAGGTAGTATAGACGATCGGACCATGGGGACGCGTCGATAGGCCCTCGCGGAGGCCTACGATCGATCTACCACTGGCCATCGGGGATAACTAAGCAGTCCGCAAGGGCAGTCCGCGATGTGATCGCTGACTGGCATCGGTGAGCCTCGCGTAGGTCTTAGTGTATCGTTACGATAGCTTATTCGTCCGCGATAAACAAACCGATAATCATCGGTGAAGGCATCAGTCATCAGAGAGAGAGCTAGACGGGCAGTGCCAACCACTGTGCCGTGGACCTGTAAGGCCTCAATAGTGATCGATACGGCCTCGGTTCGGAATCACGCCTGGTAAGCAAAAGCGTGCTTGGCTTACCGACAGTGGCAGAGCATCCGGTCAGATCATGGCGATTTGGCTATGGACTCGTAGGTGAGATAGTAGAGGAGCAAGGCAAGGCTAACACAGCTTGCCAAGTAACTCGGCTATCACAATGGATATTGGCGAGGGTGCACGGACGAAGGAGTCCCGCCGTGAGACTCAGCCTTGCATCTCGAGGAGGCTTAGCAAACTCGTACAGCAGGCAGGAGGGAGCAGCAGGCAATTGAGGATGACTTTCCCAAGGCGTTGGGAATCTAGTACCCATATGTTGTAATTTACCACACAATATAATCGAGAAATTTTAGAGTATTGAAGATACCAATTTTTGTCTAACACTTGGGTCTGGATTCATAGTCCGAGATGCGTGTGTTACAAATTTGGTATTAGAGCTCGGCTGGCACTCCAGTTCTGACCTGGAAGACAACTTGAAAGATCTCTTGGGGCTACTTGGGAAGAGACCTCCATTTTTGCTGTTCGCCTTGACGTCATATGGGGTCATCATGGTAAGTTATGATTAGTAATCTAGGCTTTGTTGTTAGTTGATGTTCTCGGAAGAGTAAGACTATGTCAATGGAGGGCCAAGCAAATAGCTCGTGGAGTAGGTGACAACTTGGGGAATGGAAACCCAAGCCTTAAGCAAATAGCTCGTGGAGTAGGTGACAACTTGGAGAATGGAAACCAAAGCCTTATCATGTGAATGGTGAACGTATGAGGGATCATTGTCAACACTCCCTTCGACGCTAGAGTAATCCATTGTTAGTTATGCTAAGTAGTAAGCCAACGGAGACTTCGGGGGAGAAGCAAGAAGAGCAAGCCAGTCACACTAGGACATACCATCGGTGTACCAGAGGTGTTAGTACTAGATGATTATAGGAGGCGAGAATAAGGAGTTCAAAGAAGTGCTGTCAATGGGTATCTTTCGAGGTCTCACAACACCTAAAAGCATCAACAAGTTATCGGCATCAATCACATACATGACGCTCCTCCAAAGCCGCAGATTCTACTTGGCCACTAATCTGGTCACCAAGGAGGGAAAAAGAAACGAGTCAATCTAGCAACTCGATCTTGGAGCGTCGTGAGCAACATGTTATGCATGGAGACTTAGCAGCCAACCTTGAGACAAAGAGCGAAGATGATGTTCAAAGCCATCTAGACGAATTCATTGCCACGTTTTCCAATCACCCAGAGAAGCACCTATATCACATGGCCTTGTGCCGAGAAGTAATAGTTAAGAGTCACCCTTAGTTGGAAAGGAAACCACTCAAGAAACCGAAAGACTGGGACTGGGGAAGAAAAGGTAACTCCTGGAAGAACCTTATGAGGCTCGGTATGCAGTGTCCAAGGAATCAATAAGGAGCGACCAACAAGAAGACATGATGGAGGCAAGCAAAGCTTCGAGGAACACCCGGTGGAGGCATGACTAAAACCCCAAAGGTGATATGGCTTGACAAATGATGAGATATTGCCATCTTGGATTCGAGGACAAATTCAATCTAAGGGGGGGGAGAGTTTGTAACATCCCAGGTCTAGGTGTGGAGTTATTCTAGTAACTTAGAAAAATTTAGCAGAGGTTTGGTGGAGTTTTTAGTATGGTCGTTTGAGATGAACTGTCTTTAGGGAATGGAAACCTTTAACTGGCCCGCGAAATGGTAAACGGGCCTCCTACAACTAAAAGGGAAAGGAAACCCTAATTTTGCATTAAAAGGAGGTGGAAAAACGTGGAGAGCAAGGAGGTTAGGTGGGCTTTTGGCCCATGTAGTAAGGAGGTGGAGAAGAATAAGGAAAGTGGATATTTTCCTTAGGGTTTTTGGTTTAGTATAAATAGGGAGCTAGGGAGCTCATTATTTACACACCAAAACATTTCTCTTCTCTCTAGAGCCAAAGATACACGCTTAAGAGGAAGAGAAAAGGAGGAGCTCGAGAAGGAACTCGGCACCCCAACCTAAGGAGCAGCGGTATAAGGTAAGGCGCGATCCGTACCTAATACTCCCTTTCTATTCTTCTCCTTTATAGCTCTCATGCAGTAGTCTTAGTAGTACGCGTTAGCGTAGAGTAGTATAGTAGTAGCTTAGTAGTAGTATAGTAGTAGTGTCTTGTGCGGATAGTGATCCGTACACGGCCAATAGTGTTAGTATCGCCAAGAGTTGGCATCGGTATGGCCTTGGGGTGCCTCGATGACAACACGACTGGGTACCAACGGTAGGCCTCGGTAGCACCAAGGGTTGGCATCGGTGGGGTGCCTCGATGTCAACACGACTGGGTACCGAGTGCCATCGGTGAGGACGCCTCGAGAGGGCATCAGTGACGCCTCGAGAGGGCATCAATGCGAGGCATTAGTGGCGCCTCGACACGGTCCGGTGACGCCTTGACTAGGCACCGAGAGAAGTAAGACTGATCGATGATCAGGACGAGTGAGCCTCGGATCATTCCTCGATGGACATATCGGTGAGAAATCGGTACGGACACTCGACGATCCGAAAGTGCCAATAGTGGCTATCAGGTAGTATATATGATCGGACCATGGGGACGCGTCGATAGGCCCTCGCGGAGGCCTACGATCTATCTACCACTGGCCATCGGGGATAACTAAGGAGTCCACAAGGGCAGTCCGCGATGTGATCGCTGACTGACATCGGTGAGCCTCGCGTAGGTCTTAGTGTATCGTTACGATAGCTTATTCGTCCGCAATAAACAAACCGATAATCATCGGTGAAGGCATCGGTCATCAGAGAGAGAGCTAGACGGGCAGTGCCAACCACTGTGCCGTGGAACGGTAAGGCCTCAATAGTGATCGATACGGCCTCGGTTCGGAATCACGCCCGGTAAGCAAAAGCGTGCTTGGCTTACCGACAGTGGCAGAGCATCCGGTCAGATCATGGCGAATTGGCTATGGACTCGTAGGTGAGATAGTAGAGGAGCAAGGCAAGGCTAACACAGCTTGCCAAGTAACTCGGCTATCACAATGGATATTGGCGAGGGTGCACGGACGAAGGAGTCCCGCCGTGAGACTCAGCCTTGTATCTCGAGGAAACTTGGCTCAACATAAGCTGGCCCAAGAGTGACTCGTTGTTTGGCGGACTGGAAGCGAGCCATGGAAGGATCATGCCTAGCTCGACTCGCACCGCATGTAGTTTAGGAAGTTAGATAGAGTCATGCATAGGCCGGCTATACTCTGAAAAGAGAACTGGTGGGCCAAATATGAGGATTAGCGTGGCAGACTGAGAGGTATGATACTAACCGATCATTAAACCACGAAATTGAGCTATGGTAGAGCTACCGTCGTAAGGCAGTAATGATACTCGATAGTTCGCTTGTTTGTTGGACTCGGCAGGCTACTAGAGTGTCGTAGGCTAGACAGGTAGTGATCGGGCAACTCGATAGTTTTTCGGGCACGCCTTAGTCAACCTAATTTAGAGTCTAGATGGGGTAAGCCTACAAGAGGAGCGCTGAGGAGGCTTAGCAAACTCGTACGGCCGCACACGACTCTAGGGTTAGAGGCTTAGGCCAGTAATGGGCATAGTTGGATCGTGAGTCTTCCACAATAAACGGATAGTCTTATGTTTGTATTTCTGCATGGACGGTCGCCGTATGGCCATAGATGTGTCATGGGTAACGTATTGGGATAGCCATGCTTACCTGGGACCGACCATACGGGGCAAAAGGTATTGTTTGAAATGCTTCGGCTATTGCTTGAGAACGTAGAGGTATAATGAACTAGGATTAAAATGAGTAGATAACTTGATTGTGAACCTTAGGATAGTCTAGTAGATTAGGTCATGTTAAACCGGTAGGATAGAAAGTTCACAATGCCACCAATTTAAATACCGCATAGGGCGCATGTATGGGCGTCCGTTCCGCCTTATTTGTGTTTAGCCTGAAAGATTGCATGAAGACCTAGCGTTCTGTTGCTCGCTAGAAGAGGATAGAGTGCCGAGTACATGATGGTCCGCCGACGGGCCGACCTGAGAGGAGAGGCTGCCAGCGAGGCCAGGCATACCAGTTTACTGGTCCGTTATATGTAGTTACCAGCTTGCTGGTGTTGAGTAGTGGCTGCCAGCGAGGGCGGGCATACCAGTTTACTGGTCCGTTGTACGTAGTTACCAGCTTACTCATGTTGAGTAGGGGCTGCCAGCGACGTCCGGCATGAGTATGCGCTGCCAGCGATGCCCGACGAGAGTTGACGAGTTTGTATCACCTCCAAAGGGTTGGCCGTGAGACACAGTGCCTGGCAAGTAGTGCTAAGGGTGCTGTGTGGGGTTGTAGGGGTTTAGAATAGTTAGGTAGTTTTAGGTTGTGAGACGGAAAAGACCGTCTTACTGAGTATTCAATACTCACCCCCTTACCAGTGCACAAGATAGGACATCCGGTCAGGTGGACCATAGGACGGCAAGGCAGGAGGGAGCAGCAGGCAATTGAGGAAGACTTTCCCAAGGCATTGGGAATCTAGTACCCATATGTTGTAATTTACCACACAATATAATCGAGAAATTTTAGAGTAATGAAGATACTAATTTTTGCCTAACACTTGGGTCTGGATTCATAGTCCGAGATGCGGGTGTTACAAATTTGGTATTAGAGCTCGGCTGGCACTCTAGTTCTGACCTGGAGGACAACTTGAAAGATCTCTTGGGGCTATTTGGGAAGAGACCTCCATTTTTGCTGTTCGCCTTGACGTCATATGGGGTCATCATGGTAAGTTAGGATTAGTAATCTAGGCTTTGTTGTTAGTTGATGTTCTCGGAAGAGTAAGACTATGTCAATGGAGGGCCAAGCAAATAGCTCGTGGAGTAGGTGACAACTTGGGGAATGGAAACCCAAGCCTTAAGCAAATAGCTCGTGGAGTAGGTGATAACTTGGGGAATGGATACCAAAGCCTTATCATGTGAATGGTGAACGTATGAGGGATCATTGTCAACACTCCCTTCGACGCTAGAGTAATCCATTGTTAGTTATGCTAAGTAGTAAGCCAACGGAGACTTTGGGGGAGAACCAAGAAGAGCAAGCCAGTCACACTAGGACATACCATCGGTGTACCAGAGGTGTTAGTACCAGATGATTATAGGAGGCGAGAATAAGGAGTTCAAAGAAGTGCTGTCAATGGGTATCTTTCGAGGTCTCACAACACCTAAAACCATCAACAAGTTATCGGCATCAAACACATACATGACGCTCCTCCAAAGCCGCAGATTCTACTTGGCCACTAATCTGGTCACCAAGGAGGGAAAAAGAAACGAGTCAATCTAGCAACTCGATCTTGGAGCGTCCCGAGCAACATGTTATGCATGGAGACTTAGCAGCCAACCTTGACACAAAGAGTGAAGATGATGTTCAAAGCCATCTAGACGAATTCATTGCCACGTTTTCCAATCACCCAGAGGAGCACCTATATCACATGGCCTTGTGCCGAGAAGTAATAGTTAAGAGTCACCCTTAGTTGGAAAGGAAACCACTCAAGAAACCGGAAGACTGGGAGTGGGGAAGAAAAGGTAACTCCTGGAAGAACCTTATGAGGCTCGGTATGCAGTGTCCAAGGAATCAATAAGGAGCGACCAACAAGAAGACATGATGGAGTCAAGCAAAGCTTCGAGGAACACCCGGTGGAGGCATGACTAAAACCCCAAAGGTGATATGGCTTGACAAAGGATGAGATATTGCCATCTTGGATTCGAGGACAAATCCAATCTAGGGGGGGGGGGAGTTTGTAACATCCCAGGTCTAGGTGTGGAGTTATTCTAGTAACTTAGAAAAATTTAGCAGAGGTTTGGTGGAGTTTTTAGTATGGTCGTTTGAGATGAAGTGTCTTTAGGGAATGGAAACCTTTGAACTGGCCCGCGAAATAGTAAATGGGCCTCCTACAACTAAAAGGGAAAGGAAACCCTATTTTTTCATTAAAAGGAGGTGGAAAAACGTGGAGAGCAAGGAGGTTAGGTGGGCTTTTGGCCCATGTAGTAAGGAGGTGGAGAAGAATAAGGAAAGTGGATATTTTCCTTAGGATTTTTGGTTTAGTATAAATAGGGAGCTAGGGAGCTCATTATTTACATACCAAAACATTTCTCTTCTCTCTAGAGCCAAAGATACACGCTTAAGAGGAAGAGAAAAGGAGGAGCTCGAGAAGGAACTCGGCACCCCACCCTAAGGAGCAGCGGTATAAGGTAAGGCGCGATCCGTACCTAATACTCCCTTTTTATTCTTCTCCTTTATAGCTCTCATGCAGTAGTCTTAGTAGTTCGCGTTAGCGTAGAGTAGTATAGTAGTAGCTTAGTAGTAGTATAGTAGTAGTGTCTTGTGCGGATAGTGATCCGTACACGGCCAGTAGTGTTGGTAGCGCCAAGAGTTGGCATCGGTATGGCCTTGGGGTGCCTCGATGACAACACGACTGGGTACCAACGGTAGGCCTCGGTAGCACCAAGGGTTGGCATCGGTGGGGTGCCTCGATGTCAACACGACTGGGTACCGAGTGCCATCGGTGAGGACGCCTCGAGAGGGCATCAGTGACGCCTCGAAAGGGCATCAATGCGAGGCATTAGTGGCGCCTCGACACGGTCCGGTGACGCCTTGACTAGGCACCGAGAGAAGTAAGGCTGATCGATGATCAGGACGAGTGAGCCTCGGATCATTCCTCGATGGACATATCGGTGAGAAATCGGTACGGACACTCGACGATCCGAAAGTGCCAATAGTGGCTATCAGGTAGTATATACGATCGGACCATGGGGACGCGTCGATAGGCCCTCGCGGAGGCCTACGATCTATCTACCACTGGCCATCGGGGATAACTAAGCAGTCCACAAGGGCAGTCCGCGATGTGATCGCTAACTGGCATCTGTGAGCCTAGCGTAGGTCTTAGTGTATCGTTACGATAGCTTATTCGTCCGCGATAAATAAACCGATAATCATCGGTGAAGGAATCAGTCATCAGAGAGAGAGCTAGACGGGCAGTGCCAAAAACTGTGCCGCGGAACGGTAAGGCCTCAATAGTGATCGATACGGCCTCGGTTTGGAATCACGCCCGGTAAGCAAAAGCGTGCTTGGCTTACCGACAGTGGCAGAGCATCCGGTCAGATCATGGCGAATTGGCTATGGACTCGTAGGTGAGATAGTAGAGGAGCAAGGCAAGGCTAACACAGCTTGCCAAGTAACTCGGCTATCACAATGGATATTGGCGAGGGTGCACGGACGAAGGAGTCCCGCCGTGAGACTCAGCCTTGTATCTCGAGGAAACTTGGCTCAGCATAAGCTGGCCCAAGAGTGACTCGTTGTTTGGCGGACTGGAAGCTAGCCATGGCAGGATCATGCCTAGCTCGACTCGCACCGCATGTAGTTTAAGAAGTTAGATAGAGTCATGCATAGGCCGGCTATACTCTGAAATGTGAACTGGTGGGCCAAATATGAGGATTAGCGTGGCAGACTGAGAGGTATGATACTAACCGATCATTAAACCACGAAATTGAGCTATGGTAGAGCTACCGTCGTAAGGCAGTAATGATACTCGATAGTTCGCTTGTTTGTTGGACTCGGCAGGCTACTAGAGTATCGTAGGCTAGACAGGTAGTGATCGGGCAACTCGATAGTTGTTCGGGCACGCCTTAGTCAACCTAATTTAGAGTCTAGATGGGGTAAGCCTACAAGAGGAGCGCTGAGGAGGCTTAGCAAACTCGTACGGCCGCACACGACTCTAGGGTTAGAGTCAAAACCATAGTAACGCTTATGCCAGTAATGGGCAAAGTTGGATCGTGAGTCTTCCACAATAAACAGATAGTCTTATGTTTGTATTTCTGGATGGACGGTCGCCGTATGGCCATAGATGTGTCATGGGTAATGTATTGGGATAGCCATGCTTACGTGGGACCGACCATGCGTAGGCAAAAAGTATTGTTTGAAATGCTTCGGCTATTGCTTGAGAACGTAGAGGTATAATGAACTAGGATTAAAATGAGTAGATAACTTGATTGTGAACCTTAGGATAGTCTAGTAGCTTAGGTCATGTTAAACCGGTAGGATAGAAAGTTCACAATGCCACCAATTTAAATACCGCATAGGGCGCATCTATGGGCATGCGTTCCGCCTTATTTGTGTTTGGCCTGAACGATTGCATGAAGACCTAACGTTCTGTTGCTCGCTAGAAGAGGATAGAGTGCCCAGTACATGATGGTCCGCCGACAGGCCGACCTGAGAGGAGTGGCTACCAGCGAGGCCAGGCATACCAGTTTACTGGTCCGTTATATGTAGTTACCAGCTTGCTGGTGTTGAGTAGTGGCTGCCAGCGAGGCCGGGCATACCAGTTTACTGGTCCATTGTATGTAGTTACCAGCTTACTCATGTTGAGTAGGGGCTGCCAGCGACGTCCGGCATGAGTATGCGCTGCCAGCGATGCCCGACGAGAGTTGACGAGTTTGGATCACCTCCAAAGGGTTGACCGTGAGACACAGTACCTGGCAAGTAGTGCTAAGGGTGCTGTGTGGGGTTGTAGGGGCTGCCAGCGATGCCCGACGAGAGTATGCGCTACCAGCGATGCCCGACGAGAGTTGACGAGTTTGTATCACCTCCAAAGGGTTGGCCGTTAGAATAGTTAGGTAGTTTTAGGTTGTGAGACGGAATAGACCGTCTTACTGAGTATTCAATACTCACCCTCTTACCAGTGCACAAGATAGGACATCCGGTCAGGTGGACCATAGGACGGCAAGGCAGGAGGGAGCAGCAGGCAATTGAGGAAGACTTTCCCAAGGCGTTGGGAATCTAGTACCCATATGTTGTAATTTACCACACAATATAATCAAGAAATTTTAGAGTAATGAAGATACCAATTTTTGTCTAACACTTGGGTCTGGATTCATAGTCCGAGATGCGGGTGTTACAAATTTGGTATTAGAGCTCGGCTGGCACTCCACGTCTGACCTGGAGGACAACTTGAAAGATCTCTTGGGGCTACTTGGGAAGAGACCTCCATTTTTGCTGTTCGCCTGGACGTCATATGAGGTCATCATGGTAAGTTAGGATTAGTAATCTAGGCTTTGTTGTTAGTTGATGTTCTCGGAAGAGTAAGACTATGTCAATGGAGGGCCAAGCAAATAGCTCGTGGAGTAGGTGACAACTTGGGGAATGGAAACCCAAGCCTTAAGCAAATAGCTCGTGGAGTAGGTGACAACTTGGGGAATGGAAACCAAAGCCTTATCATGTGAATGGTGAACGTATGAGGGATCATTGTCAACACTCCCTTCGACGCTAGAGTAATCCATTGTTAGTGATGCTAAGTAGTAAACCAATGGAGACTTCGGGGGAGAACCAAGAAGAGCAAGCCAGTCACACTAGGACATACCATCGGTGTACCAGAGGTGTTAGTACCAGATGATTATAGGAGGCGAGAATAAGGAGTTCAAAGAAGTGCTGTCAATGGGTATCTTTCGAGGTCTCACAACACCTAAAAGCATCAACAAGTTATCGGCATCAAACACATATATGACGCTCCTCCAAAGCCGCAGATTCTACTTGGCCACTATTCTGGTCACCAAGGAGGGAAAAAGAAACGAGTCAATCTAGCAACTCGATCTTGGAGCGTCCTGAGCAACATGTTATGCATGGAGACTTAGCAGCCAACCTTGAGACAAAGAGCGAAGATGATGTTCAAAGCCATCTAGACGAATTCATTGCCACGCTTTCCAATCACCCAGAGGAGCACCTATATCACATGGCCTTGTGCCGAGAAGTAATAGTTAAGAGTCACCCTTAGTTGGAAAGGAAACCACTCAAGAAACCGGAAGACTGGGAGTGGGGAAGAAAAGGTAACTCCTGGAAGAACCTTATGAGGCTCGGTATGCAGTGTCCAAGGAATCAATAAGGAGCGACCAACAAGAAGACATGATGGAGTCAAGCAAAGCTTCGAGGAACACCCGGTGGAGGCATGACTAAAACCCCAAAGGTGATATGGCTTGACAAAGGATGAGATATTGCCATCTTGGATTCGAGGACAAATCCAATCTAAGGGGGGGGGGAGTTTGTAACATCCCAGGTCTAGGTGTGGAGTTATTCTAGTAACTTAGAAAAATTTAGCAGAGGTTTGGTGGAGTTTTTAGTATGGTCATTTGAGATGAAGTGTCTTTAGGGAATGGAAACCTTTGAACTGGCCCCCGAAATTGTAAATGGGCCTCCTACAACTAAAAGGGAAAGGAAACCCTATTTTTTCATTAAAAGGAGGTGGAAAAACGTGGAGAGCAAGGAGGTTAGGTGGGCTTTTGGCCCATGTAGTAAGGAGGTGGAGAAGAATAAGGAAAGTGGATATTTTCCTTAGGGTTTTTGGTTTAGTATAAATAGGGAGCTAGGGAGCTCATTATTTACACACCAAAACATTTCTCTTCTCTTTAGAGCCAAAGATACACGCTTAAGAAGAAGAGAAAAGGAGGAGCTCGAGAAGGAACTCGGCACCCCACCCTAAGGAACATCGGTATAAGGTAAGGCGCAATCCGTACCTAATACTCCCTTTCTATTCTTCTCCTTTATAGCTTTCATGCAGTAGTCTTAGTAGTACGGGTTAGGGTAGAGTAGTATAGTAGTAGCTTAGTAGTAGTATAGTAGTAGTGTATTGTGCGGATAGTAATCCGTACATGGCCGGTAGTGTTGGTAGCGCTAAGGGTTGGCATCGGTATGGCCTCGGGGTGCCTCGAGTACAACACGCCTGGGTACCAACGGTAGGCCTCGGTAGCGCCAAGGGTTGGCATCGGTGGGGTACCTCGATGTCAACACGACTGGGTACCGAGTGCCTTGTAGTTAAGTTGAGGACGCCTCAAGAGGGTATCGGTGACGCCTCGAGAGGGCATCAATGCGGGGCATTGGTGGCGCCTCGACAGGGCCCAGTGACGCCTTGACCAGGCACCGAGAGAAGTAAAGGTGATCGATGATAAGGACGAGTGAGCCTCGGATCATTCCTCGATGAACGTATCGGTGAGAAATCGGTATGGAGACTCGACGATCCGACAGTGCCAATAGTAGCTATCAGGTAGTATCTACGATCGGACCATGGAGACGCGTCGATAGGCCCTCGGGGGGGCCTACGATTGATCTACCACTAGCCATCGGGGTAACTGAGCAGTCCGCAAGGGCAGTCTACGATGTGATCGATGACTGGCATCGGTGAGCCTCGCGTAGGTCTCGGTATTCGCGAGTCGAAGTCCATCAATCAAGGCTTCGTATTCAGCAGCATTATTTGTTGCCATGAAATCAAGACAGAATGATTGTTTAATCAGCTCTTCAGTTAGAGATTTGAGGCATACTCCGACCCTTGATCCCTTGCGAGATGACGACCCATTCGCGTGCAGTGTCTACCACAAGCTTTCTTCTAAACTTTCTATAGAAGGCTCGGTAGGCACCTCATATTCACTAAGTTCGATCTCCCACCGAGTTAATCGGCCTCACTGATTCGGGCTATGCAGGATCGAACGAAGTAGATGATTCGTTAATACCTCGATGGAATTAGATTGGAAGTATGGCCTGAGCTTCCTCGCCGACGTCAGGAGCGCCATAGCCAACTTTTCCATCGTTGAGTACCTCGCTTCTGCGTCATGGAGGGCTTTGTTGATGTAGAAGATGGGTTGTTGTTCACCTCAGTCCTCCCTTACTAGAACTCCACTGACTGCCGATGTTGAGACAGCGAGATATAGGTATATGACTTCTCCTACCTCGGGTTTTGGCCAGCACGGGTGGCGAGGTGAGATATGTTTTAAGCTCTGAAAAGGCTCTCTCTCACTGTTCCGACCATTCAAAGGTCATGCTTGCCTTTCTCAGCAATTGGTAAAACGAGAGACTTTTGTCCGTCGATCAACTTATGAAGCGATTTAAAGCTTCTATCCGTCCGGTTAATTTTTGGACTTCTTTTTGCGTTTGGGTAGAAGGTAAATCTCACACGGCGGATATTTGCTTTTGGTTTGCTTTTATCCCCCTTTCCGTCACCAAATAACCTTGGAATTCTCTTGAGGTTACCGCGAAGGTACACTTGGCATGATTCAATTTCATCCCATATAGATTGAGTGTTTCGAAACACTTGCTAAGGTTATTGATATGATCTTTGGTGTTCGCCGATTTAACCAACATATCATCGATGTAAAGTTCCATAGATTTACCGAGCTGTTCCAAAACATCTTGTTTACGAGCCGCTAGTAAGTCACCCCGACGTTCTTCAAGCCAAAGGGCATCACCTTATAACATTAGATTCCTCGATCGGTTATGAAAGCAGTCTTCTCGCGATCATTAGGATGAATCAAGATCTGATTATACCCGGAGAAGGCATCCATGAACGATAAGTGTTCGTTATCGGCAGTTGCTTCGAGAAGTCTGTCGATATGAGGTAGCGGGAAGCTATCTTTAGGACAAGCTTTATTGATGTCTTTGAAATCAACACAGAATCTCCACTTCCCATTCTTCTTTTTCACTACTATCGGGTTAGCCAATCACTCTGGGTATTTTACCTCGGTAATAGATCCAGCATCGAGCAGTCGCTCGACCTCGTCATCTACTGCTCTGGACCTCTCTTGGCCGAGTTTTCTCCGCTTCTGTTTAACTGGTCTATGGGACGGATCTACATTCAGCTCGTGAGAAATTATCTTTAAGTCGATCCCCTTCATGTTCTTAATGGACCACGCAAAGGTCGATGCGTTCTTCCTTAGAAGTTCAAAGAATTTATCTCGTATAGGGTCGCTTACTTATGACCCTATTCCCACGCATTGATCGGGATGTTGGAAGTCCACGATAATTTGTGTAATTTGTCGTTCCGACGACACTTTCTTCTTATCGACGTGAGGAGCCTTGTTTCGGCTCCCTGCTATCTCTTCCGAGGCCTGCATGGCCATCGCAGCTTAAGGCATGTTTTTCCTTTCATGGATAAAGCAGTTGCGAGTTTCACTTTGACTACCCCTTTTGGTGTGAATCCCAGAGAGAGTCGGGATTTTCAAACATTGATGATAGGTCAACACCACAACTTTCATCAGATGAAGCCACGACGTCCCTAAGACAGCATTGTACGCCGTAGGTGAATCCACAACGTCGAACTCCACGTAACGTTTCACCTCGGCAACTTCGACCGTTAATTGGATTATTCCAAGTGTTGGGATCATTCAACCTGTAAATCCTATCAGGGATTGATTTCGCTTATGCATGTGCTCGCAGGTACCCATCGTTCGTAGGGTTTCTTTGTAGATCAGATTTAGAGAGCTTCCACTATCTATTAATAAACGATTGACTTTGCAATCGTCTATCAATAAATTGACTACGAGCGGATCATTGTGTGGCTGGGTTAAACCTTCAGTATCTTGTTCGCAGAAAGTTACCTTTAAGTTTTCGTAGTGGTCGGTTGTTTCTGCTTCTGTCTCTTCGCACGGCTGGCTTTGTCGTATGTCTTCCTCATGGTCCTTCATGATAATGACGATCCTTGATCCTACGAGTTTCGCCATTCCAGATACTTTCGAAGCAACCCGCGTTAGGGTTTCGTCTCCGGACAGATTCGAAGATCTTCTCTCGTGAAGGTTACGTAGTAAACCTAATTGGTCCCCTTAGTCGGCGCCAATTTGGTGATACCGGATTGAGCAACAATCCGAGATCGGTCCAAAGAATAGAGGAACTAGGTTTAAACGTAATATCACAAAAAGATCATGCGAAAAGATGTGTGTAAAATTCGCTATTGAAGGCGATGTCCCCGTTTTGGAGGAATACATCAAGTATTTATACAAGTACTGGAGGAATACATCAAGTATTTATACAAGTACTAATTCTAAGTATTTCTTTTTATCCGAGCTAAGTCTTCCAATTTGCCCATATTCGCCTAGGTCAGTTAATGCTCCTTAACAGGGCAAGACGCTACTAATGGGTCCTCGCTGGCCCATCCTCCGAGTTTTCCTCAAAATTTCGTATCGAGTCGGATCTGAGTTGGGTATGGTAATGGGTGTCGGTGTAACACCCGCATCTGGGACTATGAATTTAGACCCAAGTGTTAGATAAAATCGGTATCCTCATTACTCTAAAATTTCTCGAATATATTGTGTGGTAAATTACAACATATGGGTACTAGATTCACAACGCCTTGGAAAAGTCTTCCTCCATTACCTGCTGCTCCCTCCTGCCTTGCCGTCCAATGGTCCACCTGACCGGATGTTTTATCCTGCGCACTGGTAAGGAGGTGAGTATTGAATACTCAGTAAGACGATCTACTCCGTCTCACCACCTAACACTACGTAGCTATTCTAAACCTTATAACCCCACACAGCACCCTTAGCACTACTTGCCAGGTACTGTGTCTCATGGCCAACCCTTTGGCGGTGATACAAAACTCCTCAACCTCAACCTCAACCTCATGCCGGGCACTCTTGCTAAACAAAATTTAGCATTCTATGGAAGTAACGAAAAGCTAAAAGCAGACTGTAATGGAAACTTTTTAAGATTTATTGATATGATGACTGAATGAGACCTAGTAATGAGGGAACATGTTAGACGGTTTGAAGATTGTGAATCTCGTTATCATTAACTTAGTAATAAAATTCAGAATGAGGTGATAAGGATAATTGATGAGATCACGGGTATGCTCATGCAAAAGATTCGAAGTGCAAAATATTTTTCTATCATTGTTCTGGATATTAGTTATTATGAACATATGACTCTTATCCTCCGACGTGTTGATGTTTCAGCAGCTTCAACTAAGGTAGTAGAATTTTTTCTCACATTTTTAAAAATTGATGACGCATTTGGGGAAGAACTTTTTCGCGAGGTTCAGAAGTTGTTGACTGTACTGGATTTAAACATTGATGATGTAAGGGGACAAGGATATGATAATGGATTTAATATGAAAGAAAAACAAAATGGAGTGCAAAAGAGATTCCTTGATGTTAATCCACGTGCATTTTATACATCGTGTGGTTGTCACAACCTTAATCTTGCGCTTTGTGATATGGCAACCATTTCAAAAAACGCCATTTCATTTTTTAGGATAATCCAGCGTATTTATTGTTTGTTTGCCTCTTTAACTAAGCGGTGGAAGATATTGGAAGATAAGATAGGAGGTTTAACAGTTAAATCTTTAACGCAAAACTTGGTGGTAAAGTCATGTTGAATGCGTCAAGGCAATAAGATTTCAAGCTCCAAAAATGAGAGATACTTTAATTTATATAGCATAAACTATAGATGATCTGAAAGCATAAAGTGATGTTGAGTGTCTTGCGAGTGTTCTAAAATACGGTCTATACGGCCGTATATACGCTATACAGTGAAGGAGTGTACAGTTTTTTTGCTATACGGTTAAAATACGGATTAAACTATACAACTATTTATACAGTGATAATATGACCGTTTATACGGCTGTAAGGCCTTATATACGCCGTATAAACGTTATGTATTTTTTTAAATAAATATTTTGACAAAACTGATATTTTTGAATTTTTTTTTGGTTTAATTTCAACTAGTTGAGATGATTTGGGGTTATAATTTCCTTATATGTATTTTTTTTTTCAACCTAACTATTAATTAAAAAACACCACCCGGATTAGAAATCCAAGTGGGTACATTGTTGCTTACATAAGAAAAATTAAAAGCTTGTGATCTTGAAGAGCGGACCAAACAATACACAAGAACATAGACTGAAGAATCACCATGAGGTAGATGATACAGTGAGTTTTCAGACCCTGATAGAACAAAGCCATAGTCTGTGAGAGCAGCGAAAAGCTTAGCAAACCAACACCTAGGTGATTGTTTCAACCCATACAATGATTTCTCCAAACGACATACACCATTAGGCAACCGCATAAACACCTCTTCATCCAAATCACCATGAACAAATGCATTATGAACATCCATCTGATGTCGTTCCCAATTCTTCGCAGCCGCAACCTTAAGGAAAGCTCTAACCTTTGACATCTTTGCCACCGGAGCAAATGTCTCATTGCAACTTGTCAATTTTCTAGTGCCACCAAACGAGCTTTGTATCTCTCAATCGTTACATCTGCATTATACTTGATTGTATACACCCATTGACAACCAATCGCATGTTTCCCTTCAGGAAGGTGTTCAATAGACCAAGTCTCATTCATTCCCAATGCATCAAACTTTGCTTTCATCGCTGTACGCCAAACTTCATGTTTAACCGCTTCAGCATATGTCTCGGGTATACAATCTGCTGTAAAAGCACGGTGGGTATTTCTGTGTCATAAAATTCTGCTTCAGACGGTTGTGTGGCACCCTCTGTTTCTGTCACACGTCTGTTTGTTGCAACAGGTTCTTGTACTACTTCTGTTTCAGACATCTCTTTGTCTGTTGTTGTATTAGGCACACGCTGAACTGGCGTAGATGTCTGCGTGACTACTTCGGAATCCAGATACCAATCATTAGAAACTGAAGCATCCCTCACTGTTACGCTCACTTTCGATGTGGGAAATTCAGATTCAACAAATCGAACGTCTCTAGACACAAATGTACACTTTGTCTTAGGATCAAAGAGCTTCCATCCTTTCTACTGGAACAGATGGCCGATAAATAAACATTCTCGTGTGCGTGGTGCAAATTTATCTCCTTTATGATTTTGGTTACGAACATAAGCTTGACAACCAAAAACCCGAAGGTTAGAGTAGTCTGGTGGACTACCATACAAAATCTCGCACGGTGTTTTCCCTTTAAATAGAGTCGTCGGGGTTCTGTTAATAAGATATGCTCCTGTGAGTACATACTCTCCCCAAAATTCAACTTTCAACTTTGCTTGGAACAATAATGCACGGGCAACATTCAATATGTGTCTATGCTTTCGCTTAACTCGTCCATTCTGTTGAGGAGTTCCTACGGGAAAATTTCTGAAAAATACTCAAACTTAATTTAATTTGCTGAAAAAATACACAAACTTTTTTGGCTTCCCAAGTAATACATCAACTATTTAACATTGTCTTTTAAATACTCCAACTTAAAATTTTTGTTGGTTTTACTACATCGACGTTAACGGTGTTAATCTGACTAACGGAAGTTTATAAACATTGTTAACTTTTAATTAACACGTGGTAACAATTACAATAAATAACAGTTTTACATTTCTACTTCTTCTTCTCCAAATGGATTTGGGATTTAAAACCCTAATGCTTTTTTCACCAAAAATTGATTTCAGATCTGAAGTGATTAAACATAGTTATTATGCTATGGAAGGAGAAGAAAGGAAATGGTGATGGCTTTGCCGCTTTAACCCACCCAAACAAAAAATTTATTTCTAAAAATTTCAGATTTGATTCAAGGTTTTCTTCTTCTTGGTTTTTGTTTGTGATAAAAATTTCTCGTTTATGGAATCACTCAATTCGAAATTCCTTCTCTATGCTTTCTGTTTCAATCTTGTTAAAAGTCTATCTCACAATTCTTTAAAGATCTCACATCTCATATCTGTTATTGAACTTGATTTGTGTTCTCAGATCTTCATTTCAACTTTATAAACAAAAACTTGGATTGATGTGTAACAAAGAGGAGAAACAAAATTGTGATTTTGGATTTTAGGGTTCTTAAGTTTCAAATTGATTTGGGAAAGAATATGGAAGAATAAAACCCAGTTTTATTACTGTAGCACGTTAACAGAATTTGTAAACCTCTGTTAGTTAGATTAACAGCGTTAACGTCGATGTAGTAAAACCAACTAATTTTTAAAGTTGGAGTATTTAAAAGACAATGTTAAAAACTTGATGTATTATTTGGGAAGCCAAAAAAGTTTGTGTACTTTTTCAGCAAATTAAATTAAGTTCGGGTATTTTTCAGGAATTTTCCCGGAGTTCCTACATACGATGTTTGGTGCACAATACCCTGTTCTGCAAAATACTTGCTCATACACATGAACTCAGTACCATTATCACTTCGAATCTGCCGCACCTTCCGATTATACTGCTTTTCAACCATAGCAAAAAAAAAATTAACTATGGGCGTAACCTGTGTCTTTTATGCAACAGAGAGACCCATACACTACGTGAACAATCATCAACGATTATAAGAAAGTATGACGCTCCACATAGACTTGGTATTCTATATGGACCCCAAAGATCCATATGAATCATATCAAAAATACCTTCACTTTTATTAGAACTCGAAACAAATTCACTCCGAGTTTGTTTAACCCGAAAAAAAATATCACAATTAAACAACTTCAACTGACTGTTACGATCAACAAATGATAATTGACGTATTACCTTCTCAGAAGGATGGCCCAGTCTTTGATCCAACAATATCAGCACTTGCTTGTACAGTCTTCAAGGCAGAAATAGTTTGTTGATATTAAAGAAAGTACAACCCCTCGTGTAGCTCACCCTTCCCAATCACAGCTTGCGACATGCAGTCTTGTGCCACACAAGTAGTTGTGTCAAACTGAACAGTATAGTTCAGATCACGTACTAGTTTAGACACAGACAACAAACTACATTCCAATTCCGGTACATACAAAACCCGTACTATCTCAAATCCAGGTTTCAAAATTACTTTTCCTTCTTTAGATGAAACAACTGATTTACCATTTGGCAAACCTACACGACACGGTGTCATATCCCATAAATCAGCAAACAAATTAAGTTTTCCAAGCATATGATTTGTTGCACCACTATCAGAAATCCATCGATAAGTAAAATTCCTACCAGTATCCTGAGTTGATGGATCATTATTTAGAAATCGAACCAGTTTCTCCAACTGTTCTTGTTTAAGTCATGTTTGTGCCAACAATTCTCTAATGACTTGTTTGCCATCAGAACCACCAACAGCCACGAGATTGGTTCTTGCATTCTGACCCCAACCACGTCCAATGTTCTGTCAGAATTTTATGCTAGAGTTCTGTTGCACAGTCTGTGATGCACCACAACCACGACCATAACCACCTGCTCCACGTTCACAATTTTCAGTCCGTGGCACACCATTTTTTGTGTAACAAAAGTCAACAGTATGACGAGTTTTAAAGCATCAAGTACATACCAGAGTATTGTAAAATTCAGGCTCCTGTTTTCTGACCTCCATTGGCTGAACAACAAGAATTATTGCTTAAACATGTTGTTCGATGACACGACCAACTCTCCGTAATTGTTCCTCTTGTATCACCATATTGGAGGGATGATTATGCTTGGTAACGGAACAATATTAAGAATATTTGTCCGAACCGTGCTATAGATTAACCCATTTAATCCCAATAGCCTTGTGAGCGCATGTACAACCAGATTTTGGTTCAATCTGAGCCAAATCTTCCCACAACTTCTGGATTGTAGCAAAATACTGCTCAACAGTCATCTGTCCTTGTACACAGCTTGCTAGTTTCTTTTTAAGTAGTTGCACACGGACCTCGTTTGATACAGAAAAACGTTTTTGGATACTATCCCAGAGATTTTTCGCAATATCACGATTCACAATAGTTGACCGAATTGATACATCAATAGTGTTGTAAATCCATTAAACCACCATGGAATTCACGACCAACCAATCTTCTTCTTCATTGAACCTGCTGCTGGTGCAGTCATAAATCCATTAATAAAACCGATCTTCCTCTTTGCTCGAAGGGAAGTTTGCATTCGGCAAGACCATTCATCATAATTCTTCCCCGTCAACACTACTTTGGTGATGATATTCTCGGGATCATCTATTGCAGAAAGAGTATACACGGAAGAACAATTCATCTTCTTCACCGTTTAATCAACCATTATACAAGAAAAAGAAAAAAATCGAGTGTAGGATCAATTTCTCTCTGAAACCATGTTAAGTTTAACGTGAAAGAATAATTTTGTTTTACTATATTATGAAAGGAGGCTACAACCTATTTATACAAAATTAAATGAAAACCCTAATTGAAAACCCTAATTGAAAACCCTAGTTACTTATAAAGCTTTATTTACAATGGCCTAATATGGCCCAATAAAGCTCTTCTTGCCATATGCTAGTTTTGTTTGGTGTGATTGAACAAAGAATGTAATTTAGCTTTTGGTTATGATAGCTTTGATTGTTAAAGCTTTTAGCTTGGCTTGTTTATCTGAAACAGGGAAAACAATCTCGCTTGATCTAAAATCGAGTATTGTGGTTCCTCAAGACAGAGTTAGGCTTCATGCAATTGATGTCTTAGACCCAGATTGGGTAATGTTAATCTCTAGCTGTTTTGGTTTCATAAATTGTCGTTTATAGAGCTTTGCTTTGTCATTGGGATCAATCACACACTTTGTGTAGATTGTTCGTCGTGAATCTGTGTACTATTTCCATGAGATGATTGTTGAGATGATTATAGGAAGGCTGAAGGCTGAAACTTAGGTTGATGATGGATCAAAATTACACACAATAATAATGTCCATAAACATGCTTCAAACTTTCTTTCTTTTTGGTGTCAAATGCTAAAAGATGTACTTGTTGTCTAGTGTTGTCAAAGGCTTTGGTTCTTTGGCTTATAGTTTAGCAAATACATGTTCATGATGATGGTATTGTCATGTTTGAGAGTTGAGTAATGAGTAATCTACATGCTAATTCAATCAATATTAATTTCGATTTGTGGTTTTGGTGTTTAAAAGAGAAGTACGTATTGCTTTAAGATTCTGAAATTGGGTTTTGATGTGTGCAGTGTTGGAATGGAGGTGGTGATGGTATGGCTTGGCTACTGCAATAATCATGGTTCTTGGTGATACTTGTACTCGTGGGTGTAAGTTTTGTGTAGTTACTCGGACACGTGGCGTGATTTTATTTGACAAGTGACGAACAAGGGACTTGTGAATGCAGTTGCAAAACTTCTATTGCTTGAAGAACTTGAACTCGAGGTCCCACGGACATGGACAAAACTGAAGACATTGAAGCTAAATAGATCAGGTTACAAACATGAGGATGAGTAATTTTTTTATTCTATAGAACTTCATTGAATATCATGGGTTAAACATAGAAAAATTAGAAATATCTTACTAAGTTTCAAAGATTAAATTACTAATACAATAATACTAAATTAATTCTTTTATAAAATCATGCTCTTAGCAGAAGGGGCATTTTGTAACACCCGCATCTCGGACTATGAATCCAGACCCAAGTGTTAGACAAAAATTGGTATCTTCATTACTTTAAAAATTCTCGTTACATTGTTCGGTAAAATTATAACATAAGGGTACTAGATTCACAACGTCTTGGGAAAGTCCTCCTCCATTGCCTGCTGCTCCCTCCTGCCTTGCCGTCCTATGGTCCACCTGACTGGATGTCCTATCCTACGTACTGGTAAGGGGGTGAGTATTGAATACTCAGTAAGACAGTCTACTCCGTCTCACAACCTAACACTACCTAGCTATTCTAAACCCCTACAACCCCACACAACACCCTTAACACTATGTGTCAGGTACTATGTCTCACGGCCAACACTTTGGCGGTGATACAACTCCTCAACTCTTGTCGGCACACTGGCAGCCTTAACTCAACACCAGCAAGCTGGTACCTACAACCTCCTCACCAGTAAACTGGTTTGCCGGGCACGCTGGCAGCCCTACCTCAACACCAGCAAGCTGGTACCTACAACCTCCTCACCAGTAAACTGGTTTGCCTGAAATGCTGGCAGCCAATCCTCCTAGTCGGCCCGTCGGCGTGCCACTTTTTCAGGCCAAACACAAACAACGGGTCGTATGTATCTACATTGTGAACCTACTATCCTATCCGGTTTAACATACTCTAAAGTACTAGACTCTCCTAAGGTTCACAATCAAGTTATCTACTCCGGTTAATCCTAGTCCTTTATACCTCTACGTTCTCAAGCAATAGCCGAAGCATTTCAAACAATACCTTTTGCCCCGTATGGTCGGCCCCAAGTAAGCATGGCTATCCCAATACGTTACCAATGACACATCTATAGCCATATGGCGACCGTCCCTACAGAACTACACACATAAAACTATCCGTTAATTGTAGAAGACTAACGATCCAGCCTTGACCATTACTGGCCTAAGCGTTCACCTAGCCTTGCCTCTAACCCTGGAGTAGTATGCGGCCGTACGAGTTCGCTAAGCCTCTTTAGCGCTGCTCTTGTTGGCATACACCGTCTAGACTCTATATCAGGTTGACTACGGCGTGGCTGAACAACTATCGAGTTGCCCGAACACTACATGTCTGGCCTACGACATTCTCTAGTAGTCTGCCGAGTCCAACGAACATGCGAACCATCGAGTATCATCACGGCCTTACGGCGGTAACTCTACCATAGCTCTGTTTTGTGGTTTAATGATCGGTTACTATCAGACCTTTCAGTCTGCCAAGCTAATCTTCACATTTGGCCCACTAGCTCCCTTGTTAGAGTATAGCTGGCCGCTGCATGACTCTATCGGATTCCTGAGGGAACTCATTCCTCCTGACTTCCCAAACTATATGCGGTGCGAGTCCGAGCTAGGCATGATCCTGCCATAACTAGCCTCTAGTCCGCCAAACAACGAGTCACTCTTGGGCCAGCTTATGCAGAGTCAAGTTTCCTCGAGATATAAGGCTGAGTCCCACGGCCGGTACGCCTAGGTCCGTGTACCCTCGCCAAGATCCATCGTGCTAGTTGAGTTACTTAGCAAGCTGTGTTAGCCTTGCGCTACAAGAAAACAAGGTAATTAGTGACTACATTTTGTGACTGATTTTTCAGTCACTAAATTTACGACCGATTAATGACGAATTTGTGACGCCGTAACGACTATATATAATTAGTCGCGAAGACGTCACAAATTAGCGACGAATAAAGCAGTCGTTAAGTCGTCGCAGATTAGCGACGAAACAACGACTACAACAGAGAAGTCACTAATTAGCTACGATTTTGTGACCACTGCGGTGGTCACTAAGGGTAGTCACAAGTTAGTCACAAATTTGTGACACTTTTGTGACTCTGAACCGCCTATATGAAAGTGTCACAAATCAGTCACAAATATTTATGTCGGTAGCTATTCGGCAATGAAGTCAAGTGGGTGGACACATGATTAATGCGGTTGGTTGGTGAGTAAACTAATTTTTGTGACTCCTTCAAGTAGTCGCTAAAGCGCCACTAAATCGTCATAGAAGTGTCACAAATTTGTGACTGCTTTTTAGGAGTCACAAAGCAATGACTAATTTTTTTCTATATAAGCAACGCACCTCTCCCTCTCCATTTACAACACACCTCTCTTTATCCATTCCTAACAAACCTCTCTCTATCTCTCTTAAAATCAGGAAAAAAAATTCCAAAAAAACCAAAAAAACCAAAAAAACCAAAAAAACCAAAAAAACCAAAAAATCCGAGAAAACAAAACCCAAAAAAAAGGAAAATTTCAAAATCACGAAAAAACCCACAAACCCGAAAAAACCCAAAAATTATGTTTAATTCTAATCGAGAGTGGATGTACAACCGAATTGATCCTCGCACAAATAATATCGCAGATGAATTTTTGGTGGGGGTACAACATTTCTTGGAGTTCGCATCTACCCAGTATTCGTCAGTTACAGGTGGAGGTATGTTATACTGCCCTTGTGCAAAGTGTACAAATGATAACGGTTTTAAACAAGCTAAAATTGTTCGGTACCGTTTACATAGTAGAGGTTTCATGGAAAACTATTATGTTTGGACGGCACACGGTGAAGATTACGATGTAACTGGGGCTGGGGTAGGTAGTAGTAGCTATTATGGGAATGCTGATTTTAGTAGCGGTAACCAAGAAACAAATTACGATGGCGGAGGAAGCAGTAGCCATTATGAAAATGCTGATTTTAGTGGTGGTAATGAAGAGTTTAATTACGATGGCGCAAATGTTTATGGTGAAAGGGTTCATGATGCATTTCGTGGTTCGGTGCCATTTACTTATTATCACCATGAACATGATCAAAGTGGAAATGATCCTGTTTATGCAGAACCTACCCATGACCCGAAACAGTTCTACGACATGTTAGCTGCAGCAAATACGCCATTGTATGATGGTTGTCGTGAAGGTCTCTCGCAGTTATCATTAGCAGCTCGGCAGATGAACATCAAGGCATATCACAATTTAGCTGAAGTTTGCATGGATTCAGTGGCAGAAATGATGACGGAGTATTTGTCGGAGCCTAATAATGCAACTGGTTCTTTCTATGAGACGGAAACGTTGATGCGGAAGCTAGGATTGCTGTTCCATACAGATGATGTATGTGTAGATAATTGTATGATCTTCTGGAAAAATGATGCGCAGTTGGACCATTGTAGGTTTTGTGAAAAACCGAGATACAAGGCAAGTCGGGGGCGTACTAAAATACCGGTCAGGAAGATGTGGTATCTACCCATCACTGACAGATTACAGAGGATGTACCAATCCTAGAGGGCTGCAGAACACGAGACAGAAGATGGAAAAATGGTTCACCCATCTGATGCGGAAGAGTGGCAAAATTTCAATCAAAAACATCCACAATTTGCGGAAGAAACGCGAAACGTGTATTTGGGATTATGCACTGACGATTTCAATCCTTTTGGAATGTCCAAAAACCATTCATTGTGGCCGGTGATCATGACACCGTACAACTTGCCTCCGGATATGGTGATGAAAAGGGAGTATCTGTTTTTGACGATTTTGAATTCCGGACCAAATCATCCACGAAGAAGTCTTGATGTTTTTCTCCAACCATTGATCGAGGAGTTAAAGGACTTATGGAATCATGGAGTTGAGGCGTATGATGTGTCGTTAAATCAAAACTTCAACATGAAAGTTGTTCTCCTATGGACAATAAGTGATTTTCCGGCGTATAGGATGTTATCGGGATGGACGACACATGGAAATTTAGCATGTCCACTTTGTATGAGTGATACAAATGCTTTCTACTTGCTGGCTGGTAGGAAGACGTGTTGGTTTGACAATCATAGAAGATTTCTACCAGACAATCATCCATTACGAAAGAATAAAGTTAATTTTCTTAAGGGAAAGAACGCCTTGGACGAGTGTTCACCTGCAACGTTGATGGGTGAACAAGTATACCAGCGTATACTAAATACCGGGGCACCTAAAACATCAGAATGCGGCGAAAATGGGCATGAGACTAAACCTGGCGGTTATGGGAATTGGCACAACTGGCATAAAGAAAGCATATTTTGGGAGCTTCCGTACTGGGTTGATCTGAATCTACGAAGCTGTTTAGATGTGATGCATATGGAGAAGAATGTTGAAGATAACATCATGTATACTGTTATGAATGTCAAAGACAGATCGAAAGACAATCTCAAGTCAAGAGTAGATGTCGCAACGTTCTGTGCTCGGAAGGTACTGCATCTTGACGCTCGTGGGAACGCCCCATTTCTGATTTGGAGACTAACAGCAAAAGCAAAAGCTACCTTACTACAGTGGGTCAAAAATGAAGTTAAGTTTCCAGATGGATATGTGTCAGATTTAGCAAGTTGGGCAGACATCAAAGGTGGAAAGTTTTCAGGAATGAAAAGTCATGACGCCCATGTTTTTGTGGAACGCTTGCTTCCCTTCATATTTGCAGAACTTCTTCCGCGTAATGTTCACCAAGCAATATCAGGTATATTTACATTACAATCATCATTATATTAATTGGTATTGGATACTGATTTAAATGTTGGACTTATATAAAGAAATTGAGCTGCAGCACTTGGGGCATTTTTCCGTGATCTAAGTAGTAGATCATTGGATAAAAACCGCCTCCTAGTTTTGAAAGAAAACATTGTGATGATTATCTGTAATTTGGAAAAAATCTTTCCACCGTCTTTCTTTGATGTGATGGAGCACCTTCCTATCCACCTACCATACAAAGCACAACTTGGCGGTCCAGTGCAATACAGATGGATGTATCCGTTTGAAAGATTTTTTGGACATTTGAAATGCTTAACGATATCCAGCAGCATCTATCATGCATGCGTACATGAAGGAGGAGATATCTTACTTCTCAGAACACTACTTTCCGTCACAAATTTCTACAGCTAGTAATTATTAATTTACATTCACTTGATTGTTACTTATATATGCTGGGCTTCTCGGTATGACGAAGGTGAAGTGTCCGCATACAATGTAGATGTACCAAATATATTTAAGGAAGTGGGTCGTCTAAGTGGCCAAAGTAGTGATTTGTGGTTCAGAGATAAGGAATATAAGAGCGTTCATGCGTATGTTTTGCGTAATTGTGAGTATTTCCGGCAGTTTGAGAGGTAATTGTGATTCATCCCACAATGATGTATAACATATTTATATAATTTTCCATCCTTACGTTTTAGTCGTGTTTTGGCAACACAGCATGGTCGATGCACAAATGCGATTGGAAAATTCAGACCTAACTGATGAGGAGGTCAGAGCGAAAATAGATGATGAATTTCACACGTGGATCTACCAATATGTGTGTACTTTCTATGAGTTAATTGTTAAATTCTTCTTACACATATCAAGGATTGGAAAAATTTATCAATCGATCGATGCAGGTGAATGCAACGAGACATGAACAACATTTTCCACTATGGGTTTACGATATGGTCGACGGTCCTCTAAACAAGGCAACTGAATGGCCCATGTATTTTACAAGGGGGTATAGGTTTCACACCGAGGACCACGGAAAAGACAGGAAAACAATGAATTATGGGGTATGTGTTAGAGGGCAAAATTATTCTGAAGCGTCTGTGGAAGATGATTACTATGGAACCGTAGAAAAGATTATCGAGCTCACATATCCCGGATCATTGAATTTGAAGATCGTACTTTTCCAATGTAAATGGTTGGACCCTACTCCTCACATAGGGATGAGAAAGAGCTCGGTAGGTGTTGTCGACGTCCTTAAAACTGGGAAATATCCAAACTACGAACCATACATATTGGGTATGTTTTCATCATCCAAATTATTGATTATATATATATTTGTTTGTGTGTTTTTATTAATCAAATAATTAATTAATGTCAGGATCCCAAGCTGATCAAGTGTGTTATCTGACATATCCAAATATGAAACGTCCTCGGAAAGTATGGCAATCGGTTTTGAAAGTAAATCCAAGAAGTCGTGTTCAAGGGAAGTATAATGAGAAAGAGGTCCTTATTTTGCAACAAACTTATGATGAGGGATTAACGTCTACCGTTGATGAAATCAATGTCGATTCTTTAGTTGATCGCGCACAACCAATGGAAGACATCGATTTTGAGATTGGAGACGATGATCCAGAAGATGAGTTTCAATGTAATTTATCATCTTCGGACGATGACGATGAAATCTGAAACAAGATTCAAAATTATATGTAACATATTTGTGTGATTGTGTTAGAGGTCGTTATTATCCAAGTGTGTTTAGTTATTTCCATGATTTTAAAAATTTATGTAATATATTTGTGTGAATGTATTTTACAATTTTGGTAATTTAATTTGTTAAGCTATTAGACTACTGATTTTAACCAAGGAAACCAAAATTGTATTTTTTTGGGTTTGATTCACGTATATATAAATTTTAATGTATCCATATACCGATTGAACACAATGGCACAATGGTTTGACACTTACTATAAATGCATAGGTATCCGGGTTCGAACCTACTTGAACCACACTTTTTGTATTTTTAAAAATTGATCACGTATATAGAAATTTTAATGTATCCATATATCGATTGAACACAATGGCACTGCGGTTTGACACTTACTATAAATGCTTAGATTTCCGGGTTCGAACCTACTTGAACCACACTTTTTTGTATTTTTAAAAATTGATAACGTGTATATAAATTTTAATGTATCCATATACCGATTGAACACAATGGCACAACGGTTTGACACTTACAATAAATGCATAGGTTTCCGGGTTCGAACCTACTTGAACCACACTTTTTTGTTTTTAATAAAAATTGTGACTACCAGACAAATTAGTTACAAAATAGCCACTACTTTGTGACTAATTAACGACGCTTAAAAAAATTGTGACTACTTTGCAACTTTTTACCCACGCTTTTTTTAAGTTTTGGATTTAAATCAATACATTGTAAGTTTCCCAAAATATATGATTACTACTATTTTGATGATACAATAAAACAGACAATCAAGGAATGCATTTGAAATTATTTGGAGTTTTAATGGACCAAAGACTGTTTAGGGTTTAGGGTTTCATTTGCTACTACTAACATTGTGTGATAAATTAGTCACAAAATAGCTACTACTTTGTGACTAATTTACGACGCATAAAAATATTGTGACTACTTTGCAACTGATTACCCATGCTCTATTTTAAGTTTTGCATTTAAATCAACACATTGTAAGTTTCTTTGTACTTTGTTTCATATTTACAATGTATATAAACTCAAATGGCAATAGTAAATTTATTTTAGGGTTTTTCAAAAACCAAAATTCATTTTCTAACTCCACAAGTGAACTGGAATGAAACACATATAATTTTAATCTAATATTTGATAATTTTGTGTTGTTTCCCAAAATATATGATTACTACTATTTTGATGATACAATAAAATAGACAATCTAGGAATGCATTTGAAATTATTTGGAGTTTTAATGGACCAAAGTCTTTGGTCCAAATGTTTAGGGTTTAGGGTTTCATTTGCTACTACTAACACTGTGTGACAAATTAGTCACAAAATAGCCACTACTTTGTGACGAATTTATGGGCCTACAGAACCAAATATTTGGGCTTAAAGCCTGCAAATGGTTTCCCACGTCTTAGTGACGAATTAGTGACTACACAGAAAACAAAAGAAAATCAGACTAATTCCCAAATTCATTTCGCACCAACCCTAAAAAAAAAAATTCTCTCTTCTCCTCTACACGATTCGACTCTTTCATCGAATCTTCCGATTTCTCCATAAAATCTTTCGTTCATTGTTCGATTATCTCTTAATCGTTTCTTCTCCATCTATCTGTATCGAATCATCGGTTCGATTCGATCCCTCAGTGAAGAAATCGATCTGATTCTTCATCTCTCAAACCCTAAGCCTCCGATTCTCTCCTTTTTAAAACACAACCACTAATCTTCATCTCTATCTTTCAATCAGTCGAGTCTCTACTCTGTCGAAACCCTAACCGACATCTTAACCCTAAACCAGATCGAACGATTTATTTGATGGCAACCACAAGAATAGGGGCTCCACGAGGGCGACGTCAGGGAACCGGAGGGGGCGGAGGTGGCGGAAGTGGCGGTGGAAGAGGCGGAGGTGGCGGTGGAAGAGGCGGTGGTTCTCAGAAACCCTCAAAGGGTCCTGCTGGTGGCGGTGGTTCTCGTGCAGGCGCGAAGGATGATGGAAAGCGTCCTGCTACACGAGGTGGTTATCTGAAGCTCTCAAAGGCTGCTGAGAACCCTACTGCTGCAGACGGTGGTTCTTCACCACTCTCAAAGGCTGATGGGAAGTGTACTGCTGCAGACGGTGGTTCTCCACCACTCTCAAAAGCAGATGGGAAGCGTCCTGCTGCAGCTGGTGGTTCTCACACTGTCTCAAAGACTCAAGACAAGGATCTTGCTCATGCCAGTAGTACTAAGAGACTCGCGGTGGCTCATGGAGCAAATTTAACCGGACAAGACAATGACGCAGCTTCACTAACCAAACGAGGTAGGTTAAATAGTGGTGAGACTTCTTCAAGTAACTCTAACCTTCAGCATACGACTCCTTCTCAGGGTACGCCGACGTCTCAAGGGACTGTCTCAGTCTCTCTGACTAGGGATGTTCCACTTCAGTACCCTCCTCTATCAAACCGGGGTCCTACTCCATCGTTTCATCTATCTCCAGAACTCAATCTCAATCTCCAACCAGGTAGTCGGGAGATTGAGATGGAAGATGAGGAAGAGGAAGAAGATGAGGAAGAAGGTGAGGAAGATGATGAGGAAGGCGGTGATGACGAGGTTGAAGACATGGAAGTTCAGTACGAACATGTTGTTCAGCAGGAACCAGAAGGGCAAGACTACCAGCAGCTATTGGATGACGTTTTGGCTCTTCTAGGTCGCCAAACTCTGCCTCTCCTTAGTCACGTTCCCACAGTCGGAAAGAGTATTTGGTAAGTTGATTTCAATCCTTACTATGTCTTTTATTTTTGTAAATGTGTAGTTTATGTGTTGTATTGGTTTGTTTTAGTTTGCATCGATGTATCTGCCTCTCATTCTTGTTAACTGGTTATTTGCTAGCTAAGTTATTTGCTAGTTTGCATCGATGTATCTGCTAGCTAAGTTGGTTACCCAGTTTCTTAACCTATGTTTTTATCTTTTTGCTAGGTTTACTCGAGACAAAGGCAAACTTACTCGTGTCATCGCTTGAATATTTCGTCACAAGTTTGATGGACCTTTCTACAGCTGGACTGTCACACCTATCAACAAGCAAGAAAGATATTTCATAACTTTTGCGGTAATCTTTTCTGCCTCACATACTTTCCAATTAGGTTTCAATTATAGATGCTTAACTATCTATTTTACTGTGTAGAGCAAGTACAATTGGGAGTTAGGGATCACTGAGCTTGTTAGGTCTCATTTCAACAAGATTGCGACAAAGCGGATGAGGGGAATTGTGAGTCAGGCTAAGAAGAAGGGGGTCAGGCCAACCTGGATTGGTGAGAAACTTTGGGATTACATGTGCCTCCATTGGGATACTCCAGAGGCTCAGACTAAGAGCATAACGGCTTCCAACTCTCGTATGTCTCATCGTAATGGATTTGGAGCTCACAGACATAGAGGTGGCCAGTCTTCTTACTTGACCATTCAACAAGATATGGTAATAATCTTTTCTTTTCCTATTCTTACAAATTAACTTCCTCTATCTAATCAATCTTATCTACTGTTGCAGGAGGAGGAACTAGGCCAACCAGTCTCATGGGGTGAAGTCTTTAGGAGGACTCATACCAATGACGATGGCTCCTTCATTGATCAGAAATCTAAGGAAGTCACTGAGAGTTATGAAAATGCCCTGCAAGAGGTTCTGGAGCAAGAGGCCGATGCACCAGAACACTCAGATGCTTCTGAGAATTCAACTCATCGGAATCTCACCATTGCTCAGAAGAATGAAATCTTCCTTAAGGTATGTTTGATTTCTTATCCTTTCTCTTTCCCTCTGTTTTTGTTTTCCATGTGTTTATGCTTCAGAAACATTGTTCTACATTGTGGTTCTTTCTCAATTAGGTGATTTGTTCTTGAATACTTCTTTGCTATTATTGATCAAACTCTATTTAGGCTGTGTACTTGAGCTTTGATTTTAGTTTCTGAATACTTGAGTTTAGAGTTAGGGTTGTTTGAGCTTGGATTTAGTATTGATCGTACTTGGATTTAGGGTTGTGTACTTGAGCTTCCATTTAGTATTGATCAAACTGGATTTTTTCTTTACTTTTTGTTGCTTGGATTTGAGCTTAATAAAATGGATATGTGTATGTTGCAGTGTACTAGGTTCGATCCAAAGGGTAACCCTTATGGAATGGGTCAACTATCACAAGAGCTTGAGGTAAGGAATGGGAAAAGGAAGACCTGTTACGCTGAGTCTTCTATGACATCTCTCTTAGAGATCCAAGACGACCTTAAAGAAGCTCGTGAAAACCTTGCTGCACAAGATGAAGATAACAAGAGTCGTGATGCGGAAAATCTGCGCCTTTCTACTGAGCTCAAGGATAATCAGTCAAGGATCGCTCAATTAGAGAAGATGGTTACCGATTTCATGACGAGCAACGGTCAATCAACCAACTCCGCTGAACCGGAACCAAATGCACAACACACAACAACCTCTCCAGAAGGTCAACAAACTTGATAGTATGATTCTCTCAGCAACTCTCTAAGTCTTTGTGTCTTGAACAAACTTTAAATGTTTCAATGTTTTGTATAATTATCTTTTGTACTCTCAACTCTCTAAACTAATGTTCAATCATTTAGCTTCTTTTGTCAAGCTAAATGTTTAAATACATATGCTTTGTATAATTTACAAGAATTTTAGGTATGATTTTGATTTAGGCTTTTCAAAACTCTCAAATCTAAATAATATCCGTACCAAATCTGGAACTGAAAAATGACCAAAAACTTTCCAGGCGTCGCTAAGTCGTCGCTTATTAGTGACGCTTTTGAGACTAATTTGTAACTACTGTGACATTTAGACACTACAAAGATTGTCACTAATCAGTCGCTTATTTGTGACTACAAAATTGTCACTAATCAGTCTCTTATTAGTGACTACAAAGTCGTCACTAATTAGTCGTAAATTAACGATTGATAAGAATAGTCACAAATTAATCACAAATACCACGTGTCGCTACTTCGTCATATATTTCCCACTCTCAGATGTTGTCGCACAAGCGTCGCGAATTCGCGACGACGAGATGGTTGTAACAAAAGTGTGACTAATTTGCTACTATGTACTGGTGTCACAAAGTAGTCGCTAATTTGCGACGTTTAAAACAGCGTAACAAAGTAGTCGCTAATTTGCGACGTTTAAAACAGCGTACCAAAGTAGTCGCTAATTTGCGACTACTTTGCGACTACAGAAATTAGCGACGACATATTTGCGACATCCTGTTTTCGTCACTAAGTAGTCGCAAATTACCCATTTGTGACGATTTTGTGACGAATATGGGTGTCACAAATTATCTGTTTTCTTGTAGTGTTGCCAGGCTCCTCTACTGTCTCACCTACGAGTCCATAGCCAGATCACCATGATCTGACCGATAAGCCAAGCGTGCTTTTGCTTACCGGGTGCGATTCCGAACCGAGGCCGTATCGATCTCTATCGAGGCCTTACCGGTCTGCGGTACAGTGGTTGGCACTGCCCGTCTAGCACTCTCTCCGATCATCGATGCCTTTACCGATGATTACCGGTTTGTTCATCGCAGAAGAACAAGGTATCTTACCGATACACCGAGGCCTACACGAGGCTTACCAATGCCAGTCAGCGATCACATCGCGGACTGCCCTTTCGGACTGCTCAGTTATCCCCGATGGCCAGTGGTAGATCGATCGTAGGCCTCCCCGAGGGCCTATCGACGCGTCCCCATGGTCTGATCGTAGATACTACCTAATAGCCACTTTTGGCACGGTCGGATCGTCGAGTGTCCGTACCGATGATCGTCTCACCGATACGTCAATCGAGGAATGATCCGAGGCTCTCTCGACTTGATCATCGATCAGCCTTACTTCCTCACGATACCTCCTCGAGGCACGTCCTCTAGGTTACCCGGACCCTGTCGAAGCATCATCGTGCCCTCTCGAGGCATCACCAGTACCTTGTACAGATGCCCTGTTGAGGCGTCTCCGATGCCCTCTCGAGGCATCATCGAGGCCTACCGTCGGCACCCTGGCGTACTGTCATCGAGGCACCCCGAGGCCATACCAATGCCAGCATTAGGCGTTACCGACCCTGCCGGGCCATGTACGGATCTCTATCCATCAACGGCTGCTGCTACTACCGGGCCATGTACGGATCTCTATCCGTCAAAAGCAGCTACTACTACTACTACTACTCCTACTACTACTACTACTACCTTAACCCGTACTACTAAGACTACCGTATGAAGGCTATAAAGGAAAAGAATAGAAAGGAAGTATTAGGTACGGATCGCTCCTTACCTTATACTGCTGCTCCTTAGGGTGGGTTACCGAGTTCCTTCTCGAGCTCCTCATTTTCTCTTCCTCTTAAGCGTGTATCTTTGGGTCCAAAGAGAAGAAAAAAAATTTGGTGTGTAAATAATGAGCTCCCTAGCTCCCTATTTATACTAAACCAAAAACCCTAAGGAGAATATCCACTTTCCTTATTCTTCTCCACCTCCTTACTACATGGGCCGAAAGCCCATTCTATTCCTCCTCTCCTCCACATTTTTCCACTTTCCTTTTTCGCCCCTCGTTACTACCTCTTCACAGATGCGCCTTAGTTACCTATTCCTAAGTACTGCGTCCTCTCCTTTTTCCTCTAAGTTTTTCCCAAAAGCCTCCACACCGGTTTTGGGATGTTACAAATCCTCCCCCCCTTGAAATGGAGCCGTCCTCGGATCTAAGACGAGTACCGATCTTTTATCGATCCTCAATGGGGGCCTAGCTAGGTATTGTCTTTTGAGTCTTTTACTCATTCCAATGCTTATCGTAAACTTAGTCTAGAATAAATATTGAATTCTTTATTGAGTAAAATAAGAAAAGCCAAAACACTTCAAGCTAGTTGAGAATAATAGAACAAAAACCTAGAAAAAAAGACATAACCAATCGACAATCTTATCCTAACTCCAACTAGCTCTCCAACCTTCTTTTATCCTTTAGCCGCTCTTTGTCCTGCCGGGGCTTGTTGCTGATGGCGGGCTGTCCCAGTAACGCTTCCATTCTGGCTCGATCTCTCTCCATATGTCGGACTCGTCTTCCGAGTCCTCTAGCCACCCGTTTGATCCTCTCCCTGCTTCCTTACATGGGTTTTGGTTAATGCGTAGGTCGGCGTGTGTCCTATACGCGTTTAGGAAGTATGGCCACTCTGTTGGCCTTGGGATGCGCCGATCTTCGTAAGCTGCTGCCATTCGTGAAACTGGTACAAGATTTCCTAGATCCCCGAACGTTCCTTGTTCCTTTCATGGTTCCTATCTCTTCCCATCTTTTCAAGCATGGCGGCATCGTCGGCCAACCGAGCAGCGGTGTGGTAAGTGCTCCCACTAAGGGCCATATGGAATTCCATCCGTACGCCATTCCAAAACCGAAGTAGAACTGCATCCGGGTCTTGAGTGCACTTGGTAGCAGTCTTTAGCAGAATGAACTCCTTGAAGTACTCCTCCACCGTCTTGTCACCTTATGTGATTGTGTCAAACCGGTGCTGCCAGTTTGCTAAGACTCTTTCAATGGGATAGAAGGTCACCGTGGCCTCTCCTGCTGCCCATGGTGTCGGTGTTTCAGCTTTTGGAATCCGCGGCTCGGATTCGAACCCCATCGGCCAGTTCCGGTGGATTGGGAACCCGGCCCGCCTCTTGACCTGCAACCGGGGGGTTGCTGATGGATTCTCCCTAACCCCACCCGCCGCTTGTGGGGCCATCTCGAAGATCCAGGGATGTGGATCCTGCTCTATTGGCATATCGGTCGGCGCTTCCTCTCTTGTCCGAGAGAGGTGGCGTGTTGCTGGCCGAGACTCCACGCTTGAGTGTCGGCTGCCTCGAACCGGTTGCTCTTCCGCCGGTTCCTCCCTTGTTCGAATCCAAAGCTTGTTGCCTTCAACTCGAACGATTCTGGCTGGCATCGTGCTCTTTAGTATTTTTGCTCTTGAGATGAGAAGTGAATGAGAAATGAGGAGGATCCTCTTCCTCTTTATATAGCGTCGGATTTCCCTCTCCACCAAGCAGGGAATATTCATTTTCCTTATTTGATAATCACGAAAGATTTCGTGATAATTATCAGTTTCCATTGCTGATAATTACGTTTTCCTTTCTCCCCCATTTTCTCTTAATGGGTGAATATTCACTTCCTATTTTTGATAACCACGAAATATTCTCTCCATATCTTGAGAATATTTCTGCCTTGATGCTTACTCTCCTTCCTTCCTTAACAAGTATCCGGCGGCCCCACGGCTCCCTTCTCCTTAGCCGCGGGTTCCTAGGGTTTTGTGGAGCCTTATTACGGCTTCCAGAGATTTAGAGCTTTAGGCAAGGCTTTCCCAAGGCCCGCCTAAATGAAAAAGCCCATAAACCCCAAAAACTTGCTATTTATAGCTATATATATATATATATATAAGAAAACGGTGGTACCATTTCTGGTTACAAAGGTTAATAGAATAAATTCTATTTTCCTTAAATGTTATGCGGGACCACGTACCTAGTGTACTTGGTTATTATCAGTCTCATAGGAGGCGTCGAATTCCGCAGCAAGGCAACTGTCTTTCCTTTGGCCTAGTCCTAAGAGATCTTTTTGAAGTCGTCCTCCAGGTCGGAACTGGAGTGACAGCCAAGCTCTGATACCAAATCTGTAACACCCGCATCTCGGATTATGAATGTAGACCCAAGTGCTAGACAAAAATTGGTATCTTCATTACTCTAAAAATTCTCGTTACATTTTTCGGTAAAATTACAATGTAAGGATACTAGATTCACAACGCCTTGGGAAAGTCTTCCTCCATTGCATGCTGCTCCCTCCTGCCTTACCGTCCTATGGTCCACCTGACCGAATGTCCTATCCTGCGTACTGGTAAGGGGGTGAGTATTGAATACTCAGTAAGACGGTCTACTCCGTCTCACAACCTAACACTACCTAGCTATTCTAAACCCCTACAACCCCCACATAGCACCCTTAGCACTACGTGCTAGGTACTATGTCTCACGGCCAACCCTTTGGCGGTGATACAACTCCTTAACTCTTGCCGGCACGCAGGCAGCCTTAACTCAACACCAGCAAGCTGGTACCTACACCCTCCTCACTAGTAAACTGGTTTGCCGGGCACGCTGGCAGTCCTACCTCAACACCAGCAAGCTAGTACCTACAACCTCCTCACCTGTAAACTGGTTTGGCTGGCCCGCTGGCAGCCAATCCTCCTCGTCGGCCCGTCGGCGGACTTCCTCCCGGGTCATCCAGCGAACAACTGAATGCTAGGTCTTCATGCCACTTTTTCAGGCCAAACAGAAACAACGGGTCGCATGTATCTACATACGACGGTAATTAAAGCTACTGGCATTGTGAACCTTCTATCCTATCCGGTTTAACATGCTCTAAACTACTAGACTCTCCTAAGTTTCACAATCAAGTTATCTACTCCAGTTAATCCTAGTCCTTTATACCTCTATGTTCTCAAGCAATAGCCGAAGCATTTCAAACAATACATTTTGCCCCATATGGTCGGCCCCAGGTAGGCATGGCTATCCCAATACGTTACCCATGACACATCTATGGCCATACGGCGACCATCCCTACAGAAATACACACATAAAACTATATGTTAATTGTGGAAGACTCACGATCCAGCCTTGACCATTACTGTCCTAAGCGTTCACCTAGCCTTGCCTTTAACCCTGGAGTCCTATGCGGCCGTACGAGTTTGCTTAGCCTCTTTAGCGCTGCTCTTGTTGGCATACACCGTCTAGACTCTATATCAGGTTGACTAAGGCGTGGCCGAACAATTATCGAGTTGCCTGAACACTACCTGTCTGGCCTACGATATTCTCTAGTAGTGTGCCGAGTCCAATGAACATGCGAACCATCGAGTATCATCACGGCCTTACGGCGGTAACTCTACCATAGCTCTATTTTGTGGTTTACTGATCGGTTAGTATCAGACCTTTCAGTCTTCCAAACTAATCCTCACATTTGGCCCACCAGCTTCCTTCTTATAGTATAGCTGGCAGATGCATGACTCTATCGGATTCCTAAGCGAACTCATTGCTCCTGACTTTCTAAACTATATGCGGTGCGAGTCCGACCTAGGCATGATCCTGCCATGACTAGCCTCCAGTCCGCCAAACAACGAGTTACTCTTGGACCAGCTTATGCAGAGCCAAGTTTCCTCGAGATACAAGGCTGAGTCCCACGGCTGGTACACCTAGGTCCGTGTACCCTCGCCAAGATCCATCGTGATAGCTGAGTTACTTAGCAAGATGTGTTAGCCTTGCCATGCTCCTCAACTGTCTCACCTACGAGTCCATAGCCAGATCGCCATGATCTGAACGGATGCTCTGCCACTGTCGATAACCCAAGCGTGCTTTTGCTTACCGGGCGTGATTTTGAACCGAAGTCGTATCGTCTATCGAGGCCTTACCGGTCCGCGGTACAGTGGTTGGCACTGCCCGTCTAGCTCTCTCTGATCATCGATGCCTTCACCGATATTACCGGCTTGTTCATCGCGGATGAATAAGGTATCGTACCGATACACTGAGGCTTACATGAGGCTTACCGATGCCAGTCAGGGATCACATCGCGGACTGCCCTTGCGGACTGCTCAATTATCCCCGATGGCCAGTGGTAGATCGATCGTAGGCCTCCCCCGAGGGCCCATCGACGGGTCCCCATGATCCGATCGTAGATACTACCTGATAGCCACTCTTAGCACGGTCGGATCATCGAGTGTCCGTACCGATGATCGTCTCACCGCTATGTCCATCGAGGAATGATCCGAGGCTCTCTCGTCCTGATCATCGATCAGCCTTACTTCCTCACGATACCTACTCGAGGCACGTCCTCTAGGTTACTCGGGCCCTGTCGAAGCGTCA
The DNA here is from genome assembly GCA_900128785.1 of Arabis alpina. Lineage (NCBI taxonomy): Eukaryota > Viridiplantae > Streptophyta > Magnoliopsida > Brassicales > Brassicaceae > Arabis > Arabis alpina. The sequence goes on along the minus strand of LT669794.1, from coordinate 16,213,830 downwards.
TCGTGCCCTATCGAGGCGTCACCAGTACCTTGTACTGATACTCTGTTGAGGCGTCTCTGATGCCTTCTCGAGGCGTCACCGAGGACTACCGTCGGCACCCTGGCGTACTGTCATCGAGGCATCCCGAGGCCATACCGATGCCAGCATTAGGCGTTACCGACCCTGCCGGGCTATGTACGGATCTCTATCCATCCACAGCTGTTGCTACTACCGGGCCATGTATGGATCTCTATCCGTCCAAGGTAGCTACTACTACTACTACTCCTACTACTACCCTAACTCGTACTACTAAGACTACCGTATAAAAGCTATAAAGGAAAAGAATAGAAATGGAGTATTAAGTACGGATCGCGCCTTACCTTATACTGTTGCTCCTTAGGGTGGGGTGCCGAGTTCCTTCTCGAGCTCCTCCTTTTCTCTTCTTCTTAAGCGTGTATCTTTGCCTCTAGAGAGAAGAGAAATGTTTGGTGTGTAAATAATGAGCTCCCTAGCTCCCTATTTATACTAAACCAAAAACCCTAAGGAGAATATCCACTTTCCTTATTCTTCTCCACCTCCTTAATACATGGGCCGAAAGCCCATTCTATTCCTCATCTCCTCCACGTTTTTCCTCTTTCCTTTTTCGCCCCTCCTTACTACCTCCTCACATATGCGCCTTATTTACATATTTCTAAGTACTGCGTCCTCTCTTTTTTCCTCTAAGTTTTTCTTAAAAGCCTCCACACCGGTTTTGGAATGTTACACATTTGCCCACCATGGTTTTCTATTTTTTCTTAATGTTCTTTAAGTAATTAATATTAGTTGGTAAAATGCCCCTATAATTTTGTAAGAATTAGTTAATTTCACCCCCCTCCCCCCATGATATCTTTCTTTACCATCTATCGAATCACTATATTTTTTTTTGCATTCGCCACTTTAGAGATCTCTCTAACTTTAATTCCGATTTGAGAAATTGGACAGTTAATTATTATATTACAACTTTTGTTTTTAAAAGTATCCCTCTAACAATTAAAGAGACAACCACAATTAGAAGGTCCAGGAACTCTATGATCGTCGAAACATTTTCCAACTCCATTATATCCTGAGTAGCAGCTTAAACGGCAATCGACAAGATCACATGGCATTCTTGGGTCAATGGTAATATGACATCTATTTCCCTCGGCTCTTTCGACCATTAAAAAAGCTACAAAAGTACAAGTCATCGACAAACAAAACTTATAAATAAGTATATACATATGGGTAGCTGCATATTTTCGTGTAATTTCTAACTAAAAATGAAATAGTCTCAGAAGTTGGAAATCAAAACTATGAAATTACCCGAGAAGACAAGCATGATTACAAGGAAATGAGAACATGATAACTTGGCCATGTTCGATTTTACGGATGTTTTGTGAAATAAATTGGACGTAGAAACTATTTTATTTGTTTGATTTGACTGTGTTGTAATGTTTATGTGTGTGTGTGTATATATATATATATATATATATATATATATATATATATATATAATTCAAAGGTAAAAAATCAATTATAGGTTTCCTTTAGAAGGAGATGAAAGAAAATTGGATATAAAAAGAAGGTTTTCCTTTGACGCTAGTAACTAAGAGTCAAAGAAAATTGAAAATTGAAAATTGTAGGTTTTCCTTTGTTGGTCAACCCCAAAAACGGGCTATTAATTTGACTAATGACTATTATGAAAATGGAAATATTGGAGTAAATTGGAAATGATGAATATATATCTTCTTCAGTTAATTCCGAAAATTTTAAATATAAATTTTTGTAAAGAATGTGACCAATATATATATATATATATATATATTTGTAAAGTATGATCGAAATTAATAGTTTGTTAATAGAGTTTTCTTTAAATTAATTACGAAGATTTAAAGGAGATAGAAGATCTTCTTTAGTGATCTTACCTTGATTCGATTGGTTTTTAATTTAGTTAGATACATTTTAGTGAAGTTTGGTTTAATAATCTAAAATAATTACGTAATTTAAAAAATAACCTATTTAATATTAATAAGACAAATAAAATATTTTGAAGTCTTGTACTTTTATTAAAGTGTCGAGGCAAACGTTTCTATCGAACGTGGGTGTACGGGCACCCCAAAAAACAAATACGCAAAGAGGTTTGGGATAATCTTTCGGCTTTAGGAAGCACCCGTTGTTTGCCTTGGTTACTCACTGGAGATTATAATGAGCTATGAGATAAAAGAAGTGGTCCACCACACGCAGACGGATCATTTATTGACTTTCGAAGTTTCATAACAACAAATGGTTTATGGGAGGTAAACCATTCTGGTAATCCCTTTTCTTGGTGCGGAATGCACTCTGATTATCTAGTACATGAACGCCTCAACCGATCCTTAGCTAACTCTGCTTGGGTTGACGATTTTCCTTCCATTCATTGTAAATACCTTCGCTTCGAAGGTTCGGACCATCGTCCCTTAATTATGTTACGACTCTCAAATTAAAATGAAGGGAATGTTTCGATTTGATAATCGTTTGAGAGAGAAAGAGAAAGTTTTTGAGCTGATTTCGGAAGTATGGGTGTGATGGTAGTACGCAAAGTAAGAGACGACGAACACGAGGTCTCGAACTCGAAGGGGTTTTGATCTAGAGTGCAACGAGAAACTAGAACAAAAGAGGTTTCAAATACTCTTCGAAATGCTTGTAAAAGCTCTGAATAAGTTCTTATTGAAATCAAGGTAAAAGGTGATCTTTACAAAGGCTTAGATCCATGTATACAGTCATGTAAAAGATAAGCATTGCAACTACTAATCAAAATCACTAAAAGCTTTAAACATATCTAGAATGTATAAAACACCTAAAAGAAATATGAAAAGAAGAACAAAACGTGGGCAAGAAGTAAAGGTCGAGACTTATGTTGGCAAAGCCCATAAAGCCGTAGATGTGCTGCATCAGATCCCTCCGGGTGCGAGAAGATTCGACCACGAATCAGGATCATTGTTATCACCATGGTACGGAGACATATACTTGACATTGAAAACATCCGACGTACGAAGATGAGGAGGAAGACGTACACGATATGCATTTTCATTGATACGTTCAAGGAATTTGACTGGACCAATCTTACGTGAATTGAGCTTGTTTTACTCCCGCAATGGCACTCTATCCTTCGTCAACACGACCCAAACCAAGTCACCTGGTTTGAAAAGTAACTCACGGCTTTTGCGATCAGCTGCGACCTTGTACTTAGCCGATGAAGCCTGCAAGTTCTTTTGAGCTTGAGAATGTGTCTCTTGTAAGTCATAAACGAAATTAACAACTTCCCCATGGAGACGAGTATGATCGGCAGAGGAGTCAAATCCAATGGGCAACGTGGCAGAATACCATATACCACACGAAAAGGGAAAAATCCCAAGCTCCGGTTAAGCGCATGATTTTGTGCGAATTCAACTTTACAAAGCTTTGAGTCCCATGACTTTATGCTACTACCGACCAAATAACAAAGCAAATCACCAAGAGCGTGATTAGTTACCTCCGTTTGACCATTCGTTTGTGGATGGTAAGAGGTACCCAAATGAAGGCTCGTTCCTAGAACCTTCCATAGTGAGCGCCAAAAATGACTTAAGAAACGGGTGTCACAATCAGACACAATAGATGATGGGAGACCATGAAGGCGATAAATTTTGCGAAAGAAGAGACCCAAGACAGTAACCGCATTCGTCGTCTTATAACAATGAATGAAATGTGCCATCTTGGAGAACCGATCAACGATGAGAAGAATGGAGCCAAAACCCTTATGGGTGCGAGGTAAGCCGAGCACAAAATCCATACTTACCGCAGTCTAAGGCTTATTAGGAATAGGGAGGGGCAAATAGAGACCCGCATTAGACGCATTTCCCTTCGCGAGTTGATACACACAACACCGAGCAACAAAACGCTCAATTTCTCCACTGCTTCTTCTGATATCATTCCTACAACTGCCAGAGTCAATTATAAAACTACAAATACGACTTTGTATTGTACATGTAGAACGAAAGATGTTCGTACGCAACCATTGAGAATCCTGGCGACGAGGTGCAAGACAAGACCTGCGAACCACCAACATATGTCCTGTGTCCCTAGTGGTAACACGAACATCATCCTCTTCCTCACGTTCATCATCCCCTTAATAATCATATGTCCGGCCGGACGAGTCGCTTGTGCTCCGGTATCAGCTTCCTTAGCTACGGTTTGAGAAGGTGCGTCTTGAACCCGTAACCGTGACGATAGAGAATTCCAACTCGACGATCGTTGTTGTTGTTGTTGTTCAAAGGTGAAAGCACGACGATGAGCCTCATCTATAGATGTTGGATCGAATTGTGCGAGAACAGTTTGCAATTGAGGTCGCAATCCCCCGATAAAGCGCGAAACGAGTTATGCTTCACTGTAAAAAATCTTTGTCCTAGTAATTGTTCAGCGTAATCGTCCACCAATCACGTACCTTGTCGCAAGTCTTGAAGCCGTGTATATATGATACGTTCGCAGTTTTGCGGCAGGAAAGCAGCACCCAAGTGTTTCTTGAGCTTAGACCAAGAACGTATCAGTGATTTTCCAGTCCGATGACGCGTCATCTTGTTTTTTCCACCATGACGCCGCATGACCGCAAAATCTCATCGCAATTAACAGAACACAGTGGTCATCGGGGACGTGCTTAAACTCTAGGATTTATTCCACTGCCACGATCAGTTTGAGAAGAGCTTCCCCGCGTGGTCCCCCATGGAATTCAGGGATGTCAATGCGAAAACTTGATTCCCACTTGTTGTCCGCATGGACGAAACGATCACCTGCAAATGAACGACGTCGCCGATGTGGGTCTTGCCGATCATCTTGATCCAATAGAGCAAAAGGGCTTTGGTCGTCCTTTGTTTCTTCGTCGTCGAACATGGTATGCTGATTTGATTCATGAGGCTCTTGTGCGTGATGATCTGGATCACGACGATCACGCTCCGGATGCTCCAAAACTGGTCGATCAGGGACGCGACGCAAGGTCTCTCCGAGCTCGTGAATCGATCGTTGAATGGTAAATTGAATATGCTCTTGCATAGCTAACAAAGTGTTGCGTAATTCAATCTAATCCAACGCCAAAGCGTCCGCATTCTTCTTGGGAGGCATGATGATGAATAGATTTGAATCCAGGAACGTTTTAAACTTATACCAACTGATGGAGAGGCGGAAGCTTAGCATGGAGAGTTAGAGACGACGAACACGTCTCGAACTCGAAGGGGTTTTGATTTAGAGTGCAACGAGATCCTGGAACAAAAGAGGTTTCGAATACTCTTCAAAGTGCTTGTAAAAGCCCTGAATAAGTTCTTATTGAAATCAAGGTAAAAAGTGATCTTTACAAAGACTTAGATCCCTATATATAGTCACATAAAAGATAAGCATTGCAACTACTAATCCTAATCACTAAAAGATTTAAACATATCTAGAATGAATAAAACACCTAAAATAAATATGAAAAGAAGAACAAAATGTGGGCAAGAAGTAAAGGCGAGACTTATGTTGGCGAAGTCCATAAGGCCGTAGATGCGCTGCATCAGGGTGACTCAGATCCAGCAACAATTGGAAGATAAGATACGGCAGTGTAGGGCGGCACTCACAAAATGGGCCAAGGATCAAAATCAAAACAATGCATTGGTGATAAAAGAAGCTCAAGACCAACTAGAGGTGGCACTTTCTAGTGAAATTCCGGATCTAGTAAAATTGCACAACAAACCGCGATACTCGAGCAAGCTTACCGAGATTGTAGGGGTCGGATTTCACCCCTATGAGATCGATATAACGACAAGATCAATTCGATTCAAAGCGACATAATCGAAGCAAGCCTACAAAGGCCCAGTTGAAATCTAGGCCCAAAATGACATTAAACCCATATGTAAAATGGGCTTAATAAGAATATGGGCCTAAATTTAATATATTGCTTAACTGGCCTGGCCCATTCTATTAGTTGACCTAGGTTACTTATGAAAACTATATATAGCTCATTATATTCACCCAGAAGGGGGATCACAACTTTTAGCAGAGAAACTCTCTTGTAATAACGCTTAAGCCATAACAGCAATAAAGAGAACTCTTTTTATACATCTATCTTGTGCTAAGTGTTTTCTGAGAACTTTCTTTACAATTTGTTGTGTTCTAGGTGACTCCGCTTACTAGAGATCTCCGCCTCTTCTACAACCCTTGACAAATTTAACTGTGCAGGTTCACGCCCCCACAGTTTGGCGCCGACTAAGGGGGAGGAGAATTCTCTGACACTTAGGAATCACTACACGCATCATACCCAACGCAATGACTAGCATCAACAAGAGCTCCTCAGCATCGCACCCTGACATGGACACCGCCGCAACAGCTTCAACAGACATGGCTGAGGTGAAGAACATGCTGAATACGCTCCTCGAGAAGACTGCAAAGCAGAACAAGCTGAACACTACCTTCAAGGGCAAGCTAAAGGTTCTCACGACGGCACGCAAGAAGGGAGGACCACGAGGATCGATCAAACGGTTCCAGCCACAAGCCCTCAGCTTCTCGACATCGCGCACAGCACGAAGAGTCAGAAATGACCTACCACCACCCCCGCAGACAATGGATGCCGCTCCAGAACAAGTTGACGATGCAACGCATGTCAACCCACTAACTTCAGGACTAACGCACGTCAACCTTCGCGGGACTCGCACTGAAAACCGCAACCTACCTATAGGTAAGAGACGCATGCAGACTCAGCAAAGCGGCGCAAACGTAAGACGTACACAAGACCTCGCCAACGAGGAAGAAGATCCTTATTGGATCGAGCATGACAGACTCGAGCAGGAGCGTAGAGCACAACACCAGGCTCAACAGGAAGAGATGAAAAAGCTACGAGCACAGATGGAACGAGCCGCCTCTGACTAAAAAATGGTGCAATCCCAAGTACACCGCGTCACCAGTAGGGCCCCAGAAATCGATCGTGTGCTCGAAGAGGCGCAAAACACTCCCTTTACTGAACGGATCTCTAAGACAAAATTCACTAACCCTGGAAAGATCAAGATCCAGCCTTACGAAGGAAAAACCGACCCAAAGGATCACCTCCTGTCATTCAAAGTAGCATTGGACAGAGCTAACTTCAATGAGGAAGAAAGAGAGGTCGGATACTGTAAGTTGTTTGTCGAACACCTCAAGGGACCTGCCCTCCAATGGTTCTACAGATTAGAAAAGAACTCAATCGATAACTTCAGACAACTCTCTGGCATGTTCGTGCAACACTACGGAATATTCTTGGAGCGAAAGATCTTCGACGGAGATCTATGGAATATTCGACAGGAAGAAAACGAAAGTCTGCGAAACTTCATGGAAAAGTTCAAAACAGTACTTTCCAAAGTGGAAGGAATTAGCAATGCCTCTGCATTGGATGCTTTGAGAAGAGCTTTGTTATGCCCCTCTCCCTTTCGACAAGAAATGACCATGAACGCCCCATCAACCATCCAAGATGCTCTTCATCGCTCTACCGACTTTGCCAAGAACGAGGACGAGATACGAGCATCGCAAAAAATGGTAAAATCCAAGCCAACAAATAACCCACCGCCGACCGCTAACCTTCATACTGCAAAAAAGAACAACACTAGCTCCGGCTTCGCCCATCACGAAGGCGACTTCGAAGGAGCTCACAACTACCAAGTAGAGCTGGAAAGCTACAACCCGTGTACCGGAGGACAAAGCACCTACGATGAAAAATCTTATTGTGAATACCACCGTACCTCCGGACATTCCACAGCAAACTGCCCTACCTTGGGACAAAAACTTGCTTCCAAGCTCGTTGCAGGAACACTCAAAGGTGACTTTAGTCTCGAAGATTTCGAGATAGAGGAAAGCTCTGAGTAACTCTAGCTCCAAAAAAACATGAACTACGAGGCGACTTGATCCCTGCAAAGGGTACGTAGGCAGCTCATCTCCGGATGAGTTCAGTTGCCCTCCTCCATAAAAAGGGGGGGAGTGGGTACGTATACTCATATACTCCCATTTTTATAACAAACTCTGCGATTAATTCAGATCAAAGATTTGTTCACATTTCTCTTACATCCTTCACGGATTAATCAAGTGAAAACAAAACAAAAAAACAAAAAAGACTTGACGTCACTGCTGGCCACAGTGACGAAATCAAATCTGACTATTACACCCATTGCGGTAAACAGCGCGCTATACAAATAAAATGAATAATCATTATCGAGCGGAGGTGTTCAAGGAGTAACACCTGCGTCATCCGAAATGATCATTCTAAACCCAGTTAACCATAACACTGGTACCATCGCAGAGTGTTCATGATAGGAACGACTGCGTTTTTGAATACAAAGTCGTAAACCGAAATGTTCACTCAAAAAAACCAACTACACTTAATCGTTGGTCATTACGCGATAGCGAGGTCATTTTTAGAGCGGGCGAGTCAATAAAGACTTGTCCGTAAACCAAGATGATCATCAAAAAACCCAGTTAACTCAACACTGGTCTTAAACAACATAACATGTTCACTCTTGGAGCGGACGTGTCAATAAAGACTTGTCCGTAAACCAAGATGATCATCAGAAAACCCAATTACCCCAACACTGGTCTTAAACAACATAACATGTTCACTCTTGGAGCGGGCGTGTTAATGCGAACTCGCCCGTAAACAGAGAAGATCATCAAAAAATCCAGTTAACTCAACACTGGTCTCAAACAACATACCATGATCACTCTTGGCAACACGGACTCGCCCGGAAGCCAAGAGGATCATCAGCTAACGCATCTTTAGTCGCAACAACATAACATGTTCGTCTTTAGGAGCGAAACAGTAAGAAACGATAGTCTCGCAAACTAAGACGACCATTGTTAAAATCTAAAGCGAGAACATAGCTCAAACAAGCTTGCCACGAGCCGTTTGCCACATAATGTGAGAACTCAGTAAAAGACAAACTGGTCGCAACACCTCTTGAGCAAAACACAAGACACACATCGTCTCCGGCGCATCAACGTCGGGTTAAGGCATAACCAAGAATCCAAAGAGTCATTCTCTACCACGTTGGTTGTCAAGCTTTACTTCAATCAGGCACCAAATCAAACTTGGAGACCCCATCTCACCAAAATGACTTTGCTCGCACATGCAAGACTTCTCTCGATCGTGACAAGGCTTCTCTCGATCATGACAGGGTTTCTCCAAGAGAACTTCACTCGCGCATGCACGGCTTTACTCGTTCATTATGGGGCTTCAGTAAAACGACCTCGTCCATGTTGTTGTATCCCGATCTCTTCTCCAAAGTTTCGCCTCATCAAGGAGTCACCGGTCTCGAAACTGTCTCTCACCTCACCATAGAAGATATCCTCGTTTCTGCTTCATAATTTATCGAGATTCGGCGCATCACCATATACAACGAACCAAAGCTCTCTGAATCTTCCTCGCCACCACGATCTTTTCTCTAACAAGACCTCGTCAGCTAACTCTGAAGAAAGAATCATTCTCCATGCGAAGAGTGAAGGACCATCAGTCATCTCTCCAAAATTGTCTAAGTCTGAAACAGTTTCTGAGCCATCCTCGTCTTGCTTGCGATCGGGCCAGGAATCTGTGGAGTTAGAAGACATCCTCTTCGATTCACTTTCTCCGCTGCGATGAGGATTCAAGACTTAGTCAAACTCGTTGTCAAACTCAGTCTCAGTCAACTCTGTCAGTCAAATCTGGTCAAACAAGTCAAATCTGGTCAAACTAGTCAAACCGGTTCAAACCAGTCAAATCAGGTAAAACCAGTCAAACCAGATCAAACCAGTCAAACCAGATCAAACCAGGTCCAACCAGTCAAACCAGATCAGACCAGTTCGAACCGGATCAGACCAGGCCAAACCTGATCAGACCGGTCAAACCCGAGTTGACCGAGTTTACCCGGTTCAATTTGGATTCAACCGATTTTCACCGCCGTCCGATCATCTCCACTCCGTTTTCACCGTTCGATCTGATCTACTCACTCGCTGGGCCGCCACATCACGAACTCAACTCACACGGCTTCACCACGAACAGCTTTACCCGCCACGAGCCTTCACGAACAAATCGTTGAACACGAACGGATCCGACCACGAAGAGGAGTGGCAGCGGTGAATCGAAAAAGAAGAGCTCTATATCATCACCGGAGAAACGGTCGTGTGGCTCAGAGGTGGTGCGTGAAGACGGAGGCACGAGGTGGAGATGGCACATGGGGGTGGAGGAGAAAAAAAAAAAAAAAAAAAATCAAGAAACGCAAGAGAGAAAAGAGAGAGCAGAATTTTTACCTTTTGCTTTGGGGAAGAGATGTAAATTGGTGAAAATCAAAGGGAAATAAGCAGTTTACTTATACCCGGAGGATTTCCTAAAATTAAACAGGTGTTTGGGAAAAGTTCCAAAAACTAAACATGTGTTTGGGAAAAGTTCCAAAAACTAAACAGGTGTTTTGGAAAAGTTCCAAAAATAACTTCTTAGCAGGCCTCAAGCCTATTAACCAAAGAGAGCCATCAACTTCATTAGAGTCCACTAAGTGAAAAGAAAGAAAACAATAACACACACACCAGTCCAAGAAAACGCGGAGACATTACCTCAACATGGGACAACCTAAACTTTCCGAGTGTGGTGACAAAACGGTCACTCCTGGCAAATGCGCAGTCCATCATATCAATCTCAGCCTTCAGCAGCGATTACCTTGGCATCATCATCACTCGATACTACCAAGTTGGGGGCTAACTGTAGGGGTCGGATTTCACCCCTATGAGATCGATATAACGACAAGATCAATTCGATTCAAAGCGACATAATCGAAGCAAGCCTACAAAGGCACAGTTGAAATCTAGGCCCAAAATGACATTAAACCCATATGTAAAATGGGTTTAATAAGAATATGGGCCTAAATTTAATATATTGCTTAACGGGCCTGGCGCATTCTATTAGTTGACCTAGGTTACTTATGAAAACTATATATAGCTCATTATATTCACCCAGAAGGGGGATCACAACTTTTAGCAGAGAAACTCTCTTGTAATAACGCTTAAGCCATAACAGCAATAAAGAGAACTCTTTTTATACATCTGTCTTGTGCTAAGTGTTTTCTGAGAACTTTCTTTACAATTTGTTGTGTTCTAGGTGACTCCGCTTACTAGAGATCTCCGCCTCTTCTACAACCCTTGACAAATTTAACTGTGCAGGTTCACGCCCCCACAGAGATGATGAGCTCTTTTGGAAGCAGAGGAGCAGAGTTGTATGGTTAAATAGCGGTGACTTAAATACTGGATATTTTCATGCAATTAAAAGAGAGAAGAACTATCAATTGTTTTACGGTTATGGAAGATGAAGCATGAACAACTTTTTACAAGGAGCATGAAATTGCAAGAGTTACAGCCGACTATTACCACAATATTTTCTCCTCTAGCCGTGTAGTAGAAGAGGTTATCCAGCCGTGTATATCCCATAAGATGATTGAGAAGCTGATCGAAATCCCTTCGGAGGCAGAGATAAAAGCTGCGACGTTTTCGATCCATGCAGAAAAAGCGCCTGGTCCTGACGGGTTTACAACGGATTGGTTTCGCTCGTTTCGGACTATCATTGGTGCATACATGGTAAAAGAAATTTGTGACTTCTTTATCTCGAGTTCCTTCCCTGTGAGAATGAATGAAACCCATATACGTCTAATACCAAAAACCGCATGCCCAAGAAGAGTAGATTACCGACCTATTGCTTTATGCAACATTTTCTACAAGATTGTAGCCAAGATTCTTACCAAATGCTTACAACCAATTTTATAATCTTTGGTATCAGAAAACCAATCCGCATTTGTTCCCAATCAAGCTATCTGGGATAATGTTTTAATCACTCATGAGATATTACATTATTTGAAGATTTCTGGAGCTCGAAAACGGGGTGTTATGGCCATCAAAACGGACATGAGTAAAGCGTATGACAAGATCGAATGGAGCTTTTTGAAGGAAGTATGTAAACGAATGGGCTTCCACAAAATTTGGACAAATTGGATTATGGAATGTGTGTCTACGGTCTCATACACCTTTCTAGTTAACGGTAGCCCCTAGGGTGCGGTTATTCCATCTAGGGGCTTGAGACAAAGGGATCCGATATCACCCTATCTCTTTATTCTTTGTACCGAATTCCTTTTCAGACTATGCAGAGTAGCCCAAGAGGAGGGCACACTCCCTGGCGTGAGAGTTGCAAGACATAGCCTGTTAGTCAATCATCTTTAGTTTGCTGACGATACTATGTTTTTTTGTCGATATGATTCATGTAGCTGTAAAACTCTAGCAAATATATTGAGAAGATACAAGGAAGCTTCCGGACAGTTTATCAGTTTAGCTAAATCATCAATCACTTTTGCTGCTAAGACGCCTCGATCGTCGCTAAAGAAGGTGGTACCGGGAAATACCTCAGTCTTCTTGAGAATTTTAAAAGGCGAAAATGAGACATCTTTACATCCCTAGTGGACCGCATACGTCAAAGCAGCCATTCATGGTCGGCTCGATTTCTGTCTTCAGCAGGGAAATAAGTATTATTGAAAGTGGTGCTCAGGACATTACCATCTAATACTATGTCATGCTTCAAGTTAATGTGGTGGTGAAAACCTGCACAGTTGAAATGGTCAACGATTCTAGGTCTGAAAGGTCTGAGATGAGAAACACAGTGAAGATCTCAAGAGACTTTGTTTATTAAGTTGTTGCCAATGTTTACAAGTGGTTTTCTACGTAAAAATGTGGATCCCTTTTCCAGAGATGTACAATGTCTATTTATATGTGTCCTAGTCAATCTAGGTCTAAATCTACGAGATAAGGAAAGATCCCTAAATCTTCGGGATTCTCTCTCAGCGTAGTCAGCGGCCGTCCTAGGTCTTGACATCGTCCTCCTCATGGGACCAAATCTGAGAGCTCGTCATCTGGGCCCGACTTGCAGGAGAAGTCGGCGTGACTTGTTACTCGTGGGCTCTTGATTCGGTATCTCTCCTGTGTGGGCCTACTAAGCTCGGCCCACTCCTTGTCTTGAAGTGAAATAATTATAGTGGTCTCTTCGAGTATAAGGGACCACTATAGACGTCGTCCTGGAAAGATGCCAGTCCTAGTCCTAGTCATTCTGGAGAGCTGGTCTTAGGAATAGAGTTGGTCGTAGGAACAGAGCTGGTCCCAGAGACAGAGCTGGTCCAGGGACAGAGCTGGTCCAGATAACAAACATGCGCGCCCACCTCTGGTACTTAATCATTTTCTTGATGATTTCTACCGGAGTCAGATCTAACCCCAATAGTTAGCCCACCAGCTCAGTTGTATCAGTTTTGATGATGCCGAGGTAAAAGAGTCGTAGTGAGGTTTCAAGAAAATGTACTGCTTGGCTTGCATCTGACAAGACGAGATTGTGAAATCTTGTTTTGAAGACCTGCCGACGTTACTGAGCTTTCGTGTTCATGTTAATGCCTAGCCCAGTAAAGATTTTCGATAGACTTGTGTTTCTGAATTTGTGTTATAAAGCTTTGAAGAACTGGTCCTGTAAAGTTTGTAGATCTTATTCTCGTTAAAGCTCGTAAAACTTGTTTGTCTTGCCCAACTCTCACATGTTCATGTTAATGTTGAGGTGGGCGTCATGTTTCTGTTTTAGTCGTTTTACTGGACTTAGTAAAGATTTTGGTTTCTTCGGGAAGCTGAAAATTCAATTCCTGCTGAAAATTCAATTCCCGCTGAAAATTGGAAATTTAAATTTCTTTTAGAAATTGGATTACTTCCCGCTGGAAATTACAAATTTGATTCCTTTCAGAAATTGGAATTATTCCCGCCGACTACTGAAGCGTGTTACTCCAGGGTTTTGATAGTAATGTTATAAATACTCATTCCCCTTCACTTTTCTCCATAACTTCACTCACCAAAAAGAAAGGTACCCTCTCTCCTCTCTCTTCCTTCTCTCTATTTTCTGTTTTGGATCTAGGGTTTTGGTTTTTTTTTTTTTCTTGTGGCCGTCGCTTACTCTTCCCCACTGCCGACGACTCCATTTTTTTTTTTCGGCGAGCTCTTCTCGTACTCCGACGAGTAACTGTCACCACTCAGATCTATATCATTGGGCTTTCTTCGTCGTTCTTTGTCGTCGGATAAACTTTGCTCCGACTTGTCATCGTCGCTAGTCAACTACCGTCGTCTCCGCTCCGCGTTCTTGATTTTCCGACGAGATCTAGTTGCTGTGCGATTCCATTTTGACGCCAAGGCCTAGTTTCTGGGGGGGATCGTCGCCGAGAGAAAACAGAGCCGGAGTCGTCGCCAAGAGAAAACAGAGCCGGAGTCGAAGTTCTTGGAGGGGCTCATCCGTCGTCGTTCTAGGGAGATTTGCCGGAGGTGGAGCTTTGAGTTCGTCGTCGACAAGAAAGCTTGTCACCGGTTCAGTCGATTCATCTAAGATTGGAGGTCGAATTGTGTCGTGGTTACGGAGCAATATTCGGCGACAATCTAAAGAGATCTAGCCAGAGCTCATCATCGTCGCAGCTCTTTTATTGTTTTGTTGTCTTCAGAAGAGCTCACCATCGAGAGCTCTGTTCGTGTTCTGCCGGGGACGAGTTCGATTGTCGCCTTGTCTTGACAGTGAAGTGGAGATGCGTTTGACTCGACACGCATACGAGAATAAAAACCCGAGCTTTGTGCTTTGAGATTGGGACTACGCCTTCGTTCTAATCTTGGTTTTATGCGCCGAGAGCTTCCTTTAAAGTAGTTGTGTTAATGATTTAACTTGTTGAGTGAAAAATAGAGCCGAGCTCTTTTCATTGACCGGTCATTGTCCCAAATTCACCATTGAAATCGACCGCTAGCTTCGTGACGAGCTTGAGACCATATCATCAATTCTGGAGAATCACCGAGCTTGAGCATACGTCGTCGATTCCGAAGAACTAAAGACCGAGCTCACTTGTTGTTTTTGATCTGACTCGAAGCTGAACTTGTTGTGCGTGTTTGGACTTCGCAACAAAATTCGACGAGGAGCTTATCTTTATTTGGAGCGACGGTGCTAAGCTCTACCATGGTCATGTTAGTTTGACAAGCAATTTTGCGTTGTAGCAGTGGCTTCCACACTTTAGAATATCCAGACTTTGTTTCGATGTTACGTCGGACGTCGTTTTCGAGAAGTTTCTGGAATCCATTTCAAAGCTGAGGACTAGTAGTTTAGAGAGCCTAGGACCGAGCTTCGAAATAAACTGTTCTGATGCAGAGTCTAGCTCTTGGCTTTGCCCTTGTAAGAATAGTGATGCGACTCGAGTCCTGGTCTCAGGTGTGAACGATGTAGTGAATACGCATAGTCCATCTCTTGTTGACGAGCAGATCGTGGATACTCGTATCTCTCCGAAAGTAAAGTTGGAACAGAACAAGGATAAGATAAACGAAAGGTTTTACCTAGCTCTGTTCCTTCGAAAAGAGAAGTTTGCGCCTCAAGGAAAACGTCGTGTTGGAAAGTTTAGACCTCATGATCCGTCGGGTTCAACTCTATCAACAGAGAGGTCACTCTCTCTTTTAAAGAAGAAACTCAACATTCCTGATGAGATAGAGCTGGCAGTTCTGGAACCTCACAAACGAGATGACGATCCTCCCGAGGGGTACTTTACTTTGTACGAGAGCTTTCTCGAGGCGAGCTTCGTGTGGTTCTCTATTCTATTTGTGATTCTCGAGCTTCTAGCAAAGTATAGACTTTCGATTTCGCAAATCACTCCTGGAGGAATTCGTCACTTAGTAGGAACCCTCATTCATAGTTATTAGTGCGGGGAGACCTTAAGTGTTCACCATCTGATGCGCTTTCTGGATATCCAGCGGTCCTTTCCCTTCTCTAAACTTGTATACTTTGCTGTAAACCGGAAGAATGTTAGACTTATCCACGCGTTTGGCATCAAAGACCGGCAATGGATAGATTTTTTCTTTTTTGTGCCGATATGTGAAGAGACTTTGGGAGATGGATTAGGTCTAATCCAATCGAGATGGCTTAGAAAGGGTAGCCGGCCCCGTTGTCAATCTTTGGGAGTCGGCTAGCTTTACTTATATTGTTTGTGATGTGATTGTCTTTCTTGTATTGATTCTAACCTGTTGTTTTGTTTATCTTTTTTGCAGTGACAAGCCCAACACCGAAGGTTCCGAGCAATTGGAAGACAGTTTGGGAGTTGCTCAGAGTTCGAGGGTGCAATTGGAAGAAAGACTTCTCACTGCGACGTGTGGAGAAAGCGAGAGCTTTCCTTGAGGGTTCTTTGGTCTCAAGTTTTCGCTTTTCAGAGTGTTTAGGAGACATTCAGTCAGAGATGGAGCGTCCGCGATCGTTTAGGAACTTAGCGCCTAGGACTACGGGGAGTGGCAAGCCTTCGACGCCGACTACTGCGACCACTTCCGCGGCGCCGACTACTGTACCTGCTCCGTTGCCCCGGCTCCAGCCATGCCCACTACTGTGCTGGCTCCTCCCAAGCCCACTACTGCCTCAGCTTCTGCCAAGCCTACTACTACGGTTCCTTCTGAGCCGTGCACCACTTCTTCTGCCAAGATGACCACTACTACTGCTAAGGGATCACGTCTCCCCTTCGTGACTAGGATTGACCTTGTGACGGCTCTGCACGCTCTTCTTCCTTCCGACTACGATGCAAAGAGGGCGGCCAAAGGGAAGGGCCACGAGGGCGACGATCGTAAGAGATCGTCTGATACGGACGACGTGGATCGGTAGTCGAAGAAGGCTCGGACAGAATCTGCTTCACCTCTTTGTTGTTTGTCGAGGAGTGTCTTTCAGGATAAGACTTCCGCTAGTAGCCTTTTCTCTACTCTAGCTTTTAGCGACGACGTTGTAGCTCTGATCCACACGAAGTCTTCTGGGGAGATGATGCGCCAGGGACTGAAGGTAAGCCCTTTTTTTATTCCCCCTCCATACTTGGTACTTTTTCCTAGTTTTGACATTCTTCTCATCTCTTTCTTTTGGCAGTTTCTTGCCCTTGTGAATAAGGTGGGACACGAACTTGAAGCCGAGGCCAAAAATTTTAAGAAGCAAGTAGAGGACGAGAAGCATCGTACCGAGAATTTGCGCAACGCGGTCGATGAGCTGCGAGTCGAGCGTGACACGGCTTTTGCCCAGATAGACAGGAAAAACAAGGAGCTCACAGACAAAGCCAAAGAGATAGTCACGTTCAAACCCGAGGCGCGGAAGTCTGTAGTGGCCTTTCTTGCAAAGGCAGAGAAATCTGTCACAGCTCTTGCGGCCGCGGAGGAGAGGGAGCAGTATTCTGCTGCTATCGTGTAGAAGCGCGATGGTGAGCTCTCTAGGGTTGTGGATCATTTGAGGCGAGCGGATGAACATATCCAGAGTCTTGAGAAAAAGTTTCGTCGTGCCAAGGATAAGTTTGATGAGCTCCAAGGCGATCCGCGGAACAACATGGTTTACCAAGTGCAGAGGGTTATCAACCTTGACTTCGTTAGTCTGTTGCTTGGCCTAGTCGACGGTCACGAACCCCCTAAGCTTGAGGACGAGCTCACCTCCCTTACTGCCGACATTTTGGAGCATGCCGGGGACGAGGAGCACTTCGAGCAGCTGATGAAGAGTCTCCACGGACTTTTACATGTTTTTGACCCGAAGGTTGGTGGTGTTTCCCATATAAGTACTTCCTCGGATAGATGTAATCATTTCCATGTCTCATAGTCAAAAAAATTATAGGTTAAGGAGCCCGCTATGGTCGCCCATGACCGGACACTCGAGACGTACGCGGCAAGTGTTGGTGTGGCCGACCCCTCGGGGTCGCACCTTGGTGGCGCTGGCTCTCGCAAGGCCACAGTAGTGAGTGTAGACGGGAAGTTCTCCCTAATTGGCGGAGTCGGGGCCGAGGTGACCAAGAGCAAGATTTGGGACTATCGAGGCTCCCGAGGAGATGAGGACGGATGAGGACTCCCAGGGGCCGAGGATCGATGCGCTTACCAACCATTCGAGGCTTGACGATGTCTTTGGAGAGACAGAGGCTGAGGGGGCGCCGGTCACCAAGGTCGTTCCTCTATGAGTTGACGAGGAGACCGTCCCTTAGTTGTGTTTGCGCATCTGTTAGCGCTTTTACTGCTTACGTTTTAGATATTGACTTTGATTTTGCGTCTAGGTGGCTGCCTTATATTTTTCGGCTTTAGATTTTTGGATTTAATGTTTTACCGTCTAGACGCGTTTTATCCATGGATGATTTTAGGATGATTTTACCTTGTATTTTGCAAGATGATAGTGAATGCGGCTTTAGTTTATCGATGATCTTCTTTCCAACATTTTCACTTAGTCTTTGAAAAATAATTTTAGTAACGATGAACCGCACCTTGTTGTAGTTGTTTGACCACCCGAACATGGATTTCTTTTAAACAATGTTTAAACAGAAGTGGTTTGTGGTCGTAACGTTGTTGTTACCAGTGCTAAGTATAGCTGGTTTCCAGAACGAACAACTTGGTTTACGGTCATGTTCGCTCTTTCGATCATGGCCGCTCTTGTGACGATCGTTGATATCGACAAACGATGTTGTTGGGTTTTGGAGTGGTCATTTTGGTTACAGGTGTGCTTCTCTCTAAACGCACCTGCTCCTATAATGAACCACCTTTATTTCTATAGCGCGCTATATCCGATGGTGGTTGTTGTTGTAATTAATTTGCAGAACTTTTGTGAGAAGTCGTTGTTGTGGACAGCAGCGGCGGTTGAAGGTGAGATGGTCGTTTAAGTGAGAACTTGAATTATCCCTAAAGGACGTGATAGAGATAGTCGTTTTGACAAGTTTTTGTAACAAATGTTTATTCTCATAAAGGTTTGCTACAAAGAGAGGTGGGAATATACGGGTATACGTACCCCACTCCCCCCCTTTTTGGGAGGGGGGCAACTGAACTCATCCGAAAATGAGCTGCCTACGTACCCTTTGTAGGGATCAAGTTACCCGTAGTTCGTGGTAAGTTATTGATGTACGTATGACTGAGTGCGAGATGATTATTCTGTCAGTTAGCGGGACGGAGCTTTGTGGTAGTATTTTTTTAGGTGTCGTGCATTCCATGATCGTGGGATAGCTAGTCCTTCCATATTTGCAAGTTCATATACACCTGAGCGGACCACTTTGGTGATGACGTATGGTCCTTCCCAATGTGCTCCAAGTTTACCAGCGTTCCGCTCGGCTGTGTTTTGGAAGACTTCTCGTAAGACCAAGTCTTCTTCGTAGAATCGCCGGGTGCGGACCTTGGAGTTGTAATACTTGGACGCAGCCAACTGGTAACGAGTGATCCTAAGTAGTGCTCGGTCACGCCGTTCATTGACTAGGTCCAGCTCATCCAGAAGCAGGAGATGGTTGAGTCCTTCTTGTTCTGGGAGGAGCCTGCGGCGGACTCCCTGAATGTGTACCTCTGGTGGGATGACGCATTTTGTTCCATAGACGAGGGCGAACGGGGTTTCACATGTAGCTCGCCGCGATACCACGTGTGTCGATCGACAGGCATGTACAGAAGGTGTCGATCGACACCTAGTGGTAGTGTCGATCGATAACCTGTCTGAGTGGCTGTGGTTGAGGCTTTGTGTTTGTGTGTTGTTTTGTTGTATGTCGTGCCTGAGTGCGCTGTCGTAGATGGGATGACCGTCTCACTGAGTATTTATGATAATACTCACGCATCTCTTTTTCCATGTGATGCAGGTAAAGGCAAATTGTGATTGTGGAATCACAGCTACGAAGAGGGAGATGATCTGGGGTCTCGTTTGTTTGCTTGTATTCCGTTATTGCTTTAAAACTGGCTAGGTTGTTGGGTTAGTCTGGAACTTGTGGTGTTTGGATTTGTTGTTGAACTAGTTGATCTTTTAATGGAATTGAGTTGTTTGGTTTTATTTGTTATCCGCTGTCGTTTGTGTTTTGATTGCTTGGTTGTTGAGGATAGCATTTATGGGAATGCTAGTCCAAAACCAAGGGTTTATTGTTTAAAAAAAATGGGTTGGGTCGTTTCAGA
Source organism: Arabis alpina (assembly GCA_900128785.1). Taxonomy (NCBI): domain Eukaryota; kingdom Viridiplantae; phylum Streptophyta; class Magnoliopsida; order Brassicales; family Brassicaceae; genus Arabis; species Arabis alpina. Next base: position 16,193,877 of record LT669794.1, on the reverse strand, counting down.
GCGATACGGTTTAGGACGGGCTAGAACTGCTAGGATTGTAACTTGGTAAATTTTGCAATTTTGTGGGTTTGGGGGTTCTTGATCATCTTCCTTCGAGCCTTCAATGAGATTCCCCGGTAAGTGTGTTGATTGTTTTGTTTGGTCTTTCTAGTTCTTAGTTGGGTACTTTGTTAAGTGCAGTGAGATGGCTAGGACTGCTAGAGGGCGTGGGCGTGGAGGCCGAGGAGGCCGAGGCAGAGGTCGTGGACCTGTGGATGAGCCAGTCTTGAGTGAGGCTCGGAGTTCCATGCGTGGGCCTACGTCAGTACAACAAACTTTGCATGATGGTCATACCGCCAGTGTGACTGCTAGTATGGGGGCCGGTTTGGGTCCTCTTGGGGCTGGTTTGGGTCCTGTAGGGGCTGGTTTGGTCCCGTTGAGGCTGGTAGTGCTAGTGGTGTTGGCGTAGCTGGGGGTGCGGTCGCGGCCGCAGGTGTAGCCCAGGCTGGTGATGATCGTCTGGCTGATCTATTGAGACAGTTGTCGAAGCGGTTACCGGGTGCGGTGCCAGTGCAGGCTCTAGTGTTGCCACGAGTGGCGGAGGTGCATCTGAGGGCTGCGGTTGTGGAGGAGGTTCCGTCATTTATTCGGATGATGGAGCAGATGCAGAGGATCGGTACAGGTTCTTTTGCAGAAGGTGCTAAGCCTGACGAGGCTGATGAGTGGCGGATAAGGATGAAGCGTCATTTTCGCCTTATTAGGTGTCCAGAGGGATACATGGTTGACTTGGCAGTCCATTATTTGGACGGTGATGCACATCTCTGGTGGAGGAGTGTGGCAGCGAGATGGATTGGGACAGTGATGCCGTGGGCAGACTTTGTGGCGGAGTTTAACGCCAAGTTCTTTCCTCAGGAGGCGTTGGATCATCTAAAGTCGAAGTTCTTGGATTTGGCTCAGGGAGCAATGTCGGTTCGTGAGTATGACGTGGAGTTTAACCGACTCTTGGGCTATGCTGGTAGGAGCTTGGAGGATGAGCAGGCTCAGATTCAGAGGGTCTTGCGGGGACTTCGACTAGACTTGTGGACTCGGTGCAGAGGCATCAGGTATGAGTATAGAATGGAGTTGGTAGAGATGGTTGCACTGATCGAGGAGGATCTGAGGGAGCAGGCTGCGGTAGTGGTTCCAGCTGTTCAGCCTCGGAGGCCTCAGCAGCAGGTGCAGCAGGTGGTTCCTAGCAAGGGCAGCAAGCCTGCGCAGGGACAGAATAGGAAGTGGGATGACTCTTCGAGATCGGGTCCGAGTGGCCGAGGATGTTATGGTTGTGGGAGTTTGGGGCACAAGAGGGCGAGTTGCCCTAAGAAGAGCGAGGTTCGAGCGGCTCAGACTTGTTATCAGTGTGGAGAGCCGGGGAACATCAGGCCGAACTGCCTTAAGTTGCAGCCGTTGGCTGTGGCAGTGGTCCAGCCAGTAGCTCTGTATGGGGCGGTGCAGCCTTTGGATCAGATTGTGGCGATGCAGCGTCCGCCGGCTATTGCCGCGCCGGGTGAGCCGAGCTCGAGGCCGATCACAGGTAAACCTTCTAATTCAGACTTTGTAAATTCGGTAGTGTAGTTTTTTTTTGTTTGGATTGTTTACCTTGTGATAGGAAGTTAGGTTTCTTAGCACATGAGATTTGTGTAGGGACCTTGTTTATGGGCGGGTGTGAGTCCCACGTGTTGTTTGATTCTGGAGCATCGAATTGCTTCATTACTCCGGATCATGCTGAGATAAGTGGTATTCAGAGTGACGCTGGTGAGCGAACTGGACCGGTTATGGTTGCTGGAGGAGAATTTTAGGCTACTCATGGTCGGGCGAAGGATGTGGATATTCTGATAGCGGACGAGTTGATGCCAGCTGACTTGGTGATTAGTCCGGCGGAGTTGTACGATGTTATCTGGGTATGGATTGGTTGAATTGGTATAGAGTTCATCTGGATTGTCACCGAGGTCGAGTGGTGTTTGAACGTGAAGGTCGTAGGTTGGTTTATTAGGGAGTGAGACCGACTTTAGGTAGTCTCATGATCTCGCTTGTCCAGGCTGAGGTGATGATTGAGAGGGGTTGCGAGGCTTACTTGGCCACGATTGTAATGTCGGAGGCTGTTGGTGGGGTTGCTGTGAGAGATATTCGGGTTGTTCAGGATTTCGAGGATGTTTTTTAGTCGTTACAGGGATTACCGTCGTCATGGTCTGATCCTTTCACGATTGAGTTAGAGACCGGAACGATGCCGTTGTCTAAGGCACCTTATCGGATGGCTCCAGCAGAGTTGTCAGAATTGAAGAAGCAGTTGGAGAAGGGTTTTATTCGACCGAGTACTTCACCGTGGGGATCACCGGTGTTGTTTGTGAAGAAGAAAGATGGTAGTTTCCGGTTGTGCATCGATTATCGAGGGATTAACCGAGTCACTGTGAAGAACAAGTATCCTCTTCAGAGAATTGATGAGTTGTTGGATCAGTTGAGAGGGGCTACTTGGTTCTCTAAGATTGACTTGGCATCCGGTTATCACCAGATTCCTATCGACGAGGCAGATGTCCGGAAGACGGCTTTCAGGACTCGGTATGGGCATTTTAAGTTTCTAGTTATGCCATTCGGGTTGACGAATGCACCGGCGGCATTTATGAGGTTGATGAACGGAGTTTTCCAGGAGTATCTGGATGAGTTCGTGATTATCTTCATCGATGACATTTTGGTGTATTCGAAGAGTCTTGAGGAGCATGAGGTTCATCTAAGGAGAGTTCTTGAGAAGTTGCAGGATCAGAAGCTGTTTGCGAAGTTGAGCAAGTGTAGTTTCGGGCATAGAGAGATGGGATTTCTGGGTCACATCGTTTCTACAGAGGCAGTTTCTGTGGATCCGGCGAAGATTCAGTCTATCCGAGATTAGCCTAGACTAAGGAATGCTACTGAGATCAGGAGTATGGCTTAGTCGATGACGAAGCTGACAGGGAAGGATGTTCCTTTCGTGTGGTCTGCTGATTGTGAGCTGAGATTCGCGAAGCTGAAGACAATGTTGACTAGTACACCAGTACTGGCATTGCCTGAGCTGGGTGAGCCTTATGTGGTGTATACAGATGCTTCGGGAGTTAGTTTGGGGTGTGTGTTGATGCAGCAGGGTAAGGTGATTGCGTATGCTTCGAGGCAGTTGAGGAAGCACGAGGGCAATTATCCTGTTCATGACTTAGAGTTGGCTGCGGTGATATTTGCGTTGAAGATTTGGAGGTCTTATCAGAATGGTGGCAGGGTTCAGGTGTTCACTGATCATCATAATCTAAAGTACATTTTTACTCAGTAGAATTTGAATGTACGATAGAGGCGATGGTCAGAGTTGTTGGCTGATTATGACTTGGACATTGTTTACCATCAGGGTAAGGCTAACACCGTGGCACATGCTCTTAGTCGGAGATGATATGATTCATCTCAGGAGCGGGATGTGAAGACTCTTGTGAGCATTCTTAGTACTTTGAGGTTTTGCGTTACTTTAGAGGAGCCATTGGGGTTAGCGACAGCTGATCAGGTGGATCTTTTAAGCAGGATCCGAGTAGCTCAGGAGAAGGATCAGGTGTTGATTGATCTCTCTAAGGCTGCTAGTTCTGAGTATCAGATTTCTGTTAACGGGACTATCTTAGTGCATGGACGAGTCTGTGTTCCTAAGAATGAAGACTTGAGGTAGGAGATTCTAAGAGAGGCTCATGCGAGCAAGTTTTCGATTCATCTGAGAGCGACTAAGATGTATCGGGATCTGAAGCAGTATTATCATTGGGTCGGGACGAAGAGAGATGTGGCAGATTTGGTTGCAGTGTGAAATGTTTGTCAGCTAGTGAAGGCTGAGCATCAGGTTCCTAGTGGCTTATTGCAGAGTTTACCCATTCCGGAGTGGAAGTGGGACATGAATACCATGGATTTCGTAGTAGGGTTGCCGGTTTCGCGGACCTATGACGCGATTTGGGTGACTGTGGATCGACTGACTAAGTCAGCACATTTTCTGGCCATTAAGAAGACAGATGCAGCTGAGGTCTTGGCTAAGAAGTATTTGAAAGAGATTGTGAGGTTGCATGGTGTGCCAGCGAGCATTGTGTCGGATAGAGATCCGAGGTTCGCTTCAGTGTTCTGGAGAGCTTTTCAGGCTGATATGGGCACTAAGGTGCACATGAGTACAGCTAATCATCCTCAGACGGATGGGCAGTCCGAAAGGACGATTCAGACACTGGAGGATTTGTTGAGGATGTGTGTGCTAGATTGGGGTGGTCATTGGGCGGATCACTTGAGTTTGGTGGAGTTCGCATATAACAACAGTTTTCAGGCGAGCATTGGTATGGCTCCTTTTGAGGCGTTGTATGGGAGGCCATGTCGTACACCGCTATGTTTTACCCAAGTGGGGGCTGAGAAGCATTTATGGCACTGATTTTGTTCTAGAGACGACAGAGAAGATCCGTGTAGTGAAGCTGAACATGAAGAAGGTTCAAGATCGGCAGAAGAGTTATGCCGACAGGAAAAGGAAAGAGTTGTAGTTTACAGTCGAATATCGAGTGTATCTCAAGATGGCTATGATGCGGGGTCTGAACAGGTCCATATCCGAGGATAAGCTGAGTACGAGGTATGTGGAGGCCGGAAATCGTACAATTAGATTTGTAAGGGTTTCAAGAGGAAGCAGAGATTTCTGAGTTAAGCTACGAAGTAGAAAACGATGAGCAAAGAAAATAGGGTTTGTAATTGCTTTATATTGCTTTTGTCAATAAAGTTGCCGATCCCTTTTTCAAAGTATGTACATCGATATATATACTCGACTAGGTCGGTTTAAGGCTACAATGAGATAAAGGAAACTATCCTAATTCTTCGGGATTCACCTTGATACTATTTCCTTATTGAGTTGATCTTCTCGAAGAATCCGGAAGTTTTCCTATTTCGCCGATGATCTCTCCTTCTGAAGGCGGTTACCTATGTGGGCTTCTCCTGATGGGCTAGATTTGTTCTGGACTAGTCGGCCGGATGGATTTGCCACGCTTAGCGACTAACCTGCTCTTCAGAAAAGACTCAACTCGGCGAAATGTAGTTGATCCCGTTTAACCAAAAAATCTGCAAGGCATTTTGGTTACCAGATTTCGCCTAGGCGGTTAGCAGATTTGGCCTAGGTAGTGAGGCAGATTTCGCCTAGGCCGTTTAACAGATTTGGCCTAGGCAGTTCAGCCTGCTCAGCCAAACTTGACTGAGAGCTTGGCCAAACTGAGCTGAGCAGCTCGACCAAACTTGGCTGGACAGTTCGGCCAAACTAGAGTAGGAGCTCGGCCAAACTGAGCTGAATAGCTCGGCCAAACTTGGCTGGGCAGTTCGGCCAAACTGAGCTGGACCGCTTCGGCCTTCGGCCAAACTGGGCTGGACAGCTTCGGCCAAACTGGGCTGGCCAGCTTCGGCCAAACTGGGCTGGCCAGCTTCGGCCCAACTGGGCTTGCCAGCTTCGGCCAAACTGGTCTGGCCAGCTTCGGCCAAACTAAGCTGGACAGCTCGGCCAATTTCCCGGGCTCGGCTAAACTCTTCCCGGCTAGGCCAAATTTGGTCTACCTCTCAAATTTGGCAGCGATAGCGTATTTGGCTGCTTGGTTAATTCGTCTGCACGACGAATCAAACCATATCACGGCGCTTTCGTCATTACCGACTGTTGTTCTCAGGGGAGGGGCTTCCGACCCCAACAGTTAGCCCCCCAGCCCGCTAGTATGATAATAGTAGCGGGCGGTAATATTTCTACCAGAGTAAATACTTTGAAGAGACTAATGCGATGTTTTGAACCGGGTCTTGTTCCGTCTGATGAATATTTCCAGTATTGCTGGTGATAAAAGGCACTCATAACTCACTTCTGCACTCTCTCTTTAGAAGGTACTCTCTCCTCTCTTTCCCTCTCTTAATTTTGATTTATTTTTTTTCTTGTTCCTCATTTGGCCGAACGGCCGTTCAGTCGAGAGACTGTCGTGAACCGGCCGTGGTTAGCAACAGTTTCGCTGAAGCCGCGGACCAACTAGAACTTGGCCGAAGCGGAGAGACCTAGAGTTTTCGCCGAAGGGAGATTTCAAACCGGTTTTTGCCGAACTAGGTTTTGAACCATTTTTCGCCGAACCAAGTTTTAGACTGGTTTTCGCCGAAGGAATTCGAGCTGGGAATTTCGCCGAACCAAAGATTTCGCCGAGCCCAAGATTTCGCCGACCCGGTCCAAGCTGGAATTGGCCGAGGCAGAGACGGGTAGCTCTTTCGCCAAACCGGTCTAAGCTGCGATTGGCCAAGGCGGAGACAACGCATGTTTTACCGAGACCGGGTAGCTCTTTCGCTGAACCGGTCCAACAAGGATTGGCCGAGACGGCTCAAACAACCTCCAAGTAAATTTGCCGATCGTTCACGCGAGGATTTTCGACCGAGGAACACGGGTCCGGACCTTTCGGCTAGACTGATCGTCTACAAGTTTTTGCCGAGAGAGTTTTTGAACAAATCCAGTTCCGTTTAAGGATACTTACTTTGTTGACTAAGTCTTTAGTAAAGGTTTATAGGTCGTTTACACTTGAAACGCCTTTAGCTGTTGGTACCAACGTTGTTGTTGGGTTTGTGATTGTAGGGTTGCAAAATTGCAAGTGTGCTTTCGCTCTTTTCCTACCAACGCTTGTTGTCGGGTTTCCATTTTTACCAACGTTGTTGTTGGGTTTTGTAGAATGGTGGTGCTTTCCGAACACGTCTGTTCAGAAGCGATCACACCTTTTGACTTGACCAACGTGTTGTTGGGTTTTCTAAAGGATTATTCGGTGTATAAACCTAAGTAATCATTGGCAGCTGCTTTTTACCAACAGTGCTGTTGGGCTTTTGAATGAACGTCTAGGGTCAACAGCCCTGGATCTGAACATTAGAGTCAGCCGGGGTCAAAAGCCCAGAAACTGATCGTTATAACTTATATAGCGCGCTTAGGATTCGATGATGGATGTCAACGTGTTCAAGTTCACACCTTGTTGTTGTGGTCAGCAGCAACGACAGTGGATTGAACTTGCTTGAAAAAGGCTTTGAATAATCCGTAGAGGATGTAGTTGATGAAGTCTAAGAGACTTGTGTTAAGTGAATCCTGAGAAGGATGTGGACGAAGTACTTGAGACTTGTCTAATAAATCCAGAAAAGGATGTTTGATGTTTTCCAGCATGGTGGAAGTAAAGAATGGGAGTATACGAGTATACGTACCCACTCCCCCCCCCCTTTTTTCGGAGGAGGGCAACTGAACTCGTCTGGAGACAAGTTGCCTACGTACCCTTTTGCAAGGATCAAATCGCCTCGTAGTTCATTAAAGCACTTACTCCTCCCCCCTTATGAGACTGAGGGGGGCAACTGAACTCGTTCAGACACAAGCTGCCTACGTACCCTTTGCGGGGATCAAGTCGCCTCGTAGTTCATTCCAGAGGCCTCAAGAGGTACTAATGGCAGTACCCTTCGAGTGTCTTGCAAACCACTAGGGTTCGCGGTGGTGACAGGCTGCAGATCTTGCTACTTGCAGATGCGTTGGCTCTGCGTTTTCAATAGCTTCTGCGAGTTGTAACTGCTATAGAAGGTCGGTTAAATCTTTGACGTGTTCGGAGCTGGTCCTTGTTCTCTTTCGTGATTCTTAAGGTGAAGATTCCTCTTTCTTTTTCTCGATGTTCCTCAGCTTGTGCTCTGCCATGAAACACATACGAGACTTCTTCTGGTTGCCCCATACCTTTTTTATGCCGATGGGTGTTGGGAATTTGAGGCATAAGTGGTATGTTGAAGGCACAAGTCTCATCAGGTTGAGCCAAGGAGTCCCCATGATCATGTTGTAGATTGCTGGATGATCAGAGACGGTGAAGTCGACCATCTTCTTAACGTTGCCAGCTTGGACGGGAAGGCGAATTGTTCCCATCGTCATGGTTGTCTCGCCAGAGAAGCCTATTATATATTTAGGCCTCCCTTTGATTGTGGATAGATCGATCTTCATTCGCTCAAGTGTTTTCTTGAAGATAACATCCACCGAGCTTCCTGTATCAATAAGAACGCGAGCAACGTTGAAGTCGTAAACAGTCAAGTTGATTACTAGGGGATCATTGTGTGGTTGATCGAGGCCCTCGGTGTCTTTTTCATCGAAGGTGATGGGGTCACTGGAAAGTCTTGGCTTTGCAAGTGCTGATATGTTTGTGCAGACGTCAGCGCGGCATTGTTAAGCTTCAATCGCAGTCTCGTTGTCAGCACAGTACTGCGAACCTCTCATTATCATGTTGATAATTTCGTGCTGGTCTTTGTTTTCCATGCCATCATCGCGTCGTTGGCATCTGGGAATATCCTCTTGTTGTTCGGTGTCAACAGGAGCTTCCTCCTTTGGCTTAAAGTCTGACAGGCTGACGTTGCCTTTCAAAGTGCCTTCAGTCAGTTTGGCTATGAGCTGCTACCCCAACTCCCGACACTTTGCAGTTGAGTGTCCATTCACCTTGTGGAAGTCGCACTATAGCTCCTCGTCGTACTCCTTTGGTTCTTCGTAACCCGATGACTCCACTTGGTAGTTATGGAACCCTCCGGATCCTTCTTCGTATTGGACGTAGACGGGATTCGCAGCGTGAGCTGGCTCTCTGGCCTGTTTCGCCTTCCCACCATTCCTAGCACGGACTTCTTCTTCGGTTCGAGCGAAGTCAGCAGCACGGTGTAGAGCGTCTTGGATCGTTGTTGGCGTGTTGAGACTCATCTCTTGCCAGAACGGAGACGGACACCGAAGCGCGCCTCGTAAGGCCTCTAGGGCTGATTTGTTGGTGATACCTTCAACCTTTGACAACGTGTTCTTGACCTTTGTCATGAAAGACCGATGACTCTCGGTCTCGCCTTGCTTGTTATTCCATAGTTTGGAGTCGTAGATCTTCCGTTCCATGAAGATGTTGTAATGCTGCACGAACAACTCGGAAAGTTGGAGGAAAGTGTGAACCGAATTCTTCTCCAGCTTGTAGAACCATTGAAGGGCAGGCCCCTTGAGGCTTTCTACGAACAGCTTGCAGTAGACGATGTCCTTTTCGGCTTCCTTGAAGTTTGCTCTCCCCAAGGCCACTTCGAATTCCATCAGATGATCCGAAGGGTCTGTAGTTCCTTCGTACACTGGTAACTTGATTCTTCCGGGGTCGGAGATTTTTGTCCTCGCGATTCGTTCATCGAAAGGCGTGTTACTTGCCTTTTCCAGCACCTGAGCGATGGCGGGAGCCTTCCCTGTTCTGTGGTTACCCGATCCATCTGAGCCTTTAGTGCAGCAAGCTCTGCAGCGTAAAATCGTTTGAACGCTGTTCGCTCTTGCTTCTTCTTGTACCGCTCTTCGCTAGAGTAGTTGGTGTACTCCGAGGTGTCTTTCACAACCTCTGTCTTGGAAGAGCCTGACGCGCTTTGGGTGTTAGAGGCGCGTGGTTCTTGTCGGATTCCTTCTGCACCTTCCGCTCGTGTACGCTTTGTGGGAGCTGGTTCTTCTCCGTCGGAGATATCCACGATGCGTTCGGGGGACTTGTTCGTTTCCCGATGTGGCAGTGGTGGTGGTAGATCCTCTGGGTTTCCCCGATTGGTACAAGGCACTGAGAAGTCGAGGAGTTGAGGGTCGACGCGCGCCCCAAGTCTTGTTGTGTCGGGTCTTCCGCGCTTTCTTCTCGAAAGAGCTTTCAGTTCTTTTGAATTTGCCTCGATGATCTTGGCTTGCTTCTTCTGTTCGGTGAGGAAGGTATCTAGCATCTTCTTCACCTCGGTTATGTCACCTTGAGCAGGAGCTTTGGCAGCAGTAGCCTCGACCGAAAGTTCTTTCTCCTGGTTGTTTCTGCGAGACGTGTTTTCTTCGCCGCTCACCATCTTTGATTATAGCTTTTTCGTGTAAGAAATTCTCTAGTTCCCCTTAGTCGGCGCCAAATTGTGGAGGCCGGAAATCGCACAATTAGATTTGTAAGGGTTTCAAGAGGAAGCAGAGATTTCTGAGTTAAGCTACGAAGTAGAAAACGATGAGCAAAGAAAATAGGGTTTGTAATTGCTTTGTATTGCTTTTGTCAATAAAGTTGCCGATCCCTTTTTCAAAGGATGTACATCGATATATATACTCGACTAGGTCGGTTTAAGGCTACAACGAGATAAAGGAAACTATCCTAATTCTTCGGGATTCACCTTGATACAATTTCCTTATTGAGTTGATCTTCTCGAAGAATCCGGAAGTTTTCCTATTTCGCCGATGATCTCTCCTTCTGAATGCGGTTACCTTTGTGGGCTTCTCCTGATGGGCTAGATTTATTCTGGACTAGTCGGCCTGATGGATTTGCCACGCTTAGCGACTAACCTGCTCTTCAGAAAAGACTCTCCTCGGCGAAATATAGTTGATCTCGTTTAACCAAAAATTCTGCAAGGCATTTTGGTTACCAGATTTCGCCTAGGCGGTTAGCAGATTTGGCCTAGGCAGTGAGGCAGATTTCGCCTAGGCCGTTTAGCAGATTTTGCCTAGGCCGTTTAACAGATTTGCCTAGACAGTTCAGCCTGCTCGGCCAAACTTGACTGAGAGCTCGGCCAAACTGAGCTGAGCAGCTCGACCAATCTTGGTTGGGCAGTTCGGCCTAACTGGAGTTGCAGCTCGGCCAAACTGAGTTGAACAGCTCGGCCAGACTTGGCTGGGCAGTTCAGCCAAACTGAGCTGGACCGCTTCGGCCTTCGGCCAAACTGGGCTGGATAGCTTCGGCCAAACTGGGTTGGCCAGCTTCGGCCAAACTGGGCTGGCCAGCTTCGGCCAAACTGGGCTGGCCAGCTTCGGCCAAACTGGGCTGGCCAGCTTCGGCCAAACTGGTCTGGCCAGCTTCGGCCAAACTAAGCTGGACAGCTCGGCCAATTTCCCGGGCTCGGCTAAACTCTTCCTGGCTAGGCCAAATTTGGTCTAGCTCTCAAATTTGGCAGCGATAGCGTATTTGGCTACTTGGCTTATTCTTCTGCTCGACGAATCAAACCATATCACGGCGCTTTCGTCATTACCTACTATTGTTCTCGGGGGAGGGACTTCCGACCCCAACAAGGTACATGGGTCCGTTCCGGGTTGTGAAACGTGTGGGACCAGTTGCTTATCGGTTGGAGCTGCCTCCGATCATGGAGAAATTCCATGATGTGTTTCATGTTTTGAAGCTCAGGAGATGTTTGCATGCATCTGAGGAGGTAGTAGTGACGATTCCTGCAGATCTTCAGCCTAATCTGACTGTTAGGATGAGGCCGGTTAGGATTCTTGAGAGAAGTATCAAGGTTCTGCGCCGGAAGAGAGTGCCGTTGTTGAGAGTCTTGTGGGACTGTGACGGTTTTCAGGAGGAGACTTGGGAACAAGAGGCAAAGATGAAAACGAAGTTCAAGAAGTGGTTCGAGAAGCAAGTCGAAGAGTGATTTCGTTTTTCTTTGTGGTTTCCAGTTTGTGTTGTTGTCACCGTGTGTGGTGAGGGTTGTGGTTGTGGATTATGTATTTTCATTTGAGTTGTAATGATTATGACATTTTCCAGTTTAATAAGATGTGGATTCTTATGTTTTTGAGTTGTTAGTCATGTGTTTGTAGTTAGAGAACCTCGAAATGGAAGTTTTATAGTGGGTAGAACTTGCTAGTTTCGGTGGATTTCTAACAGGCTTATGTGTGTGTGTGAGAGAGTCTCGGAATAGAAGTTTTACAGTGGTTGGAACTGTCTAGTTCCGGAGAGACTCTGCAGGGACATCCGGGGTGATGGATGGTCCAGATGATCTATGATGATCATGGTTGTGATGGTATTCCGGGTTGGGAGTATCATGGTGAGACCTTGGGATGTAGTTCCGGTCAGAGGTGCATTATAGACGTTAGGAATTGATTGCATAGCTCAGAGATAGACATTGGTTCTTTCTTGGAGATGAGTCTCCGGCAGATATTGAGAGATGCGTCTCTCCGGGGGATAGTTAGTTCCCTGCATACCGATCGTTCGTCAGGACTGTGAGGACTGAGAGCGTGAGGGTATGGAGATAGTTTTGGGAGGTTGCAACCTCTGGCAGATCTTTGAGAGATGCGTCTCTCCAGAATATAGTGAGTTCCCTGCATACCGAGAGCTTGACGGACTGTGTGTCTTGATGGTTTGAGGGGTATGGAGATGGTTGGTATCAAACACCGTCAGGACTGTGCGGACTCAGGTGGGATGATACTAGACACCGAGAGCTGAGGGGTGACGATCCCGAGAGCTAGATGGTGGTTATGAGTTATGAGCTATGAGCAATCAATGTCTGAGACGGGTCTATATGCATAGAACGGAAGTGAGCCTCGAGAGGGTCTGGGAGATGTAGTCTCCGGTGTTACTGGCAGGTTGGCCAGGTGGTTAGCCTTGTGGGCTGTGTTTGAGGATTCGAGGACGAATCCAGTTTTAGTGGGGGAGAATTGTGACACCCGTGAACCATTTTTGAGGAAAATGGAGGGGGTGTCGATCGACACACGTGGTGTATGTCGATCGACAGGGTCCTTAAGGGGTGTCGTTCGACACCCATGATTGTGTGTCGATCGACAGGTCCTTATTTTGGTCTGTTTTCTCTTTCGATTCTTAGTCGTGCTGTTGGGCCGGGCCGGTTTGGGGAAAACTAGGGTTCGTATTTAAGCCTTTCTGGCCGCATTATGATTTAAACCAAGTCTCAAAATCAGTGGAAAAGAGTCTGAGAGGAGTTTCTCTTTTTCCTGATAGTTTTGTGAGTTAGGGTTTCGTTCTTAATCGTTTTGGAGTGGAATTTCGTGGTGGTTGTAGCTGATTTCGTTTCTAGCCTCAATTCCCATCAATTTTTATCGAAAATCCAAGGTGAGTGCGTGACCATGGCTTCTGGGCCGACGGATCGTTAGGGTTGTTTGGTGATAGGTTTGGAACGAGTTGATTGATCTTGTGTTGAATGATTGTGGCTGTGAGTTATTGTTTTTTGTGGTTTTGTGATTGTTGTTCTTGCAGCTTTACGTGCTGACGCAGAGGAGGAATCGATCTGAGAGGATTATGATCGATTTCCAAGGATTCTGCGCAGGGCCTATCGAACGACACACACGAGATGTGTCGAACGACAGACCAGCACGGAGGCTGTCGAACGACACACGTATGGTGTGTCGAACGATAGCCAGTTGACAAGCTGTCGATCGACACCTAGAGGTTGTGTCGATCGACAGGCATGTACAGAAGGTGTCGATCGACACCTAGTGGTAGTGTCAATCGACAGCCTGTCTTAGTGGCTGTGGTTGAGCCTTTGTGTTTGTGTGTTGTTTTGTTGTATGTTTGCCTAAGCGGTCCATCGTGCCTGAGTGCGCGGTCGTAGATGGGATGACCGTCTCACTGAGTATTTATGATAATACTCACGCATCTCTTTTTTCCATGTGATGCAGGTATAGGCAAATTGTGATCGTGGAATCACGGCTACGAAGAGGGAGATGATATGGGGTCTCGGTTGTTTACTTTTATTCCGTTATTGCTTTAGAACTGGCTAGGTTGTTGGCTTAGTCTGGAACTTATGGTGTTTGGATTTGTTGTTGAACTGGTTGATCTTTTAATGGAATTGAGTTATTTGGTTTTATTTATTATCCGCTGTCGTTTTTGTTTTGATTGCTTGGTTGTTGAGGATAGCATTTATGGGAATGCTAGTCCGAGACCAAGGGTTTATTGTTTAAAAAAAACGGGTTGGGTCGTTTCACAAGTTGAGAAGCAAGCTAAATTAGCAAGAAAGGACAGAGAACGTGTAGCAATGGAAGCTAACGTTGGTAATGGTAATGGCAGTAATCGCCAAGTTAATGAAGTTGCTAGAAATGTGGATGGTAATAGAAATAGAGTACCCGTTCACGCCCCTAGAGAAGAAAGGAGAATCGGAGATTTCGATGAACCGCTCACTAATGGGACTAAAACCGGTATTCGCTTACCACCTTGTGCTAACAACAATCGGGAGATCAAATCGATTTTGATCAATATGGTGCAAAACAACCGTTTCTTTGGTTTACCTTTGGAGCATCCCATTGAGCACCTAGACAACTTTGATAGATTGTGTGGAATGGTAAAGATGAATGGAGTATATGAGGACATCGCAAAGCTCACCTTGTTTCCGTTTTCCTTGGAGATAAAGCTAGCCAATGGGAAAAGAGTGTAGTGACATCTTCAATCACTACTTGGGAAAAATGTAAGAAAAGGTTCTTGGCTAAGTTTTTCTCTAATCAACGCACCGCACGGATTAGAAATGACATCACAAGCTTCAAGCAAGGTGCAAATGAAGCTCTCTATGAGCATGGGAAAGATTGAAGGGTTACACTAGATCTTGTCCTCACCATGGAGTTCCTATGGAAGCTCTACTTGGGATCTTTCAAAGAGGTATTGAAGAGAAGTATTACTTGGCTTTAAACATAGCTAGTAATAGAGACTTTGGAAGCTTGACTATGGAAAAAAAAGAAGAGCTCATTGAGAATCTAGCTCAAAGCAATCAAAGCTACAATAGAGAGTATGATAGATAATGCAAGGATCCTAAGAATGAGCTCAAGAGTGAAGATCAAAGGATCAAGAATTGGATGGCAAGATTACAAGCCTAGCTTCTCATGTGAAGACTATTGATGTGCAACTAGCATAATTCGCTTCTAGCTCAAAGGCACTAAGCGGTGTTCTACCATGTAAACCCGAGTCTAATCGTAGAAGCAACATTTGCAATGTGGTGATCCTAGAAGAAGATAAGGGATAGCATTCAAGGTATGGACCTTTGACTAAGGAATATTATGAAGAATATGAGCTCTACTTGGAGGAATTAGTTAATCTATTGAAGCCTCCACAATAGATGAATGTGATTGTGAAGAAAAAGCACTCAAAAAGGATTGCTCTAGTTAGAAGAGCTATGGCAACTCCAACCTAAGAAGATAGGCAACACAAGCCTAAGCTAGATCTTCCAAGACCGGATTTCACTAAGGCGGTTAAGAAGATTTTGGCTAGTTACAAGAAGGATATGGAGGATATTGGGATTAAGTTTCAAAAGGCAGATGACTACAAGCGAATTGCTAAAGAGCGAGATCTCATAACCGATGTGTTAGCTAACCAATGAAAGGTTAGAGAAGTTATGATGAGATACCAAGCTAAAGGGGAAAGGGATAGACCGAGAACCCTTGAGAAGAAGCTCAACCACGGAAAATTTACCATTTCTTGCACACTTGGAAACTTAGAGGTTGATGATGCATTGTGTGACTCCGGGTCTAATGTTAACGTGATTTCTCGTGAAATGATGGAGCTTCTAGGAATTGCAAAACTCAAGAAGAGCACTTGCCCTCTCATCTTTGGAGATGCAACATGTAAGCAACCACTTGGAGTCATTGAAGACTATTCTTTAAAGATTGGGAATTGCGTTATACCGAGGCATTTTATGGTTATGGAAATGGAGACGTCTAAGTCGCTTCTGCTCATCCTTGGTACGCCTTTCTTGGCTACCACCGGAGCTAGCTTGGATTTCCTTTACATGAAAGCTCTATTGATGAATGCTGACCCTTATACTTACTACACCATTGAGCCCATTGGAGTTGATATTTGTGGTGTGGTCTCTTGTGAGGTTGTTGAAGAAGAAATGATGAGTTTAGAGACTAGTCAAGAGGTCATTAAGGTTGTGACTCCCAGGATAGATGACTACAAGGAGAGCTTAGATATGTTTGATGGTGGCGGTATTGGTTGGATGTTTGAAACGGTTGATGAGACAATTATGGCCATAACTAGTGAGCCTAAGGGAGCCAATGGTAAGAGCTCCAAGATGTCTAAAGGAAAGGTCAAGAACAAGCTCATACTAGAGCCCATCAAGAAGGTTGAAGAGGGACTTGAGTGTAAAGCCATTTGGAATGGCAGTGTTCGACTTTTCTCTAAAGCTAAGATCGTTTTTTCCACCGGTATGAACTAAGAAGAGATAGCTAAGTCTAAGAAGGCCATGAAAGAAGCCTTTGACATTGATTTGGAGGATTTTGAACCAAGCAAGGTTGATGATTCTCCATTAATCTCTAACTAACGCCTTTACAAACCGTCAAACTTAGAGACGTAAAACA
Organism: Arabis alpina; assembly: GCA_900128785.1. NCBI lineage: Eukaryota > Viridiplantae > Streptophyta > Magnoliopsida > Brassicales > Brassicaceae > Arabis > Arabis alpina. The sequence goes on along the minus strand of LT669794.1, from coordinate 16,177,832 downwards.
AGCGCTCTTGGGAGGCATTCCCACAGTATCCTTGTACATATTTCTTTTGCTTTTTATCAATATTTAGTATGTTTTTGGAGACTGATTTTGGTGTATGAACTAGGAGAGAAGATTGGAGAGGTCTTGAATCATGTTAGGAAGGTGAAAAAGGCCAAGAATCACGAAAGACAGTATGGATTGGCCAGCAAGCCGATCCACTGGCCGATCCGTAAGAGGTCCAGAAAGTGAAAATCCTCCTGCCCCAAATTTGCCATTTAGACCGGCTAGCAAGCCGGTCTGCCTGGCCGATCCATAGGAGGAACAGCCAGGTTTGACTTTTTTATGTGCGTGTTGACTTGGTCCAATTTTGGTCTAAACCGGTTTATTTCAAGTATTTTCAATCAATTTTGGCCGGTTTAGCCTCTAAAAATCAGATTTTAAAGACCATTCTCCTTCATTTTCAAATTATTTTGAATTCTTTATAGAATATTTAGCAACTCTCTCTCTCCTACTTTTGAAAATCAATATCTCCTTTTTCTTTAAAACTTTGCAAGAACTTTAGATTCACCATTTCTTTTGGATCTCCTCTACCATAATCTTTGATTATCACAAGGTATGCTCTCTTTCCTTTACCCATTTCAATTATTCTTGAAACTCATGGAAGCTTACATGAGAATCTTGTGGAATTCACTATCTTTGGGTTATGAATTGAGTTGCTTTGTGTTTAATATGAGTTATAATTGCTTGGGTAGTTGATTTCATTTGCAAATTTAAAATGTTGATGGTTGAATTTGAGTTTCTGTTCTTTTAAGAATTCTTGATTATTGAAATTGCTTTAAATTTGGAATCTTTGGATGAAATTGACTTTAAATATGAGATTGCTAATCATTTGTTGCAATTAAGCTTTGATGTTAACTAGTATTCACTAGGATTTTTAAAGTTTATCAAGTTCAAGTTTAGAACTTTGATAAGTAAGCTTAATAGAGAATGGAAAGTTGGAATATGATTAAGAATGAGTAGAATGTTCATTGAGTATTGCATGTTGCATTGATTGATCCCTTGTCTAGCCTTATATCATTTCAATTGTTGAAGAATCTTTACGAATTGGTTAGACAAATTGTGCTTTGAATAGAAAATGGGTCTTATTTGGAAACATTTCTTTGTAGGATCAATCTAGCAACTATGACCACCCGTATTGACAAGCTCGTGTCGCGCATTGATGGGATTTGACTTGGGATTTTGAACCAAGCAACCTATGAAGCCACGAGATTCGCTTGTTTGTTGTTCTTAGCTAGAAGCGGTCTTAAAGATAAGGTTAATGAGCTCTTGGGAAGGATGCACTTGAATGGTTTAGCTCAAATGGATTATGCTACTTACCCCGAGCTCACCAAGCAATTCTTAGCTACAGTGGAATGCAAGTTCGATGATCGGCTTGGGACTTATCTAGTTTTTTTTAGATAGATGGATTGAAGTATATGGTCCCATTTAGGGATTTTTGCGATGTCTATGGATTTCCACCGGGGAAATACAAAGATAACACAGAGTTCAACATGGAAACCCTATTATGGCGCAACATAGCACTCGAGGAGAGCTACACGGCCGCCTCCAATCGCATTACTAGGGTAAAGAATCCCACAATTCGATACGTTCTCCATCTATTGGCCAATACCTTCAATGCAAGAGCGGACGACGATTTCCCAACAAACGAAGACCTCAAGCTACTCTACTTTGGTATTCATTCCTCTATGCAAGATTTCGATGGTCAACATATGGAGATGGATCATGATTACTATGGATGTGAGATAGGCTCAATGTTCTTTGCCAAGTTGAAGAAATTTCGGTATTGCTTGACAACTACGGCTACACCGCGCATTTTCTTTGGCGATATGCTCACTCCACTATTCTTACATGTGGGGATCGATCTCAACGCTTTCACGCCTCTACGAAAGAGACCATTGATTGACGTTCATTACTTGGTCGAGAAGGAGACTTTGGGAGGACCATTTGGACAACGACATTATGTTTATCGGTTCTTCGATGACGATGGTGAGCCACTTTGTTGCTACCTACCGTTGACATCCAAGCTTGGGAACACTTCAAGCAACCGCGCCCTCCAATTCAATCTTCCTCGTCGTCTAACCTTCAATCCACCACCACTTGATCACCATTGATTCCAAGGTACCACTCTATCCATTGTATATACCATTTCATTTTCATTTATGCATCTTTAGTTTCAATTTTCTTTCTTCATCTTTCGGTTTTGCCTTCTCATCGGGACGATGAGAAGTAAGTCTGGGGGAGGCGTTTGCTAATGCTTATTTTTGTTATTTTGTTTTTCTTTTATCATCATTCGAGTCTCATTGCATGCATTGCATTGTATATATGAAAAAAATTTGAAAACCCCTAAAAAAATTAAAAAACTTTGAAAATTCAAAAAGATTTTCTCTTTTTCATATAATGTGTATATGGTTACTTTGTATGATCATTTAGGTTGCATTGAGCATGTTTTAAATTGTTTTTGAGGTTTATGGCTTAACATTTAGTATGATCCTTAGGATAATGCTAGATATTGCTAAGTGAATTATAGAAATCTCTTCTTTGCATCTTTATCTCTTCGCTCGAAACTCGTGATTAGGTTGAAGCTAATATTGAACCTAATATTGACTTTAATTTCTTGCTTAGAGACTTGATATGCTTGTTCAAAGTAACCATATACACATTTAGACTTTCTTTTACCTTTTTACCACTCTTTGCTAGTCCAAATGGCCTTCTCGATTCACGACATCTAATGTGAATGAGGATGGTTTCCCTTACCTTGCATAACCTTTACCCTTCTTTGAAACCTACATGTATTTTCTTTAGTGAGGCATCCTTTTTGAAAATGCATACACAAGTAAAAGGTTGAAAGATGGGAACGACAAAGATGCAAGTGCTTTCATTTAGAGCTAGTCTCGCTTTAAGACTAGTAATAGGTTAGGACTTGTTGTTCTTATGGGTTGGGTTTGGTGAGATTTTTGTGAGCAAAAGAAAGAGTGTGTTGAGTTGAAATGAAAGAAAGCCAAAGAATGAAAAGAAGTTGAGCTATTCTAGGGAAAGGTTGAGTTATGTTAAAGTTTAAAGAAATACTCTAGTGTTTGATTGTGAATAGAAATCCCCTCTATAAGTTAGAACCCAAAATGGCTAGTAGAAAAGTGTGAAAGAAACCTTAGAGGAAATGATATGAGTAAAGAAAAGAGTTTAGCAAGTAAAGAAACCCCTAGAGTAAGCTAAAAAGTTTAAGAAAGATTCAAAAAGGCATAGATCACCAAAAGAAAGAAGAGTTTGCAAACTCATGGGTAGAACTTAGGATTTTGAGTTCATTTTGGGTTGGGTAGAATGGAAGCACTTATTTATATGCATCAATTGTTCCATTTATTCCTTGCTTTTACATGATGTTTTGCATTACCCTTTCTTGAGTGTGAGTCACCTAAAAATGTTTTATAACCGCCTTATCTTTCGCATTTTAACCTTCTTTTACCTAGCCTTGAACATTGCTTGATAGTTGATAAGCAAGATAAGTCTGGAAGAGTTGATAAGTGCATAATTTGCCCTTTCTTAGCATGCATTTTAATAGTATTTTGAGACATTTACCTTAGGTTTTTACAAGTTTTATGCATATTTTGTTCGTTTTAGATTAGATTGAGTTTATAGTCCAAGTTCTTGTTTTCTTGCATTTGCATGCATATTTTGTCTATTTTAGGTGCAAATGGAGTCTTGGAACAATTGTGGAACAAATGGAGAGAAGAATCAAGATGGAAGAATGAAGACCAAGAAGTTGAAGATCGAGAAGGCCAATGGATCAGCTAGCAATCTGGTCGCCTAGCCGATCCATAGGGTGCTCCAAAAGTCACTGCCCAAAAATCAGCTTCTGGACCGGCTAGCAAGCCGGTCCCCATGCCGATCCGTCAGCTCTCTCCTTCGTCAAGTTTGCGGTTTGACCCGGTTTGACTAGTGCCTCTCCTTATGCTTTTCCTATAAATACTCTTATTATCATTAAAACCCTAAGTTTTTTGCCTCTCCTCTTATCCATTGTGTAAACTCTAAACCTAATGTGTTCTTGAGTGATTTGAGGTGAAATACTTCACTTTTTATGATTTAGCAAAGTTTTTTATCAATATCTTTAAGTGTTTTCATTATGCATCTTTATATTCATGCTTTATGTGTTTTAGATATGATTAGTGAGTAGTTTCCTCAATGGATCTTGAGTAGGGAAGATTAAGGTTAATTCATGTTAGATTAGTGATGCTAGGTTGTTAGTCTTTCATATTTCATTGATTAAAGAGCTTTTAATGGTAGATTATGAAGTAATTACCCAAATCTAGATCATGCCCGGAAGGTGTTTGTGAAAATGTCTAGGAGACTTTAATCATGCATTTCTCATCTTAGCCAGTGGAAGTTGATGCCTAAGGAGTTTTGTAAGCTTTTATGAATATATGCATTAATGATTCTTGATTAGTCTTTAACAAAATGGAAGTTTGTGTTAATTATTGGTTACGAAATGAATTAGTACCATGGAAGTGGATTAATCTAGATTAAATGGATTCATGCTTTGAAATTAGCTATCTTTAGTTGTTGTGCATCACTATCTTAGCTTGTCTCAACCTAAATCAATCATCTTTACTCAAGATCCATGCTTTAATCATATAGATCACCTTGCTTAATTTTGTTGACTTTTGCATTGACTTTCGTTAACTTTTGTTGACTTTTCTTAAATTGCAATATAATCTTGTTTTACCTTTACTTATGCATTGTTTTACTTCACTTTAGTGTTTTACTTTGTTTAAGCTTTGCATTTCACTTATTGCATCATTTCATATTGTCATTTACAATTAGTAAAAATTGAAATCCACCTTGAATTTGCATTCACCTAGCATCATTAGTTTCTTGCATTCCAATTGCTTAATCCTACTTTGTCCTTGTGGAATAATGACCCTTGATTACTACATTGATTGCATCATGCACTTGTGGTTAGTTGATTGAGGTATTAGAACTCATAACATATCTTAAGCACTTGCATTTCGCATTGGTCGTTTTGTGCGCATCAGTTGGCGTGGAATACTTGCAGGACGAAGGATACTTTTTAAAGATTTGGGTTTGCTAGTTTGAAATGGGGAAGCCATTAATGTTTGGGATGATCAATGGATGTGTACTACTTAACCACTCTCTCCCTTTGGACTTCGACCAAGACATCTCATGCGTTTACGAGTTTTAAATCTCTTGTTACAAGATAGCAATTCCTGGAATTGGGATCGAATTAGAGAATATCTCCTTATGTATGAGAATCACATTAGAGCTCTAGTCTTAGGACCAACTAAACATAAGGATCTATTGGTTTGGTTACCAACAAAACAGGGGATTTATACGACTCGTAGTGGATATGGCACCACGGTAAGGGAAGCTGCTTCCCCGGCTTTTTCGAAGTTCGATTGGCAGAGGTATGTATGGCAACTCAAGACTCAACCAAAAATCAAAACCTTCTTGTGGAAGGCAGCGGTTAAGGCACTTCCTGTTGGTGAGCAACTAGCTAGAAAAGGGGTGAGGGAAAACTCAGCCTGTGTACGGTGTGGGTCAGAGGAATCTATTGAGCATGTGTTGTTTAAGTGTGAGTTGGCTCAGGAGGTTTGGTCGCTGGCACCTATTGTCTCAAGCCCATGGCAGCAAATTACAGCTATGCTTGAGCTCTTATCCATTACAATGTGAAAACCGGCTCTACCTCCGACGGGGATTAATGTGGCTTCTCTTGCTTCCTGGATTTGTTGGAATCTATGGACGGCACGTAACAAGCTGATCTTCGAACAAGAGACTTAATTCGCAATGGAGATTATCACCAAAGATTTACGAGAATCAAAAACTTGGCAAGCTGCACAAGACTTGTTACCAAAGAAAAGCCAAACAAGCCCTCCACAACATGCAATTCCAACACTCTTAAGTGGCACTCTATGCTACTCCGATGCGGCATGGGATAAAGAGAAACAGAGATGTGGCTTAGGATGGTGGTTCGAACACTCCGCAGGAACAGAGGATGGACGAGAAGAGCATGAAGAGGCCAAAAACCATGTTTTCTCAGCACTTGCAGCGGAAACATGGGTGGTTTAAAGGGCCATACAATCGACTCAAGCGAAGGGCATTGAAACATTCTATGTATGCTCGGACTCACAGGTTTTAATTAACCTTCTCCGGGAGGGGAAGTCGCATACGGATATTCATGGACTCCTACTTGAGATTAGACTGTTAGCAACCCATTTTAGGGGGCTATCATTTTCTTGAGATTAGATGCCAATATGTTGGCTGGCTCGTTATCTAAGAGAGCGCTTTGTACTCTCCCGTTGTCGACGGTTTCGACTTGAGGATCTAATAAAATTACGTTTGTGACCAAAAAAAAATGTTTGAAGTAGAACGGATAAAGTTCCAACTATTACTAGTTGGAGGGGGTTTTCAAACTAGCATTTGAAGTGATTTAGTTTTAATTTGTCAAATTTGATGTTAAAATCAAATGTTATTGAATTAGTGATATGGAGAATCACTTCAAAACTAGTGTTATTGAAAATATATAGAGGATTGGCTTTTAGTGATTTCAAAGGGATTTCAGGGGATTCCTTAGTTAAAAATTGAAATAGCCAAATCTCATGGTTTTTGGTTAGTTTATAGAGAATTTTATAATAACGGAGGTGTATTCAATAGAAATATTGGAGTGAATTGTATTAAAGTGTAAAATCCACTGTTATTGAAATATGAATTTTGAAAACTCTTTTAAAATCCAGTGTTATTGATAATGTTCTAAGTTGTAGATTTTATGAGAGATTATGTGATCTTAATGTGTTTTTGTGGATTTCCTTAGTAAAAAATATGACAAAAAATTTTTATCTAAGGAAATCCACAAAAACACATTAAGATCACATAAGGAGTAGTTGGAGTACTTGAGAAAATTCCTGAAAAATACCCGAATATAATTTAATTTGCTTAAAAAATACACCAACTTTTTTTGATACCCGATTAGTACCCAAACTATTTAACATTGTCTTTTATATACACAATCTTACAAAATTAATTCATTTTCCTACATCGACGTTAACGACGTGAATCCCATTAACATAAGTTAATAAACGCCATGTTTAATTGTACACGTGTTAGATACAATAATAAACTCGATTTTTCCTTTTCTCATTTTTCCCCAAATCAATTTTCATTTTTAAGAACCCTAACTCCAGGAATCGATCTTATATTATATTTCTCTTCTTTGTCTGTTAAAAACCTCTCTTTATGAGGCAAAGTTCAGACTCATATTCGAATTGTATCAACTAGAACTTCGAATATAAAACTATAGATCCTCTTTGTTACTGCAGTCGATCGACAAAGATTTCGAAGCTATGGACTAATGAAAATCTAGGAAGAAGAAAATAGCCATGGACCGATGAAAATCTAGGAAGAAGAAAATCAATCAAACCACACATGAATTCTAATAAACACAGACATGAAAATCATAGTTTCATACAATCGGGAAAAAGTAAAAACACGAAACGATCTCGTAGATGAACACACAATACTTCATCTTCTCTGATTTCTCTACATGCCTTCACCCAATTGCTTTCTTCTCTTTTCAGGATCCAAAATCAATTTTTTTTTAAAGAATGAATTAGGGTTGAATCCAAAATCGATTTGGGGAAGAAGAAGTAGAAAGGCAAAACCAATTTTTTAAGTCTTATTAACACGTGTCAATTAAACATTTAACGGCGTTTAATAAATTATGTTAATGGGACTCACGTCGTTAACATCATGTACGAAAACGAACTAATTTTGTAAGTTTGTGTACATAAAAGATAATGTTAAATAGTTCGGGTATTAATCGGGTATCCAAAAAAGTTAGTGTATTTTTTAAGCAAATTAAATTGAGTTCGGATATTTTTCAAGAATTTTCCCCATGGTTTTATATGGGAGTTCATAGTAGATTCTCTAGGGGGTGTATTGAGTAATGGATTTTATAAGACTTTGGGTTTTCTTGACAGAATAGTTGCTCAAGTCATCAAAGAGGCACATGAGGCACTCAAAACAGCACTCAAAACAGCACTCTCCCTCGAAGTCCCTGACCTAGGGGTTATAGGCCAGCACACGGAAACGTTAGAATGAGCATACATAGAGGTTGAACTCTTCTGGAAACAGAAAAATCGCATAGCTTGGCTTAATGATGAAGATTTCAATACTAGCTATTTCCACGCAATTACAAGAGATCGTAGAACATGCAATTGGTTCACGGTATTGGAAGACGAGTCGTGTCAAGCCTTCTACAAAGAGGATGATATAGCCTAAGTCATCTCCTCGTACTTTCAAGATATCTTCACCTCCAATGGGGAAAATAACCTCGATGTCGTTGACAAAGCCATCCACCCTTGCGTTTCTCCATAAATGAATATAGAGCACACCTTGATCCCATCAGACGAATAAATTCGTTTGGCCAAGCCCAGACGGAACGTCGGTAGGCTTCTTTTATTCGTTTTGGTCCATCATCGGCAAGACATTTGTAAAGAAATTCGAGAATTCTTCACATCCGAAAAATTCCCTGTCATAATGATTGTGACTCAAATTAGGCTCATTCCTAAAGCTTTGGGTCCAAAGCATGTGGTGGACTATAAACCTATTGTACTATGCAACATTTACTACAAAATTATAGCCAAGATTCTCACCAAACGACTGCAACCGATTCTGTCAAACCTAATTTTTGGAACTCAATCGGCATTCGTACCTAACCGAGCCAATTTTAGATAATGCGCTTACCACGCACAAAATTCTTCACTATTTGAAGACATAGGGAGCACGAAAGTGGGATCGTGATGGCGGCTAAAACATATATGAGCAAAGCATATGATTGTATCGAGTGAGCATTACTGCGTCGAGTTAGTAACTGTATGAATGGATTAATGGACTGCGTTTCCACGGTCTCATATTTGTTCTTGATCAATGTCAGCTCAAGGCATCGTTATCCCCATGCGCGGACTCCGCCAAGAAGATCCCCTCTCCCTGTATCTATTTATACTGTGCATGGAAGTACTTTCAGGAATGTGTGGTCAAGCTCAAGACACTGACACGTTGTCGGGGGTTCGAGTTGCTTAAAATAGCCCGTTAATAAACCACTGTCTCTTTGCAGGTGATGCGATGTTTTTCTGTCGGTCTGGTCCCAAGAGTTGTATATCGTTATCTGATATTTTAAGCAGTTACAGAGCCGCATCAGAACAGTCTATCAATCTCACAAAATCGCCAGTTATCTTGGCTTCCAAAACTCTAAGAGCTTGTAGAGAAAGGGTAAAGCAAATGCTTAAAATCTCAAAAGAAGGAAGAACTGGCAAATATCTGGGTCTACCTGAAAATTTTAGAAGAAGGAAAACGGACATATTCACATTGATAGTGGATAGTATACGATAACGCAGTCATAGTTGGTCATCTAGACTACTCTCCTATACGGAAAACATGTCCTCATCAAATCAGTCTTGTCCTCGATGTTGTCTTATACAATGTCCAGCATTAAGTTGTCAATCTCTATGTGCAAGCCATCCAGTCAATTGATACCCGTTTTTAGTGGTACGATAGACCGGATAAGCGTAAGATGAGTTGGATCTCTTGGGATAAAATGAAGAGACCTAAGAATGTAAGAGCGCTAGGTTTTCGAGATGTAGAGGAATTCAATATTAGAGAGGAAGCATAAATGGAGAGAGAGGCCGAGAGTACACATCAAGAAGAGGCCGAACATCTCCAAATCAAGCCTCAGCCAATTAGTCTATTCGATTGATCAAAGTGCATATTTCTGGTCGGATTGTACAAACTGTACGGACTGTACGGACAAGTACACATAAACACCAAAGTACAATCCAGACTATAAAGAAATATGTGCATTTCCCGGTTTGTGTACGGACTGCACGGACTTGTACGGACTAGTACAATCCGTACCAAGTACAATCCGTACCAAGTACAAACCGTACTCATGCTAAATAAAGGAGTCTTTGGACACATGTGTTTGAACAAATATGGAGAGACAAGGAGAATATGACCGTTAGGATCAAAGAAGGAAAGAAGACAATGGACCACTTGATACAAGAGGGACCACTTGGTATAACCTTATCTTCAAGGCATCTTTTCAAATGAGTTTGAAAAGTAACAGCCATATTGTGCAACGACTATATGCCTTTCTTTCTCCAGAAAAACACTTGTAGTGTCCATTTGAAAACAATAACATTAATAAGAAGTGATATTTCCTTTCTTTGTAGTTTTACTTAATCTTTCAATGTAGTCTTAGTAGTTTGCATTTAGTAGAGAGGCTGCCCTTAAGGTAGCCTTATCACTTCTCAAACACTTCACTAAACTCGTCTTAATCTCTTATCTACTTGCTTAATCTCTAGTTAATTGATTCATAGATCTGTTCTTTACATAGCACACAAACCAAAAGTGTTGTGATGCTTATAACGGATCTAGCTTCATACTAGAGTAAATATACTTGTTAGGATCGGTTTATTCTCTAGTATTTATGGTCCTATCAAGATTCAATGAGTGAATTCCATCACAAGTTGATGGTTTCCTCTTAACATAGAGAATGAGTCATTTATGTGGACTTGAGAGGATACAATAACAAGTTGATTGTGTCTCCTCTCCTCATGAGCTTAGACTCATGAATTCTACTTGTTAGGATCTAATTACTCTCTAGTAATCTCGGTTCTATCAAGCTCTAATGAGTGACTTCCATCACAAGTTGATGGTCTCCTCTTAATCTTGAGAATGAGTTATTTGTGTGGATTTAGAGGATTCAATCACAAGTTGATTGTATCCTCCATTCACGAGCTTAATCTCATGAATTCCAACATGGTATCAGAGCAAGGTTCTCTTGGTTCCACCGAAAACTCAATTCTCATTTCTCTTTTTGTGTTCTTCATATTGTCCAATGACTCATCTAAGAGGACAATAGTGAAGTTCTATGCTTTTGTTCTATTCTCTTCCATTTGTGTACAAGCTTGGATTCGTTTTGTTTCGGTCTTTATTGGAGATCCTAGACCAAGCTTGAGGGAGGGAATAGATCTAAAAGTCCAAAGTCTTCAACCTCAGCTTTATCAAATGAATCATAGCTTTTACATGGTGAAGATCTTGGGTGTAGTTTTCTCTTGTTTAAAACCATGAAAAACACTAAAATTTGTGTTATTTCGTGGTCTTATTTGATTAAAGCTCATGGGAAACAACTTCTTCATGTGTTATTCCGTGTGAACTTGTTTTAAATCGGTGGGAAATCAATTTTCCATCGGTTCCATTCTGTTCCAGCCATTGAAACATCATAGTCTTGTGATTATTGGTGTTCTTGGCTGCCATTTTGCTTCCACTAAACTCAAGAAAACAGAAACAAAAAACTTTGTCCATAAGAAATCTTGAGCAAAACTCGATAAAACACTCTCGATTGTTACTGGTTTTCTTCAAAGTTCATGATGAATATTTGAAGTTCCCAAAATCAGAGATGTTGAAGGATAAACAAAGAGCAAACTCTTGTCAATGTCCAAAATTTCTATTCTCTTATTCTCCATTCTCCACTCTCTTTAATTCTACTTCTTCTTTAAAATCTCTATATTCTCTAAATTCTCTATACTCTATTTATTCTTCATTCTATACTCTAAATAAGCGCAACAGCATGCTTGGAATTTGATCACGATAACCATTAGGCTTCGGAGACCACAAGACAAGCCCAACCTAGTTTAATCCGAGGCTGACTTGAAGAGGCTGACCGAAGAGGCTGACCTGAAGATTGCGGTTCTTAAGGTGGCTATGGTGGAAGTTCTAGTGGAGAGGCAAGCCGATGGTAGACGATGAATCAATCCAAAGCGGTTGTAGAAGCTTAAAATTGCAGGGGAGTTGAATACTCCAACTCTCGGCCAACTGAAGTCCATTCCAAAATCAGGCTGTTTCTATACCTTACTCTATTTTCAATATGCTTAGTCATTTGAAATTCACTTAGGACTGTTTTAGGTTGCTAAAATCAGTAGAAAGCCTAGGAGTGGTTAATAAATTTGATTGCAAACTGAATTTGCAAATTGAAGTTCATATGCTTTAAATCAATTGGGAATCAATTGTTAAAATCAGTAGGCTATGGTTAAAGAAAAATTAGTAGCTTAGCTTGGTTCAATTTGATTAAGCTATGAATAAATGTTAAAAAGACCATTTTTCCTTTTGTTTAGCTTAATAGTCATCTAAATTATATTTACCTTGTTTTCTGAAATTTCTTATAGGAGATTCAAGAAAAAGGGGTCTTAGATGCAAACGCTTAAAATAAGAAGGAAAATGGAGTCCAAAAAAGATGAAAAGGCTACTCTCTAAACTCTATCCCATTTTAAACTTGTTAAAACCATTATCTTAATCCAAGTTTGTTTCTTATGCTTGAAATCTCTCATTTGAAAACTCTATAATTTCATTTATGTGTTTCTAAAAACCCCACGACATATACTTTAAAATTTCTCTTTAAATCTCATGATGAAGGTTAAGGGAAGGCAGAATGCGTGGATATACTCTAAAGGAGCATTAGATTGAATCAAAGAGCTTCAAATAAAGATCAAGTCAAGAAAGGCTAAGAGATGAAGTACTTGGAAGAAAAACGCCAGTTCTAGTTCATGTTCAAACCGGGGTCAAGATACATCAATCCACCGTAAAGGCTATACTCTTTTTCCCTTAGCGAGGTTTTATCACATGAGGTTTTCCTTGTTGAGGTTTTTAATGAGGTAGTCATTTGCGGTTGGCAATCTTGGCCTTTGGTCCTTTGGCCTTTGGCCTTTGGCGTCTCAACGACCAAGCTTGCAGTAGAGTATTAGAGAGAAAGCATAAAAGGAGAGAGAGGCCGAGAGTACACATCAAGAAGAGGCCGAACATCTCCAAATCAAGCCTCAGCCAATAGTCTATCCGATTAATCAAAGTGCATATTTCGGGTCGGATTGTACAAACTGTACGGACAAGTACACATAAACACCAAAGTACAATCCAGACTATGAAGAAAGATGTGCATTTCCCGGGTTGTGTACGGACTGCACGGACTTGTACGGACTAGTACAATCCGTACCAAGTACAAACCGTACTCATGCTAAATAAAGAAGTCTTTGGACACATGTGTTTGAACAGATATGGAGAGACAAGGAGAATATGACCGTTAGGATCAAAGAAGGAAAGAAGACAATGGACCACTTGATACAAGAGGGACCACTTGGTACAACCTTATCTTCAAGGCATCTTTTCAAATGTGTTTGAAAAGTAACAGTCATATTGTGCTACGGCCTTATGCCTTTCTTTCTCTATAAAAACACTTGTAGTGTCCATTTGAAAACAATAACATTAATAAGAAGTGATCTTTCCTCTCTTTGTAGTTTTACTTAATCTTTCAATGTTGTCTTAGTAGTTTGCGTTTAGTAGAGAGGCTGCCCTTAAGGTGGCCTTATCACTTCTCAAACACTTCACTAAACTCGTCTTAATCTCTTATTTACTTGCTTAATCTCTAGTTAATTGATTCATAGATCCGTTCTTTACATAGCACACAAACCAAAAGTGTTGTGATGCTTATAACGGATCTAGCTTCATACTAGAGTAAATATACTTGTTAGGATCGGTTTACTCTCTAGTATTTATGGTCCTATCAAGATTCAATGAGTGAATTCCATCACAAGTTGATGGCCTCCTCTTAACATTGAGAATGAGTCATTTATGTGGACTTGAGAGAATCCAATCACAAGTTGATTGTGTCTCCTCTCCTCATGAGCTTAGACTCATGAATTCTACTTGTTAGGATCTAATTTCTCTCCAGTAATCTCGGTTCTATCAAGCTCTAATGAGTGACTTCCATTACAAGTTGATGGTCTCCTCTTAATCTTGAGAATGAGTTATTTGTGTGGGTTTAAGAGGATTCAATAACAAGTTGATTGTATCCTCCATTCATGAGCTTAATCTCATGAATTCCAACATTCAACGACTCATGCGCGTATTACAAGGAAAATATTGCCATAACATCGACTTCCTCCAATGTTCTCCCTTCACATGGTTGGCGGGGCATTCTCGCAGAACGAAAAATGATAGAAAAGATACTTGGATGGTTAATAGGAGATGGTGAATCAGTAAGAATTTTGGACGACCCGTGGCTGTCTACTACGGAACCCCTAAGACTAATAGGTTCGAGGCCCCACCATTTAGTGAACTTGAAAGTGTTGGGTCTTCTCAATCGAGATAAATTAACATGGAATTGGGATCGCATCAGACAAGTATTACCCTCTTATGAAGCCAACATCAGGAAGTTCACTCGTTCTTACGCGACATGTGGGCTCTCTAGTATGGCTTCACACCAAGAATAGAATCTACACGATAAAGAGTGGTCATATGGAGTTAAAGTGGTGAAACCAGTCTCACCGGCCATCCAATACTTTAATTGGCAAAAGTATATTTTGAAACTATGTACTCAGCCAAAAATCAAGATTTTCCTTTAGAAGGCAGTAGTGGGAGCCCTACTCGTGGGGGAACAACTCCAAAAACGGGGCCTAGGAGACGGCGGTAAATGTATCCGATGTGGAGCAGATGAATGAGTGAAACATCTCCTTTTCCAGTGTATGTGGGAGAAAACAAAAACATGAATAATTGTGAGAAGTCTTAGTATTGAAAGAGTTTCAGGTTTTCTCCAGAGGAGAAATACATGGCATATTATACAACTTTGAGTCAGTCGAATAAACACTAAAAAGATATAGGAAATCTCTTAACTCATATTGGTTTCTATTTCTTCGAGTTGAACATTTCCTTTTTCATCGCAACTTGCTTGGACGGTGACTTCGACTGAGCTCGTCTTAGAGGCCGAAATTCATGATGGGCATCTAATCCTTGTACTCTCCTCGCGAAGCTCTGAGTTAATCTGGATATAGGTCAGGTCATGATGATGCGTATGAAACCTTATTCCCAAGGTAACGATTCAATCTCTTCTTTGCTAACGATGAACCTCAATACTCTTACTATCTTTTAGCGTAATAATGATATTGGATGAATCGAAACCATAACGGTTATATGAAATATGTAAAAGACAAATTAACTCGGATACTTTATAGTTTTTTTTTGTTATTTTCGGATATTTTCGGAAATATTCGGATAAAAACTAATATAAATGAACTAAATCCAAAAAAATCGAATGATAATGATCATTTTGAGCATTTTAGGGCAAAAATATCCGAAATGGTTTTTTTTTTACTCAAGCCCAACTTTCACAAATATGAAAGGTCCTATGTCTTTATACGGAAAACCAGAGAAACGAACAGGTCCAAGTACCCAAACACCCGAGACTAGTAATCGTCATGAAACACATTCGTAAAATTTATTGGAAATGATGTGTATATCTTTATATCTCTTTATGATGTAGCCATTTGTTTGTGGATATCTTAACAATATGTTGCCTCGGTTTTATGGGATTGGTAAGAGAAGCCTAACTCTCCAATTTATGGACAATCATTGATTGGTTAAGAAACGTTGGCATCTCTTACATCTCTTCTAATATTGTTGAGGTTTGAAGTATGTTCCTTTCTTTCTTTAGTTTTCGTCTTATCATGACCATTACCATAATCATAACCACGGCCACTATTTTGGTTGTTTTTGGTGTATTGGAGGTATGCATTCATTGATTATTGAAGGAATATTTTACACTATGAATTTATTTAGTTCGGAAACCTGTTTAAACTCTCTTTGGAGACTAAAATGAAACAAGGTTGGAAATTTCTTACAAATATGCTCAAATAACTCTTGAGACTAAAATGAGAGAACTTCTCCTCAAGGTTTAAGTGATCGTTGTTGGAACCAAATTTTTGAATAAACAAATGGGTTGTGTATTGGGTATTTGTGTTATGCAAATTTGGTTAAAATGTGAATGAAAAATATGTATAAGCCTTTGGGCTAAAAGAGGAAAAGCCTTGTGTTGGCTAATTGAGAGACATGTACAAAGTCTCACATCTAAAGTTTGAGAATTTTTAATATAGAATATAAGTAAATACTCATGTGTCTATGTTTAAAACATAACAAGATCTATAAACCATGTGTGACCAGAAGGGAATCCCCCACGCGCGCCGAACTAAACCAGCTAGACTTGGGCTTGGGCTTTGGCTTTAGCTGACGGGCTTTTAAGGTCCAAAAATATCATTTTGGACCAAGTAAATGAGCAGATCCAATCACTTCGTTTTTGGTCAAAACGCTGCGTTTTGGTGTAGTTACAACTACTCAGAGATAATTTTATGCGGTTTTAAAACTGCTCCACGAGATAACTCCTCCTTCGTTGACTTTAAAAGAGAAGTCTTGTCACTCATCTCTCTTCACGCTCTCTGAAACACAAAAACCGTCGTTAAACTATCACAACAAAGCAAACAACAATCTCTCTGTAAACCCCGTTGCACTGCGGGAGATTGTTAGAGTTAAGGAAAGAGATCTTGTATCTCGACTCTACTGTTTTGATCTCTTTTGTTAACGTCGTGATTCATCTCCAATCTCGTAGTGTGTCAACGTTTGGTCCTACAATCTTAACTTTATGATATCCTTCCGAATTGGATTACGATATTAGAAACGTTTTCAACAGAAAAGCTTGTATCGCGATCATCTCACAAACGTTCTCGATGATTGCTTTATGTCAGGAAGAAATCGTCTCGTTTAGCGTTTACAAACATTTAAACAACTTTTTTTTCGATTATAGTTTTTGAATTGTGATTCTAACTTATTATCGAAAATTTTGTGATTTAATATGTGTTTATACATTAAATTTTTTCTAATACATCTCTGTTTTCTTTGTCTTTTTTGTTTTCCAGAAATGGATACCTAAAACGAAAACACCAATGTCAACGTTGATGTTGCGGCTAACGTAAGCATCGGGGCTTAATCTTTAGAAATGCCCACTACTCAAGTGTAGTTTGGGACTCTCGCTCGTGTTACTATTGCGGTCCATGTTACCACACAAACCGCAGCGATATGGTGGTTCCTATTACCACACAAACCGCAGCCCCAGTGGTGGTCCCTATTACCATACGAACCGTAGCCACTACTCAGTTTTCACTCGTGCAGATTTCCATCTGGGAATTATGCCGCTCTGCTTCCAGACAAGTTCGCCGGAAAATACTTCAAGATGTGGCAGAAGAAGATGCACTTCTATCGGCGGATAATACTAATCCTCAATCTAGAAAAGTACATTTGTGAAGAGAAACCTTTTCTCTCAGTGGATAATACTGATCCTCGGGCATTTGCAAGTGTTGATGCGTGGAGACACAGTGACCTTCTGAGTAAAGGTTACATTCAGAGTCATCTGATCGACCACTTGTTCAACGTGTTCAGTAAAGCTGAAACTTGAAAAAAACTATGGGACTCTCTGAATAATATCTACCATTCAGAAGATGCTGAATCCTAGAAGCATGTTGTGGCAAAATTTGAGAACTACAAAATGGTGGATTATCGCCCCCTGATGGAACAAGTTGACGAGGGGCATAACCTTCTCCATGATATTCATGCCGAAGGCATGAGGCTGTGCGAAACCTATCATGTTGCATGCGTGATTGAGAAGCTTCCGCTAGGGTATAGATTCAAGAACTACCTCAAGCTAAAGAACTTAATCAGTCAGAAGAACTTGATCATGCGACTTTGGATCGAGTCTATAAACCAAATGAACCTCGAAGCTGCTGGCGTTCAGATTGTTAGAATAATGTGAATTTGACTGAGAACCAGAATGCTAAGCAAGGAAAGTGGCAGAACAAAGGGCGCGAAGACAAAGGCAAAGGAAAGATCACTCCTCAGAACACTCAATAGTTCAAGAAAAAGACTAGTGGTGAACCTTCAAAGTCGAGGTTTTCAGGAACCTATAACTATTGCGGAAAAGTGGGACACGAGTCTTTCGAGTGTCGCACTAATAAGGCGTCCCTAAAGAATGCTAAATATGAAGTCAACCTCACTTCAACCCTCACTGAAGTTGACATGTGTACGGTTGTCACTGAGACAAACGTTGCTGAAAGCCACCCAAAGACTTGGTGGTTTGATACCGGTGCAACCAAGCACATATGCATGGATAGAGAAATTTTCTCATCCTACAAGAAGAACAAGGGAAATGAGAAGCTTTTCATGGGGAACTCTGCTACTTCAAAGATCGCATGATATGGAAAGGTTGTTCTAAAACTTACCTCAGAACGTGAAGTCAGCTTCACCAATGTTGTCCACGTGCCGGACATGCGTAAGAATCTGATCTCGGGATCTCTTCTGAGCAAGCACGGATTCACTGTCAAGCTGGATGCGGATAAGCTGGTGTTAACCAATAATGAAACTTATTTGGGTAAGGGATTTGTGTGTGATGGTTTATTTAAAATGTATGTTGAAAATATAATTCGCTCTTCTGACGTTGGTGTCAATGTTGTAAATAAGGCTTCGACCTCGAAGAACAAAGTCAATAAGAATCTATTTGCTTATGTTGTGGAGTCCTTTAATTTATGGCACGAAAGTTTAAAACATGTTAAATATAAATCTATGAGAAGATTAATGAACTTGAACTTGATTCCAAAACAGAAAATAAGTAAAGATAAATGTGAGTTTTGTGTTCAAGCAAAACTTACTAAAACTCCATCATCAAACTGTGAAAGAACAACCGAACCTCTAGGATTAATTCACACAAACTTGTGTGATTTAAAATTTATTCAAACAAGAGGTGGAAATTTTTTTGGAACTTTCATTGATGATTGTACAAGATTTTGCTATGTATATTTGTTACGTAGCAAAGATTAAGCGTTGGAGAAATTCAAACAATACAAGTTGGAAGTCGAAAATCAACTTGGTGAAACAATTAAAATGATTCGCAATGATAGATGAGGAGAATATGGTGAACCGTTCAATTCATTCTTTAGAGAACACGGTATTATTCACCAGACCACTACTCCTTATTCACTGGAATCCAAAGGAGTTGCATAACGAAAAAATCGGGCTCTTAAAGAAATGATGAATGCAATATTCCAAGAATTTGGGCTAGTCCAGAACATGTGGGGGGAAGCTCAGCTTACCACAAATTACATCCTGAACAAAATACCGCATAAAGTAACTGGAAAAACTTCATATGAACTTTGGAAAGGTGATATAAGACTTAGAATCGCACCAAGCTTATGGTCACACGGTTTCAACGCCTACGACTTGAATGGATCGAAGTTCACCACGCAAAGGTGCGGAATGCCTTTGTGATAAGAACATGAATCAATATCTATGTGAATCGCACACAAATACAAAGATCCCACTTATTTTCTAAAGGAATCGCACAATAGAAAAGACAAGCAAATTAACAAAGCCTAAGCTTTAGAGAAAACTCTCTTTCATTTTCTAAAAATTCTATATTTACAATAAATGGAGATATGAGCTTATATAGGCTCAATTACAGATCATAACATTAATACACAATACATCAAATTAATTACAAAAATTAATTAAAATAATTACAAAAATCAGTCAAGAACTAATTACATATATTTTATCAATTCACATTAATGGAGATTGGTTCTTTGTATCTAGACACTTTCTTGATATATCCATGAATTGATGGTCTTCTAGAAACTTCTTTGAATATTAGGCATGATGTGCATTGAACCATTTATTGATGAGCCATAGATGTGAACCGTATTTTCAAGACTGCATCAAAAGATGATGTACCTTCGTACAAATACCTGAAAGTGTGGGGGTGCTTGGCAAAAGTAGCAGTCCAGCTTCCAAAGAAGGTCACAATAGGACCGAAGACGGTAGATTGTATTTTCATTGGATACGCGCATAATAGTAGTGCCTATCAGTTTTTGGTTCATAAGTCAAATATATCATATATACATGTAAACACTACAATGGAGTCAAGAAATGCTTCATTCTTTGAAATGTGTTTCCATGTAAAGATAGAGAAAGTAATAAATGAACACGTGAAGGTTCCAAAGAAGGTCACAATAGGACCGAAGACGGTAGATTGTATTTTCATTGGATACGCGCATAATAGTAGTGCCTATCAGTTTTTGGTTCATAAGTCAAATATATCATATATACATGTAAACACTACAATGGAGTCAAGAAATGCTTCATTCTTTGAAATGTGTTTCCATGTAAAGATAGAGAAAGTAATAAATGAACACGTGAACAACGAGATGCAGGTATCTCCGGAAACAAAGCAAGTAGCTCAGGCACTGTGATAAGTGCAAAATTTTACCATTCTTAGTATGCATTTTCGTAGTTCTTAGAGACATTTAGCTTACGTTTTTACATGTTTTATTCCATATTTTATTCCTTTTAGTATAGATTGAGTCTACGGTCCGAGCTCTTGTTTTCTTGCATTTGCATGCATATTTTGTCTATTTTAGGTGGAAATGGAGTCTTGACTCAATTGTGGAACAAATGGAGAGAAGAATCAAGTTGGAAAAGTGAAGACCTAGAAATTGGAGTTAAATCGACCATATGGATCGGCCAGACATGTCGTTCCCTTGACCGATCCATACGAGGCCCAGAACGCGAAAATGGACTGCCTCGAAATAGCCATCTGGAACAGCTAGACATGCCATTCCCCTGAACGATCCATACGAGCCTTCCTTTAGCAGTTTCGCTTTTACCGGGTTTGACTCGGGTACACTTAGTTTTTCCTATAAATACTCTTATTTTCTCAAAAACCCTAAGGTTTTTGTCTCTTCTCTTTATCCTTTGTGTAAACTCTAAGCCTAATGTGTTATTAAGTGATTTGAGGTGAAAAGACTTCACTTTTTTATGATTTAGCAAAGTTTTCTTGTTTATTTGTTTAAGTCTTTTCATTATGCATCTTTATATTCATGCTTTAGTTGTTTTAGATATGATTAGTGGGTAGTATTCTTTATGGATATTGAGTAGAGAAGATTAGGGCTGATTCATATGACATTAGTGATGTTAAGTTGTTAGTCTTTCATATTTCATTGATTAGAGAGCACCCAATGCTATATTAGGAAGTAATTACACCAAATCTACATCATGGTCTTTTCATGCCCTGAAGGTGTTTATGAAATGTCTAGATAACTCTAATCATGCATTTCTCATCTTAGTCAATGGAAGTTGATGTCTAAGGAGTTTTGTAAGCTAATATGAACATGTGCATTAATGATTCTTGATTAGTCCATAGCAAGATGGAAGTTTTTGCTAATTATTGATAAAGAAATGGATAAGTATCATGGAAGTGGATTAGTGTAGATTAAATGGATTCATGCTTTGAAATTAGCTCTATTGAGTTGTTGTGCATCATTATCTTCACTTGTTTCAACCCAAATCTATCATCTTTACTCAAAGTCCATGTTTTTATCATCTTGATTATTTTGTTAAGTTTGTTGACTTTTGCATTGACTATGGTTGACTTTTGTTGACTTTTCTTAAATTGCATTTTAATCTTGTTTTACCATTACTTATGTTTTGATTTATTTCATTTTAGTGTTTAGCTTTGTTTTTTAGTTGTTGCATTCTACTTATTGCATCATTCCATATTGTCATTTATATTTAGTAAAAATCGAAATTCACCCGATCATTTGTATTCACCCAATCATTTGTATTCACCTAGCTTCATTAGTTTCTTGCATTCCAAATGCTTTAGCAGCATATCCTTGTGCAAGAATGACCCTTGATTACTACATTGATTGCACCATGCACTTGTGGTTAGTTGATGGACGAATTAGAACTCATAGCACTTTTGAAAATTTGTATTTGCATGGATCATTTAGTGTGCATCAAGTTTTTAGCGTCGTTGCCGGGGATTTGATTGATTTTTAAGCATTTGGATTTGGAATCTTTTGTAGACTAGATGTTTATTTTTTTGTTATTCAAACTATCTTGTTTTTATCTTGTTTTGCTTGGTGTGTAGGTGTATGAGAACAAGAAGCAAGAGTTTAGAAGACTTTAATCCAAATATCGACATCCGCCAAGTTGAAAAGCAAGCTAAATTAGCGAGAAATGAAAGAGAACGCTTAGCAATGGAAGCTACTGCGGGTAACGGTAATGGTAATGGTGGTAATCGCCAAGTTGATGAAGTTGCTAGAAATGTGGATGGTAATGGTAATAGGATATCGGTTCACGCTCCTAGAGATGAAAGGAGGATTGGGGCTTTCGATGAGCCGCTCACTAATGGAACTGGGACCGGAATTCGTCCTCCACCTTGTGCTAACAACAATTGGGTGATCAAATCTAGTTTGATCGATATGGTGCAAAACAACCGTTTCTTCGGTTTACCTTTAGATCATCCCATTGAGCCCTTAGACAACTTTGATCGTTTGTGTGGTACGGTAAAGATGAATGGAGTATTCGAGGGCATCGTGAAGCTCACTTTGTTTCCATTATCTTTGGGAGAGAAAGCAAGCCAATGGGAAAAGAGTGTGGTGACATCTTCGATTACCACATGGGAAGAATGTAAGAAGAGGTTATTGGCCAAGTTTTTCTCCAATCAATGCACCGCACAGATTAGAAACGACATTACAAGCTTCAAGCAAGGTCCAAATGAAGCTCTCTATGAAGCATGGGAAAAGTTGAAAGGATACACATGATCTGTCCTCACCATGGAGTCCCTATGTAGGCTCTACTTGGAATATTTCATAGAGATATTGAAGAAAGGTATTACTTGGCTCAAAACATAACTAGTAATGGAGATTTTGGGAGCATGAATATAGAGAAAGGAGAAGAGCTCATTGAGAATCTAGCTCAAAGTAATCAAAGCTACAATAGAGAGTATGATAGATCATACAAGGATCCAAGGAGTGAACCTAAAAGTGAAGATCAAAGGATTAAGGATCTTATTCTAGCTAGTATGAAGCAAGTGAATTTCGTTGGAGACTTTGATATGAATCAAGAGAAGATTGTTGAAAGACTCCAAGAGGGAGAAGAAAAAATAAGGTATATTCAAGGTCAAGGGTATTACCAAAACGGTTTCAGTCCCAACTATAGCTCTTATCCTAATTTATCCTGTAGAAGTACTAATGTGGAGAATCCCTAAGACCAAGTCTACCCACCTAAGCAACAAGCATTCATTCCCCCCCCCCCCAACAAGTTCAAGGTTTTGTGCCACAACAAGGCTATGTCCCTAAGCAACAATACTACTCAAACCAAGTTGCTCCTAACCATCAAGGCCAAGATAGTGCCTCTACTCAACCCGCTTCTCAAGAGCGAGAGCTCAAGGCGTTGGTTCAACGGATTCTAGATAGACAAATCAAGAGCAATGCGGATATTGCAAAGAGGTTCCATGATGTTAACTCTAGAATTGATGGGATGTATCAAGAATTGGATGGCAAGATTACAAGCTTAGCCTCTCATGTGAAGACTATTGATGTGCAACTAGCACAATTCGCTTCTAGCTCAAAGGTACCAAGCAGTGTTCTACCGCGTAAACCCGAGTCTTATCCTAGAAGCAACATTTGCAATGTGGTAATCCTAGAAGAAGAGAAAGGAGGGCATTCAAGGCATGGACCTTTGACTAAAGAAGACTATGATGAAGATGAACTCTACTAGGAAGAATTGGTTAAGCTATTGAAGCCCCCACAAGAGATGAATGTGATTGTGAAGAATTAGCACTCAAGGAAGATTGCTCTAGTTAGGAAAAGGGCTACGAAAACCCACACTTATGAAGAAAGGCAATACAAGCCTAAGTTATACCTTCCAAGACCAGATTTCACTAAAGCGGTCAAGAAGATCTTGACTAGTTACAAGAAGGATATGGAAGAAATTGGGATTAAGTTTCAAAAGGAAGAAGATTACAAGAGGATTGCTAAAGAGCGAGACCTCATAACAAATGTGTTAGCGAACCCAGGAAAGGTTAGAGAATTTATGATGAAGTATCAAGCTAAAGGAGAAAAAGATAGACCAAAGACCCTTGATGAAAAGCTCAACCCCGGAAAGTTTAGAATTTCGTGCACACTTGGAGATTTGGTTATGCGTTGTGTAACTCCGGAGCTAATGTTAAGGTGATTTCTCATGAGATGATGGAGCTTCTAGGGATCAAAAAGCTCAAGAAGAGCACTTGCACTCTCATCTTTTGAGATGCAACATGTAAGCAACCACTTGGGATCATTGAAGATTACCCTTTGAAGATCAGTAACTGCATTATACCGACGGATTTTGTGGTTATGGAGATGGAGACGTCTAAATCGTTACCGCTAATCCTTGGTACGCCTTTCTTGGCTACTACCGGAGCTAGCTTAGACTTTTTCCACATGAAATCTCTACTAGTGAATGTTGACCCTTACACTTACTACCCCATTGAGCCCATTGGAGTTGATATTTGTGGTATGGTCTCTAACGAGAATGTTAATGAATAAATGATGAGTCTAGAGACTAGTGAAGAGGTCACTAATTCTGTGAAAGAAGCTCTCAAGATGGATGATTACAAGGAGAGCTTCGATATGTTTGATGGTGGCGGTATTGGTTCGATGTTTAAAACAGTAGATGAGACGGTTATGACCATAGCTAATGAGCCTAAGGGAGCCAATGGTAAGAGCTCCAAGATGTCTAAAGAGACTAAATTCAAGCCACAAGAGAAGGTCAAGAACAAGCTTACACTAGAGCCTATCAAGAAATTAGAAAGAGGACTTGAGCTAGTATAAGGCTAATTGGAATGGCGGTTTTCGACTTTTCTCTAAGGGTAAGATCGTTCTTTCAACCGTATGAACCAAGAAGAGATGGGTAAGTCTAAGAAAGCTATGAAAGAAGCCTTTGATGTTGATTTAGAGGATTGGGGACCAAGTAAGATTGATGGTTCTCCTTTGAGCTCCAACTAGTGCCTTCACCAACCGTCAAGCTTAGAGACGTTAAACAAGCGTACTTGGGAGGCATTCCCGTGGTATTCTTTGTATATATTTCTTATGCTTTTTTATCTATGTTTAGCATGTTTTTGGAGAATTTTTTTGATGTAGTAACTAAGGGGGAAGGTTAGAGAGGTGTTGAGGCAATTTTAGAGGGTAAAAATGCCACCGCACAAAAGAACCGGTTTGGAACGACCAGGTTGGCCCTTCTCCTGGTCGACCCGTAGGAGGCTCCAAATGACGAAAATCCACTGCCTCGAATTCCCCATTTGGAACAGGTTGCCTCGCCATTCGGTTGTTCGATCCATACGGGTCCTCTAACTGCTAGGTTTGACTTTTTTCTGCGCGTTGACTTGGTCCAGTTTCGGTCTAAATCGGTTTATTTAAGTGTTTTCAATCAATTTTGGCCGGTTTAGACCCCAAAAACCATAATTTCTAGATCCTTCTTCCCCATTTTCAAATAATTTTGAAATCTTTAGCAAATTTTTAGCAACTCTCTCTCTCTCTTTCTTTACTCTTTCTCTAGATTCTCAAACCTTTCAAAGTCAAGAATTTCTTTTTCTCTAAAACTTTTCAAGAACTTTAGATTCTCCATTACTTTTGGATCTCCTCTACCCTTATCTTTCATTAACACAAGGTATGTTCTTCTCCTTTACCCATTTCATTATTTTTGAAACTCATGGAAGCTTACATGAGAATCATGTGGAATCTACTATCTTTGGATTGTGAATTGAGTTACTTTGTGTTTAATATCAGTTATAATTATTTGGACAGATGACTTCATATGCAAATTTAGAACTTTGATGGTTGAACTGAGATTCTAATCACTTTAGGGTTCTTGACATTGAAAATGCTCTAAATTTGGAATATTTAGATGAAATTAAGTTTAAATATGAGTTTTGCTAATCATTTATTGCAATTAAGCCTTGTTGGTACCTAGTATTCATTAGAATTGTTGAAATTTATCAAATTCAAGGTTAGAATCTTGATAAATGGGCTTAGAAGAGAATCAAATGTTGAATTGCAATTGAATATGAGTAGAATGTTCCATAAATGTTGCTTATTGTTGTGACTAATCACTTGTCTAAACCATATCTACTATCAAATGTTGTAGTAATCATTAAAATTTGGTTAGCCACTTGAGCTTTGAATGATAAATGATTCTCATTTGGGAATTATCTTCTTTGTAGGATCAGTCACTCACACTATAAGCTATGGCATTTTGTCTCAATGAGCTAGAGTCCCGCATTGACGAGGTACGTCTTGGGGTTTTGAGCCGAGCTACATATGAAGCCACACGGTTTGCTTGTGGTGTTCTTAGGTAGAAGCGATCTTAAGGATAAGGTTCACGAGCTCTTGGGAAGGATAGATTTCAACGGTTTAGCACAAATGGATTACGCTACTTACTCCGAGCTCACTAAGAAATTCTTAACTACTGTGGATTGCAAGTTCAATGACGGTTTGGAACTTATCTCATCTACTTCGAGATTGACGGTTTGAAGCACACCATTCCCTTTAGAGACTTTTGCGATTTTTATGGGTTCCCATCGGGGAAATATGGAGACAACACCAAGATTAACATGGAGACGTTGTTGTGGCGCAACATAGCACTAGAAGAACGTTACTCGCCCGTCTCAAATCACATTACAAGAGTGAAGAACTCTACCATCCGCTATGTGTTTCACCTCTTAGCTAACACGTTCAACGCAAGACCGGATAAGGAGTTTCCAACTACCAAAGAGCTCAAGCTCCTCTACTTAGCTATCTATTCATCTATGCAAGATTTCAATGGACAACCTATGGAAATGGACCATGCCTAATATGGGTGTGAGATTGGCTCGACGTTCTTCACCAAGTTGAAGAAATTTTGCTTTGGCTTGTCCACTACGGCTACACCGCGTATTTGCTTTGGTGGTATGCTCACACCATTGCTCATAAACGTTGGAATTGATCTCGACGCCTTTGAGCCCTTACAAGAGAGACCCTTGATAGATCACCACTACTTGATCAAGAAGAAAACTTTAGTGGGAACGTTTGGACTATGACACTTTATGTATCGCTTCTTTGATGATGATGGAGAACCCCTTTGTTGCTACTTACCTTTAATGACCAAGTATGGAAATATGTCAAGCAACCAGGATCTTTGCTTCAACCTTTCTCGTCGTCTCACCTTCGTTCCACCACCGCCTCTTCTTGATCCATAATGATTCCAAGGTACCAACTCCTTTCCATTATAAATACCATCTTGTTTTTAATTTTTTCATTCATGCATTTTTAGATTATTTTCTTTTTAGTCTTTCTTCGGTTTTGCTTTCTCATCGAGACGATGAGAACTATGTCCGGGGGAGGCGGTTGCTAATGTTTATTTTAGTTTGTTTTGTTTTTTACATTTCTCATTATTTGACTCTCATAGCATGCATTGCATTGTACATATGAGAAAGCCTTCAAAAGCGCTAAAAAATCAAAATTTTCAACAAAATAAAACAGAAAGATTTTCTCTTGTCATATAGTTGCACTTCATACATTTGTATGATTGTTTAGGTTGCATTATGCATGTTTTCCTTCGTTTTTAAGATTTATGGCTTACCATTCAATATGATCATTAGTATAATGCTAGATATTGCTAAGTGAATTACAAAAAACTTTCTTCTTTGCATCTTGATCTATTTGCTCGAAACTCGTGATTATGTTGAAGCATATTAGACTTGAAGCCAATTCTATCAATTTGAACCTAATATTGACTTTAATTTCTTGCTTAGAGACTTGAAGCCAATTATGTCAATTTGAACCTAATATTGACTTTAATTTCTTACTTAGAGACTTGATATGCATGTTTAAAGTAACTATATACACATTTGGACATTCTTATACCCTTTTTACCAATCTTTGCTAGCCCAAATGGTCCTTTTGATTCACGATATCTAATGTGAGTGAGGATGGTTCTCCCTACCTAGCATAACCTTGACCTTTCTTTGAAACCTACATGTACTTTCTTGAGTGAGGCCCCCTTTTTGAAAATGCATACACAAGTAAAATTTTGAAAGATGAGAACGACAAAGAAGTGCTTTCATTTAGAGCTAGTCTTGCTTTAAGACTAGTAATAGCATAGGATTTGTTGTTCTTATGGGTTGGCTTTGGTGAGGGACTTGGAGAGAACAAAAGAAAGAGTGTTGCACCTAAATGAAAAGAAACCAAAGAAAGAAGAAGCTGAGCTACTCTAGGGAAAGGTTATGTTATACCATTGAAAAATAAAAGACTCAAGTGTTTTGATTATAAAACTGAAATCCCCTCTATAAGCTAGAACCCAAAAAAGCTAGTAGAAAAATATAAAAAGAAATCATAGAGGAAAGGATATAAGTGAAGAAAAGAGTTTAGCAAGTAAAGAAACCCCGTAGAGTAAGCTAAAGAGTCAAGAGAAAGAAGGGTTTGCAAACTCATGGGTAGAACTTAGGAGTTTAAAATCATTTTGGGTTGGGTAGAATGGAAGCACTCATTTGTATGCATTAATTGTTCCATTTCTTCCTTGTTTTTACATGATGTTTTGCATTACTTTTCCTTGAGTGTGAGTCACCTAAAACGTTTAATAACCGCCTTATCTTTCGCATTTTAACCTTCTTTTACCTAGCCTTGAACATGTTTGATAGTTGATAAGCAAGATCATGCATTAACCCTTAATGAATGTTAAAGAATTGGTGGATAGAATGGTATGTGAATGCTTGATCATTGAGTCTAGAGGCAAAAGATTGGAGTAGCGACAGATTGCGAGAAGATTGAATGAGCGTTAAAGGGCTTAGCGATAACTTAATATTATCTCAGGTGATGGTGTTGGATGCTTTGTTTGAATCTATCAATTTATTTTCTTGTTTTCAAACCTCTCCATCGGTTTTGTTTTCTTTATTTGCTCGAGGGCGAGCAAAAAGCAAGTCCAGGGAAGTTGATAAGTACATAATTTACCCATTCTTAATATGCATTTTAGTAGTATTTAGAGACGTTTATCTTAGGTTTTTACATGTTTTATTCCATATTTTTTTCCTTTTAGTATAGATTGAGTCTAGAGTCCGAGCTCTTGTTTTCTTGCATTTGCATGCATATTTTTTCTACTCTAGGTGCAAATAGAGTCTTGGATCAATTGTGGAACAAATGGAGAGAAGAATCAAGTTGGAAAAGTGAAGAACAAGAAACTGGAGTTATAGCGACCATATGGATCGGCCAGACATGCCGTTCCCCTGACCGATCCATATGAGGCCCAGAATGCGAAAATGGACCGCCTCGAAATAGCCATT
This sequence comes from Arabis alpina, assembly GCA_900128785.1. NCBI lineage: Eukaryota > Viridiplantae > Streptophyta > Magnoliopsida > Brassicales > Brassicaceae > Arabis > Arabis alpina. The sequence goes on along the minus strand of LT669794.1, from coordinate 16,148,734 downwards.
TAAAACAACCAGACATGTTGTTCCCCTGACCGATCCATATGAGCCTTCTTTTAGTAGCTTCGCAGTTTGACCGGACTTGACTCGGATACACTTAGTTTTTCCTATAAAAACTTTTATCTTCTTAAAAACCCTAAGGTTTTTGCCTCTTCTCTTTATCCTTTGTGTAAACTCTAAGCCTAATGTGTTATTGAGTGATTCGAGGTGAAAAGACTTCACTTTTTATGATTTAGCAAAGTTTTCTTGTTTATTTGTTTAAGTCTTTTCATTATGCATTTTTATATTTTAGATATGATTAGTGAGAAGTTATCTTAATGGATATTGAGTATAGAATATTAGGGATGATTCATATGAGATTAGTGATGCTAAGTTGTTAGTCCTTCATAATTCATTGATTAGAGAGCACCCAATGCAACATTAGAAAGTAATTACCCCATATCTAGACCATGGTCTTTTCATGCCCAGAAGCTGTTTGTGAAATGTCTAGATGACTCGAATCATGCATTTCTCATCCTAGCCAATGGAAGTTGATGTCTAAATAATTTTGTAAGCTAATATGAACATGTGCATTAATGATTCTTGATTAGTCCTTAGCAAGATGGAAGTTTTTGCTAATTATTGATTAAGAAATGGATAAGTACCATGGAAGTGGATTAGCTTAGATTAAATGGATTTATGCTTTGAAATTAGCTCTATTGAGTTGTTGTGCATCATTATATTCACTTGTTTCAACTCAAATCTATCATCTTTACTCAAAGTCCATGTTTTTATCATCTTGATTATCTTGTTAAGTTTGTTGACTTTTGTATTGACTTTTGTTGACTTTTCTTAAATTGCATTTTAATCTTGTTTTACCCTTACTTATGATTTTCTTTATTTCATTTTAGTTTTTAGCTTTTTTTAAGTTGTTGTATTTTACTTATTGCATCATTCCCTATTGTCGTTTACATTTAGTAAAAATCGAAATTCACCCCATCATTTGTATTCACCTAGCTTTATTAGTTTCTTGCATTCCACTTGCTTAAGATCATTTCACCATGCACTTGTGGTTAGTTGATTGACACTGATTACTACATTGATTGCACCATGCACTTGTGGTTAGTTGATTGAGGAATTAGAACTCAGCACTTTTGAAAATTTGCATTTGCATTGATCATTTAGTGTGCATCACACTGCTTTAAATGACGAAATAGAAAAAGTTGAAGAACCTAGACGAAGTAAAAGAGCTCGTAAAGACAACAAATTTGGCTTAGAATTCTTGGTAGTGTTCCTAGCAGAAAATGAGCCAAGAACATTCATGGAAGCGATGTCCACTCCAGACGCGCCGTTAACAGTGAGATGGACTCCATCATGCAGAATAATTCTTATGAGATAATTAATCTCCCACGAGGGTGCGAAGCTCTTGGATATATGATGGAGCAATGGACAAGTACAAGGTTGGACTTGTGGTGCAAGGATTCAAGCAAAAAGAAGGCTTGGATTTCTGATGAGTCATTCTTCACATTCAAAGCTAGCAAAATCAATGTCACAAATAAAACCAATGCAATGTTAACATCCTAACTCATGATTCAATTGTAACAAGGATTGGATCGAACACAAGGAAGCATGGTTACAAAATACTAAGCTAAAGAACTTTCAACTTAAGCTAGAGCAATCAATAAAAAGGGGTTCAATGAAGTAACAAGTCTATAAACTAGTGAAAAGGCGAGAACTTTAAAGCTAGATGATGTAATACGAGATAATATAATGATAAAAGAGTTGAGCTTTCGGGATAGCAAGTGATTGGACTCTTAAGGGGCGGTTAAAGAAGTTAAAGGTTCTTGCTTTAAGCTCTACCTAAGGCATGGACCACGGAAACAAGCAAGCCATTGTCGTGGTACAATACTACTTTGCCCATCCTCTGTTCCTGCTTTACTTTCATGGCCGGACTCAAAGGATTTCCAAGCATGACAGCTCAAGATTCAATAAGCTCACATAGCGCAACTACATCATTGTCATGGTGGAAGACACTATGCCCAGCAAAAGGTCGGTCAAACATTTCTACAAATACCTGTCGGGCGGGAAGCTACTTGAGATCAAGATCCGCGTGATCAGTCTTGGATCAGGCTTTGAGCTCACCTAAGCTCGAGGATCTTTCCAAACGAACCTTTTGCAACCCTAACCGCTCTTTATAAGTCCTAATCTACTACCCATTTGCTCAACAAGAAAACTACTCACTCATGGCTACGGGAAACGCCATGACTGAGCTCGGCAAAGACAGAGAGCTTGAAATCATAAAACGAGTAAAGTAAATGCAAGATCGAAGCTTTAAACAGGATTAATACTAAAAAGAAAGTACTTAGCGCATTTAGTGTTTACAAAATACACTAAGGAAGCTAAAATTCTTAAGGAAAACTAAAGAAAAGCTTAAGGTAAGAAAAGTTGTTTGTTCTTCACAAGGCCATAAGGTGGTATTTATACAGCCTTGTGAACAGTACCCGGGTCAACAAAATAAAGCGGTCCGAAAAAGTCAACAAAAAGCATTGGGTATTAGTCACACTCGATATGGTATGTGACCGATAAGCTGTGCAGTCCATCTTCAGTTTAGGCGGTCAGTAGACGATACGTGTTTTAGTTGGTGCAATCTATCGGTCTTGATAATCGGTCTTCATCGATACCACAGGGTATTGGGTGTCTTCTCTATCGGGTTTCACCGATACACTGGCCCTCGTACCGCGGTCAATAGATTTTCTGGTTTCCTTTGTACCGCGGACGCTTGAACGGTCTATCGGTCTCGGCCGATACTTCAGCGCCCGATAACTGCTCATTTGCTTCAAACTTTAAGGTTATCAGCTCCATTCACCTTGAATCAACTCCTCCGCAATCCTACAGGCTATTGCTAGCCAGATATCACCAATTAAACACATATACCACCTGAAAATGGTAAAAGAGAGGAAAATATGCACAAAACTTAATCTAAAGACCTGAGATGCGAATCTAAGTTAATCTAGACCAAATGCACTCTAAATGATGCTAAAGGATGCAGAAAGGATGATGAATTTATGCAAATATACACAGAAATGTGGTAAATATATGAGTATATTAATTTATTTGATACATATTCTCCAGTAACGAGAGTAACCTCTATTAGAATGATCATAGGTATTGTTGTTTTACGAGATCTTGAAATTCACCAAATGGATGTGAAAAACTGCTTTTCTAAATGGTGATTTCAAAGAAGAAATTTACATGAAATAACTATAAGGGTTTATTATCCCTGGACAAGAACACAAAGTGTGTAGACTTGTGAAATCTTTATATAGTTTTAAGCAAGCTCCTAAGCAATGACATGAAAAGTTTGATAATGTAATGATGTCAGATGGTTTCAGCATAAATGAACGTGATAAATGCATATATTACAAGAGTACTCTAACATAGTATATCTTGTTGTATTTATATGTAGATGATATGCTTATCGTTGGAAGCAACAAAGATATCATCAATAAAACTAAAAACATGCTCAGAGGAAAATTTGACATGAAAGATATAGAATTATGATAAGTTCATAAGTTACCCTTTCTTAGCATGCATTTTAGTAGTATTTTGAGAAATTTTGCCTAGGTTTTTACATGTTTAAATGCATATTTTGTTCCTTTTGGATTAGATTGAGTCTAGAGTCCATGTTCTTGTTTTCTTGCATTTGCATGCATATTTTATCTATTTTAGGTGCAAATGAAGTCTTGGATCAAGTGTGGAACAAGTGGAGAGAAGAATCAAGATGGAAAAGTGCAGAACAAGAAAATCAAGACAGAGAAAGTTAATGGATCGGCTAGCAAACCGATCACCTAGCCGATCCATAGGGTGCTCTGAACGTCAAAAATCCCCTGCCAAGATTTGGCCAGTTGGACCGGCTAGCTAGCCGGTCGCCTAGCCGATCCGTAGGGCGTCTCCATTGTTAGTTTCGCAGTTTGACCGGGTTGACTCGGGTACACTTAGCTTTTCCTATAAATACTCTTATTATCATTAAAACCCTAAGCTTTTTGTCTCTTCGCTTATCCATTGTGTAAACTCTAAACCTAATGTGTTGAGTGATTTGAGGTGAAAAGACTTCACTTTTTATGATTGAGCAAAGTTTTCTTATTAATTTCTGTAAAGTCTTTTCATTATGCATCTTTATATTCATTCTTTATATGTTTTAGATATGATTAGTGAGTAGTTTTCTTAATGGATCTTGAGTAGGAAAGATTAAGGTCGATTCATATGAGATTAGTTATGCTAAGTTGTTAGTCTTTCATATCTCATTGATTAGAAAGCATCTAATGCTAGATTAGGAAGTAATTACCCTAAATCTAGATCATTGTCTTTTCATGCCCTAAAGGTGTTTGTGAAAATATCTAGGAGACTCTAATCATGCATTTCTCATCTTAGCCAATGGAAGTTGATGTCTAAGGAGTTTTTTAAGCTTTTATGAACATGATCATTAATGATTCTTGATTAGTCTTTACCAAAATGAAAGTTTGTGTTAATTATTGATTAAGAAATGGATTAGTACCATGGAAGTGGATTAGTCTGATTAAATGGATTCATGCTTTGAAATTAGCTATCTTTAGTTGTTGTGCATCACTATCTTCACTTGTTTCAACTCAAATCTACCATATTTACTCAAGATCGATGCTTTTATCATATTGATCATATTTGCTTACTTTGTTGACTTTTGCATTGACTTTCCTTGACTTTTTGTTGACTTCTTTAAAATTGCATTTTAAGCTTGTTTTACCTTTACTTATGCATTGTTTTGTTTCATTTTAGTGTTTTACTTTGTTTAAGCTATTGCATTTCACTTATTGCATCATTTCATATTGTCATTTACACTTAGTAAAATCAAAATCCACTTTGAATTTGCACTCACCTAGCTTCATTAGTTTCTTGCATTCCAATTGTTTAGACAACTCTTTCCTTGTGGAAGAATGACCTTTGATTACTACATTGATTGCACCATACACTTGTGATTAGTTGATTGAGGTATTATAACTCATAGCACTTCTTGAGCACTTGCATTTAGTAGTAATCATTTAGTGCGCATCAAAATAGCAGAGGTAATTCTAGAAATACGAATTACAAGAACTTCTGAAAGAATTACATTATCCCAAGATCATTATGCTAAAAAATATCCTAGAAAGGTTCAAGACATATTCAAATAGAACCGCAAAAACTCTGATGGACCCTCAAATTCATCTGACAAAGAATTCAGGTGAACCAGTGTCACAAGTGGAGTATCCAAGAGTAATTGGAAGTCTAATGTACTTGACAAATTGTACTAGACCCGATTTAGCGCACATTATAAACGTGTTAAGTTGTTATACGAGTAATCTCAGTCATAATCATTGGAAGGCTATAACAAGAGTATTGAACTATCTTCGACACACCAAAAATTATGAGTTGCACTATGGTAAAGAACCAGCGGTTCTAGATGGCTATAGTGATGCCAATTGGATTTTGGATTCCAGAAACTCGAAATCAATAGGCGGATATATCTTTACGCTTGGCGGTGGAGCCTTATGCTGGAATCTTCCAAACAAATTATCCTGGCAAGATCAACTATGGAGTCAGAGTTCATAGCTTTAGATAAAGCTGGAGAAGAAGCTAAGTGGCTTCGAAACTTCTTGGAAGATATCTTTATGTGGGAAAAACTAGTACCAGCATTACGCGTCCACTATGATAGTTAATCAGCGATATCAAGGGCACTGAATAACTTATACAATGGTAAATCTTGCCACATTAGAAGGCAACACAAGACCATTAGACAATTAATCTCAACTGGAGTACTTACGATATACTATATCAAATTGGCAGAAAACTTAGTTGATTCGTTCACTAAAAGTTTGTCGCGATATGAAGTTGTTAAATTATCAAAAGAAATGAGTTTAAAGCCAATAACCTAAGATGACGCTTGATGGACACCTCACCTATGTTATTGGAGATCCCAAGATCTAGGTTCAAAAGGGACTACGAAATCAAGATGATTCAGAACTATACACTGTAAAGACTATGTCTATACCCAGTTCTTAAGATAATAAACAGTGTTACTTGTGTGTGTGATAAGGTTAAGCTGTGGCTTTTAATAATTCACTAACTTTGAGATATCTATGGAATAATACAGAAGGCTTCTTATAAACAAAGTTAATGGCAGATTACCTAGTGAGTGTGAAATGGGGCCGTATCTAGGAGAATGAAGGTCAGGCTATATCCTCCAAGTTCACTCATGATAACCAAGACATGTTCAAGACCAAAATGAACACAAAAGAGAACTGATCTCTACGAGAAAATGTCGTTATGCGATTTTTGTTGTCTAGGTACATAAAAATCTAGTTGGTTCAAGACATCATGTTCACCTCCTGGCCAAGTAAACCTGACAGATATCAAAAATGATTGGTTCAGAAAATGCTACCTCTCAGATATAGTTGCATTTTTTCATACTCTCGAATATCTGTCTAGACTAGTCTAGTCGTGTCTAATCTAGTCAAGTCGTGTCTAGTCAAGTTAAGTCGAGTATGAGTCTTTCATCTGTTTAAAGTCATTTCTATTCATGTGGGGGATTCTTGGAACCAAATTTTTAAATAAACAAATGGGCCTTGTATTAGGCATTTGTGTTATGCAAATTTGGTTAAAATATGAATGAGAAATATGTATATGTCTTTGGGCTAAAAGAGGAAAAGCTTTGTGTTGGCTAAGTCAAGTGAAAGACATGTACAAGTGCCACATCTAAAGTTTGAGAATTTTCATGTAGAATATAAGTAGATGCTCATGTGTCTATGTTCAAAACATAACAACATCTATAGACCATGTGTGAGAGGAGGGGAACCCCACACGTGCGCCGAATTGAACCGAGTCAAGCCGGGCGCGGGCTTGGAATTGGGTTTGGGATTGGGCTTTGTCTATGGGTCCTTTCAGGTCTAAATAAATATCTTTTTGGACCAAGTAAATGAGTATATCCCATCACTTCGTTTTTGGTCAAAACGCTGCGTTTTTGTGCAGTTACAACTGCTCAAAGATAACTTCTCTGCGGTTTTAAAACTGCTCCACGAGATAACTCCTCCTTCGTTGACTTTAAAAGAGAAGTCCCGTCTCTCATCTCTCTTCACTCTCTATGAAACACAAAAACCGTCGTTAAACTATCAAAACAAAGCAACAATCTCTCTATGTTTATCAGTAAGTCTCGAGAGTATCGTAGTTATAAATTCGTTAGAATCGTCATTCGAATGCTTACGAACACGGTTGTTTAGTGGTTGTGTCTTGGGACTCGTGATTCTGTAAACCTCGTCGCACTGCGAGAAATTTTTAGAGTTAAGGAAAGAGATCGCACTGCATCGACTCCACTGTTCTGATCTCTTCTTTTGACGTCTTTCTTATCGTGATTCATCTACAATCTCATAGTATGCCAAATTTTGGTCCTACAATGGCTAGATTTTCTATATAGCACAATGAATAAGTACCATCAATCCAGCATATTGTTTATATATATATATATATATAAACAATATTATGTATATATAATTAGATAAAATTTTGGTAAAGTTGACTTTAGTATTAATAGAGCATCAAAATATATAGTACAAACTATATATAGTTTCATCATCTTCAATTTGGTAAAGCTAAATATACGAAATTAAAGGATGAAGAATTTAGAAATCTTTATTTACATAGAGTAGGAAAATATATTTTAAATTGTAACAGCAATAGCTATTTGAAAATAATTTTCTAACAGTTATAGGTACAAACACAATTGGAGGTTCCTGGAGTTTTGGGATCGTCAAGACATTTTCCCACTCCATTTAATTGTGCAGAGCAGTTTAGACGACAATCGCTAAGCTCACAAAAATTGTTTGGGTTGATGGTTTGTTTACATCGCTTTTGCTCCACACCACTTTCTACCATTGAAAGAGCTACCCAAAAAGATCATAAATGGGATGATAAGAAACAAATATTATAAAAGATAAGAAACAAAAAGTAAAAGATAAGCAGATTATGTTTTTGTTTTTACCTAAAATGTAAATATTTTGTTGATAATGAAAACAGTTTTACAATGTGAATTGTAAACTTAATAAAGATGATTTTGTGGCAAAAAAAAAACATAGAATCATAATACATGTCAGTTTTCAATCCGTCTACTTAACATAAGACAAAGGTAATAAATTCGATGTCTTACAAATGCTATTCTATTAGTTTATTTTATCATTAACACCTTTAAAAACATTAATTTATTGGTATTATAAGGTTTTGTGGTAACAAATAAAAACAAAACAAAACTAACATATTACTAATTTACCATAAAGATTGGTTGTAAAGAAAGATAAGAAAACACATGAAACCATGAACAAAGTAGCACGCTTCATCCCTAATTTGTGTAATCAAATTTCAAAAAAAAAATTATCTCAGAATGTCTTAATTTGAGTTAGTATATTGTATTGTATATATACACATAAATAAGAAGAAAAAGGATGCATGGTGCCCTTTTGTGTTTACGTGTGGCAAAATTAATAGAACAATTAATGCATGTAAGTGTAAAGTATACATAATAAACACACATAAAAAGTGTGTATTCACGAAACACATAAAACTGGTGTGTACAGAGATTTGATTTTGAAGTCTGATTGGTATAGCAAGCATTCATCCGCATCCTTGGTAGATGATTTCTCTCTCTTTTTCTATCTAATCCTTATATATCTGTATGAGGATATATTTAGCTCTTTTAGAGTATTGTGGTTTGTGATTTTCTATAATGGTTTTTAGTATGCGGATATGGTTTCTTTACAGATTTGTTAAAGTTTTTCAAACCAGATTCGTTATATCGGGTTTTGGTTCGATTTCTCTCTCAATATTTCTATTGGAACAAAAATGATTTCGATTATGGATTTCTTTTTTGATTGAAAATAGGGTTCTTTAAGTCTTTATTGCTGGAAAATGGTTATTGACATTGTGTTACAGAAAGCTTAGAAATTTCGTTTTAATACAAACAATGAACATGATTGGAGTTAGTGAGCAATTCTTCTTTAAGTGGTTTCATATATTTCTTTTCACAATTGTCTTAAAATTTTAGTTTTGCTAATTCACGTGATCATTTGTTTAGCATAAACAAAACTCAAATGTGAGTTTCGGTCACTTGGAGTTAGTGAGCAATTGTTCTTTAACTAATTTCATATATTACTTGTTCCGATCAATTTTTATGCCTCTTTAAATTCTTGAAAAAACTATCATGTATATTTGGCCTATGACATCAGGTCTAACATTGGTAACTCACATGCTGCAACTACATAAGGTACAAACATGGTGGTGTACATGCATGGTGTATGAGCATTTTAGTGTACAAACATGGTAGTGTACAAACATTTTAGTGTACATGCATGGTGTACATCCATTTTAGTGTATAAACATGGTAGTGTACAAGCATTTTAGTGTACATGCATTTTAGTATACAAACATGGTAGTGTTTATATATTTTTAGTCTACATGCATAATGTACAAACTTTAGGTAACTAATGTTTTTTTTGTTAACTTTGCACAACATATGGAGAGAGATTACTCTCAGCCTCCAACGACACCAAAGTTTCCAACATTCTTGAATCCCAATGTTTTTAAAGAAGAACTGATGGTGTACAAACGTATTGGTCTCTATGGTGTACAAACATGGTGTACATGCTTGGTGTACATGCCTGCGTGCACTCTATAACATTTTGTTGCAGTGTACACAGAGCCGTGTCTAACGTTTTGAAGGCCCGAAGCGATGTTGAAAGAAAAAAATTCATATAAAACAACGCATCTCATATAAGAATTACGTTGGAACTCGAGCTTTTAATTTAAAAGATTATATTTTTTGATTTTGTAATTAAAATTTTAAAGTGAATGTTTTTAACCAATATTATTTCGGTAGACAAATAACCAAACCACACAATATCTTTTGAGATATAGTCGATCAAATATAATCCATTACAAATTTAATTTTGAATGATTGTTTACTATATATATCTATAAAAATTGAATCTAAATTATCAATAATATTTAATTAGTGATCCATCAATAATAAATGCACTATGTTTCTTTACTTTTAATTTAAGTTTATAATATATTTTAAAACTTTTGAAAAATGCTTTGTAATCTCTTCTAAACTAAGAGCATTATTCGTTTATTCTACATTGCATATGTAAACTTTATATTACTACTATTATTAAAACACAAATTCAGGGCCTTTAATTTTACGTAACAAAAATAGGCCACATGCCAAAGTTTCATTTTTAATAACGTGGCCACGGCCCTGAATGTACATTAAGCATAGTGTTTTTGCTCTAATTCTTATAAAAACCATAATTTGTTTTTACTTGTTAATCTTGTACTTGTTTTTGAACATTGCTCTAATTATTATAAAAAGTATAATTGATCTTAATAAATAAGAAAAAACAGTGTAAAAGATTTTTGGGAGAATTAGCTATATGACAATATTGGGGCTAAAAACCGAGAAAATAACCATTATTTTTTGAAATAAAGTAACTAACCATTGAACCCATTTTTGGACGTTTAATCCCTCACGCGCGCGTGCATAGGGCCACCTGCACATGCCGACGTGGCGTCTTCTTGTCTAAGTGTTTTGAGTACAAATACAATAAAGTTAAATGAGGGTAAGATCTCAGAATATAAATATATAGCTAAAACAGTAAGAATGTTAGACAGGGTCGGCCATGAGCTAAAGCCCATAAAGCAAGAGCTTTAGGCACCAGATTTTATAAGATTTAGAAGGGCATCAATTTTCGAAATGTCCATTTAGTGTAGTGGTGGGTGATTGTCATTTGAAACTCAGTCAGTACATATGTTTTTAATTATTACTAATTTTTAAACATAAATCCTTAAATCATTAAAATTAAAAATACAAAAGAAAGGAACCTTTTTCAAGTTGACTATTCCTATCCTTCTTCTTTTTCGTTGCCCAACGATTTTTCTTCTTGTTTTTCCAATCTTTGCTTCCTGGTTCTTCTTCTTCCTCCAGGTTTTAGTTTTTTATTAAAAAAATTGGGCAAGCTAATTATCAAACTTGCGTTTTAGGCTTTCTCAACTACTGAAAAACTGAAAGATTGAATATAGTGGATTCAACAGTTTTTGATTTAGATTTTACTGGCTAAAAATTAAGATTTTGGAATTTTATTCAAAGTTTTATACATGATACATCGATGTCGTGTTTTATAGGTTGCTTTCTTCTTCTTTGATTTTTTTTTTCTTTTTGACATCATGGCTCTATTCTTCTTTTGTGACATTTTAAATTTAAGTTATTTTTGTTAATCAAAGGCTTACACTTTTGGAAAAACCGTGAACCTTGTAGAAAAATTTGATGACTGATTTTGCAAAAAAGAAAGCAAGGAGAATGTTATGATGTTTGTGTAATCCTATTTTTTTTCTTAAGTTACAAACTTACAATAGTATTTTGCACATTTTTTTATCTATTTTAGTTTTTATAATAGAAAGTAGCTATGACTAAGGGGCATCATTTTTTTATTTGCTTTAGGCATCGTACGACATCGGGCCGGCCCTGTAGATGAATATGAAAGTGAACGGCTTTTTCTATTTTCACCATGCTCAAGTTAAACAAACTATGAAGAAGAGTATGTGAATGTGATAGATAAATATACATGAAAATGTAACATAGAATCTTCATGAAAATGGAACATACAATCTTCGCGGATAGACATATGACATAGACTAAGTCTGAGTTAAATAGATCACTACGAAATATAATACTCTACATAAATAGCCAAAATTCCATATACATAGAACAAATAGATGCCAGTAGTCAAAAAACCTAATTTTCTCTCCGCCGCTTCTACAGTACTGGAACTCAGTTTTGCTTGGTTTGGTCCGGTGACCGGCGGCTTCTACAACGCCGGTGCCGGATCCACGGGTCTCGTATTAGCTTTCTCTTTGTTCCTTTTTCTTGGTTGTCGTTTAAAGGTTGGTCAGTTTGTTTTCCAGATGCGGTTTGAAAGTTGAGATCTGACTGAGCTTTACTCTGATTCGTTGAGATTGAAGCAGTGGTCTTCTTCTCGGTGTTGTTTTGGTCTCTCTTCAACATATCTGGTTTCAGATCCGGCTCCGCTTTCAGATTTGATCTCGGTTCGCGCGTGAGGAACGGAGTTTGCCTCCATTTTCTTTGCTTACTGGTTCATTGGATTTGAAGACCTTCCTTAGTTGTTTGTGTTTTGTCTTTTAGATCTGTTGCTAAGTTTTGCATTTTCCGGGCTCAGTTTATCTTTTAGGCCATTGATCTCTGTTTGGTTTATGGGATTGCCTCCCTCTTTTCGTTTCATTCATTGGTGTAGGCGTAGCGGTGTTGCTTGTGTATCGGTTTGATCTCTTTTGGGTGTTGATGAAGATTCTCTCATGGCAGTGTTTCCCCGTCCAACATCTCAGTCTCCTTGCTCTCCGAATCTCCATAATAAATCTTCTTTGCACTTTAGCAGCTTTCCCTCAATGATATTGGGTTGAGTTGTAAAGAAGTTTCGGAATCGTTTGGCTTCTGTTTGTCTCACTTTGTTGGTGGCCTTCTATGCCATGGTCTCTATTGCATAAGTCATCCGTGTTTGGGTTTCCCCTTGCCACTGTCCGTGGAAGAAGTGCTTTGCTAAGGTTTACAGCTCCCGTGTTTCCGTCCCCATTTGGTGTGAAGTATTGGTTGTGAGTGTGCCTCCCATTTCTACCTTGTGTTTTAGTTGTTTGCTTGCAGATTTGGCGATGGTTTAATTGGATTCTTCGTAGGTCGGAGTTTGTTTTAGTCAATAGGTTTAGTTAGATTTCATTTGTAGTTTTGCTTCTGATGTCGTTCTTGTTGACATCGGCTATGTATTCCAAAACCGTATTACACCCTTGTATCCCAAAACTGAATTCTACCAGGCTTATTAATATAAACTTTCAGATGACAAAAAAAAAAAGAACAAATAGATGCCCACAAAATGGGATTGTTTTTTAACATGTACACAAATTAGAGGTAGATGCGAAAATAGAATAATGCACTTCTATGATTCCTAAGCACTTGAATGACTACATCAAGATGATCTTTTATACTAACTATGAAACCCTCGTTCATGCCTACTCTCTATGCTTCAAACGTATATGCCGCCAATCTAATAAGTGCATTAACATCATCAATTCCTCCGGTAGCTTCAATGTTTGTACGTTTTATCGACTATGTACCACCACTTTTCTCCTTCGCTTTCCACATTGCCTTCCTAAGGCTATTGGAAGGTATAACTTCTGGGCTCTCTTTATCATCATCCATCACAGCAGTATCACCCAGCTCGGCTATAATCTTGTTCATCTCTCGCTGTTTTTTTTTTCCTATAACTGTGTCTGCCTTTTACTTCACCTCGCTAACTATTATTTTAGAAAGGAAAATTATCAAACATAAGGGCTACCATATGTAACACTTCCGCAGTATCAGATTCATCATTATAAATGCACCATATGTGGATATCGCTTCTCAAAAGTGATCGTAACGGCCTGCATTACATGAAGACATTGCAAGTTATTTCAAGTCGCTATATAACATAGACATACATGTCCATGCCTAAAATGGTATAGACAGCCTACATAGACTTGAACATTATCAAGCACCTTCACACAAACTGTCACATATGTTCCCACACAAGTAATACCAAATCAACTCCCTACCAAAGTCTAAGACCCAACCGATCCGGCTCTGGAAACTGGATCAGAGAAGCTAAAATACCTGAGATCACCTTCGCCGAGAGCAAGAGAAGCAGAGCCCTTAGACAAGTCAAAGCTCTCAGCATCAACCCGACGAGCCGCTAAATGACATCGAGAGGCTTAGATCCAATCAGAGATAAAGATGTACAAGCCTGTATGGAGAAAGATTGCTCCAAACAACAAGATAGACAACCCTAGACAGAGCCGACACCTCCATCCCAGCACAGAACTAACCTTCGATGAGCCCTAAGCTTAACGACGCCGACCCAAAAGGACATCTCCAAGCTAACCACGACCAACCCACAACAACCCGAAAGCACTAGACAATAGAAGAGAACAAGGAACGAAGCTAGGGACCGACGTAACTGTGAAAGCCACCCATCTCCGGTCAATCAAACAAAACCAAAAGAGATCTAATCGGTGGTGGCTAGGTTAAACGGGAGAGAAAACTCTAACATAAGATTTTTTAATTCAATAAATTTGGATATGTGAAATAATTATTAAAATCAGTTTTCTTCCTTCTCACGCGTTTCAGTAAGGATAATTTCGGTATTATATAGTTTATTTACATAATTTCATAGCCAATTCTATAATATGGCTAGTCAGCTAATTATAAAAAAAATTAGTGTTATCTCGCCAAATTTTTCCAAACTCTCTGAGAGACTGCCACGTGTCCTTTATATAATTGACATCTGTTTTTATTTTTATGATTTTCTTTTCTTTTGTAATAATTAATCTCTAAAATAGTAAAATCAGAATTCTCTTTCTTTTTTCTTTTTTTTTTTTTTTTTTTTTTTTTTTTAGAGAATTCTCTTTCTCTGTGGTCACAATGCCGAACTTCTATTCTCTAACAACTTTTTTTCAGATTTGATTATTCTCTGCGAGTCCTACAATTGCTTTGATTTGTTTTCCTCTTCGAAGTTTATGGATTTTGAAAAGCTTTACCTTGATAAGTTAGTGATGAATCCCTAATTTCTTTCTGCTCTCCCTCCTCCAGAATCCCTAAATCCCTAATTTCTTAATTCTCACTGTTGAACACGAACACGGAAATCCCTATTTGAAAGTTCATGTGTGTCTCCTCCTCCGATGTTACTGGTCCCGGCGCCGACGGAGGCTTCTTCTCTCATTCATGGAGATGAACTCAATGACGTTATTACAGGTGAGGTTGGTTTGGTGATTACTTTATGTTTTAATCAGATTGTCTTGTTGCTGAAGAGATTATCTTGCGGTATAAGATTTTTTTGTTATTGCGTTTCCTAGGCCGAATCTCATCGACTTAAAGAACCCAAGTGACATCGTATGAATCTCATCCAGTTTATTGCAGGTTAATAATCTCTGACTTTTGTATGCATCTCATGAACATATAAATCGCCTAATGTAATTCTGAGTAAGAAAAAAATCCCTAATATTTTGATTCTCATATATCTTGGAAAATAAATCCTTAATATTTTGCTTCGTTTGAAATCCCTACTATTTTGAAAACCGTATATGTTTTAATCACCTCATCAATTAAAAGTTGACATATGAAATTTTATAACTTAAAATATTAATAAAATAATTAAACAAAATAATAGAATGCCAACGTAACTATTTAAAAAATTCATAATCTTATTAATCCTTAAATTTGTGGCTCAACCACCCACTATTTTTTCATCTGTAATTTTAAAATAAAACCATGATTCACTCATCATATATATCGTTGAATTAACAATTGAAAGAAAATCACCTTCTCCGTATTGTTATCCATCTCGCTGGAGCACGGGCCATAATACTAGTTCAATTATAATTCAACAGCTATTTTGAAAATTGATTCTCATATATCAGCAAAAATAAATCCCTACTATTTTGCTTTTACTAAAATTGAAAACCACGTACGTTTCAATCATTTCTTAATTATCATTTACTTTGTAATCAATTGTACCATTCATATACGTTCCATTGTTTCCCTATAAAGTTCTCTTACTTTTCTTTCAGAGTAATATCAATTCTCTCTCAATGGTATCCACTGATACCTTCTCCTACGTTATCGGTTTTGGCGCCTATGGAGTCTTCTTCTCTCGACATGGATGCTCTCGCTAATCCACTCTCACAGAGAAATGAGATAGAGAGAAGGAAGGTGAAGAAGAAGAAAGGTCAATGTTTTGTGATAGGTGAACAGACAGTATGGTGTCTAATTTTTTTCTTCACTTCCGCTGTTGCCTATTCTTCTGCGATTGATTGGTTTTAGATTTCAGTCTTGACCCATCTTAGAGATATGGAACAAGCTTTGTCTTTGCATCTGCTCTAATTAACATAATTAAAATGATGTCTTTCTCTCCAAATCCACTTCCATATTCGTATGAATTAAGTTCCTTGGTTATATGGATCGTTAATAAGACAAAATCATGTCTTAGTGTCTTCTCCTCTTGACTTGTCTGTCTCCTCATCGATGTGATTTTGGTTGTCAAGTGATCCATGAGTGATGTTCAATGGTTATATAGTACAGACTATTTTGTGGTAGTTCATTGTTGATACATACATTTTATAATGTTTCGTTGAGACTTACAAGACTTCTTAAATGATGCCTGCATGTTAAGGATCTTGAGAGTAAGTTGAAAGGATCTGAAGCAGCTCCCTTGTGTGGCAACATTAGGTTAAGGATTTTGAATATATGTTAAAAGATTCTGAAGGCAACTCTCTTGTGTGGCAACAAAAGGTTAGGAGGAGTGATTAAATCTCAAACTTACATTTTTTATTCGTAAAAACGGTAAAATCTCACCATCTCGCTCTTCGTTTCGATATGGTTTCCCCGACTAAAGATTTGGAGAAGAAACTAAAGCAGAGACAAGGTGAAATATTGTGATAAAGGACCTTACTTTAGTTCCACCATAGCTTGTCTCTAAGCCTAATCTACTTGCATTAGTTTGAACGGATCCAATTGAGTGTAAAGTTAGTAACTTTATTGAGTGATGTGTTTCTTGTGGCAGATATGGTTCATTAGTGTGCCTCAATACACGTTTAGTTGAAGATAAAAGAGGTCAAAGTTGGATAGAATAGAGAAAGATAAGTTTGTTTTTCTTGGAGGTGGAACTCAGTTTATACATGGAGCTGATCAGTATTTAGATCAGATCTCAGGTCTGTTTTTGTTTTGGTTCGTCCAAGACCTCGTCTTTTTTCCCGGTATTGGCTCATGTTGATCTTATATCTTCTTAGATTGGATTTTGCAGATGATACCTGGGATTGCATTTAGAACAAGCACTCGTGGTTCTTTACACATTGGATGTGGCATAGCGAGCTTTGGTGCTTTTTTTATGCAGCGTAACACGATAACTTTGTCTATAGCGTCGAATGATGTTCATGAGAATCAGATTCGGTTTGCGCTGGAGTGTGGTGTCCCTGCAATGGTGGATGTGTTTGCTACACGGAGGTTGTTGTATCCAAGCCAGTCTTTTGAGATGATCCATTGTTCTATATGCATAATTAATTTGACACCGGATGGTTGATTTCTCAGTTTTTTGCTTCTCCTGTAATGTTTTTTGAGGTCTGTCATAGTGTGATTAATGCTTTTTATTTGTATGAATTACACATACGGGATACTTCTTCTTGAAGCTAATAGAATGCTAAGAGCAGGAGGCTACTTTGTTTGGGTTGCACAACCGGTTTACTAATCATGAAGGTAAATTGCAAGAGCAATGGAAAGGTCCCGTACATTATTTGAGAAAATAAGATCTCTGCTATGAAGTTGTAACTAAGAAATGGGTGTTTTTTCTAAGGAAAATGAAGCCGGAAAAAAAGATTTGATGAGGTCGAATAATCCATCTTGTAATCATTATGTTATTTAAAATGCTTACTCAATCAAAAATGGAGAGCTTAATCTTCCAATACATTACCTTTTTTGTTACAATTGAACAATAATTAATAGTAATTTTATTTTCCTTAATGTGTCATTTATTGACAATTAATATGGTTCTTAATGTGTTTAAGAGAAAAAACTAAACAAACCAGTTATATATCACAATCATTCTAAAAAAACAAAATTATGAATCACCGATTCTACAAATTCTTTCACTTTTTTACATGTCTAATAGTTAATACAAACCATCAATCATACAAACAATGTAAAATAGTGTAGAAAAATAAAATTCAAATATAACGACATGTGAAATTATTTATATAAAAGTATACGGATAAATAACATATTATACATTAAATAATCCAAATCTTGCGTGAACCTACCTCTACTTTAAAATATCTTTAAAAAATCCAATAAATTTACAAACAACACATTTTATGCTCCATTATGAAATTCAGGCCCATTGCCTAGTTTCTTATGTCACTCACGTGCAACTTTTAGTCAGGGGCAAATTCGTCTTTTCAACCTAATTGTCTATTAATGTAACAGTACCACATATCCAATATTCTAATTGTAAATAGTGTACTACCCAACCCACCAATTATTTTTATAAATGTGTCTATTTTCCTAAAAACCCTTTAGTGTATTAGCCCAATCCATTTCTATTACGAAATTTATATATTTAACTTCCTTAAACTAGGAGTTGAGGAATTGATTGGTTCATCTGCGAGGCAGATGCAATTTAATTTGTTATCCCAACCAATTTCTATTATCTGATTTATACATATAACTATCAGGATTGCTTAAGTTTAAGGGTTCATTGGTTCATCCGCTACTACTCGTAAACGCAATTTAATTTGTTAGCCCAACTTATTTCTATTACATACTTATACATGTAACTTTCAGGATTACTTAAGCTTAATTAGAGATTCATTGGTTCATCTGTTACCACTCGCAAACGCAATTTAATTTGACAGTCCAACCCATTTTTATTACATGACTTACACATAAAACTTTTAATTAGTTCATTCGCAAACGCAATTTAATTTGTTAGCCTAATCCATTTCTGTTACATGACTTCTACATATAACTTTCAAGATTGCTTAACCTTATTCTTCAAATTCTTTCTTGAAATAATTTGGAGCTAGACTTCGGTGGAATTGAAAATAGGGCGAAGTAAGCTTTTTGGTGGAGTGGGTTGTAAGTCGGTTGAGGTTGGATAAGGTTCGAATCATTGATCTTATGTCTGATTTTGACTACTCGAATTTTTTATAAAGCTTGCAATGTGAAAAGTTTAATTTGGAGAACAAATTAGAAAATGGAAACCCTTGAATCATTATTTCCGTCTGAAAATTAGAGAGATGAAAGAAAACAAGAAGAAAGAAGTCTCAACATGTTCGTCAAACATTTCTTTTATTTTGCAATACGATAGTTAGTATCTTACACCAAAAACTTAGATTAATCTACAAAGTTTACATTAGTCAAGAGTTCACAACAATATTTATAGATGGTGAAACACAATATGTGGTCTTAATCCAACGAACGAATCCTTTATCCACTAGAAGAAATCGATGGATCATACACTTTTGGTCGGAAATGAAATAAGTGTACTAATCTAAAATACACATTCTCGGGAAACAAACGTGTATGTTTCCAAGTTTCCAAGATGAAATAATATGAGATCTAATAAGACAAAGACATTATGCTTAGAATGTTTCGGAAATAAAATTGACCAATAAAACTCATAAATACATAAACTCCAAGATCCGTAACTTTTCACACACAAAAAATGATATATAAAACAAAAAGAATGAATATTTGAATAATAGCAGATCTTAAGAAAGAATGAAAAAATGAAGATATGAAACAATAATGAAGAATAAAACACACATGACACCCCCAAAAAATTGAAAATAAATAAACAAATAGATATGATACAAACAACACACAAAGATGGTCGTTGTCTGTACACCTTTCCTTGATTCTTCACATGTCAAATTGAAATCAATAAGAACCAAAATCATTAATGGATCCTTCTTTGTTAAAGTCAAAATGTAAGTGTCTTTAACTGAATCATGAGAGGGAGCTTTGGTCGTCGTGACAAAGCTCTTTACGGAGCTTACGAGAGAAGAGCTGACACGCGTCGACGCTTAGGTCAACCGCGGCCGAGAGAGCCACGAAGAGAGCTGCGTCGGCCATGCAAGTCACGTGCTGTGCTCCTACATGAACCACCGGTTTGCTCACTTTCCCTTCTCCTTCCACGCTTGATCCCATCACGAACCCTTTCACCGGTGATGATCTTGCAGGCGACTCTCCTTGCCCACTCACTCTTCGGTCGATGCTGAATTTCCCTCCTTGCTTTGTGCTCATTGTCCCTGCAATCCATAATTATTAGATCTATTAAGTATTTACTAAAATGGATACTCTTTAGAGTTAGGAGTGTTTTCTTGGGTTAGCAAATCAGGGTAAAATATTCTAGAATTTGCTACTTATTAAATGGGTCATATTATTATTTTGTATTATCTACATTGTATTAGAGATTAATTTACCTTGGGCAATAGGAATGCCGGTGCTAGTACTGTTATCACTCACGAGCTCGAACTTGTAACCCAATCCATCGATCGTCCCTCTCTCACGCCAAGCCTCTAGCCGTCCCCACGGTTTCCAGCTACTAACACAAGTCCCATGAGGCCTGAGGATAAGCCACGCCCCTGGGTTAGATCTCGAGACACGATCTGAGCCGGGAGACGCCACGAATGGAGTGATCATCGAAGCTGCTGCTACTGGAGATCCTGACAAATCATGGATCGTTATCATCCAACCTTTACGCTCTCTGGCTTGTTTCTTCTCCCACTGGTCACCTGACAATGTTCTTGTCATCCATCCTCTACTACTATATGTAAAACCTGACGGTAATGACCTAAACAGAACAATCACCACACCAATTGCAAAATCTCCATCAAAATTAATCACCTAATTTCACACTGATTAAACAATTACTTAGCTTTTTTTTTTTTTTTTTTTTTTTTGGTCGAAACAATTACTTAGCTACATAAGCAAAATCGAGTTGATTAAGCAATTACTAAATAAAACACCAAGAAATTTTCAACACCAATTGCAAAATCTCCATCACTAATTTAGGTGTTTATAAGCTAAAATCATCAGCAATTACTTAGCTATGAGAAGCAAAAATCGAGTACCGAGATCTTCCGTTACGATCGGAGCTGAACTTGCAGCTAAACACAGGCTGTTTGATATTCCCTTGAATCTGATAAACCACAGGGCTACATTCCGGTTCACCGCCGAACTGAAACACAAACCGAGGATCCGGTTCAGCTCGTACTAATAGATGTAACCGAGCCGACGGTTTATCTCCTTCTCCACCGAGTTTCATCCAACCGTTATGAAACGCGACGGTTCTAGAAAGCGCCGCCGCGAGATCCACAGCTACTTCGACTTTGCCTAGAAGCTTCCCGGAAGATACGCCGCAAGTGTGACTAGTACGACCGGCATAGACAGAGACTCTGAGTGAGATCTTCTTACCGGTGACTCGTCGAATCGCGTCGGCGTCGAGGTGAAATCCCGGAGCTGAAGTTGATGATTCCGGCGGAGACGAAGCGTCGGAGAAGGAAGAGAGAGGGAGAAGTGCTTTTTGTGAGGGGAAATGTTTGATTCGGAGTTTGCAGTAACAAGGCGTAGCAGAAGGATGTACTTCGCCGCCAATTTGCTTGTTCGTCGCCGTCTCCGGTAATCTCAGAGCTAGTGAATCTATTGTAAGCCGTACAAATGGACATGGATCCATCACGAAATCCTTCTACTTGAAAATTGCCTGATCGATTACAGAGAATTTGAACAAGTAAGATTTTTCATGAGGAGTGAGGGGAAAAATATGTATTTGTTCGTCGTGTTGTTGCTGCTTCTCGTTTTTGTAGCAAGCATGGGGCCCAGAGGTTCTCTAATTTTCGATATATTTTTGTTTTTTTTATTTATCGCGGGAAATTCGGCGGCACAATAAAACAATTAATCAAGGTTTTGTTTTTTTTCTTGTTGCAGCACAAATGTATCATGATTCATGAATCTTTGCATATGTTTTATTTTAGAAACAAATCTTTCATTTTTTGCTAGTTATTTTTGTCAACAAAGATGTATATTTCACTATTATAATCAAAATCTTATAGGGAGAATTTCAACACGACACATATGAATTATCTTTTTCAAAAAATGATACAATCAATTGTCCATTTTTTAAAATGAAAAAAAAAAAAAAGTTCTAAACCATAGAATTTTAAACTTTTAAAAAGGTTATTACCCCATCAAACCCTAACATAACATAGTTAACCCAAATATAAATGATATTTTAACTAATGATATTTCAAAAAATGGTATTTTTGTATAGATTTTTAAAGTCTGATAATTTTGAAAAGTGTCATTTGGGTTGTGGCATTTTGCAAAATTTCTCAAATAATATTGAGATAATTTAAAATACATTTTTTTTTGTAAAAGTGCCACTATAAGTTATTCATTTTCAAAAATACCATAAATCAAAAAAATATTTAAGCCTTAACTCCTAAATTTTTTAAAAAAACCCTCATTCCTAAAAATTAAACACTAACCACTAAAATAACATAATTAACCTAATCATAAGTGATATTTAAAAAAAAACGGTATTTTAGAAAACATTTTGAAAATATAGCATTTAAAACAAATGACATCTCCAAAGTAGCATTTCTTGAAAATATCCCACAAACAATCGTCCAATGAACACCACTTCAATATGAATAGATAGAATACCATTTGTAAAATTCAATTGATTGGTTTTTCCATGACCTTCTGTATTTTATATTGTATTTGATATTGTTGTCCTATTATTACTTTTTTGTTGTGTTAAAGTTATCCTATTATTACTTGGTATTGTTTTTGGAGAAGTATTGGGAAATAATACTTTTAAATTGTCATTTTCAAATATAACATATTTTCAAAAATATTATTTGGTTTAAGTTGGAGAAAGAAACTGATTAAAAAAACAAATAAAATGATGGAAGAAACGAAACAGAGCAAGGACCCAGAGAAAACGAAACAGAGCAAAGCGATAAGTTTGCATGGAGGGGTTCACGTGGGCCCATTTTCCAGCTGTGTTGAGTTGTTCGTTGGTGGCGTTACGGTAATTTGGGCCACTACCAAATATTAATTAATCCGTCACCGTAACGCCGTCAGGATCGTCGGCGGGAGAGAAGGAGGAGCGACGTGGCACTTTTGTCGTCTTCCGTCCGATTTGTTCGGCGCTTTAGATCCTTCCGTTTCTTGACGGCGCTACGGGACTTGGTAGTTGGTGGCGTTTGACTCACATCTTTAAAATTAATACTGCTTCTTCATTTTCTTAAATGATTTCCTTAATGTTGTTTTTTTTTTTGTCGTCCCTTATTGTTATTTGTTCGTGAATTATATTTTCAAGTCAATTTAACTTTTTGCTAATTTATATTCTTCTGTTTTGTTTATAAGATGTTCAAAGGATTTAAAGTCGCCGTAAATAGTAGTATTATTGAGTTAGTATTGGTCAAATAGGTTTTTCTTTAATCGTCTATATTAGTATATTATTATAAATTACGAAAACAATCATACAGACGGTTATACAACGGATAATTTTAATGGGGGAACAACTTTGAATGGCTCTTCTTGCACTTAGATGAAAATTTTTAATAAATTTTGTCTCCACCAAATTTATATTCTCTGGGATTCGAATTCCATATTTACTGTTGTAAAAGTGTTATAAATCATTTTGTTAAACCGCTGATTAAGAGCATGATTATTGGGGATACTATTTTGAGTATCACTAACATTATTTAGTATTAATTGTGTTAGTTGAGATTCAATATGATACTTCTGTTTTTTTTTTGTTTATTGGTGGTACTTAAAATTCATACGAAAAAAATTAATTTATGTTTACAAAAAAAATTAAAAAAATGAGCAAATTACTATGGATAAATATAAAAGATTTTGTAAAACACAAATTTATTAAGGTTCATAACCTCGCAAACGTAAATTATAAATCGTAAAAATAATTTCTCCGACCAATCCTACGACAACACGTGTTCATTTTCATGTACCACGAATATCAATAGACTGATGAAACCCAACAATTATTATTTAATCCAATTAGCCTAGTGATACTCCTATAATATCACCAATAATCATCCTATTAGAGTTCCACGGTTAAATAGGTTTAAAAACAAATTGTAAAAATAATTTTTTTTTTATATAAACACAAAGGAGCCCACGTCATGCATGAAGATTATGGTAAAGAGACCGACCGTGAAAAGTATTGACTTATTCTCGAAGCAAAATAATTCTTTTCATTTGAAATTTAAAACATATACATGAAGAAGCGAATGCATCGAGTCATTCGAGTGTACACTCATCGTTTTCAAGTTTATACGCATTTGTATGTCATTTGCCAACTATTAATTTGATTTGTGAATTGTTTTTTTTTTTTGCTTATTTGTCTCGCAATAATTAAAACTATTCGTTCGATCATTACGAGTATCGTTGCTACAATTATGTATACGTTTTCACTTTTTAAAACTAATATCTATGAATTTCTCTATGTAAAATATCACTTTTTAACAGTTTTTGTATGATTATGAATTTTTTTAGAAAGTTAATATTATTGATACAAAACTTATATAGACTCTACAAATAAATTTTAACATACTTTTCATCATCAACAATGAAAATATATTCTCAACATGTTTGGTGTCTTGGTGATGGTCCTGATGGACATGAATAGAAAACATGTAAACAACACTATATAATATTACCACATCATACTATCAAAGCACGATGGTCAATGGAGAAGAATGCCGAGTCCATCACCAAACAAAGTACGAATCAGAACGAGTTCAGAAACGGCATTAGCAACACCTTCATACTTAATTAGCTTCAAGCTTGGATGAGCATGAGATTAAATTAGTACTGAAGAACACATAATAACCAGAAGTCGAACATGAATTCTTTGGACACCCAGTCTAATCATCATCGGAGTAATCAAGTAGATTTATAAAAGATGTGCGATAAATTTGAAGCTCATGAGAGATTATACTTTTAATGTAGCGCAAAATGCTTTCAAGACATTGAACTTAGATTCCATGGAAGAAATTTTTCGCACGGCGTAAGAGATCTAGTATATTAAACTTAAGATATTGAATAACACCTAACAAGTATATAAAGTTGGATTCAGCATGGGGAGGCGAGCCATCTTTTGCAAGTTTGGACTTAGTGTCAACTAGTGTAATACATAGATTACACTTTGTCATGACTCTTTCATCTTGGCTCGATGAAGAAGGTTCACAACATAATTTTGTTGGTGAAGAAAAAACCTTGTTCATTGTGTTGAATTTTGATGCTAAGAAAGTGATGAAGAGGACCGAGATCAGTCAAGAAGAATTCCGAGTGGATGCAGCAATGACCCAATGAAGAAAAGATGAAATCGAGGTAGTGAGCACAATGTCATATACATAGAGAAAAAGGTAGGTTATGTGTTAACCGCGATTAAAAATAAAGAGAAATGGATTGGACATATTGTCAAAATATGATGCGACGAGCAAAAATGACATAAATCTGTTTGACATAGAGCACAACGCATTGAAGTGTTACTGTTTTGAAACTCAAAAATCATATTTGGAGTCTTACTACAGTTTTAATATTTGGTGTCCATATATGTTTTTGATTAGAAAAATGTGGTTTTAATTTTGTTTTCAGACTCATTAATTGTTAAAATATTATCTGATTTATATATTTAAAATTAAAATAATAGATTAATAAAAATAAATTAGATAGCTATTTAACAAAAACATCATCTATAAACTTAGCTAGTTAGATTTTTAAAGAAAATATATGGAAAATTGCTATGATCCATACATCCATTATATTCAAGTCGAAACCAACTGTTTTTTTTTTTAAAACATTAATTTATTATAGATATAGTGCCATTAGATAGTTAAAACCCATTACAACTGCTTATAGGATGAAGTACTTATTATCCTAATTCGAGTTAAGTATATAGCATGCAAAACTCATTCATACCCTATGATTGATTCTTTTTTATACACTAGCTCACTAAACTATATTTATAGTTGACTTTTACTTTTATAATAGATACCTTTTCACTGTCTTTTTGTTTAAGGATGTAAGAACTTGTATTGAAAGCTTCTTTTCATGAGTTACAACTTACAATTCTACTATCAAAAAGAAACACATTATTCATTATCAGAAAAGCTAGTTATTAGATGCTTCAAAAAATAAAATGCATTTGTATTAACTGTTATTCCATGCTCTGTCAATGTTTTGGTGTCTTTCGATATTTTTATGTCTGCAGTTTTTTCCGATAAAAAAATTGGTATGTGATCCATCTGAAAAGGTGACGCTTTTTCTGAGCAAGATTCAAACTTGACATTTTAGATAAGACATTGTGTCGGTTTGGTAATCTAAAGTGGTATAAGTTTTTCAGTTGTAAGATCTAATAGAGTAATGCAAATTCATAAAATGTAACAGTACAAAAAAAGTTGTAGAACAAAATTGATTGTAACGTTTTTTTATCGCTTTTGTGATTAATATAATTTAAAACGTTGCAAATTATAAAGTAAATATATGTTTATTGAGATTGTTACCAATCAAAACCATTTTTTAGATGGTGAATTTTGGTAGCATCACTAGGTGCTCCGTCTATTTTACTCATTTTAATTCTAGGGTGAATTAGTGAAATAATAGGTTTGAACATCTAAATTAATAAAGTAGCATGTGTAATGTGAAAATTTAGTAAATAACAAAGAGAACTAAAATTAAATGATTTTATCCTTTTATACATTCCATCAAAATCATCACATTTAATGCAAATTTAATGTAGATTTGCCTTGTATTAATTATCACATTTAAATTTTTTTATAAATAAATTTGAAGTTGCCATATATAATAACAAATTATGTTTTTTACATTTTCTCAAAACAACAATATTTTTTTACTATTCAAACTAATTGATTATTGTTTAGATAGATAAATTATATAGTGAACTATATCACAAAAGCTAGTCTTTTAATTTTCGGAATTATTATTTGAATAGATAAATTATATAGTGAATTATATCAAAAATTAAAAATTATGAATATACTATTATGTATATAGTTAATTTTTTCAAAAACTGTTAACTATACTACTTATAATCACGCATATGATAGTTCACTATTATATTTAAATGTAGTTCGTTATATATCCATGTGTAGTTAGCTACAAATAAACAATAATTATTTATATAGTTAATTTTATTCACAAACAATCAACTATACTTGTTATATTCAACAATAGTTCAGTATTATATATAGTTAAATATATTAATAAATAGTTCACTATTATGCAATTTTAGTCTGAAATTCATCATATCAAGCAAGTAGTTAGTATATTAAAAAAAAATTCACTATTTTTATTTAAATCCAAATAATGAATAGTTCACTATTTATTTCAATAGTTTCTAATTTGTAATATAGTTCACTATACAATTTATCTATTCAAACAATAATTAATTATTCTGAAAGGTAAAAAATTATGGTTATTTTGAATAAAGTATAATGTAGAAAAAAGAAAAAGAAAAGTTTTTTTTCAACAAAATGTTTTTTTATATGTCAATTTTAAATTTATTTATAGATGAAATTATTATTTCTTTATTTATTACAAATAAATTAGCATTAAGTGTAATGAAATTTGACAACATTAATTGAATTTATTTTTGGTAAATTAGCCAAGTTTAGTTTTCTCTTTGTTAGTTACCCAATTTTCCAATTACACATGTTATTTTATTAATTTACATGTCAAAACATATTATTTCACCTAATTCCCCTTAATTCTATTGTATACGAGTATAATAAAAGCAATTTTACCTTTTAGATAACTTTGAGATGAATGAAGCTAAAATTGGACTAAACTTTCATATAAATATAGTCATGGAGTGACATATTACTCACCAATTTTTTTTTAATTAATGCAAAGAATGCTACTATTTTGTTTGGTCAAATACTGGATTAGCTCTTCTCAAAAAAAAAAAAAAAAAAAAAATGGATTAGTTTGCACATTGTTCGCGAGTCTTTTACCATTACGTTACAATCACTTGTTTACAATATCAATATTTCGCTACATTTGGTTACGATAGAATTTGCTAACAAAGAAAAACAAACGACTATTTATCCATTTATTGAATGCATTTACGAAAATTATCTACCGTAATTGATTTATAGGAATGGATTATTTGCCTCATTTTTCATTGCCGTCCAAAATAAAACTATTTTTTTTAGATATATTATGCCTTAACTTAGATATGTATTAGGCTGTTAGCCAAAAAAAATTAGTAACATCTCGATCACGTGCAAAGATATTGAAGTAGATGTGTCACTCTATTTTTAAATGCAAGTCAAGGACATATCAAGATTCTCTTCTGTTTCGTATTTGGCAATATTAATATTAACAAGACATTTGCGATTTGCTAAAGTTGCTGATTTTTGCTCTTTATTTCTGATGAAAATTCAATGCATGAATAATACAAAACCTCGAACAATCAATTTACCTGATATGCCCTAGCTAATGCTAGTACTAGGCACTACCTCTTGATGACCCCAATTTCGATCTGGATTTTGGTCGGATTCATTCGACCCACCGATTCCAATTTGTCTCGGAAAACCATGTTCGGTTCTTAACTAAGAAAAATACTAATTGAACATATATGTCTTTTCTAGATAGACTAGATTTTTAGTCTTAGATATACAATATTTACATATAAATCGAACTATACATTGCTAAGGAAAAGTCAAATTGAAGTACATATAAAATGTTTTTAGACGACATATTATTGGAAGATTTTAAAGAAAAGTTTTCGAAACCGAGGTATGCGTGAGGTATACGCGCTGAGACTAAACTCTCTCTAGCCCTTGTCGAGGAGCCGCCGCCGTGTAGCTTCTTCTACCGGAATGAAGTACGATGGTCCACCTCGCTCGACTAAGGCAAAGAAGACGACAGCTCTCCCCTCTCCGGTGTGCTTCTTCACCGGAGAAACCCACTCCCCCTCTCTCCCCTCCATTTCTTCCTCCCCTTTCACTCCGCAAAGTCGCGTTCCCCCCTCTCAGCTAAGCTCCTCCACCGTAGAGAGAAGCCGGAAAGCTCCACCGATCTATACGGCACCGGATCTGGTGGCTTTCACCGGAATTTCGCACTCGTCCATCAGCCCCGAGACTCTGCAAACCACCGGCGGTCACCGGCTTTAGGTGCAGCTCGTCTTCGTATGTGGTACCCTCCGACGACCTCGAACCTTCCGGAACCACCGGTGCCACCAGACCCACCGCCTTTGGCTAACGGTTTGTGTCCGCATCCTCCTCCTCCTTACAAGACCCTGCATCTGAATCCACATCCCCACCACCGTCGTTGCATCTCCACCACCGCTCGACCGCTCACTCTCTGTGTCCACCAAACATACATGCGAACCGCCGCTGACCACCGCCCGCCTCTGGCCGACGTCGGCTCAAGTGACACCGAAAATATGCTGCTACAAGTTCAATGGGGCGCCTGGTCCAAACTGATTCTGGTGGGCTTTACTCTCTTTCAGCTAATGGGTCATGGACTTTTGCAGCTGATGGGCCTCTTGGCCCAAACTGAGATCTGGTGTTATGTCTTGTGCGTATCTATCCGAGCCCCATATTTGTTCCGATGGCGACAGCCCTCTCACGAGGAGCTTATCAACCACTCAAGCAGTTACATTAGCGGTACTATCTCTGAGCACTCGGACATCTATCGAATTCCGTTTCCAAACTCCACCATCAGTCACCGGATTATACCACTTGGTCTCACTTTCCGGCTCGTCGAGCTTGACGAGGTTATCTATTTGGATGCTAACACTAAATATAGACAATTAAGGTCTTTTGTTATTGATGTTGTCTACGGAGCTACAGATTTTCCACAACTATCTTTGCCGGTCAACAATCTCCTATCACCAGAGACGGTTCCTCACACCCGATCTCCAACCCCTCCAACGAGGTGTATCAACGTCGGCCCAAAACCCGACTATTTACTGCTCTCTCGAGCTCTCGTTTTAGGGTTTCGCGTGAAGTCTTCCCATGGGTTTCTTCACGATGTAGAGCAAGCCTCGCCCCTTAACGTATCTATCTATTCTCTTACTGCTATGTTATTGTTATTTGTATCACCGTCGAACATGTTTCCGGTTAGATTTGTAACCCTCTTTGATTTCTAAATTAATATAAGCTTTTGACCCAAAAATAAGACGACATATTATTGTTTCGTCCAATAATGTATCACTACTGATTCGATAGATTTTGTAAATCACGAATTGTAGAAACATTTTGTATGAATTGACATGCATTAACATATACATACCCAGATTGCCTGCTAACACTTTTGAAATATAATTTTCTAGATTTTATCTTTTAATTTGGTTGGGATGTCATGAACTTACCATATCACTCTTTTCAATTATGAAGTAAACACAAACCTCTCCAACGAACCAAGTTCTAGAGAGATTAAGAATGTTCTCTTCTCTATCCATGCTGATAAGGCCCCAGGTCTTGATGGTTTATCAACAGAATTTTTCCAGGCCAACTGGAGCATCATATGACCAGACATGGTTCAAAAAATCTAAGATTTCTTTCAGACTGGCCCACTACCTGAGTCATCAAATAGAACACATATTAGACTGATTCCGAAGGTTATTAGTCCTATGACACTCCCAGAGTACATGCTTATTGCTCTTTGTAGTGTCTACTAGAAAATTATCTCAAAGTTGCTATCTAAAAGGCTTCAACCTATCCTCAAGGAGTTGATCTCTGAGAATCAATCTGTCTATGTACAAAGAAAAGCAATTTCAAATAATGTTTTAATAACACATGAAGTACTCCACTATCTACAAAAATCAAAAACTAAAAAGAGATGTGCAGTGACTGTTAAAACAAACATAAGTAAAGCCTATGATAGGCTGTAATGAGATTTCATAGAAGTTGTTCTAGTCAGATTTGGATTCCATCCTAAGTAGATAAGCTGTATCATGCAGTGCGTGTCTAGAATTACATACTCTTTCCTACTCAATGGGACTGCTAAGGCTGTTATCAATACGGCTCCTCCAATCACTCCAATAGACCCGTTTCCACCACCGATCCTGATATGTAACACCGATGCGGCTTGGCGATCGGACACGAGAACGGCTGAACTCGGATGGGTAATACGTTCCTTTGACAATCAAGACGACATCATCGCACAAGGTTTTCGCTATGTCACTGAGGTTTCAAACCCGTTAATGGCCGAATCGCTTGCAATCCGCGAAGCCCTAATCCAAATCAGGAACCTGAATTTATCGAGTTTCCGAATCGTTTCCGATTCCAAACAACTGGTTAATCAATTCCAGAGGCTACCATACCGAGCTCTATGGGATCTTGCAAGATATTGCTAAGCTCTCCCTTGATCTCTCTATCTGCTTTTTTTTTTTACATTTCACGATCTTGTAACACCAATGCAGATACCATCGCGAAACAGTCTTTATACTTAGGTCTAGTCCAGACCGGTTCCTCAACATTTCCGTTTAAATTTTAATTAAAATGCTTTGACCCCCTTCCCCCTAAAAAAAATTTACTCTTTTCAATTTAAAGTTTTGAAAATATAATCATCAATAAGAGAGTCCAATTTAGTAAATCGGAAACTCGCTCAATTTATGTAGGTTCCGGTAAGAAAAATATATGTCCTAGATTCCTGTCACGACGACTAATCAACATGTTTTGGTTTTCGGTACCATTGTACCAATGGATTATAAGAACAAAGCTTAGTTTTTACGATTTTTAGCTGTTGCGACGAAGCCTTTGGATGGAGCGAATTCTAAACAAATGATAGTATATGTTCTCCTCTTATCGCGACTTGCAAAACGAAGTAGACCAAACTCCAGACTAGTACACGTGATCTCCATTTCGCTATGTTCTCTTTGATGATATCACGACAGTAATCGATCCAACATTCAGGTTCTTCTTATTCTCTTTACCACTCTTTGTTGATCCTGAATGGCTAGCTCATTTTTAGTTGGTACCCAACCCCTAACCTTACCCTTTTGTTCAAGCCTCATGCGATTTCTTTCTCTTTGTTTTATGTGCAGGCATGTGTATAAACACCGGAGAGAAAAAAGGTCCGACGCAGTTTTTCATTCACAAAATTGCACAGGATGAGGATTTGGTTGGAGTACTTTACAAAAAACAACGATGCTAAGCATTCCATGGGATTTCATGCACAATAATGATAATTTTCAAGACTAACATCTTTGTAAGATCATTTCCCCCCTTAGAGATAAAAAAAAAAAAAAAATTATTTCGAAAATTTAGTAAGGGAAAGGGGAATGATCATTTTTATAAGTCTCTAGTTTCTACAAAAATCCCAAAAACGGAGAGGATGGATGTGGATAGTGGAACATGTTATTATATGATGGTGTTTGGTTCCTGATAACGATTTGGAGGAGGGAGTGCAATGTGAATGAGAAACTGTGGACATCAACTGGACCAGTCTCTCTCTTGTGTTTATGCATAATGTCTGCATCCACCAAATAAAATCTGGTAACCCTAAACACTTTTAGCTCCACTTAAACACCAAAAGCCTTTTAACATCATACCTAGCATTTTACTTGGTTGATATCATTAGAGAGAATTTCATCATCACTTGGATCAAGTGTGTGACAGTTAGGAGAATGTGAAACTGATGGGTTTGCAAGTTAAGATTTGAGGCCCAACCTATGATGATTGAGATTCGTGACCGCCAAAGGTACTTTGTCTATATGCAGCAAAAAAGTCAAGGAGGCGAAAGCAATGTTCTCAAGGATAAGTAAGTTCTCGCGATTTTCAAACCTCGACTTCATTCTTAGTCTCTAGTTTGCTTGAGGGCAAGCAAAAGCTAAGTCTGGGGGAGTTGATATATCATGGTTTTTACCAGTTTTTGATCATAGTTTAACCCGATTTTATCGAGTCTTTTCAGTGTTTTTGGAGTGTTTTGGAGTCTTTGCAGGGTTGTGTACTTGTGGAGCTTAATTGATGATTATGGAGCATTTTGGAGCATTATGGAAAGAGGAGCTGAAGTCGCTAGGACAAATTTTCAATTGCCGTTAGATATTGGTGTCGATCGACACACACAAGGAGTGTCGATCGACACCAACGTTGGTCACCTGTCGTTCGACACACCCAGTGGGTGTCGAACGACACCCACTTTTCTGAAGCCGACATAGTACTTTTAAAAAAAGAAAATTGTTCGTTACAGGCCAGAAGTTACCAGAAATCATCAGAAAAGCCCACCACGAGTTATAGCACTATATATAGTTTACTTTTAGGTTTTTGGATGAAAAATCTGAGTTTCTATTGAACAGATTTAGAGAGAGCTTTTTGAGAGATTTAGGGAGACAAGTCTACTTTGTTCTTGAGATTCTTCGAACCCTACTGTATCTCTTCTTATTCTTTTTCTTTATGCAGTATTATTTAGTTATGATTTGCTTTGCTTCTATGTCTTAGTAGTTCTCTTGTTAGGTTTAGGGTGATTCGAAAGGATCGAAGATGAATTGTTAGGTTAAACTTACTTGTTAGAATTATCTTCTTGGTTCTTCACCTAGATTGCTTAAACTCTGATTTAGGATTCGCGACCCTGAATTTGGTTATCTTAGGTTGATAGATTGACACGAAAGTGTAATTGATTAGCCTGAACTAGATCTTAGGTGAGCAAAATTACTTATTTGCAAAGAAATTTGGTTTAGAAATTTTGTGAACAAATTAGACTTGAATTTAAAACTTGTTTAAATTAATTGAATTCGCAAAGAAATTTTGCTTTCTAGTTTAGGCATAGTTAATTTTCGCAACGACAGTTGGTTAATTATATCTTAGTGTTCCAAGTTCAAGAACGGTTCTTAATTAAATCCTGATTTTGTTTAAACTGCAATTCTGATTCATCCTGAGAATTACCTGAAAACCTAATTTTTTGTTTAATTGAATTTTAAGAAATCAACAGTCTTTGCCTGCTTCGAATTTGCTTTTGTCTTTATTTTACTTATTTTACTTAGCTCAATTCGAAGTCAATAATCTTATTGTTTGATTTAACTCCCAGTGATTCAACCCCTTACTACAATTGATCTCTTAATTTGAGAGAGTAGGTCAGGGTAAATTTGAGCGTATCAAGTCCAAACGAAACCAAGTGGCATATCTATACAATGTGGTGCCAAACAAATGCATATCAATTTTTAGTTCAGATAATGTCTCTGTATCATATATCTTAATCTCTTTAAATCTGTTTTAATAAGTCTATGGTTTTACCAGTAAATAATTATCCTATTAAAGAATTGTCCAATTGGAATCACATTTTGTAAACATTAAAGCATCATTATCTCAACACCAAAATAATTCCTCTTTTCTTTAAAAAAAAATTATCTGCTACCATTTACTTAAAATTTACAGAATTAACTAACAAATCTTTTTTTTTTGTTAAAGAATAACTAACAAATCATTCTGAAATTTCTGAGTGATCTGGTTGTCAATTTTTTTGTATGAAATGAACTTGGGGTGGTTTCCAAAATAACCCAAAATTTGAAGTCAATTACAAATCTATACCCCATTTTCTCTCTCATCAAATTGTTTTAAAAAAAAACCAAAACATTCAACTTATTTACAGAAATGCCATTATATCTGAATTATTTTATTTTTTTTTGAAAATCAGACATTTGATTTCACAAACAAACACCCAATTATATCAACTTATTTACGAAAATGCCATCGCCATCAAGTTTCACAACCACCATGAACAACCAAATTGAAGCTCTTCAATGCATCTCCATCTAATTTTCGTGCATAAATACATCACAAACCAACTTATAACTTCATCAACTACCATTTCATCTCCAATTTCATTCAAAACACTATGTAAATGAGCATTTGAAAAATTCTCTCACTCACAATCTCTTGAATTTTCGTGGTTTTTGCTAGATAATGTCTGGGCTTCGTAGTAAACAGTTAGAGTAGGGATTTTGTGTGTTTAAACGAGCTAAAAACAGGGATCTACGGCGAAACGGAGCTAAAAACCGTATTTTCCGATCTGGTTCAGAAGAGTAGACTTCGTCGGACGTCTGCTGGTCAACGAGAGGTTAGATTTGCAATTGACTTTTTTCAGATTTTTTACGTAGACTTCTCATAGAAGTCTGCTTGTGCTCCTTTATTCTCCTTTGACAAAATAAATAAATCAGTAGACTGCACGGGAAGTCTACTTATAAAATGGGTTAGTTTCGCATTTGACCAAAATGTTGACTTTTTTTAGCAGACTCTGTACGCGATTCTACTAGCAGACTTTCCTCAGAGTCTGCTCGACTACGTTTATGTTATTTTTTGCAATTGACTTTTTGTTGACTTTTTTGAGTAAACGCTATTTAAAGTCTACTCTATACGGTGAGGTTAGTTTTGCGATTGACCAAAATTTCGAACATTGACTTTTTGAAAATATTTAGTGTAGACTTCCCCAGAAGTCTGTTGCAAATTGAATTTTCAGCAGACTTCTGGGGAAGTCTACTCGTTAATTAATTCGATATTAATTCGATATTTGGTCAAACACAAAACTAACCTGTTTTTTAAGTAGACTTCTTTTAGAGTCTACTCAAAAAGTCAAAAATAAGTCAATTGCAAATGCAACCTCTACTGTTCCAGTAGACTTCAACCGGCAGTCTACTAAGGTGCGTAGACTTCCGTTGGATGTCTGCTAGATATTTATGGTATTAGAAGTCTACCGCGGAAGTCTACTAAAAAAGTTAAATTGCAAATATAACCTATTTTTACAACAGACTTCTGGAGAAGTCTACTACTAAAAGTCATCATTTTAGTCAAATGCAAAAATAACCTCGGTAGACTTCAATTAGGGTCTACTACGCAAGAAGACTTCCGTTAGAAGTCTACTGGGTTTTGCCGTAATTGCAAAAACTAACCCATTCGATAGATTTCTACGGAAGTCTACTAGTGAACGTTAAACGCAGTCTTCTGACGCAGACTGCTGGTGAAGTCTGCGTTTTTAAGATTTTTAAAAACGAATTTATAGCTTATATATAATACATTTTCAAGATTTTCCTGCTCTCACATGTGTGTTTTCTAATATGTGATATTCTGTATGGGTTTGAGATATTTAAATGCAATATTTATGGTGTAAATCAATTTTCTTGTTTGAGTAGTAATTAGCTTTTCACGGTAGACTTCTTCAAGAGTGTACTAGTAGACGGCATGGGAAGTCTGTATTTATGTTTTTAGTAAAACATTATTTTAAAATTATGTATAACGAAATTTTAAGATTTTATTGGTTTCAAATGTGTGTTATATTATTGCTGTTTTTATGTACTAGTTTGACATCTTCAGCTGTAATGAAACCATTTATTTCTGATTAATTAGTTTATTCACAGTTTAGTAGACTACCGTTGAAGTCTGCTATGATTTTTGATTACTAATGTGTTTCCTATTTGTTTTTACAGAGAATGGTTCAATTAGCTGTTGTCTTTGGAGAATGGATTATGAAAGATGGGGTGTGGCAGTTTGTTGTTGATAATCTTAGAGGAGGAAGACTCTTCACATTTTAGTAGACTATTGATGAAGTATGCTCGCAGACTACTAATGAAGTCTATGTTTTAAATTTGATTAAAAATATGTTTAAGTACATGTCTAAAGTTCAATATCTAATTTCTAAAATTTTACTCACATAATTTCTAAAATTCTCTAACAGCCTTGTTGTGTTTTATTTTGGTTTTTGATAAAACATCTTGGATTAACTGTATGTTTGTAGTTTCAAGTATATGATTTGTCATGCATTGGAAAATCCTTGAGAATCATATTTACATGTTTTAATACTTTTTGTGGATTAGATGCTAGCAATTTTTATCTATTTAATTGTTTGACCAGACTAATTTGAACATGTTTGAACATTTGGATTCATTCTATAACGAAAAATAGAAGACCATACCTTATCCGAGTTTCTGATTCGGAAAATGTCCTGTTGCTAAATGTCCTACTGCTAAAGGTGTGATCGTTCATGGTTGTCCTGTTTTCTAATATAGGATATGTGTTACTAGAAGCTGATTTTGGTTTTGGTTTTGGTTTTGGTTTTGGTTTTGTAACTACCGTTTTCCTTATGAACACATCTTCCATTGCAAAAATAATATTGAAAAATGTGAAAAGGAACTAAGACTCTTTGGAACTTATATTTTTAACGTAAGACCAAAACAAGTACATTTTATAAAAGGCAACACGTAAAAGAAGAAGTCAGAGGAAGAATCCAAACAAAGTAGACAACAATATGGGTCGTTGAACAAACTACAAATATGATTTAACTTCATCACTCCAAGTTCCCAACCAAATTGCATTCAGAAAAGTCATTACAAGGTTCCGATAATCATTACTTTGTAAACTGTTTGAGGTTTGAAAAAAACATTCAACACGTCTCTTCCTTGAGCCTGTACAACGTGATTTCTTGCTGCTTGAAGTAACGGCGATCCTCTTCATCAACTAGCACAAGATTCAGATAATACTTTACGCTGAATTTGTTGTTTATGTTCTTATGTGTTGGTGTCAAATCGTATGGTGTCAAGAACAGGTATCGATTCGCCTGCACCATGTATCACATTACCTTAATTGGTTACAAAACTAGCAAAAAGGTCTGTACGAGCTTTGAGAATGTATGATGAAATATTTGGGCATTACCTCTAACTGGAGCACCATCCATTAACTCAAATTTGGCTAGTGTTTCTGTCTCGACGTGAGTATTAGCTCCTGCTCCGGTTGATTCTCGCCGTCTGATCTCAAGAGCCATGTTCTTTATCTTGATTCTCACCAAAAGAAAGTATATTCTCCCAAGGATAACATCTTTCAGGTGATACCTGCATTCACACAACAGGGATTTAGTAGCTATGTTAAGTTTTCCTCATCACCAAAAGACATGAAGGGTTTTCAACATAAGAACTAATTCCATCACTGAAACACCTTACAGAAACAGCTCGCTGCTCTATACTAATCAGGTGCATAGTCACAAAAAGAACACAACTTTCGTCTACGATGGTTAACAAGAAAGATTTCAACCCTTAAAATTCGATACTTTATTCAATTGTATCCAAGAAAAAAGTGAAAGCATCAAAGAAACATTGAATATAGTTTTAAATGACTAAAGATACAACAAGACTATACAACAGAAGCTTATCCTCATGACCAAATGACACATATATATATATACATGTATGTAATTTTCGGTTTGATATTTGGTGTATGTTGCTCTAATATGAGCCTGCATACATTATGGCTGCGTTTTTAGCGAGAAATCGAGAGAGAGAATGGAGGTTACCATATCTGTGGAGGTCGGAGAAAAAAACGTTA
This sequence comes from Arabis alpina, assembly GCA_900128785.1. Taxonomy (NCBI): domain Eukaryota; kingdom Viridiplantae; phylum Streptophyta; class Magnoliopsida; order Brassicales; family Brassicaceae; genus Arabis; species Arabis alpina. The sequence goes on along the minus strand of LT669794.1, from coordinate 16,110,748 downwards.
GATTTGAAGCTGATTTACAGGAGATCTATGCTCATTCGAAGTAGATGGAGAGATCGATGTGTGCTGGTTTTAACTATTAGAGAAAGAGAGAGAGGTTAGAGAAAAATATACACGCTATGAGAAGGAGAGGAAGAGATGATGGTTGCTAACCTTGGCGGAAGTGGACGCGGTGGTGGAGGAGGTAGTATCGAAAGCCATAGCTCTCACCTGAGAAATATTGAATTAGAAATGGAGAAGGAGGCTAGAAGATGATGGAAGAGAGTCAGAGGGAGAGAGAGGCTGAGGGACTTTTAACTAAAAAAATTAGGGTTTCCAAATGTAATTTTTGTTTATATAGGAAGATACTCAAATCCGGTTAGGTTAAAAATTCGGTTAGGTTAAAGATCCGGTTAGGTTAAAAATCCGGTTCGGTAGACTTCGTTTGCAGTATGCTAAACCCTAAACTTTCCACGAAACCCTAAACTTAAAGTAGACTCTATCAGAAGTCTACTTATTTTAGTAGACAACTAATGAAGTCTACTATACTTTTAACGAAACCCTAAACTCAAAGTAGACTCTATCAGAAGTCTACTAGTTTGAGTAGACTACAAATGAAGTCTACTATCCGAAAACGTAAATTGACTATTTTCAATGATTATTCAAAAGTCTAAATAAAAACTTATACAAAATGGTCAAAAAGTTTAATATATTCACAAGTTAACAATTTTATGCAAATTTGACATTTTAAAGATAAAAATGATAAACCCTAAATCTAACCCTAAGTGTAAAAACATGTTTGCAACCTATAAATGTCACATTATTACCCATATTTCATACTCGTAACTCGGTCAATTACGCCAAATGATGAAAAGCTTGTCAAAATTTTACATCATCTTATAGTTAATTCAACTTAAAGAGTCAAACCCTACACTACGGGTTATAAAACGAAACCCTAAACCATTCAAACACTAAACCCTAAACCATAAATAATAATCTAATTCCTAAAACTAAACCACTACAACCGTAAATAAACTCATAAAACCTATAAATATCAAACATTAAACTACCAACATATAACCACATCAATATTTAAACAAATGGTTATGAAGTACCTTGTTTGGTAACTCTTTGTTTAGTATAGTATGTATTCATTCATAACCTAATTTGTCTTTGTAAGTTTAATTTGTGAAATTTTATGAAATTTTATTTTTCATACTTCACAATTATTTATAGTTTGGTCATCAACCAAAATTTTTTATCAAAATATTTTTTGTTAATTTATAAATTTAAATTTGAAATATAATTATATAGTAGACTTCTCTAGAAGTCTACTATACCACAAAGTAGATATAATTTGTCTTTATAGGTTTAATATGTGAATTTTTATGCAATTTTATTTTTCATACTTCACAATTATTTATAATTTGGTCATCAACCAAAATTTTTTATCAAAATATTTTTTGTTAATTTATAAATTTAAATTTGAAATATAATTATATACTAGATTTCTATAGAAGTCTACTATACCACAAACTAGACATAATTTGTCTTTGTAGGTTTAATTTGTGAATTTTTATGCAATTTTATTTTTCATACTTCACAATTATTTATAGTTTGGTCATCAACCATAATTGTTTATCAAAATATTTTTTGTTAATTTATAAATTTAATTTTGAAATATAATTATAGAGTACACTTTCCAAAGAAGTCTACTCAACCCTAAAGTAGACTTTACATAGAGTCTACGCGTTGGATTTCGTGTGGAAGTCTATGAATAGACTTCCACATTACGTAGCAGACTTCTCTAGGGTTAAAACAGTCATTATGACCTGCGGGTTTTTTTTTGGTCATAAAGGTTGTAGTTGTAATTTCACTACCCCTTTGGGTTAGTTTTCACAAACATGAGATATGTGGGTTATCCATGTAGTTAAAATCAAATTATGGGTCAAACCAAGCAATTCCCGAATGAACTTTGATACGTGACTAAAATATGGAATCTATTTTTTTTTGTTATTGTTTTTTTTGTTATTGTGGTAGTGTTATATCACCACCCAGATTGAAACTTATATAAACGTTAAACATCAGATACCAAAATCTATTTATATATTTAAAACTTTGTAAACATTAATTTATATACCATGATATTGCTTTTTTTTGTAAAAAAAAATAACCATAATATGGTTTATGTCGAAGAAGAAAAAAGTACATTTTATTTGTTTATTAGTGTAAATCTATTTTTTCCTCCAAATATGGAGTAATCATATTTATTTTTATTTTTCACTCTACTACTCTAAAATGAAGTTTTCTACTTTAAAATGAAGTATGATTGGAACAAAACACAATTCTATTTAAAAATTACTCTATTTTAGAGTAAAAAATAGAGTCATACATTGGAGATGCTCATCTCCAATGGTTTACACAATTTTAGTATAAAAAATGGTGTAATACCAAAATGGTGTTGGGTTCTACTGCAATATATTACACAATTTTTTACACAGAATTTTTTTTTTTAAAGTATATTCTCTTTTCAATTTCTTTGATAATTGTTAATAGTACCTCATATTTTTAAAATTTTCAATTTGATCCTTTTCTATTTTATTTTTATTAAACTTCCATAAAATTATATAAATTAAAAATTCATTATATTAAACCAAAATACATTACACCATATAAAATAATAAAACATAATAATTATTTGCTTATTCATCACCATTTTCCTATAAATGATTAATTAATGCATTTCGAAGTGAAAAATGAGCATCTTTGTTTTCGTCTCAAAATGCTTTATTTGGACAATATTTTGATGATCTTATTGGATCCGGAAGTAATTTACCAAAGTATTATTAAGTTAGAAGTCAATAATAATTATTGTTGTTTTATTTCTAATTTATTTGATGTTTTTTATCTTTAATTTTAGTAATTTATATATTTTAAATTTATTATTTAATCAATATAATTATATTTTTTTATTAAATTTTAGGTAATTTATATTTTAAATTTTAGTTATATACAACAAAAACTATAATTTATATAAAGTTTGTGAAATAATGATAAATTTAAAAGTTTATATAATTTAAATTTACATATTTAAAATTGATCTATTAATTGTTTCTTATTTTTATAAATAAAAAATCAATTTTAAAAAAACTTAAAAGATGAAAGATTATTTTATAAATTAAAAAATTTAACACTATTTTAGTATTGGAAATGGTATTAGAGTGTAGAGCATTTTACACCAAAAAATAACATTTGGTGGAGGGTTGAAAATGCCCTTACCCTTCAAATCCGGTTCCAAGCTTAACAAGATAAACTAATGTTTAGCATGACGTGAGTATGAGTCAGCAGACAAGAAGTGATATCGAATCGGGTCAAGATAATCTGGTTGGGACCCGTCACATGCACATGGACCCTCCCTACCTAATCCAGATTAATAATTTTGATTCTCTGCTAAATACCTTAAAAATTAAACACATTATTAATACTGAAATTAATAATTAATCACAGATCTTTGGTTCTGCACCATACTCAAGAAGATCATGGTCACGACACAATGCTTATGTTTCTCCAATTTTGTATCTTCCTTGAGATTAGATTCCCTCTGCATTGTCTTTTCCTTGTTGGTTGTTAATTTATTAGCGTTCGTATTCTTACCTATGTTGCATGGAATCGGAAACGGATACGTGGAAGCAAAACGTTCGAAAACGCGGAAGCGATTTTTTTGAAAAATTTAGGAAGCGGGTACGTTATGGAAGCGTAGGACTAAATCAAATATATATATATATATATGTATATACTCTTTAACATTCAAAACTAAACCAAATTGAAAAATTTCGTTTACAAATTGGATCATAAATCTAATACATAAAAGTATTAAGTAACTTAACTAGAATAAACAACCCATAATACTAAAATCTAGGATTTAGACTATCATATTCATGTTGGTTTTCATTTGCTCCATCAAATAAAATTGCTTCCCAACTCTGGTTTGTCGAGGGAAAGATCTTCAAACTCATATCTTTCAAGAATAGTTTCATTACATATAGTATGAAATATCATGTTCTTCTACGAGATTGCCGAGAGATAGATTGTAACCTTAAAGAGTCATTCTACAGAGATTATGAGCAAAATCATAATCGTTCTTACTTCTTAGTGACTAGGGATCTGATGATTCATATTTTTTAGAGGTTTTTTTTCTCTAAGTTATAAAAATATCAAACTTTTATAAGTTTTCTAATGTTTAATTTTTATCATCTAAAATGAAAAGAAGTTTCCATCGCGATTCCAAAATAGAATCAGACTCTTCCAAGACGCTTCCAAATTGGAATCGGACGCTTCCAAGGCGCTTCCAAAATGGTAATTTTGGAATCGCGATTCCACGACGATTCCAAGAGATTCCAAGAGATTATGATTCCGATTCCGATTCCGAAGCATGAAACGTCATAAAATGGAGTTTCCATGCAACCTAGATTCTTACAACCCAAGTACTATTACTTTTTTTTGGGGTAAAAGCATAATACATTAATAACAATCGGAAAAATACGTGTAAGTTGTAACCAGAAAAGGTCAAATAATTTTGTGCCTAGAGTTTTTAAAAGAGTAATTCCCTCATATACCACCCTTTGAAGTTTTTTTTCCAAAACTACCACCTTAAAGTTTTTTTTCCAAAAATACCACTTTTTTTTTTCCAAAAATACCACTTTTTTTCCAAAGTTCCAAAAATACCACTTTTTTCAAAGTTGATTTTTAAGGTTTAGAATTTAAATTTTTTGGGTTTGGGTTAACTATTCCAAAATTAGGGTATAGTTTTAGGGAGTAGGGTTTTGGGTTTGGGGTTTAGGGTTTAGTTTTGAATGTTAAAAATGAATTTTAAAAAAAAGTGGTATTTTTGGAACTTTGGAAAAAATGTGGTATTTTTGGAAAAAAAACTTTAAGGTGGTATTTTTGGAAAAAAAACTTAAAAAGTGGTATTTTTGGAAATTGCCCTTTTTAAAATGACTGTCGATTAATGGGCCCACGAAATGCTGTTCGGCCCAACTCAATAACTGGGGATCATAGTTCATAGAGGAGTCACATCAGGTGGAATAGCATTTTGATGAAAAAATAATTAAAACGAAAATCTAATTGATGCGTATTGGTTTGTGGCCCTTGTTAGAATCCAGAAAAGCTTTGAGATAGGATAAGGGCATGAGTATCCTTTTTTTTTTGTCGTCCAGTTTCATTAAAAGGCCGAAAAGCCCAATACAGTACAGATGGGTAACGGAAATTACATAACAAATTAGGCCCAACCCTAATCCTATCAGGTTGATAAAGCCACGTGTGTGCCGCGTGTTAACTCTTCGTTGATGAAAAAACCAGAATTCCGGCGAAGCTGAACCACCGTCGAATCAACCTCCGATGAACGCTTGCTCGTCCTCGCCAAATCACCAACTCCGAGTTTCCGAATCCACCATCTGAAACTCATCCAAATATCAGATCTGCGTCGAGTGAGTCAGAAAAACCGCTTACCTCCTTGAGAGTCACTGCCGATCATCTCTATCACCTGACCACATCACCCATGGCCTTTAACAAAGGCAATTTCTTGGTGACTAAAGGGGAGATAACACTCCCGACCAAAGAAGGACGATTCTAAAAGATGAGGAAATATGCTCTAATCCACTGTCGCAAGATCTTTATAGTTTCACCGCTGGATTCACAGAGGAGTAAAGAGAAAACATAACAAAAAAAGAAATCCGAAATGAATCTAAGAGAGATCCAGTCGGAAATTATTATCCGAACAAGTCGGAATCTAGATCCGAAACAACGTCGGAAGAGAAAGTATCCGTCAGAGCGGGTAAATATTTACAACAAAAGTTTACTTTATTCAAAATAACCATAAATTTTTACCTTTCACAATAATTAATTATTGTTTGAATAGATAAATGGTATAGTGAATTATATTACAAATTAGAAACTATTAAAATAAATAGTGAACTATTTCATTATTTGGATTTAAATAAAAACAGTGAATTTTTTTTTAATATACTAACTACTTGTTTATATGATGAATTTCAGACTAAAATTGCATAATAGTAAACTATTTATTAATATATTTAACTATATATAATACTGAACTATTGTTAAATATAACAAGTATAGTTGATTGTTTGTGAATAAAATTAACTATATAAATAATTATTGTTTATTTGTAGCTAACTACACATGAATATATAACGAACTACATTTAAATATAATAGTGAACTATCATATGCGTGATTATAAGTAGTATAGTTAACAGTTTTTGAAAAAATTAACTATATACATAATAGTATATTCATAATTTTTAATTTTTGATATAATTCACTATATAATTTATCTATTCAAATAATAATTCCGAAAATTAAAAGACTAGCTATTGTGATATAGTTCACTATATAATTTATCTATCTAAACAATAATCAATTATTTTGAATAGTAAAAAAATATTGTTGTTTTGAGAAAATGTAAAAAACATAATTTGTTATTATATATGGCAACTTCAAATTTATTTATAAAACAATTTAAATGTGATAATTAATACAAAGCAAATCTACATTAAATTTGCATTAAATGTGATGATTTTGATGGAATGTATAAAAGGATAAAATCATTTAATTTTATTTCTCTTTGTTATTTAGTAAATTTTCACATTACACATGCTACTTTATTAATTTAGATGCTGAAACCTATTATTTCACTAATTCACCCTTATTTTTAATGGTATTTAATTAAATAACATCCATAAAAGACTATGGATAAATATGACGTAAAGAAAGGCGTATGTAGTAGATAACCTAATTTGTTAGACAAAACGCAAACAGAGACCAATAATTAAAATTCAGAAACAACTGAGAAGTATGATCGATTGCTAAAGCTTTTTTAGTAATTCATGAATTTCAGTTCGTTGTAAGACATGTGTAAAATGGTGATTAGATTTAACAAGAAATAAATAGCTAATTGGGGAGATGGCAAAAGAGTGGGGAGAGTGAAGGAAAAACATAGGGTTGTTTGTGAGTAGTTTTGTTATATTGCCAAATACATGTTTAAGTTTTGCTATGAAACCCAATTCCCCCTTACATTACATTTATCAAAATTCTTGACAACATATGTATACATTGCAAGAATAAAAAGATGAAGAATCTATTTCCTCAGTAAAAAATCTTGTGCAATGTTTTCAAAGTTGAAAACCTGAATCTAAATGCAATTAGTAATCACCATGCCACATCATCCGTTCTTTTACTACACAACGACGTGGCTAAGTATGATTGGATAAGTTACGCAGTTGATTGTAGAGAGAAGCTGGAAGAAGGTTCTAGGTTCCTTGTGCGGTGCTCTCTCTCTCTCTTTGGATCAGATCTCGAATCGTACCTCAAAAACCCAACAACGACCATGTCTTCTCCCGGCGAGTAAGTCCTCCGTTTCCTTCTCTCTCTCGATCTCGAGATTGTTAGTTGTTTAGTGGTGTTGGTGACCGGAATTTTGGATCTTTGGGTTAAGAGATTTCATGATTCTACCGTTTTCCTTTTCATTTCGTTTAGGTTTTTGAAGCATTCATCAGCTCTTGCGTATTTTGCACACCAAGCTAGTCTTGTGATTTTGGGTCAACGCTATTTTAGTATCTAATTATCAATTTGCATTATAATTTGATAGTTTATGTCTATGCGATGGTCACTGGATTAGTAGTACAAGTAAAACTAGTACTTCTTGAAGCTAATACTCCTGCCACCACAAATTTACTTCTGAAATGATTCTTAGCTGTTGATGATCTAGTGTCAGGAGTGAAAACAAGACTTTCTCAGTGAGCTGTTGATGATGTAGTGTCATATATCGTGTCTTTAAAGCTATGTGCTTAGCTGATCTATGATGGAATATGTATGCCTTGACTTCATAATATCCCTCAAAATTGTTTCTAACAGTGCCTGTTATTTGGTATTGTTGATTGCAGATTCTATAACTCACTTCCTCCAATAACCAAGGCTTATGGTACTTTGTGCCTCCTGGCTACAACAGCCACGCAGCTGGGCCTAGTTAGTCCTGCTCACATTGCATTGTTTCCTCAACTTGTGATTCACAAGTTTCAGGTAAAAACTCTTATGATTTATCATCTCTTGCACAATTTTGTCTCCACTAGTTCCTAACTTGTCTTGCAAATTGATCTTTTGGTGTTTGCAGGTCTGGAGGCTCATAACAAACTTGTTTTTCCTTGGTGGTTTCTCTATCAATTTCGGAATACGGCTTTTGATGATGTCAGTATAATTTTTCACTAGTATATGCAGAAATCAAGTTTCTCTTTTTAATGTAACATCCTCTCTTGAATCATTGTACAGAGCAAGATATGGAGTTCAACTCGAGAAAGGGCCATTTGAAAGGCGGACAGCAGACTTTCTTTGGATGATGATCTTTGGATCCTTGACTCTATTGGTATGTAAAGCTCTCCTTATAATTCTATTTACTGCTTCTTTGAGAACTCCAGTATGGTATATGGATGGTACACCACCAAGTAGGTAATATCCGATATACAAATCTTATAGATCCCAGAGGTGAGAAAATTAGAAGCTTTTAAAGATTACAATCAGGGGTTATTTAACTATTGAAAAGTGAGACAAGTTAAGGGAGGTGTTATACATATACTTGTGAATCCGTATGTTAAAACTGTTACCTGTTCAAATTTTAGGTTTTATCAGCCATACCATATTTCTCGACACCGTTCCTTGGGACGTCGCTTGTATTCATGCTTTTATATCTCTGGAGCCGAGAGTTTCCAAATGCCAACATCAGTCTATACGGTCTTGTCACTCTTAAGGTATTGATGATAATGTTTATTTTGTAAGCATATCCAAGAACCCACTCTTTAGTATATAATGTTAACGGTGAAACCTGGAATTACTCCACAGGCTTTTTACCTCCCATGGGCTATGCTAGCACTCGATGTTATCTTCGGTTCTAAGATCATGCCAGATCTTCTTGGAATCATAGCCGGACATCTATACTACTTCCTAACAGTCCTTCACCCTCTTGCCACTGGAAAAAACTACCTCAAAACCCCAAAATGGGTGTATCCTTGATTCAGATTCATGATTAGTTCCAAATGATTTACTCTCTCTGCTCGGTTTTTTGTTTTGTTGTGATCCCTTGACATTGTCAATAGTGGTAAAATTGTAGCGAGATGGCGAATTGGAGCTCCAGTAGCATCTGTTCGACAAGCAGGTGGTGTAGGAGCAGGAGGACCCGGAGCTGGAGGAGGGGTAGGAGGAGGTGGAGCTTATTCCAGTGCTCGTGCCCCACCCGAGAGCTCGAATACAGCATTCAGAGGTCGATCATATCGTCTCACAGACTGAATCATAAATCCTCTCTAGTGTTTCTCTGTTATCAATCAGTATCATTCCAAAACTTTTCCAAACAATGCCACTAACAAGTACACCCAGGTAGCTTTGTGTTTTTGAGCAGTACAGGTTTTGAATATAAATGACTTTGTAGGAAGAATCTTTGAGGTTTTTTTTTAAGTACAATGTTGTATTCAAATGCTTAGTGCCGTTTTAATACAACGTTGGTTTTCAAACAACAATTAAAGAACAAAAGTAAGAGATGGTTCTATGATTCGGGTATTACGAGTACGCGTCAGAAATTGTGATATGTGGACAACGACGTCATTTAACTTAACTCGACAGGAAAATAGAGATGAACCTGCTGGTCTAACTGGTATTAAACCTTGGACCATTAACCAAAATAAAGTGGTGTTGTTCAAGTCTTTTTTGTAAAGTAAAAACTCTATAAAGTAATAATGTTGGACCATCAAAATTTATTATTTTATAGAGTTATTATTTTATGAGTAATATTTAAAATAAATTAAAAAAAAAATAATTAATAAATTTATAGTAAAACCACTAATAATATAATAAACTAAACATAAATAGTTAAAAACAAGAAAAATACTTAATTATCTACTAAAAATTGAAAATATAATATATTTTGAAATAATTTGTTTCTTCTAAAACATCATTTACTATGAAATAAAAGAAATATATAGCCGTTTTTATTTTATGATATTAATGAGACTATATATTTGTATAGGATTTTTGAAAAAATATTATCTTATCATTTTATCGAGTTGTGTTAAATTTTATTGTCATCATTAATATTATTATTATTTTATCGAATTTATTACTTTATCGAATATTACTTTATAGAGTTTTTACTGTACTAATAACAATCTGATCGTGAATTATTGTCATCATTAATCAAATCAGAGTGAAATTCATGACTCAGGAGTTAGGTCGGAAGAAGTTTAAATTTGTGATTGACAAATAAAACTGATTACTTATTGATAAGTAGTAAATTTTTTGTTTTGGAAATTCGGTTGGTGATGGATATAAATAGGAGGAAAATGGGGAAAAGGAAGGAAAGTAAGACATGGCAATTAGGGAAATTAATGATTAAGCTATAACGAAGGCGAGACTTGAGCAACACAAATTGAAAAATCGATCCTTATTTTGTTGAGATGACCCTATTTATGTGATCTACGAAGTCCCCACACGCAGCACATAACCCACATAGAAAAACATCCAGAAGAAAAACAAGAAGAAGAGGAAGAAGATGTCGTGGCAAACTTACGTTGATGAGCATTTGATGTGCGATGTTGGAGATGGTCAAGGCCACCACCTCATCGCCGCTGCTATCGTCGGTCATGACGGTAGCGTTTGGGCTCAGAGCGCCAACTTTCCTCAGGTACTTTCCCATTTGATCGGTTTTTTTGTTCCTATCCTCCATCATGGTTCATGTTTTGGTTTAGATTCAATCTATCTATGTGGTGTGCTTCTAATCCGTTTTCTAATGTATTCGAGATTTTTGTTGTTTTCCCATCGATTTGAAGACATTGTTTAGGTTGTTAGATCTTCCCCCATTCACTACAAGAATTGGTTAGCATATCCAATATTGGTATTTGAAATGAAATTACACAATGCATGTCATTGATCTTTCCATTTTAATACCAATGCAAGCAAGTTTTCGTTATCATGGACACTCATCAAAATTTATATATGGTTATATATTATATATAAGATTCAACAAAATACTGAATGCATTCGTAATCCTATTTTCTTCTTGTGATATAATATATTTGGATGATAGTTCAAGGCAGAAGAGTTCACTGGTATAATGAAAGATTTCGATGAACCGGGAAATTTGGCCCCCACGGGGTTATTCCTAGCAGGAGCTAAATACATGGTGATCCAAGGCGAGCCCGGAGCTGTAATCCGTGGCAAGAAGGTATAGATAACCCTTTGACTAACTTCATGATACATTGTTGGATACATGCGTGTATGCAATGTAAGATATATGCATGATCAAAGAACATGTCGAATAAGAATTTGGTTTGATTTGATAGGGAGCAGGAGGGTTAACCATAAAGAAAACGGGACAGTCATGTGTGTTTGGGATCTACGAAGAGCCAGTTACACCAGGACAGTGCAACATGGTCGTCGAGAGGTTGGGTGATTATCTGGTCGAACAGGGTCTCTAGGCCTTGCAACTTTCTAGAATGTTCCGTTCCACCTTCTACATTTTTTAAAACATATAGTATTGGATTTCTGAATTTTCTCCAAACATGGCAAAATTTTAAGAAAGCGAAAGCCTAATTCATGGGCTGATATTTTAAAAGGAGAATTGTGTTTCTCCTTTTCTTGGTTTCCTACTTAAATTATCTCTCTTCTTTTTGTCAATCATGTCTATTTTTTGTTTTCCTTTATTTTTTTTAACACTTGCAGTTTTGTCTGTCTATTATATTAATGCATGAAAAGCGAAATCTGAATGTGTATACAACTACACTAGGCGTCTACCCGCGCATTTGCGCGGGACATAATTAACAAAAAAAACTATTTTAAGATTATTGTTTAAAACTTTTACATTCAACATAATTTATATTATTGAACACTGTTAAAAAATCAAATATAAATGAAGAAGATGCCTAATGATGGATATATTGAAAGAAATATAAGCCATTTAATTTGCATAACTCAACAGAACCAAATATCGATAATTAATAATTTTTGGTAACTCTTTTTTAGTACAATGAAAAACATGTCATATCAAACCTTTTTTTCTCAACACGAAGGCGGTATGGATTTATTAAAATAGAGAAAAGGATAATTTTCATAAAATAAATTATAGTATATGTTAACTGCACAACGGTGTTATAACAAACATGCATGGAAGAATTATGCTTACCTCATACCACGTATATAAGAGGGAGGCTTACCCTTACCATCCTTCTCCCATTTTACGCTTACCATCCTTCTCCCACGTGACTAAGCCAAGGAAAAATTGAGGATCGGTTTGCAATACAAATTAGAGAAAAGCATATATATATATATGTATATATAGGACTGGACAAACAAATAGATAGAGATGTATGTTCTCTGAATATCAATAAATTCGATTCATGGATTAACAAAAAAAAAGTTTTAGGATTAGTATTTAAAATCTTTACACTCAACATAATTTCTATTAGTGAACATTGTTAAAAACCAAATGTAAATTATCTAGATGATAATAAATCTGCAATTAATAATTTTTGGTAACTCTTTTTCAATACGATGAAAAACATGTCGGATCGAGTTTTTTGTCAAATCCAAGTCGCTTCTTAAGCTATCATGTTAATAGTTGTAGTAACTCTCCCACACAGATATATAAATAAAGATTTTACACAATATATATTAAATTAAGTTTTTGGTTGAATCCAAGCCTCTTCAATTTCGAAAGATATGCCTCGAGATGTTTTATATTTGAGCTAAAGTAATTGTTATATCTTTGAAAGCGGAATGGTGGTTTGGTGAACATCAATGGCTTGTTGGTGCCTATCGGGTTTGGTTTGCCTCCTCTCTATTCATGTCTTTCCCTTTTCTTTGGCTATTTCGACTTGTCTTAGGGTTTTGGCTTTTGAATTTGGAAGTCACGTCTCGTAACCATTGATATAACGGACCAACTCGAACAAAGACCTAAAATATATAACATTAGTTTTGATGCATAAGAGATGTATTTTGTTTGGCTAAAAACTCACCAAATTGTTAACAAATGTATAACTAATTTGTGTAAGCGAGTCGTTCAAAAGTATATATGTTGAAACATACTCCACATACCAACAAATCTGACCATGCGACGGAGGAGAGTAGCCACCTTTCCTCCGGAAGCTGCATAATAAACGAAGATATTAATTAGTAGAGTGAATAAGCAAGGGTACAATTTAGCTTGAAGTTAGTTCTTACCACCATCCATCAGTTTCATTCTTCATGCTAGTAATGTGATTGAAATATGAATGCACCAAATTTTTCAATAATAATTTTTTTCAAAGAAATAATCAGATAATATAGCTATACGAATTCTATTTTTTTCATCAACAACACATTAACAAAAAATAAGAGAGTTTATGCCACATAATAAAACTCAAACAATCAATATTTGAAAGTTTACTTGGTGGGAAAATCCTTGGGGTAAGCGGAAGCCACAACGGTTTTACAGAGGAATAGGAATCATCTTCACATGATGATGGTTTATGTCCAAATTAAACCATAGCATGAAATTTTCTAAACGAAGATTAGTTTTCTTTGTTAATGTACCGTTAAGAATAAGCAATAATGGTGAAGATTTGCGCCAAGCGCTAAGGATTTCATGCTTACACCACTAATAAAACATACAAAACAGAAACTTTTAGGTAAGATAAATTATTCACAAACATGTAATAAAATACTTGAAAGAATAAAAACCAAGCTTATAAAGTTTAAGCTTGGTTTGTGTACGTATAAACCAAACCTAAAGAACACGAAAACACTTACACAATGAAAACAAAACCACAAACTAAATGTTGTGGAGACCTTGTTTCCTTTAATTATACCACCTCTGTACATACCCGGCTACACCACCGTAGCCGTCTGTCTGCACCTTCCTCTCCGCCATCAAAAACATCTCCAAACCCAATTAGTTCATTGTCTTGATCCATTCCTCCGTCAAAACGACGCCGTCTCTAAGATCCAACATATATACCTTAATGAACTTGACGCTCTTCATTACGTTTTCACGTAACACATCTTCTACTGATTACAAAAACACGTACAAAACAAAAACAAAAAAACCAAAAGAAAAATCAGAATCGATCAATCATGAAATATTTTGACAATATAAGTAAAAACTATACACATAGTTAAAACCTCGACTAAAAGAGTTATTTCTAACTGCAAGATGAGAAGAAGATGATGTGTAAGAAACATAAACCATAAATCTTACCCTAAATAAAAAATAAAGCTAATCTTTACTATGCAACTCGGTGTTTAATTACAGGCGAGACTATTGATTCCAATGAGATCATGAATCATATGTTGCTAGACTGTTGTGAACGACATACACATCCTCACAACAAAACCTATACATGAGATAATAATGTGAGATAATTGTAAAATATAAAAAATTACTTGGAGCAATAACGGAATACAACCTTACGAAAAGAAAAGAGTCCATCATCATAAGTGAGCTTGAAAACCTATGGTATGAAAGCTATATTATGAAACCACAGACGGATACACCACAACAACAAAAACAATAGAAAGCGAAATGATGAGATTTTACCAACATGCAGGAAAATGGTACATATGTTTGAAGGAGATGAGAAAGCTAGATTTGAGAGAGCCATTAAGGAGCTATAATCTCTCTTTTCAACGGCACAAAAGAGTGTTATTGTGATGATGATTTACTTAAAGGTCATAGAACTTTCGAGTAAGGTACAAACATGAGGTTAACCAAATACACATCTTATTAGACAAACCCATACATGAGATATGACAAATACATTAGACAATCCAATATAAAGAATATATATATATAGATTGAATAAAGAAATATATACGTAGGAACTGAAAAGAGTCTATATATGATGGATCATGAACTAAAAGAAACAAAGTGAACTTACTTGTTGACGGAGTGAACTTCTACACATAACACAAACCATAAGAATATGTTATGGGGGTCGGTGTGTAGTCCACGTAAAGACGGGACCCTGATGACGCTGGAGAACACGGTGGTTTGTGCTAAACATTAGAAGGAAGATGCTATTGAAACACCTAAAAAAACAGAAACAAAAACAAAAACAAAAACAAAATCTAAATCAATAAATATGCAAAAACACAAAGAACAATAACAAAGAAGATAGAGGCGAAACGTGCCTCATAGAGCTAGGGTTTCAAGATATATGGACCTAAATAGAATTCAAAAGCCTAATAAATCTAATAAAAATACTGCAGCCCACACGAAAAATATTCATAAATCTAATTAAAAGGGAGTGGCATGGTAAGTAAATAAGAAAAAAATAGCCTGGGGTCAAAAGGCTTATTAAGATGCATAGAAAAAGTCTTTGAAAGCAAAACCAATAAGATAAGCATATGTAAGCAGTATACCTAGGAATTCAAAATAAAAATTAACTAATTAATAAATAAACAATTAGATAAGCATAGTATATAGGAAATAATATATAAGAGAGAAGATAAATATGGAAATTCACATAATATAATACATTAAAATCGTTAAAGACTGAAGATTTACCAAGTAGGATCCAATAGAATATATGATCGAATATACTACACTTCCGAAAACTGATTGTAATAATTGATGGCCGAATTCACGATGGCCCAATCGAACACCTTTTGGTCCCACTCCGACTATTATATAGAAACGGATGACTTCCATTGCAATAACCTTTATTTGCAATAAATAAAATTATTTAAAAATATAAAAAAATTAATTAATAATACTCATGCTAACCTTAATAAATGTCGAGGAGGTTGATTCGTAGCCTCCTATATTCTTACCAGAGTTCTTTGTTGCTTCGCGTACATGCACTCAAATTAGATGAAACCTTATAACGGGTGAATAACATTTGAGAAAAAAAACAGCCCCATAAAAGCCTATATCACACGACAATAATTCAACTGAGAAAAGGAAAGGAACCACAAAAGCTATCTATATAATTCATTTTCATTACAATAGTATGTTCTCCATTATATATAATATATATATAGAATATGTATATATAGAACTAATAGACGAAAATTAAATTAGTATTGATTTAAAATGCATTAAAATAAACTAAAACAATTCCGAAAATCAGATAGAGGATGACACATAGGATTTTCAACCTATCTTTTTATAATATGATGATGATAAGTCCATTTTTGTGGATATACATACATATATATTGGTAAATCTCCATACGAATATACTTTACTATTGTAATGTAATTATTTAAACCAAAAAGGTAAACGAAAACATTAGAGATATAATCATTAAAGGTTTTAATAATAATATATGTTCGAAATGATATACATAGAGAATTTAGGAAAGATAATGATGAATGTTACGGTTGAATATTCGTTTTATAAAATTTCCTGGAAAAACTGACAATTGAATATTACAAGCTTACTTTTTTGATTTTAATAAGTACATTTTTAGGGCTATGGATATAATAGAAAATAACAAATTACATTCAAATCTCCATTTCTATGGGGATATATATATTCAAGAATATGAGCACCAACATAAACAAAAACATATATATATATATATATATATATATATATATATATTTATTTATATGGTATATTTACAGTTACAAAGGGGACAAAGGTTACATACAATAGAAAGATTAACGATATTTTTATCATACTATTAATTGAAAATATTAACAAAATTACATGTGTGGTAGATTAAAGATATTTAATCTCAATGTCTTTTTTAGGCAGATCAATATACCACATAAATCATAGGAGTAAAAATCATTGGAAAGAGAATGTGTAGATAAAACGATCATATAAATTTGATTACATTTACATATCATACTAAATCCAGCAACAACAACGCATACAATAAATAATATCTGACATATGAACGAACATAATTAGCTCTTCAGAGAATCCAACTCGCATGACGTAAATTCAGATGCATAGGTTGATAAATGGAAGAGATTCATCATCAGCCTACATTGGTGTGACAACATACACATCCTCACAAGAAATCCTATACATAAGATAACAATCACATTAGACAAATCCATATATATAAAAAAAAGAAAAGAAAAATTACATCTAGATACAATAAAGAATTACATTCTTACCAAGAAAAAGAGTATACATACTTAGAACACGACTACTATCATATACCAGCTCGTAAACCTTAAGACAAATGCAATCCTTAGGATGAGGCTCGAGTCTCGGCGAATATGAAAATAAAAATCTCGAAATCAAAACGTAGAAGAGAGAATAAAGAAGGATTTGGTTCTTCTTCGTGAGAGTAAAATCAGAATAAACATAATAAAATTTAAAAACAAATAAAAAACTATAGATATTGTTAAAAAAAAAAAGACAAATAAATACAGCACATGTTTCAAAATTACCTTTAAAACATTGCCTTGAAAGAGACGATAAGAATTAAGATGCTCTGTTTGATGCTCTATAGATTTCCATCATATTCTCAATACAAATTTGATGCTCTGTTTTGAGCTTCGTTTTACTTGGATATTGTTCACTTTGATTTTTTAATACAATTTCATACGTATTGGTACGATGGAAATATTCACTAAACAATTTGAGATCTAAGATATATATTACATAATGAAACAGACTTTTCCAGGGCGAGTTTGGTGTTTAAGTCTTCTTTATAGAGGGAGTATGAATCTCATTCAACCTCGACTTAAACTACAAATAGGGTTTTACTTTTTAGCTAAGGTTTTAGAAAAGAACATTAGGCCCAAAGCAAAAAGAGTAAACTTATTGACTATGAATGACTTCTGATACAAAAAAAAATGAACAACATCCGTATAAATTTTGGTAAACAAAAAATCAAACCCTTAAGCTTTCTACAATCAAACAAACACATTTCCATCTTCTTTTTATAACATGTCCACATGTTATGGATAATTTCTCAAAATGCTTAAGCATGATTATCCGATTATTTTTAAGCTTTGACTCTGAAACAAAACAAATTATTGGTTATAACTTACCATCCACTCCAAGCTACACAATTGGGAGAAACAAAACAATGTTTAAGTCGTAGTATCAAGTTGTTGCTTTCAATGTTTATACCCATATGGGCAAACTCTTAACGCATTTCATAACTCGAGCTACAACTGCTGTATCACAAAAGGACTAAATTAGTGTATAGGGTGTAGAATCAGAAAACTTTATGCGCCCAAGTTTTAAGTATGAATGGAGATAATGAAAACTCTTTTCAAACTTAAGCTTCTTGCTTGTTATTTCTTCTTATGATGCAAAATCACACGACCAATGTGTTGGAAAATTGTGCATGAATTATACATCAAAAGCAAGTAAAGAAAACGACATAAACTAAGAACTTAAAGAAAAAGTCTTCCTTCTCTTCTTTGCACCCTCCTTCTCTTTTATCTTCTCTTTTCCCTTGTTTCTCCAAAGACGAAAATCAAAAAACAACATTACCAATTAGACGATTTCAACAAACCTCCAGAATTACCTTCTTTTTTTATTTGTCCTCTTAGTCTTTTTCAACTCTTCAAAGAACAACAACGTTATGGTGCACGATATCATCTTGTAGCAATATAATCATGCAAATAAAACAGGAATAGGCAATCCCCAAGACCTATGAGAAGTCAAAAACAAAAAGAAAGTGAAATTTGATGAGAAAAAAGGGATTTTAAGAAATGTGATAAAGACATAACAACCATAAATAAAACATAAAACAAAACTAATAATAAATGAGATGACCTTGCATGGAGTCGCTGCTTCCTATCGGCTCTATTATTGTATTTTTCTCAAAGGCTTTGCCATTTCCTAAAGACTCGTATCTTATAGCCTCTGAGAGACCGTTATTATTTTGATTTAGTGGCACCGGTCATTTAATCCCTTTATGACACAAAAAGTTTCTATCAAATGTGTTTTGCTAACTGCGGAAGATTAAATAGTTTAAAATACAACAAATCTATGGTCTTATTTTCTGTTAAAGTATAAAACATGAAACAATAATAAGGAAAGGAAGATTCCCTTATAGAGAGAGTCAAATTCTGAAAAATACACCTTATTACAAAGACATGCGTTATAATAATATTAAGATAGGTGAGTGGTTATTGCTTATATAAATAGATTTATGATGATAGTGGCGAAAGAATAACTTACATTACAATGACATATCTGCAAAGCAAAACACAAACAACAACAAAATCATTAAGATTCGTTATTGATATTATACGGAATAATCGAATACATGAAGAATTAAGGTACATATACAATTTTTAAATAAGAAGATCAAAGAAAAAAGAGAACCTGGAGGAAAGAATCAAAAAACATTATACGATAATAATATATAATTAGGAAATCATTGAAACTCGTTAAAAACCATAAGAAACACACAAACATATTATGAGGTAAAAAATTACATGAACATCAAACCAAAAAAAACACCATAGTATAACTCTTGGTTTACTATTTGCATAATACACAGACAAAAAAGATAAGACAAAATAATCTCAAAAGTGGTTCTTTGTTCTTCTGAGCATTATTAAAACCCACCATTACTTTCACGGGAATCAACACAATCATCATCAAATAATAGAAAGAAACACGTTCACACTAAAAAGGAGTATAAAGAGAAACGAATAATAAGAGATTGTAGATCTATCGAGAAAAGAGAAAATAAATTGGATGGATATAAGTTACCTAAACTCGTTGATATGATAGTCTGATCGCTATGCTCCGAGGATTTTAAATTAACATCAGCGACGCCAATATAATCTGACAAAAACAACACAGTGAGATTAGTAAAGGAAAAAAACATAATAGAACGTAATATACAACCGATGTTAATATCACGTACGTGGAACAAAGATTTATGATGATGTTGTTTAGGCTAAAATTATAGCTTTTCTGTTTCTGCAGATTTTAAAACTAAACCTAGTCACACCAAGTATTTATAAGAAAAACACAAAAAGATACAAAAAATTAACACAAAAATAATTGGATGAGTAAACAAACCTTGATATGATGGGCATTAAGAAACCTTCAAAAAATAAGAACAATAGCAATTAGGATACAAAGAGAAAATAATAAGCAAAATTGCAAAACCTTAAAATACAAACAAAAACACAATGGTGGACGATAACATTCGATGAGGAAGACTATTTATAAAGAGGCAATAAGAGGCCTAGGGTTTTCGGAAGAATGATACCTAGGATTTTCAGAATTAGCCGTAAATTTAATTAAATCGTAATATCTTATGTAAATCTATGAGATGGTAATTATGGAAATTTATCATAATTTTTTTAGTAGATAAATATGGAATATGAATACGAAATAGATTTTATTCCTAAACGATTCGATACACAAAATCTAATTAAATCAATAATTAAATCTACTGAAATTAAGAAAATTTATTAAAATAATGATTCTTAATTACTAAAATTATCCCCCCTATTAAGGAGAGGATGACACATAGGATTTTCGACTTGTCATTTATTGATATGATGTGTATAATTGGGGAAAATGTAGTACTTCACCCCCAATAGTTTCATATCTTTCTAGATAAACCCCAAAAATTTATCTTGTAGTATTTCCCCCAATATCAAAGTTAAACATTTAATTCACCCTAATTTTGGGTTCTAGCGGTTAATAACATAACCATATCGTAAACTAATTGAATAGGTTAGTATACCAAAATAAAAACCGGAGTGGTACTAAAACCGGACCCAACATGACCCGTGTAAAATTGAGAACCCAGAATTCATTTTTTTTTTACAGGTATGAGAAAGATTGAAATTTTGATCATTTTGATTTGAGTTTTATTTTAAATGAGATCTAATAAATGAAACAACAAATCAAGTGCAAATTGTTTTTCATGCGATGTAGTTCCGATATAGAGTAGAAAGAACAAGAATCATCGACAAACTTCGATTTGGGAAAATGTCGAATTAGGGTTCTTCATTTGGATTGGGGATTTTTTTTGGTTTTTGAAATTAGATCGAGATTTATTGATTATTATGGGATTCCTCAATAAATCAAAGTTCGTTGTCCAAACGTTTAGGCGATCTCTTCTTTAAATCATCTGATGATTCCACCATAAGCATTTCCTTTTTCTTGCCATTTTTACCTTTATCACCATTGTTGGAGTTTAAAATAGGACTTGTGTTGTTCTTAAACTCAGAAACAAAGCTCATTCAATGGTGCAACCGCCGTGAAATCTTGTCTACACTGTAGTCGACGGCTCCACACCATGACCAGAGAGATGAATCCTTCCATGTAGGTTGAGCCGGTGACTGGTTCTTCTCCAACCATCACCAAGAAATCTGTAACTCCACCGACGGTGGCTGCTCTGGTATGATGACATGGATCATAGATTTGAGTGAAGGAAGAAGAGTCTTGTGTCTTGGTTTGGGTTATCGGAGAAACAAGCAACGGGATGAAGAATGGAATTTTTTAGATATTGGAATTTTTGATTTCGGGTAGGGTGGCTACTAATTTTAATCGGGTTGTAATATGGTTAATTAGGTGTAATTAGGTCATTTATTTTGTTTAATATCGGTTTTGTTTTATTTTCAATTGGTTACAAAATCATTGGTCAACAATAACCGAAACTAATCGGATATGGGTGGAATAAGAAGTTTAATTCTCATTATGAGGAGAACTACGCGTTTAAGTTCATTTTAGGGAGAAATATTACGAGATAAATTTTTGGGGTCTATTTAGGAGGATATAAAATTATTGGGGGTGAATTACTACGTTTTCCCGTATAATTGAATTTTAAACATACAAACCACAACATGCGATTCAGGTTGTAGTTTGTACTAGAATTAAAAAAATAATTAAATTTCGTAATATGTACGGGCACCACCCTTTTAAAGATACTTTCAATGGAAATTTCAAAAAATAATTTAATAACAATAATAATATTAAATTGTATAAATAATAATATACTATGTTCATATATGGGTGAATTTGCGGAATAACTAATCTGAGAATTATAATGAAAAATACGTGTGCTAATTCACTCAATGAATCCTACTCTCGGCTGCCTTACGATCAAACTAATGATCTTTCGGAGTGATGATCTGTTCCATTAGATCACACGAACATTACTAAGGCAACACTTAGAGTTTTCTTAAGAAAACTTATGGAAATTATTCGGACATTACCTAGATCGGAACATAATGATTTCAAGGGTCTTCGGTGATTGTCTGGAACCAAACCGAAACTGATCCTACGAGTTTGAGATGGATCCGGCCATCGGATCAAGAAACTAAGGTCAGATTCAAGATCAACACGAAAAATCAAGTCGGACAAGACAAGATTTGGATCAAGAAACTTACCCTAAGTTTTTCCCGAAATTGCTCTAGAACGGTTCGCGGTGGCTAAAGATTTCGGACTGATCGGAAGAGTATCGCTTGGATAAACTGATCTGATCAAGGTGATCGGACAAGATTTTGGTTCGGACAAAGTATTCCCGATGGTTTAGAAATGTTCGGACAAAGGTTCGCGGTGGTTAAAGATTACGGACTGATTTGTTTAGCATAAGGCTGCGAGTTTCTATGGATAAAACAAGGTCCAAGGCCTTGTATATATAGGCTCGGCCAAGCTGGTGAAGCAGCTGGACACTAGGCGGATCGGATCCACCAAGATGGCTTCCTACCGCGACATGTGACAATGGACAAGCTTGCAGCTGCTTGTCATTGCTTCGGCCAAGGGTTTCGTAGGCACCTCCTACTTGAGCTTGCTTCACCCTTGGGTTTGCTTGGTGAGTCACCAAGCAACCAGGTAGGCAGCTTACTCACCAAGCACCCTAGCACGCAGCTTAGTCACCGAGTAACCAAGCAAGTAGCTTAGTCATCGAGGTGCTTGGCTAGGTTTTGGCCAAAAATCTAAGGGACTAATGGACTGATCCGCACCTTGCATCGAGTCTTTCCTCGAACGCGGTTTACCCTTAAGAGAGGGTCATTACACCCTGCACCGTGGACAACTCCGGTCATGTTGAAGAAGTCTATGGGCCAGTCGTTCATTAACAACAACCGCGCCCGAGAGAGTTTGCCAAAGAAAATGGCGTATCTTACTTGTTGTTTTCATTTCCATACTATTTCCTTTAGTAGATTCAACGATAGTAGTTGGATATCATATACCAGATCAACATCCAATTTTTACCGGGAAACTTCATACCCGGATTGGACATTATACATACCAGAGTTTGTATAATGCCAACATAAACCATCATTGGCCCCCACTCATGAGGGTCTCAACATAAGTATTAACTTGATATCTTCCGGGTCAATAAAATCGGTTTAGCACTATACATACTTCACCATCCGTACGAGGGTTTGTAGTGATTCCTTGCTTCGAACAGGTGTGAATATCGAAAGTACTTTCCTTTCAGTATCCTGCATGCTAGTGAGCTGGGGTATTGGTGTAATCGCCATAGTTGCTTTGCCAATAAAGCTTGGTTCAACTCTTCATAAGACTTAATACCAACACCTCCTGCATTCTTAGGGAGACACATCTTCTTCCACGATATCCAATGCATCCCTTTGGAATTGTTATTCGTTTTCAACAAGAAATTAGACACCGCACTTGCCAGCTTCGGAAGAAGACTTTTGGGAAGGAGAAACATGGACATCACATAAGTGGGTAAGGCTTGCGCGACTGATTTAATCATAATCTTCTTCCCTCCTCTGGAGAGAAATTTAGGCGGCCAACCATTAATTCGCTGGTTCAAGCGCTTATGTACATACGCAAACACTTCAACTTTCGATCCCTGCAACTGATCCGGGATACCCAAATATTTCTGTGTGCCGCCCTCCGTTGGAATATTCATTATGGCCTTGAGTTCTGTACGACACTTGAGTGGGACCTCCTTACCAAATGTAATGACTGATTTGTCAAAATTTATGCGGTGTCCCGACGCATTCCTGTAAAGTTCCAGGACCTTCAAAATGCTATCACATTGTTCAATAGTCGCCTTACAGAAAAAAACTATCATCAGGAAATAGCAGATGTGATAACGGGGGGGGGGGGGATGTTGGGGAAGCCCGAATGCCACAGATAATGCCCGATGCCTCAGCAGCCTTTAGATTGGCAATTAAAACCTCTGTACACAATATAAATAGAAACGGAGACAAAGGATCCCCATGCCTTAGCGCTCTCGTGGGTGTTATGACACTTTTTGGGTTTCCATTCAACAATATACTGTACGACACCAAATTTACAACATATCCAAGATATCCATTTATCGGTAAACCCTATCTTTTGAATCAGAGCTTTCGGAAACAACCATTCCACCCTGTCGTACCCTCGCGCTTGCCAACCCTATTCGTTGTAAGCACATGAAAGACTTCATGAGCAATCAAAATGTTATGTGATCTGTCTTGCCGCCACAAAGGCCGATTGAGTTTTCGACACCAGCGATGGCATAAATCTTTGGATTCTCTAACAAAGAACTTTAGATATAATTTTGTAACTCACATTACAGAGACTGATGGGCCAAAACTCTTTCATCATCCTCGGTCGGTCCGTCCTTGGAATCAAACAAATATTGATCTCATTACTTTTGGGATCTAGGGTTCCTGACCTCATAAAGCTTTGGACCATCTCAATCACCTGAGGCTAGATGCCAGAATTTCTGATAAAACAAAGCTGTCATACCATCCGGACCCGGTGCCTTTTTACATGTGGATGGAAAACACCGTTGCCTTGACCTCCGCCGCCGAGACCTCTCTGATAAGCGTTGTATTCATCTCCGCAGAGACAGAACACTGAAGGTGTGATAATGTAACCTCAAGGTCCGATATGGATGAGGAAGAGAACATTTTCGAAAAATAGTGTGTCGCTGTTTCCTAGTAAATCTCCTCATCTCTCAAGGTAGTACATAATTGTTCCTGTATAGCCGTTATCTCCTCCAAAGAGGACCTATCACTGATCTGTGCCTCTTCTAACCACTCTTTCAAAGAATCAATAGCTTCTTCATATACGATTTAGTCCTCTGTCTGCCAGAGAGATATAGTTTTACGACAGTGGGCTATGCGATCTCCCGCAGTTCGACCATCCTTTCCGCACCACCTCTTTAAAGTTTGGTTTAGATAGCCAACACTTATCAAACCGGAATTTCTTTATCCCATCCCTCCGCTGAGAGGTAATGTGCGTAAGAACTGGACGGTTTTTTGATCCCATAAACCTAAGATATTCCATTTGGGAATGGGAAAAGAGCTCATACCATTCTTCATTGCCCATCGAGCGATCCAAGAGACAACATATAACATTTGCGCCTCGTCTACCCACCCAAGAGAGGCAATTCCCTACATAAGGAAAATCTACCATCCCACAGCTCTGTCGCATAAGGTTAAAATCGAGGAACGAATTCTCCGGTCTCCGACGACCACCAGCTTTTTGTGGTGGCCCATAATCTCATTAAAATCACATGTCATAAACCAGGGTTCAAACCATGTGGAGCTAATACGAGTAAGAACTCTCCAAACAACCCCTCTGTGGGCAATAACATGGTCACTATAAACAAACGACATAAAAATTTTATTACCGTTAATGATAGCCATTTCATCGATAATATTTTTGTTGGAAAAAATAACTTGAATGCAAATTTCGGAGATCGCCATAAGGGCTAGGCCACCACTACGATCAGAAGGGTCAAGAGTAAAAAGAAATCATAACCCAACTCAACTTGTAAATCTTGAAGAAACTGGTGATCACGTTTAGTCTCCATAAGAAAGAGAATCCCCAAAAAAACCTTTTACGAAATTTACGCAATCGTCGAATTATCAAGAAGCTTCCGTCCCCCTGGCAGTTCCAACTCATAATCATTTTATCCGTCAGCCGGCGGTTCCTCTTCAACCACCGGGTCTTGAAACTTCGAAATTCCTTCGAAGTTTCCCCCTCATCAGGACTATCTTGTATTAACATGCATTTCAAATTAATAATTGATTTAATTTTTCATGATTACAGAAAAATCACAAATCTTTTTACATCTATTATGTTTTAATTTTTTATAAACTAGCGACAAAAGTTTTAGTTGTAAATAGTATTGCCAAATAAAAACACATTCTATATAGACATACAAAAAATAGAATAGTATATATATAACTACAAAATAGAATAGACTTGAAAGTTTATATAGAATATGTATGTAACTATCAATTTGTTTTTCAAATGATTGTTGTCCTTTTATACAAACTTAATATTTGGCATGTTCAGGAAAAAATATATTTATTTTATAAAAATTAAAAGTTTGGAAATTAATGTGTGTAAAGTTATTGTTAATGAATAATATGAAAGGGGTGAAAACAAAAAGAATTGAGAACAAATTAAAAAGGCAAAAAAAAAAAAATATGAGAAAGAGAAGGAGAAGAAACGTGAGGTGAGGTGAGGTTATTTTTATCCTAATCACATATTACATAGTTATACTCTAACATAAAACCTTTATTGTTTAATCAATCAATTATAGTTTTTTTCCATGTATATACATGCCAATTAATTTTATTTCTTGAAATTTGAGAAAACTAATTAAAAATAAATTTAAAATACTTTCATTCGCTACAAGAATGGTAAAGCATAGCCATAGATTTTGAAAGCATTCAAATTTGTAGCTACTTCTTGTTTCGAATAGTCAAAAATTTGCAACATACATAGCAAAGAGTAATGTTGTAATAAACGTGTAGCATTTCGTAGTCAAATTTCTAAAATTTGCAACAAAAGTAAAAATGATGCTAATTTGTTACGAATAGAACTACAACAATCATAACAATTGTAACAAATTCACACAAATTTCTGTAAGAATATATGTAACAAAAGATACAAAGAGCTACACAATTATTTGTAAACAAACTTGTTAGAGTTATATTAAAAAAGATATGAAAAGACTATTTTAAATGCCACATGTTTTTCGTAGCGAAAATTATAAAATATGCCATGTTATTTTAAATTTTTATGAAATCTGCCATTCTCTGACTTTATTACAAAATCTATCATTTTTGTCGTCTAGTGAGGGGTAAAACTGTCGTTTCACCCCACATTCTTTCTCTCTCTTTCTTATATGTTTTCTCTCTTTCTCTTTCTTCTTCTCTCTCTCTTTTTCTCTACTGATAAGAAAATGGTGGAGATTATCGTCAGCAACGGAGGTTAACGGTGATCGGCGGTGGACCAAACAATGGTCGGCGGTGGATGAAAACAGAAACGACGGTCGACGATGAACAGAGACAGCGGTGGACAAAAAATGGAGACTTTGAACGGTGGAAGAAATGCAGACGGTGACGGTTGACATTGAACAGTAACGACGGTGAACATCGTTGGAGACGATGGACTTGACAGTTAACTGTGAACATTGGAAAAAAAACAGAGACTTTGAACAGTGGACAAAAAAGCAGATGCTGACCGGTGAATGGAGGCAGTAGTCGACGATGAACAGAGACGACAGTGGACATAATCAGAGACGGTGGACAAGATGCGGGTTCGATACGGACAAAATCGGAGAAGGTAGACAAGTTGTGGGGGTTGATGAGTTGAAGCTCTCTATTAATCAAGGGCAAATCTGTCTTTTTCTTTGACCAAATTGAAATCAAATCAGCACAAAAGGCATAGCCATTATGACATTTTGAAACAAATTTGCCAACAAATGACACATTTCATAAAAAAAATTTCTTGCTACTAAATTTAGCAACAACTTATTTGATGTATTATTGTAACAAGAAAGAATAAATAGATACAATTTTTTGATAGCAAAAATTTATAATTGAGTTTGTGAGACCCACAAGTGATGCTATTATAGTATGTCATATTTTGATGGGTGAGACTTAGCATCCACTAATAATGTCGTAGGACTTAAATCTGAAAGCTTATATAAGAAGATGAACTTAGACTCCTTAATTTTACTAAGAAGCACAACCCTGGATTTTTCCCCAACTCTCCTTCCTGCTTCATTTCAACTATTCTACGAAACGTTTATAAAAAAAGATTCTTAATTCAGTTCTTCTTTTTTAATTTTTCAAAGTAGTAGTACAGAAATATTTTATAAGAGAAATATGTCTTCTACCAATGATAATGTTAATCAATAGCGTGGATGTATAATCGTGTCGATCGAGTTACAACGTGTCTGACTGAAGCATTTTAAGAGGGGCTAGATGACTTCATACGCTTCGCAAGCCAAAATATGCTTCCCGAGAACACAATATGGTGTCCCTGCAAATATTGTCAAAATAAGGTTGTTCATGAAGTTAATCGGGTGGGTAGTCACTTATATAACAAAGGATTCAAACCCAATTATACTGTGTGGACCGCTCAAGGCGAACAACTTGAGCGTCCGCCATTATATCAAGACAAAGATAAAATTTAAGAATAGAACAATACAATTCAAGAAAGATCAGATGGTTGGAATTGTTTTGTGACGAAACTGCTACTTCTGGGATGATGTTCAACACATCAAGGATGATGTTCAATACATTAAGGGCTGAAGCATATGAGAGACATTTTGATGAATTGATAGAAGATGTTCCCAATGACGAAGCTGCCAAATTTTTCAAAGCTTTGGATTCACCAAAAGAACCCCTCTGTGATGGTTGCGTGGAAGGATTGTAAAAATTTCATGGTTTCTCATATGGTGTATGTGGAGACGAAAAACAACGTATTTGAATAAATATTCAATGATTTTTCACGCGTTGTAAAGCATACTCTACCCAAATGGAACGCCACTGTGGAGGCATATTACAAAACTGAAAGGACGATGCAAATATCGAGTATGTCATTCATGAAGATAGTTGTGTATCCAAATAATTGAATGATTTACAAAAGCAAAAACGACAAAGATTTGTAGGAATGCAAATTTTGCAAGCCGCCGAGGTACAAACCCAAGGAAAAGAAATCAAGAAGAGGTGTAGGAATTGGAAAGCGGGTTCCATATAAAAAGATGTTTTATCTTCCACTCACTGATCTATTAAAGAGATTGTATATATCTATCTCAAAAAACTGGAGGGCATGCAGAACATACAAGATGTGATGAAGAGAGGGAACATCCATCGGGTATGAAGGTGTGGAAGCATTTCAATAAGGTATATCCTGGATTTGCGAACAATAGCCAAAACTTTTATCTCGGTCTGTGTACCGATGGATTTAATCCATTTGGGATGTCAAATGGTAATTATTTTTTGTGGCTAATAATTCTAACGTTGTACAATTTACCATTTGATATGTGCTTGAAAAAGAGTATATGTTCTTAACCATACGCATTCCAGGTCTTAACCATCGACAAAAAAGTTTAGATATTTTTCTGCAACCACTGATTGAAGAGTTGCAAGATCTTTGGGCAAATGGAGTTGAGGCCTTTGATGTTTCAAGTTAAGTATTTTTCAACCTACAAACGTTCCTACTATGGACAGTCATCGACTTTCCTACGCATGGGATGTTGTCATGATGAACGACTCATGGTAGATTATCATGTCCTTATTGCATGACTGATATTGATGCTTTTCAATTACAACATGGCCGAAAGATATGGTGGTTTAAGTGCCATAGAAGATTTCTCTATGGAGGTCATATGTACCACACAAACAAGCGGTGGTTTCGAAGGGGAATTTGTTACCAAACTACCACCACAAAATGTTTCCGGGGAAAACATTGTAGCTCAACAATTGGAGAGCATAGATGGCCTAAAGAAAACTATCGAATGTGGTGGGAATGGTCATATCAACAACAACATCGAGGGGTATTTAGAATACCACAATTGACATAAGCATAATATCTTCAAGGAGTTGTCGTATTGGAGGACCCATTTGTCGCGGCATAATCTTAACGTGATTCACATTGAGAAAAATTAATTTAATAACATTGTTTTCAATGTTACATGAAAAAAAGAAACAGTTAACTCCAAGAAGCATCTACCATTATATTGTGATCAAAAATCTTTACTCCTCAATGCAAGAGGAAAGGTGAAGAGCCCCGATCCGGATTCCTTACCCGCGGTGAGGTTTCCAGACCGGAACACTCGACCACACTTAGCCATTTTTCCAATTTTTCCTTTACTTAACATTTTCACGTCTTCATTCGATAAAGACAAGACTTAAAGCATAAAATTAGCATACTTAGATTAAATCGTGAGGTTCAAATACAATGATCAGTTTGCTATAAGCTATTACATTGCATAAGACCTATCCAAACCGAACTAATCCAAAATCCACCATCCTTCCTTTCCAACATTTGTCACCGCAGTCCACATCTTTACCTGCATCACAAAGGAGGCATAAGCAAACAAATTTGCTTAGTGAGAGCGGTCGTCCTATCCCACTTAGCCACAAAACAGATATCGCAATCAAACAATCAATATCATCAGTCAAGTAGCCTATCGGCCTAGTCACTCGTCAAGCCTGATCATTCCAAGTCACTCGAGCAATCTTCTCGCAACCAGACAAGCCTTGGTGCGCATCGCTGCACCCAAGCATGTTGCCTGATCTAGACTCTCGGTGAAAGGAATCGATCATCAAGACCGAGCCAAGTAGAAACAGAATTATCGATAAGCAAACAGTCGGAATCACCCAAACAGTCCTAGACTCGATGAATCTATGCACGAAAACGAAACCTAGACTTAGGCTCACGGTCACGCAACTCACCTTAGACAATCGGATTCGATGACTCGGTCCGATTCAGTTTCTGACACCTCTTATCGCGGCTGATCGTCGATACTCGATCATGGATTACCCAAACTTGATCAGATTACCTACAGACTCGATCGGAATTTCCCGGGAACTCGATCGCGTTACCCACACTCGATAACTTTCAAATTTTCTCGATGATCTCTCGGTAAATCTCTCTGAAATCGCCTTAGAATTCTTTCTAAGTGTTTCTCTCTATTTTTCCCCGAGTTTTGGCGGTTATGGAAAGAAATAACCCATAAAAATGAGTAACCGCCGCAGAAACTGCCCAGAAACCGTTCCCTCTCAAATCCCTTGAATCCTCCACGTTTTGGCTCATTAACCGTTCCCGCCAAAATGCCCTAGAGTATTATTCACTCGTTTCCAGCTAAGATCCGATAGTCCATCATAGAACCGTCCTGTCCGGATCAGACAGCTTACTGCGGTAACTGCCTTGTCCCGAGAAAACCACCCAGCTCGGTATCAACTCATTTTTACTTAGCCTTTCAATGCCTTAGCCAAAATCACCGGAATTCAGCTTGATCAATTCGAGTGATTCAGTTCGCGATGGTCACACTCGCGAACACAAGTGTTACAAGTCTCCCCCACTCAGCTTAAGGTTTGTCCTCGAACCACGAACCTCTTTGCTTTTCCTTACTTCAACTTTAAGTTTATCAAACCATTTACGAAAATTTGCCTTCATCATTGCTTCTGATTCCCAAGTGATTTCTTCTTCACCTTCGCTATCCCAAACAACTTGGACCATTTTCAATTTCTTCCTTCGTTCTGCCTTAACCCTTGTATCCAAAATCCGGACTGGACTGCGTTCAACTGGTAAGTTTTCCCGCAAATCCGAAGGAGGTTCAGTCACCATGTTATCACGATCCCTTATACATTTCTTTAGCAAAGAAACGTGAAAGACATTGTGAAAATTCTTCATCGATGGCGGCAAGTCCAACTTGTAAGCCACTGCGCCAACCCTTTCCACAATCTTATAAGGACCCATATACCTTGGACTCAATTTTGCCTTACCCTTATAAGTGACTGTTTTGAGATAACCCATCTCACCAACTTCAGACGCCAACTCTTTCTGACGCTTATCCGCATAATTTTTCTGTCTATCTTGAGCTTCTTTCATCTTGAGTTTCAAAATCCTTATCCTTTTAGTTGTCTCTTCAACAAAGTCACGGCCAAAGATACTCCGTTCTCCCACTTGCGATGTTCGCATGATAACTATTGTTATAAGAGAACTTAGCCAAGTGCATATACTGCTGCCACTCTCCACCCCAATCCAAAACACAAGCTCGCAACAAATCCTCAAGTGTTCTGATTGTTCTTTCTGATTGCCCATCTGTTTGCGGATGATAGGCAGTACTCATATGGACCTTTGTCCCCATCGCTTTCTGTAACGCCTTCCAAAAAGCCGAATCAAACTTGGAGTCGCGGCCAGACACAATACTTGCCGAAACTCCATGTAACTTCACGATTTTCTCAACGTAAAGCTTAGCCAAAACTGCCGCGTTATCCATCTTGTTGATAGGAAGAAAATGCGCAGACTTAGTCAACTTGTACACGATCACCCAGATCGCGTTTAACTCATTCACTGACGACAGCCCGGTTACGAAATCCATCGTAATGTTATCCCATTTCCACTCAGAAATTGGTAAGCTTTGAAGCAAGCCACTCGAAACTTGGTGTTCCACCTTGACCATCTGACAAGTCTGACACCTAGCAATCCACTTTAGCAACATCTCGTTTCATTCCAACCCAATGATAGTATCGAGAACTTGGACTGATGTGCTTCCTTAAGAATTTCGTTCGGAAGGTCCTTATCATTCAGAACACACACTCGCCCATTCACCATGATCGTTCCATTATTCGAAGTCTCGTATTCGGACTGATCATTCCGCGAAACCTTAAGCAGATTCTCATCTTACTGTTGAGCTAATCGAACCCTAGTCAGCAAGTCGGCATGATCCCCTGCTTCGAGACCTAAAGGTTCCACTCCGTCGCCCAAAGCACATAACCGCAAAAATCTTATCATATGGATCAATCCTTCCATATCTTTTTCTGAATCCACCGTTACTCTTTTTCTGCTTAGTGCATCAGCCACTAAGTTAGCTTTACCAGGATGATAACCTATATCCAATTCATAATCAACCACAGTTTCCATCCATCTTCTTTGTCTCTGATTCCGTTGCGGTTGCGTGAAGATATACTTCAAAGTCTGATGATCAGTGAGCAATTGGACCTTTGCACCGTAAAGATAAGATCTCCAAATCTTAAGTGCGAACATTACCGCGCACATTTCAAGGTCATGGATGACATAGTTTGATTCATGTTTCCTTAACTGCCGTGACGCATAAGCGATTTTCTTGCGTATTTCGTCTTTTTGCCTATTTTGTCTTTTCCTGTTTTTATCTTTCTGTGCTCTTCTTCTCCTCCCTGGATCCTCTTCTTCTCTTCCGTTCTCTTCTTCCTCTCCGATTACAGTCGCCGGAGCTTCTCCTGTGTTTGCCCTATCAAATTTGACCACTCGAATCGTGGTTGCTCAACTCGGATCGCGGCGATTCGTGAGAGAGAAAGAGTTGGCTCGTCGTTGACTCGGCTGGGACCAGATTGGAGCAAATCGTTCGGTGACAGTAAGTAGAACGAAGCGGCAGCGAGTTCAACGGCAAAGGCGGAATAGATCGGAGCGTAAACAGTGAGGAAACACGAGTTGGTTATGAGTTGAACCGAGTCAACTCGATCAACTCAGTTGAACCGAGTCAACTCGATCAACTCAGTTGAACCGAGTCAACTCGGTCAATTTTGGTTTGACCGGTTTACCTGATTGGACCCGATTTGACTAGTTTGACCGGAGAAGTTGATTGAGATTGAATTTGACAATGAGTTTGACTAAGTCTTGAATTCTCATCGCAGCGGAGAAAGTGAAACAGGAGAATGACTTCTAACTCCGTAGATTCGTTGCTCGATCGAGAGCAAAACGAGGGTGGTTCGAAGACTGTTTCAGGCTTAGACGATTATGGAGAGATGTTTGCTGACCGTTTTCTTCTCAGCAGGGGAATGTTTCTTTATTCAGAGTCTGACACTAGCAGTTCGATTAGATCATCTTCTTACAGAGCTCGGGATATAACCAATGAAGCTGAGATCGTGGTCCTGCATGGTGTTAAGAAGAAGAGAACTTAGTGGCGAAGAAAGATTCGAAGAAAGGCTCGCGGATTTGCTCCGGTTCGTTGTATGTGGTGATGTGGCGAATCTCGGTCAATTGTGAAGTGGACTGGTTGTGTAACGAGGTTGTCTTCTACGGTGAGGTGAGAGACCAATTTTAGGCCGGTGACTCCATGATGGGGAAAAACTTTGGAGAAGAGATCGTGATATAATAACAAGTAGGCGTGCATGAACGAGGTAGTTTTGGTGAAGCCTTGTCGCGATTAAGTGAAGTCTTGCATGTGCGAGCAAAGTTGTTTTGATGAAGCTTTGTCACGATCGATTGAAGCCTTGTATGCGCGAGCGAAGTTGTTTTGGGGAGATGCAGTCTTGAAATCTGATTGCCTGAGATTGATTCGATGCGTGATCAAAGTAAACCTTGATAACCGATGTGGTAGAGATGGGCGGTTTATGACTCTTTCGAGTCTTGGTTATGCCTTGAATTCGACGATGATGCTTTAAAGATTATTTATGACTTTGGAGATGATGTGCCTCTAGTGTTTTGCTCAAGAGGTGTTGTGACCAATTTGCCTTTATAGAGTTCTGACACATTGTGGTTTACAGGCGAGCCATTAGTGGCAAGCTTGCTCCAACTATGTTGTCGTTTTAAGTTTGAACGATGGTCGTCCTAGTTTGCGGGAGTGCCATTGCTGACTGTTCTACTCCTATAGATGAACACATTGTGTTATTGCAACCAGTGATGCGGTAGCTAGGTTTGCAGATGGTCCTCTTGGTTTGCAGGCGAGTCTGCATTGCCAAGAGTGAACATATCATGTTGTTTGAGACCAGTGTTGAGTTAACTGGGTTTTCTAATGATCTTCTTGGCTTCCGGGCGATTCCGTGTTGCCAAGAGTGAACATGTTAAGTTGTTTGAGACCATTATTGAGTTAACTGAGTTTTTTGATGATCATTTTGGTTTACAAGCAAGTCTTATCGACACGCCCGCTCCAAAAATGACCACACTATCGCGTAATGACCAACGATTAAATATAGTTGGGTTTTTTGAGTGAACATTTCGGTTTATGGCTTTGTATTCAATAACGCAACCGCTCCTATAATGAACACTTTACGATGATACCAGTGTTATGGTTAACTAGGTTTAGAATGATAATTTCGGATGACGCAAGCATTACTCCTTGAACATCTCCGCTCGATAATGATCATTCATTTATTTATATAGCGCGCTGTCTACCGCAGTGGGTGTAATAGTCTTATTTGATTTTGAATGTGTTCATCGCTGTGGCCAGCAGTGACGTCAAGTCTTTTTTTGTTAAGACTTGAGTAATCCTTGAAGGATGTAAGATAAATGTGAACAAATCTTTGATTTTTATTAATCGCAGAGTTTGTTACAGAAATGGGAGTATATGAGTATACGTACCCACTCCCGCCCCTTTTTACGGAGTAGGGCAACCGAACTCATCAGAAGATGAGCTGCCTACGTACCCTTTACATGGATCAAGTCGCCTCGTAGTTCGTTGAAGCATTGACTCATCCGTTGTTTGAGGAGGAGGGCAACTGAACCCATCCGAAGATGAGCTGCCTACGTACCCTTTGCAGGGATCAAGTCGCCTCGTAATTCGTTTTTGTGGAGCTCAAGTTACTCTGTGTTTTCCTCATCTCAGAAATCTTCAAGACGTAAGTCGCCTTTGAGTGTTCTAGTTACGAGCTTGGAAGCGAGTTTTTGTCCTAAGGTACGACAATTTGCTGTGGAATGTCCGGCGCTACGGTGATACTGACAATAAGATGTTTCATAGTAGGTGCTTTGTCCTCTGGTACACATGTCGTAGTTTTTTACCTCCACTTGGTAGTTGTGAGTTCATTCGAAGCCACTGCTGGATGGAGCCGAAACGAGCGTTGTTCTTTTTTTTCAGAAGGAGGGTTAGCGGTTTGCAATGTGTTGTTGTCGACGCTAACTGTCTACACGATTTTTCTCGAACATGCGTAGCAATTTTCCGACGTGCGTATCCTGCGTGGGAATTTGCCTACGTTGTTTGTTTGTGTGATTCTTCTCGAACATTGTGGGTCTTCGCGTGCCGTTTTGTCGACCCACTCTGGATTTATGTCCGTCATTCGCAATGGTGGCGGCGGTGGTAGGTCACCTCAGGTTCTCTATGCAGCACGAGGCGTCGATAAGATGAGGGTGTATGCACTGAATCGCCCAAGTGACCGTCGCGTTGCGCCGGTCTTGACGCTCTTCATGTGTGCCCTACGGGCTGTTACGAGAACATTTAGCTTGCCTGTCATAGTGGTGTTTCACGTTTCCAGCTCCTTTGACTTCTCGAGGAGCGTCTTTAGCATATCCTTAAGCTCGATCAGGGCTTCTAGTTTCATCAAAGCGTCGCGTGTCTGGTTGCTCTTGGTTGATGCGTTGTCTGGCTGCGACGCTGAGGAGTCCTTGCTGCTGCTGCCGCTGCTAGTCATGTTATATGGTGGTGACGCTGAAGATTCCTCGCTGCTGCTGATGACGCTGCTGCCTCTGTTGATGACGATGTTGCCTCTGCTGATGACGCTGCTGCCTCTGTTGATGAAGCTACCGGTGCCGCTGCTGCTGGTGCTGTTACTGCTGCTTCTCCCTCTGTTGTTGCTGGTCCTCTTCTTGGATCTGGTGCGCGTAGTGATTCCTTAGTGTCAGAGAATTCTTCTTCCCCTTAGTGGGCGCCAAACTGTGGGGGCGTGAACCTGCACAGTTAGATTTGTCAAGGGTTGTAGAGGAGATGGAGATCTCTAGGAAGCGAAAGCACTTAGAACATCACAGATTGTAAAGAAAGTTCTCAGAAAACACTTAGCAGAAGACAGATGTATAAAAGAGTTCTCTTTATTGCTGTTATGGCTTAAGTGTTATTACAAAATAGTTTCTCTACTCAAAGTTTTGATCCCTTTTCTGGGTGAATACAATAGAACTATATATAGTCCCACTAAGTAATCTAAGTCAACTAATAGAATGGGTGTGACCCATTAAGCAATATATTAAATTTAGACTCATATTCTTATTAAGCCCATTTTACATATAGGTTTAATATCATTTTGGGCCTAGATTTCAACTGGGTCTTTGTAGGCTTATTCCGATTCTTTCACTTTGAAGTTGAATTTACCTTGTCATTATATCGATCTCATAGGGGTGAAATCCGACTCCTACACTCTTGCAATATCATTTATAATTCATCCGAGCATAAATTTCGTACATTAAGTGATTTTATTTTAGTTGCATCAACAAGAAACAAAAAAAAAATGTAATAGAAAGGTACGAAGAAGAATGTGTGCCCAATTTTCAAACATATCTCTCAAAACTACTTTAATGATTTATTGATAGATGGTCATGTCCTTTGTCAATCGCTTATAACTCGTAAAACACAACTTGTCTTCTAACTTTCTTATAGTGCTCTGAAGATCCGTATACCTGGTCATAAAGTGTTTGTCAGAATATTTAAATTATTGTTTTTCGTTTATATGCAAGAATGGCAATAATAAGTACATAGAGAGTAAGAGGAGAATCTACTTTATTAACAAGCGTCTAATATGTTCAAGTTAATGCTATTCCACCGTCTTCCGCACACGATCTTACAATCCCTAATCCATGGATATTGTGCAATACCTTATGAATGCTGGAAAACCATGGAGGAAAAACGGTGTTCCTCAAGATACTATTCGAGGTAAAAGAAACATATTGGAAAAGCTTTACACTGTTTAACAAGTGTCTAATATGTTCAAGTTAGTGCCTTGAACATGATCTTACAATCTACAACGATAGTTGAAAACAAACTAGCTGCATAGTTCAAATAGTGGTGGGTTGATGTCACTGGTGAGGTAGGTTGCAGAGGTTAAGTTGAATATTTGGATTTCAAAACCAAGATCGAATATTTTTTTTACAATAAAAGAGTTCGTAAACACGGTTATGATTGTTAGTTTCGACAAGAAGAGATCTTTGCGACCAAGATCTCAATATCAGTGAGTCAGTTAGCTAGTTGAGTTCGAGTAAAAAATAAGGAGTGATGATGATCAACGGTGGTGGTGAATAATGGGGGTGATAAACTATTTTATAACCTCCAACTATGATTGCGCCATAATTTATATATTCTCTGATACTCCCATCCAAAGACAAAGCAAATATAACAAAATTGATTTGGTGAGTTAGGTTTGAGTCGACGTGTGAGCTAACTAAATGTTTATCGGCTATTACATTTGGTAAATGTCTAAGGTTTGAATTTTGCGAGTATGTATTTGTTCATTCATTAAACATCTAACAATACATGTTACTGTTTAATAAAATGTTGTTTGCAATTATATATGTTTGCCATATAACAATATATTTTAAAGACTAATTCAAAATACATCAAGGTAGTTTATATAGTGGATATTGATCGGAGAAGATGATGACTCACTACCAAACACCTTGAATTTCATCCAAAAAAGTCGTGTCCAACATTTGCTTTTAAGAAACCTAGCCCGAAAGCTAAATTACTAATAAATAAAACGTTATCCATTGTTGTATTTGTTATCGCTCTAATAAATATATGTTTTTGGCTATGATACTTGGTAGATATGTAACATTAAGTTTTGCCAGTTATGTGGAATGTGTTTAGTCATTGTTCAAACAGAACTAACCAAATAAATTATTGTTCAAATAGAATTAACCAACTAAATTATACATATTTCAGCTAATATATATGTTATCTCATTGTTATTTTAAAATTACCAATATAATTTCCGAGTTAACGGCCAAATCAAAATATTATATGTTGATTAAATCTACACATTACCCATTCTAATTGTCCCATTAACAAACCCTTTACATATAAACCTATATAGGAATCTTATATGTTACACGATTTTGTACTCAGCCATCGCACCAACCATAAAACTTTAGGTGCCTTTGAAAATTATCCTTGTTGTTCATATCGTAATATTTTAAGCAAATGAAAATACTATGCGATACAACATTTGTTAGTCAGATAATACAAATGTTCGACTTGAGAGAAAGAATCCTTGCACCAGTGAAGAAGATAGAGAGAGGGTCGAAAGTAAGAGGAATGAGATACATTTGGTTCAAAACTATAATTAATGCTATAAAAAATCATCGCAACATAAGTAAATATGTAAGAAAACTGGTTGTAGGTGTGAAGGGAGGTAGGTGTCAGAACTCATTTGATATATACCAAATTTTTGTCGAATCTTCACCGATTTTTGCCAAATCATCACTAGCTCTTCATCGAATCTTGGTCGCAGTTTTATTTGGATCTCATATCTTGTAAAAGCTTTATTTTACTGGTAAAAAAGACATTGGAAAACAGAAGAAACAAAAATCAAGAATAAATTCATTTTAGCCATTGTTGTTATTTCATCGCAGGAAAAACAAAAGGAAGAAGATAAAAGGGTGGGAGATGTGTGTTGAACAATGTCCTATAAGAGCCTACGTAATCTATACGTAATCTATCTTCTATTTGAATATTTAATTTCATTAGTTAAGATGGTATGGAAGGTTATTTTTGTAATCTACACTACTGGTGAAAACAGTGTAATTTTTTTTTTTGTCATACCTAATTAGTATCACAATCTTTGTTATTCAGCCGCTTACCCCTAAATATTATTAACTTGAATAACTGAGTGGAATAACATGAGATGAATTTTGTGACAAGAATTAAATCAATTGAGAATAAATTTGGAAGACTTATGGCTTCTACTACAAAAAACAGGCAGAATAAA
The DNA here is from genome assembly GCA_900128785.1 of Arabis alpina. Classification (NCBI taxonomy): domain Eukaryota; kingdom Viridiplantae; phylum Streptophyta; class Magnoliopsida; order Brassicales; family Brassicaceae; genus Arabis; species Arabis alpina. The sequence goes on along the minus strand of LT669794.1, from coordinate 16,071,183 downwards.
TTTGGGAAAGGAATGGAAAGACAAAGACAAGGCTAAAGAATGGGCGATTCTATAACATTATAGTCAATTCGGGAAGACGCAACTCATGTGCTCAAATTACTCTGTATTGAGCCCAAACGGATAAAATGCTCAATTTGAATAAATATTATTAAGGGTAAGGGTGGATAAAATGCTCGGAACCGAATTGATCAAAACTTGACCCAAACTGAACTGATTACCCAAAAATACAACCCTATATTTTTTTGTTGAATAAATAATAAATATTATTAAGTATGTTGAATAAATGAAGGGAATAAGAGGCATGAAGAAGTTTGTGGAAAAAACAAAATCAGCCGAGACATTATGATGTTTGTTGAATAAGTTGTGAAATATTAAAGAATATATAGCATAAATACATTACTATCCATAAGCATATTAATGCAACCAAAGTTCAATGTATTGAAAGAGAAAAATTAATGAAAGAAAATGATGTGATGAAAGTTGTTAAAATCATCATATACTATAAGTTACATTTCAAACAAAATTCAGACTACTCTTTGAAACCTATTAAAGCAAGTATTTTTATAAGTTAAGACGTCTATAATATTTGCACAGGTTTGATGAAATTCAGTAAAACGTCTATAGCAACCATTGTCCAAAACAATCTTTTGTTTTCTTTAAAAATTTCATTTCATTTCTCAAAAAAATTCAAAGGGCTTTTTATATCTAACGCTCATTTTAGAGCCAGAAAAAAACACGTTATTCTCCATAAACTATAGACAATTTCGAGTTGAAAACCATAAAGAAATTTATATTTTACAAACCAATTTGGAAATAAAATTCTTACCTTCTTACATCCACGCTCGAATCCAGATTATTATATTCGAGATGAGGAGATGAAGGGACAAAGGCGAAAGAGAATAAAATAACATATCTTAAAGGGACCACAAAGATAATTTGGGAGAAATCAAAAGCTATATTTAGAACCATATTCGAGATTAAGAGATCGAATTGACAAAAAAATAGATGAATGAGATAGAAGATTAAAATAGAATAGATCTGGAACGACAAGAAGAATGATCTCAAAACGGTAAAGATAATTTGGAAGAAATCAATTGCTAGATTTTAATCCATATTCGAGTTTATGAATTTGAATTGACAAAAAGTAGACGAGCGATATAGAAGATTAAAAGAGACAAGCGAAGTAGAATAGATCTGGAAACGGCGAGAAAAATATATCTCAAAACGGTAAAAAGAATTTGGAAGAAACCAAACCCTAGATTTGAACCCATATTTGAGATTAGTAGATGGAACTGGCAAAGAATATACGAGAGAGAAAGAATATGAAAGGAGAAAGACGAAGGAGAATAGATCTGCAAATGGCAAGAAGAATAAATCTCAAAACGGTAAAGGGAATTTGGGAGAAAATAAACTCTATGTTATGTGAAGAAGAAGAATAGAACAAAAAATAAGGTGAAGGAGAAATTTAGGTCTAGATTTATAAAGAAGAAGAGGCGGATTTTTATTCCATCTAATTTTGACCTAGATTGGATTGGAGTGGATCAAGAGGGGGATATTTAATGGCTGGACCAGTAATTTATGTAATTTTTTTTTGTAAAATTGTAGTCTCCTCGTTTTGTATTTTTTAATAAATGTAAAACAAAATTCACAATATAACGAAAAAGTTTGAACATTTGTTTTACAAGGAAGAGTTTGAGTAATTTTAGTATGAGTGACTAGATGGACATCACCTTTAATCGTTGATTTGCCCACGTTATATGTGGATAAATTGTATTTATTTATTTTGTTTTATAAATTTATATTTTAGTAATGGATATGATGATTAAGTTTTTAAAAAAATATATATATTTGACTGTTAGTAAACTTTAAATGTATAGTTTATCATTATATAGTTCAACATACACCCATATATATAAAAGATACATAAATGGATATAGACAAAAACTGAAATTAGTGAATAATAATAGTTATTGAAGTCTGACAAAAAAAAATTCAAAAATAATATTGTTATAAATTTGAATATATACTAAATAGCTCAAAAGGTTATGGAGATACAAAATTAACACATAAAAAAATAGATCACTTACCATAGAAGATGTTTTTTTATGACCGCAATAGAATTCTTATGCTAAATTTCTAAACGTTGGAAGATGTTTAGCATATCCAGCCCCAATAACTCGCACCTGTGTCAAAAAAGTATTTTGTACATTTAAGATTTGTACATTTAAGATTATTATTACCCTATTCCTCCAAATGCTGATGTGATTCATTTTTTGGGTTGACTATAAAACCTCTTCATGTAAAGAAAATGTGGAACCAATCGACAAGTTGGTTACCTTTAACGATCGATGATAATTTACCTATCGTTTGGTAACCTGAAATGTATATAAACAAAATTTATCATTATAAAATGTTTTGTGTGAGAATAAATTGTAGTTTATAATGACATAATTTAAACCATAAAATTAAAGAATAACTAACATTGTGAGAGGCGGATTGGAAAAATCAAAGAATTTGTTCTCATTACCTCCACAAGGGCTTGACAAAGGATGCTTATCTCCATGGATTTTCTGGACGATATGAATTTCCAGAAACCAACACACCTTTAGCAAGAGACTCTTCTCAGCTTCTGAGATTGTGCTAAAGGCGGGACAAGATGGTCGCGAATGGCTTAGGTCTCAAGCCATTACACTAACTTTGATGGCTGCGGGCCTATCGACACAAAAGAATCTCTCACCCTCTAGGGAAAGATTAATCAACTGCTACACTAATGTGGCTTGGATAGCTGAATCGGGACGAGCAGGGATTGCTGGACAATTGAGCAGCGGTCCGGTTCCACCATGGAACATTCGTCTTCGTTGTCCGAGGTCCCATCAGCTTTGGCAGAGGAGGCGATTGCGATGAGATCGATGATGATGCAAGCGAAAGCTCTTCGTATCCCAAGATCATCATCAATTCAGACTCTCTGATCTACGAATTTGTGCTTTGTCTTTTGATGAGATTGTGTTTCGATTTATTCCTCAATCAGAAAACCAGAAAGCTGGTTTGTTGGCTAAATTTGGCTTAAATTGTGAATTGGGTTAGGCCTTTTTAATTAACTTATAGAAGTGTTGAACAAAAAAAAACTAGCATTGTGTTTTGTAGAACAATGTTTTGTTATATTATTTTCTTTTCCCTTATATCGTTATCCCCAATATTCACTATTTGAAAAATTATATATATTATATATAAATTTTTTTTTAATTTTTTTTTAATTTTTTTGTGACAATAATCACTATTTTATATGGCTCTCCATAACAAAATCTGAAGGCATGATTAGATAGACAACAAAACAATTATTGAGCCAACGGTGTAATTTCGTATAACCATATTTTACCCCTACTCATCTATTACGTATACTGGGATACACTTTAGATTTTTTTGTCAGAATATATTAAATTATTATTTTTCATTTATATGCAAGAGTGCCAATAATAATTACAGAGAAAGAAGAGGGGGCATAGACTCCACTAATAAGAGTGTAATATGTTCAAGTTAATGCTACTCCAGCATCTTCCGCACTCCGCCTTCAACATGATCTTACAATCTACGACGATAGTTGAAAATAAACTAGTTGCATAGTTCAAATAGTGTTGGGTTGATGTCATTGGTGAGGTGGGTTACAGGGGTTGAGAAGAGGTTGAGTTATATATTTGGATTTCAAAACTCGGATCCAATTTGTTTTTTACAATAAAAGAGTTCGTAAACGCAGTTATGATTGTGAATTTCGACAAGAAGAGTTCTTGCGGCTAATATCTCAATCTCAGTGAGTCACTTGGCTAGTTGAGTTTGATTGCGCCATAATATCTCAATCGATGGTTGTAGTGAATAAATATGGTAATAAGGTATCCTGTAACCTCCAACTTTGATTGCGCCATAATTTATACACTATCTAATACTCTCATCCAAAGACAGAGCAAATATAACAAAATTGACTTGGTGAGTTTGGTTTGAGTCAACATATGAGCTAACTAATGTTTCATCGGCGATCATATTTGGTAAATGTCTAAGGATTGAATTTTGCGAGCATGTATGTGTTCATTCATTAAACATCTGTTAAACTTATATGCGGAAGCGTTAAACCGGAACACATACCTTGGCCGGTTTGATGACGAATTTGGTTCGGATTCAACAAGGAATTGACGCGGAGAGTCGGGGCTGAGATCACGAACGGAAATCAACCACTAGCCACCGTTCAAGTGCCCTTCCGGCTGATCTCTCGAAGCTTTCTCTCTCTCGAAGCTTTCTCTCTCTACAATTCTCCCTTGTAATTGTCGGGCAGTTACTTGTCTTACTTGTATCTCATGTCTCTTACAAATGTCTCTTTTATAGACAAAGACATGAAGAGTTACAAAGAGAAGAGACATGTTGTTTGGGAAGGGTTATGAATGTTAACACCTCATAACTATCGGTTGATTAAACCGGTTCGGTATAATCCCAAATCATGGGCGTAAACCGATCATAAACCAACATCTCCCACTCGCACATGATATGGAGCATAATGTTTATTAGACAATTCAGAGAGTTTAAGATTGAGATTCATAATTCGGAAATCATACGGCAAATGAACCGTGCGACCCTTGCGAGTACACCTACACTTGGGAGCTAAACTATGCACCTGTTAAGGATACATAACTGCTACAACCCTAAATAAAATATTTGCATTTCAGCATGTCTCGCTGTTCCCCAAACTTATTTATGTTTTACATCAATCTCAACATATCTTATCCCTATACCATATGTTAGACATTTCACATCATGTGTTCACTATATTCAAACTCCAATTGAGCGATATAGTGGCTGGCCAGCAAGCACATATGTCAATGTAAAACCAAATAGTTTTCCCTTCCGTACTCATGCCCATCTGTTCCAAACTAACCGCTTTCCTAGCATGTCCCATAAGGCTAATTATTCCATCACCATCGGAATACATACTAAAGTAGTGAACATTAGCTTATCCCTTCAAGGGTAACCACTTGAAACCATAATAAGGTTAATAGGAACTCACATTGCGAGTGATGGGGATTACAAATAAAATATCACTTGCTTCCTATATGGTCGTACTAGCACATGTGGTATGACTTACATGCCATAGCAGTTAACTCTTTTTTTTTTTTTTTTTTTTAAAGAGCATATGTCAATTGGTTAAACCAAATACTACTATGTGGATCAAGCTACTATCAGCTCGCTATCTAGCGCCTGATTATGTACTTATCCAGCTCTTCCAAGTATTCATGATTCTGGGTTAATCATGATCGATATCTCAATGAGCATATCTCATCTTGACTCTTTATCAAGGCGATATTTGATAAGAACTATAAGGCAAGCTCCCACTAGCGCCAGACTCATCATATCTCATCTTAGCTTTTCACTAAGAAAACTAAGGCGATTATTCATGTGAGTGAATCAATCTCCAACTTGTTGACATTCCTTACATATTTATGTGTGAGTATGCAAAAACAATAAAAATGACCATCATAAACTATGTCTGAAAATATCTTTATATATATAAATCTTCAAACATAAATACAATGTCAAATGGCAAAGCACCATTAGTACATACATCAAATTCTACGCAAACCTAGAGCTCGAACATGAGCAAGATAAACATCTCTAGGAATGGGCTTAGTAAACGGATCAGCTACCATCTTGTGCGTAGAAATGTACTTTAGGACCACCTCTTTCTTTGCCACAATGTCTCTCACAAACTGATGTTTGATTTCAATGTGTTTGGTCCTACCATGATATTTGGGGTCCTTCACATAACCAATACAAGCTTGACTATCACAATGAATAGTCACAGGACACGAAGCCTCTTTAGTGACTTGTAAGCTTTGTAAGAACCTCCTCAGCCATACAGCTTCTTGAACTGATGTTGAACATGCAATGAACTCAGCTTCCATTGTGGATAAAGCTGTACAACTTTGTTTCTTGCTACTCCAAGTAATGGCACCATCACTTAGCAAGAAAGCGTATCCTGAAGTTGATCTACGCTCATCTAAATCACCAGCCCAGTCGGCATCCGTATAGCCCGTTAAGCGTAAATCACTTCCTTGATAACACAAAGAATAGTCCATAGTTCCTTTCAAGTATCTAAGGATCCTCTTCACCGCCATCTAGTGTTTCTTCCCGGGGTTTGACTGGTAACGACTTACCAAGCCAACAGCATAACAAATATCCGGCCGGGTACACATCATAGCGTACATCAAACTTCCCACAGCACTAGAGTATGGGACTCCTTCCATCTCCTTTTTCTCATTATCGGTTTTAGGGCACATATCAAGGCTTAGGCCTTCACCTTTTGCAATTGGAGTATCAATGAGATTACAATCATGCATCTTAAACCTTTCGAGGATTGTACGAATGTATAACTCTTGTGAAAGAGCTAACAATTTCCTCGATCGGTCTCGGTGTATCTTAACACCAAGTACATAATCAGCTTCTCCCATATCTTTCATCTCAAAATGAGATGATAACCATTGCTTAATGGTTACTAGAAACTCCATATCGTTTCCAGCCAACAAGATGTCATCAACATATAGAGACAGAATTACAAAGGACTGTCCTATGCTCTTGACATAGACACAATGGTCTTCGTTAATCATCGTAAACTCATAAGATATTATAGCTCGATGAAAACGAAGATACCATTGCCTAGAAGATTGTTTTAGACCATATATTGAACGTTTGAGCTTACAAACTTTCTGCTCATGGCCTTCTACAATGAAACCCACAGGTTGTTCCATGTAAATTTCTTCTTCTAGCTCCCCGTTAAGAAACGCAGTCTTAACATCCATTTGATGTAATTCTAAATCCAATCCGGCAACTATGGCTAGAATAAGGCGAATTGAGGCAAACCTCACCACTGGAGAGAACGTTTCCTCATAGTTTATACCTTTTTGTTGGGTATATCCTTTCGCTACCAAGCGAGCCTTATACCTATCAATGGATGCATCCGCCTTTCGTTTGATCTTGAAAACCCATTTGTTTCCGATCGCCCGACGTCCTGGCGGAAGATCAACCAAGTCCCATACTTGGTTTACCCTCATAGATTCTAGTTCTTCTCCTATTGCATCATTCCATTTTTCAGAGTTTGGAGAAGAGAGAGCCTCGTGAACTGATCTGGGTTCTAAGGCATCGACCGAAGCAACCATAAAAGCTTCCCCTTCGATTTCAAAACGACGTCGAGGAACTTTTCCACGTTCGCTTCTACGAACCTCATATTCATGTGATTCTTTCCCAAAAGAATCATTAACCAATGTCTCTCTCCCACTAAGTTGGTATGTTTCACCTCGTGAACTTTCACCAACTTCCACAGATTGGTTAGTAAGAGAAACATTAGTTGGGTCAACCATCTCTTGAAGATGGAATTCCCTGGCAATCTCTCCTCTTCGAGGAAAATCATTTTCCAAGAACGTAACATCTCGTGATTCGATTTCTGTTACACTTTTATCATATTGTTCGCCGATAAGCACATAACCTTTAGATTGGTCAGAGTATCTTATGAAGATACACTTTTTCCCTCTTGGACCCAATTTTCCATGAGGATGTGCAGTATCGCGAACAAATGCAGCAGACCCCCAAGGTCTTAGATGCATTAAATCGGGTTTTCTTCCCTTCCATAATTCATAAGGGGTAGAAGTAACAGATTTGGAGGGCACTAGATTAAGTATATAGGCAGCAGTCAACAATGCATCACCCCAATACGAAACTGGGAGATTCGCTTGCGCCATCATGGACCTAACCATTTCAAGAAGCGTTCGGTTTCTTCTTTCCGCTACACCATTTTGTTGCGGGGTGTAAGGTGTTGTCAATTGTCTGACAATACCCTTTTCATCACACAATTCTTTAAACTGGTCAGATAAATATTCACCACCTCGATCCGTTCTCAAACATTTGATCGTCCTCTCCAACTGATTTTCGACCAAAATGACATATCGTCTAAAGCACTCTAATGCTTCGGACTTATGAGAAATAAGGTACACAACCCCGAATCGAGTGAAATCATCTATAAAAGTGATGAAATATGAAGCTCCATGCCTCGCCCTCACATTCATCGGACCACAAATGTCTGAATGGATTAATTGCAATGGAAATTCAGCTCTCATTGCTTTTCCAAATGGTTTTCGTTTTGCTTTTCCAGCTAAACATGGTTCACATGTGTCAAGATCAACTCGGGCGAGAGAGCCTAAAAGACCTTCTCTAGCCAATCTATTCATTCGATCGACACCAATATGACCAAGTCTAGCATGCCACACATTTGGTTCAACATGAGTAGAACTTGTGACAAATGAAAAACAACGATCAACATTACTACTAGTAAAGTTTGTTGTACAATCGAGTACAATGAAACCATCACAAACATAACCAGAACCATAGAACACAGATCCTAGAGAAATGTTTAAAGACATATCATGGAAGTTCAAACCAAATCCTAACTTAAGTAAAGTTAAAACAGAGACAAGGTCCCAGCGAATTTCAGGAGCATACAAGACATCATGTAAGATAAGGGTTCTCCCACCACGCATGTGTAGCTGGCATGTGCCAATACCCAGTATTGGAACTTTGGAGTTATTCCCCACGTACAACCATCTTGCACCTTTAGGTAATCGCCGATACTCCACAAATGCTTCTCGATTTCTAGCTACGTGGTCTGTTGCTCCTGAGTCTACAATCCACAAAGGATGAGATTCAGCAATCATTGCACAACTAGAAACATAAGCATATTTACAAGTAGAGTCAAAAGATAATACCTTCTTTGCCTCAGTGCATTCACGAGCAAAGTGACCCATTGAGCCACAATTGTAGCATTTTATTTTGGTCTTATCCTTCTTTCCTCCACGTTTGCCACGCTTGGCAAATTTCTTTTGTCTCTTAGGATCAGGTTGATCAGGAGCCTTGTTTCCCTTGTTACCTCTCTTGCGTTTCGAACCTGAGCTCGAACTCGTGAAGTTGGCCTCATTAAAGGGTTTTGCTGCCTCTAGGCGCTCATCCTCTAACTCAAGATGACGTGATATGTCTTCAAATGTTTTCACATTGACATTGTGTGTCATCTGAACCTTCATATGGTCCCAACTTTCAGGTAATGAGCGGAGAACAGCTTGTACTTGCTGTTCATCAGACATAATCTGACCAGCAGTCTTAAGCTCTCTAATCATGTTTGACATGACTCTAAGATGCTGCCTCATTGATTGATTTGGGCGCTTCTTGTAGTCATTAAACCTTTGATTAAGTCTCCTTAGTTTGGTAGCCGATGTGGTACCAAACTTTTCTTTCAAGGCCTCCCACATGCCTTTTGCAGTTTCATACTCCTCAAACTCACACATTAGATCATCTTGCATACAACTCAGCAACGTAATGCGAGCAATGCTATTCTTCTTTTTCCAGGCAACATATGCCTCTTGATCTCTCCTGTGTTGAGCTGTAGTACCCTGCTCAGGCTCTTCCATGAGATGGAAAAGAGTCTCTTTAACCTCTTGCTCTTCGAGTACATACTGGACTTTACGATACCAAATATCGTAATTTTCACCATCCAGTTTGTCACCTCGATTGAGCTCAGCAATAATGTTCTTACAAGCAGAAGCCATTCCTGCTTGAACATTTAGAGACATTCATTTATTTGCATAATATTAACACATAATTCATAACTTTTCAATGAACACAAACTAATCTAACATAACTCGATACATAATACAGGATCGAAAGTTCACTATGTTCCCAATCATCACCCATATTATAATCTAATTATATAAATTAATTTGTTTCATGCAAAATTTTAAGTTCTAAACAAATTAGAACTCCCATTTAATCAATGTATTTTCTAACATGAATCAACAAATGAAACATGATCATACAAAGTTTTTTTTTTTTTTAAAAAATAATAATTAAAACTTAATTTATTTTTAATTTAAAAAAAAATTAATAATAATTTTAAACTTAAAAATATGCATATTCTTAATCTCCATAAGAAAAAAAATCTAGCAAAATTTTCATTTTTAAATTTGGACTTATTAAACAAATTCTATGATTAAAACACAATATGCATTTTCAGACAAATCAGACGCTGCCACGTGGCGGTACTGTTCATCATCTTCCTCAATGCGTATTGTTTTACAGAGTTTTGGCCGAAACTTTCGACCACAATATCTCTGTCGATACGGACTCAAATCGCACGTTTGATGTACCGTTGGAAAGATAATCGTAGCATCTACGCATAGACACCAAAATAGCACGATTCCGATAATCGACCAGAGAGATATGGGCGAAACAAAAAATTCGGTTTACTTAAAATTTATCCAAATTCATGCAATATGTTTCGGTTCTCAATATGATAATTTCCAGAAACATTCAAGTGAATATGAAGGACATTTATGCAAAGTTTCAATTCATTTCGTCAACGAATCACGAAGTTACCATTTGCAACCATTCCTTACATAACCAAAATAATTTCAATTCATCATGAATGAGCGAAACTAACACAAATAACATATTCTACATGTTAACTAAGAACCGAAACATTCCAGAACCGAAACCTAATGCTCTGCTACCAATGTTAAACTTATATGCGGAAGCGTTAAACCGGAACACATACCTTGGCCGGTTTGATGACGAATTTGGTTCGGATTCAACAAGGAATTGACGCGGAGAGTCGGGGCTGAGATCACGAACGGAAATCAACCACTAGCCACCGTTCAAGTGCCCTTCCGGCTGATCTCTCGAAGCTTTCTCTCTCTAGAACCTTTTACTCTCTCTCTACAATTCTCCCTTGTAACTGTCGGGCAGTTACTTGTCTTACTTGTATCTCATGTCTCTTACAAATGTCTCTTTTATAGACAAAGACATGAAGAGTTACAAAGAGAAGAGACATGTTGTTTGGGAAGGGTTATGAATGTTAACACCTCATAACTATCGGTTGATTAAACCGGTTCGGTATAATCCCAAATCATGGGCGTAAACCGATCATAAACCAACAACATCTAACAATACATGTTAGTGTTAAATAAAATACTGTTTACAATTGTATATGTTTGTCATATAACTAGATATATTTAAAAGACTAATTCGAAGTACATCAAGACAGTTTATATAGTGGATTTGATCGGTGAAGATGATGACTCACTACCAAGCACCGTGAATTGCATCGAAAAAGTCAAGTAGCTTGAAACTCTTGTCAAACGTTTGCTTTTAATTATTTTTTGCCAGAAAGCTAATTTACAATTGGCCACTATACTTGTTAGATATCTAACATTAAGATGTGCTAGTTATGTTAAACACGGTCAATCATTAAAAATATAACTTTCTAAATTACTAATAAAAAAATGTTATCCATTATTGTATTTGTTAGCGCTCTAACAAATATATGTTCGCGGGTATGACACTTGGTAGATATCAACATTAAGTTTTGCTAGTTATGTGGAATGTGTTTAGTTATTGTTTAAACAGAATTAACCAAATAAACCATGGTTCGAATAGAATTAACCAGCTAAATTTTACTTATTATCTCATTGTTATTGTAAAATTACCAATTGAATTTCCGAGGTAACGACCAAATCATAATATTATATGTTGATTAAATCTACATATTATCCATTCTAATTGTCCCATATGTATAAACCTATATAAGAATATTATATGTTACACGATTTTGTACTGAGCCACTGCACCGGCCATAAATATGTAGGTGCCTTTGAAAATTACCCTTGTTTTTCATATCGTTATATATTAAGCAAAACAAAAGATTATGAGATACAACATTTGTTAGTCAAATAATACAAAGGTTAGATATGAGAGAAAGAATCCCCGCACCGGTGAAAAGGACATAGAGAAGGTCGAAAGTAAAAGGAATGAGATAGATTTGGTTCAAAAACTACAGTTAATTTCTATAGAAAATTATCGCAAAATAGATAAGCAGGTCGGAAGAATTAGTTGTAGGTGGAAAGGGAGGTAGGTGTTGGAACTCACTCGATATATACCAGATTGTTGCTGCATCTTCACTGGTATTTGCCGAATCATCACTGGATCTTCATCGAATCTTCCTCGCAGTTTTATTTGGTTCTCATATCTTGTAAAAGCTTTATTTTACTAGTAAAAAAAGATTGAAAAACAGAAGAAACTAAAATCATGTATAAATTCATTTTAACCACTGTTGTTATTTCATCGCAGGAAAAATAAAAGGAAGAAGATAAAGGCGTGGGAGTCTGGGAGATATATGTTGAATAGTGTCCTATAAGATCCTACGTAATCTATTTTGTATTTTTAAAATTATTTAATTTTATTAGTTAAGACGGTATGGATAGTTAGTTTTGTAATCTACAATATATTGGCGAAAACAGAGTAATTGCTTTTTTTTTGTCATCCACCTAACTACAATATCCATCTTTGTTATTCAACCGTTTATCCATATGTTTTTCATAATATTTATTATTAGAAATTCAAACCGAACCTTCTTTATCAATTAAAATGCTTTTGTTGAAATGTTTTATTTAATATATACTTTATTGATTGAATTATAACATTCTATATAGCAAATATGCTTTTCTTTCCGGACATTAACCTGAAACAACTCCGAGACCAAAACTATAATCGAAAATGACCCTATTATAAAACACAATTTGTTTTTTTTTATTTTGTATTAAGTCAAAATCCGTGAAAATACTTAGAAGGGTCTAATGAATCTCTAAAATTACAAACCCAACCGCAAATATTTCGGGTGATCCACCCAAACCAAGTTTGATTCCCCATAATATTAATTTAATATATTAAAAAAAATAAAACAAAAAATTTCCAAAATCTCTATCTTCTTCACGCGTCTTCTTCTTCATCTTTCTCCTCTCTTTGTCTTCTTAATCCTCTTTTTCCCTCGTCGCCGTCTTCCTCTTCTTCAAGAAAAACGTTCTTTCTGGTGTTTGTAAATCGCACATCTCCTCTTACTTCCTCCGATTTACGATCTCAAAGGCTTTTTCAATCACACCAAAAGCTCTTCTTTTGTAATTAACGAGGATTGCTTTCTCTAAGAAGTAGACCTCATGTGAAACTTGTATCTATGGAAGAATGAAAAGACGTTGAACGAGATTCATTTTTCATTGGTTCATTTGGTGTTTCAATGAATCTTGGGAGTGGAATTAATAGAAAGTCTATTTCCATATGAGGTTCAAAATCTGCCTTCTACTATAGGATTTAGAGCTAATTACTTGTTCTTATTAACGGAATGGATGCATTTATAGAAAGGTTGATCGAACCTTGTTTGAGTTTAATTAATGCTTGATGTAGAAATGATCAAGTGAGAGAGAGATGAATTCCAAGTATGGAAACTTGTTTCAAGTCTCGAACAAGTATGGATTTGTCTCGTATGAATCTTGTAATTTCTTCTTTATTGGATTTTTGTGGTTTGGTTCTTAATATGAGTGATTATACCGCTAGTTCTAGTGTTCTTTTGACTAGGAATAATTTTTTTTCTATCTCATCATTATCGTCGTCATTCTCACGTCAAAGAAGTTAGATGTAGTAGAAGAATAAAAAGCTCTGTTAATTTAGGGGGTGATTTTCGTTGGATGAATGTAAAAGAATTGATTTTATGGTATTGTGTAGGAAATAATAAAATTCCATCAAATTCATAGCAAAAATGGTAGGAATTGGCTCTTCACACTTTTGGCTTAGAATTCTATTAAATTCCTTTGAACTCTAAAAGAATAAAAGTTGCAAATAAATTAAATAACACTAGAATTTAAAAGAATTAAGATTCTAATCAATTGAATAACACTAGAATTTAAAGGAATTAAGATTCTAATCAATTGAATAACACTAGAATTTGATAGAAAGTTCAATTCTCTCAAAATCAATTAAATTCTTCAATTGAATACCACCCCCTTAATGTTATCACCATCATTATCATCACTATCCACATAAGTAAGAGAGGATGGTTAGATGATTCAAGAGTTTCTCATATGGGATCAAGTTGTGAGTTCCTTACTCATTTGTCTACAGAGCTTAAAATGGAGTATGTAATTTCTTGTTTACATTACAACTACAAGAAGGATTTGTCGAACAAGTATGGATTTGTCTCGAACAAGTATGGATTTGTCTCGTATGAATCTTGTAATTTCTTCTTTATTGGATTTTTGTGGTTTGGTTCTTAATTTGAGTGATTATACCGCTAGTTCTAGTGTGGTTTTAGCTAGTTCTAGTGTTCTTTTGACTAGGAATAATTTTGTTTCTATCTCATCATTATCGTCGTCATTCTCACGTCAAAGAAGTTAGATGTAGTAGAAGAATAAAAAGCTCTGTTAATTTAATGTTATCACCATCATTATCATCACTATCCACATAAGTAAGAGAGGATGGTTAGATGATTCAAGAGTTTCTCATATGGGATCAAGTTGTGAGTTCCCTACTCATTTGTCTACGGAGCTTAAAATGGAGTATGTAATTTCTTGTTTACATTACAACTACAAGAAGGATTAATTTTTTGGACTCATTATTTACTACTGTACATGTTAGGTTTGCATTTACATGCACATATGAAAATGTAAAGCTAAACCATGGATCCTTAGACCAAGACTCCTAAAGCTAAAACGAAGGTTGAGAAAAGAATGACAAGCAGGAAAACAAAGAAATGACGATGAATAGTTGATTTAGGGTGAATGGCGTTGCTTTTGTAATGGTGAATTGATGTTTTAGGTTGTAACTATGTTTTAGATACATTAAATTTTGTTGTAATTAAAATTTATGATAAACTGATTTAGGTACTACTGGTATTACTAAATACTACTGATGTTATTAAATACATTGATTGTTTTTTTTTTTTTTTTTTTTTTTTTTTTTTTTTTTTGTCTCGAACGCACGTATCCTGATCAATTACAAAAATACAGAAGCATCTTTGAACCAATGCGGGATAGAAGTGCTAACATAAGAAAACATCGAGTTGCATGTACGAGCATTCTTCGCGAGGAAGTCTGCTTTGGCATTCTTTTCCCTAGGACAGTACGTGAGTGTAAAGTCTGGAAAAGAACTTCGTAACTCTTGCAGTTCTTCAAGTTCTGGATGGAAGCGGGGCCAACTTTCTGGATCTTCTACCATGTTCACCAACTCCTGTGAGTCCGTGCAAAAAACCGAACAAAACCGTTCGTATTTGCGCAGAGTTGACAGAGCCCAAAGAAGGCTACACACTTCTGCATGGAGTGGTGATAGCACTCGCCGCATCCCCTTAGCTCCTAATAAGTCTGAAGTCCCATCTTGGAGCTGCAGGATCCATCCCACTCCGGTCATTGGGTCGTCCTCTTCCCACGAGCCGTCCACAAAACACCGGAACACCGCCTGTTGGGTCAGGTCTTCCTCCACTAAAAGCTGATCCTGCGGAGGTAGAGGTCCCGCCATAAAGGCCTTTGCAAGAAACCATTCGTTGGCCTCCGCCCGTGCCAACTCCATTATCGATTGGGGTGTTCGATCCACATTATCGAAAACTTTGGCATTTCGAGCCTTCCACAGGTACCAAATAATCCATGGAAAACACCGTGTGTATTCCTCCAATTCCGGTCGATCGGGGAGTCTGGAAAACAGATAATCCATATTGCCCCAGAAGTTATCTGTAGGAAAACCTGTCGGTGGATTTGGTATATTTGATAGTGCCCACACTTGTCTAGCCGGCGAGCATGTAAATAGTACATGATTTATTGTCTCTTCACTGTTGCCACATCTAGGGCACTGTCTTTCTTGCTGGAGGTGTCTATGCGCAAGACGCTCATTCACCGCAACTGCCCCAGAGAGAGCCTGCCAAAGGAAGTGACGGATCTTACTGGATGTCTTCTGCTTCCAAACTTTCTCTTTGAGTGGGTTCACTGACGGTACTTGTTGGGCATACAGCAAATCCGTATCTAATTGAGTTCGAGCAATGTCATAGCCAGACCGCACTGTATACAGACCCGAATTTGTAAAGTGCCAACAGAAGCCATCTTTCACTCCCCGCAAGGAGGGCTGTATGGTGAGAATTAGTTTGATATCCTCTGCCGTTACGCAGGCGCGGAGCCTATGCAGTTTCCACCGCCCAGATCGGGGGTCAATAAAGTCTGAGACGCGCTCATGCCGATTAGGGTTCTGGACTAGACTGTGAACTCGCCGAGGGGACTCATCGGGGATCCATTTATCGGTCCAAAACCATGTTTGCGCGCCCGTTCCTATAGTACGTCTCATCCCTTTGTCCAATAGAGGTTGTGCACTGAATAGACTGCGCCATCCGTAGGAAGGACGAGAGTGTTTCCTAGCTTCCAAGGGGTTCGAGTAACGAAAGTACTTTCCTTTCAAGACTCGTGCCACTAAAGATTTTGGGTATCGGTATAGTCGCCAGAGCTGCTTAGCTAATAAAGCCTTGTTAAACTCTTCGTAAGACTTAAAACCCATACCACCTGCTTTCTTCGGAAGACACATCTTTTTCCAAGCTATCCAATGCATCCCTTTAGAATTCTCTTTAGTTTTCCACCAGAAATTCGAGACCGAGCTCGTTAGTTTTCGAAGTAGAGTCCTAGGGAGGAGGAAAGTGGACATCACATATGTTGGAAGGGCTTGCGCCACTGATTTTATCATAACTTCCTTTCCTCCTCTCGATAGAAATTTGGCCGACCAGCCATTGATCCGCAGATTTAAACGTTCTTGGACATAGGCAAAAACCTCTGCTTTTGAGCCCTGTAACTGTTCTGGGATACCTAGATACTTCCCTGATCCGCCGTCAGTTAGAATGTTCAACTTTTTCTTGATCGTCTCTCGACGATCGACAGGCACGTCTTTTCCAAACGTTATTGCTGATTTATCAAAGTTGACTCGTTGTCCTGACGCATTCCCATATATCTCTAACACCTTCAGGATGTTGTCACATTGTTCCATGTTTGCTTTACAAAAGAAAAGGCTATCATCTGCGAACAATAAGTGGGATAGGGAAGGGGACGTTGGGGCTACCCGAATACCAGTAAGTGTCCCAGCCGCCTCAGCTGCCTGGATATTGGCAATTAACACTTCTGTACAAAGAATGAACAGATACGGAGAAAGAGGGTCACCCTGTCTTAATCCGCGTGAGGGTGTTATTACTCCTTTCGGTTCACCATTCAGAAGTATACTGTAGGACACCGAGTTGACACATGTCATAATCCACCTGATCCACTTTTCGGAGAAACCCATCTTCCGCATCAGTGCCTCCAGAAACCCCCATTCTACCCGGTCATACGCTTTACTCATATCCGTCTTAACAGCCATATACTCCTTTTTACCAGCTGAAGTAGTCATTAGGGCATGGAAGACCTCCTGGGCCATTAGAACGTTATCCGTAATCTGTCTTCCTGCCACAAAGGCAGATTGGGTTTCGGACACCAGCGCAGGTAGAAATCTTCTTATTCGCTGGCAAAGGACCTTAGAGATAATCTTGTAGCTCACATTACACAGGCTAATTGGACGGAACTCCTTCATGAACCGTGGTCGATCTGTTTTTGGAATCAAACAGATATTGACCATATTATTGACAGGGTCCATAACCCCCGTACGCATGAACTGCCGGACCATTTCTACAACGTGGGGCCCGAGAAGATTCCAGAATTTATGATAGAATAGAGCTGTCATCCCATCAGGACTTGGTGCCTTTTCTGGGTGGATGGCAAAAACTGCCGCTTTAACCTCCTGTTCCGAGACTTCCCGAGTGAGAATATCATTCCTCTCGGAGGTGACGCACCTCGTGATATGCGTTAGGGACACATCAAGATCCGAAAGGGCCGAGGAGGTGAACATTTCCATAAAATAAGCAGTTGCAGTGTGTTCAATTTCCTCCTCCTTGTCGGTCCAGTCTCCATATTCGGTTAAAATGCCAGTAATCTTGTTACGCGCCCGCCGCTGTTTGGTAGAGGCCTGAAAGAATTTCATGTTTTGGTCCCCCTCTTGGTGCCAGGTGACCCTACTTTTCTGCTGCCAATAAAGCTCCTCATCACGAAGAGCGATACATAGTTGTTCTTGTAAGGCCGCGATGTCCGCAAGTGTGGCGGCATCGTTACTTTGAGCTTCTTCCAGACGGGCCTTCAGAGACTCGATTTCCTCCTCAGAGACAAACTGATCATGTTTACGCCAGCGGGAAATAGTTTTCCTACAGTGGGCGATACGGTCTCCCATTGTTGGTTCACTATCTGAAAACGCACCCACCCAACCCGAACGTACCACCTCTTCAAAGTTTGGTTTGGAGAGCCATCTTTTATCAAACCTAAACTTTTTTGTGCCCCCCATTCGGTGATTCTCAACATGGGTCAGAACCGGACGATGGTCTGAGCCCATGAACCGAAGGTATTCCATTGTCGAGTGGGAGAAAAGCTCATACCAATCTTCATTCCCCATTGAGCGATCGAGCCGACAGCGGATGATATTTGTGCCACGTCGACCAAACCAGGAGAGACAATTGCCCTTATATGGGAAATCCACCATTCCACAACTCTGTCGCATTAAATTAAAATCCAGGAAGGAATTATCCGGCCTTTTCCGGCCTCCTGTTTTTTCGTGATGACCGGTAATCTCGTTAAAATCACCAGTCATGAACCAAGGTGCAAAACGAGTGGTACTTATACGGTTGAGGCGTTCCCAAACAACGCCTCGATTTGCAATAACAGGGTCCCCGTAAACAAACGACATAAAAACTGTATTACCCTGAATGGTGGCCATTACATCGATAATATTTTTGTTTGAAAAAAGAACTTGAATACAAAATTCGGACTTAGCCAAAAGAGCTAAGCCGCCACTACGACCCGAAGGGTCAACGGTAAAAAGAAAATCATAGTCTAACTCAACTTGTAAATCTTGAATGAACTGATGATCACGCTTTGTTTCCATAAGAAAGAGAATCCCCGGGAAAAACCTCTTACGAAATTCACGCAATCGACGAACTGCCAAGAAGCTTCCAGCCCCCTGACAGTTCCAACTCAGGATCATTTTAAGCGTCCACTGGTGGTTCCCTATTGACCACCGGTTTTGTAGATCCCTCAGAACAATCCCCTTGATCAGGGCCCGTCTTCGAGGTGGACGGGGGTGCACTCATGGCTAAAGCTGGTGAAACTGTTTCTGACTCCAACCGAACTAAAGCTGCATGCTTGTGAATCTGGTTACCTTGGAAAGGACTACGGCCAATCTTCTTGCGTACGCCGAGCGCTTTGGTGAATCTCTTTTCCTTCCTTCGGGAGCTTTGGTCACCACTTCTTTCCTCAGTTTCAACTATCCCGGAGGCCCGAGCTTCCCCTCCCATAAACTCACGAAGTGGGGAAATAATGCCCGTTGGGCTGAGATGACTCGCCAGGCCCCTTACTGTCTCACCCAGCACTAGGCCACCTTCAAACACACTTACATCGTCATGGGCTTCAGAAGGCCCATCAGCAGAAAACCCAAGAGTATGGCCTGATTCATCTGGCCCCTCAACCAGAGAGTTCTGTTTGATGTTGTTTGACGATACCCTAGCCGCCGTCGATTTCGCACCGAGACCCATCTCCGGCTGTGGCGGTGGCGGTGGCTTTGCCAACTCCCGAGATCGTCGCAGTTCCGCCTGGTTAGCAAGTCGAGCTTCCTCCTCCGTTCTCCGATACCACGAAGCTGTCGGTACGGTGGTTCGCTTCTCTCTCGGAGGTGGTGAAACCGCACCGTCCTCGTCTCGCTCTCTCACCGCCGTCTGATTACTGCTTGTCCCCTCGCTATGGAAGGACTTGCGGACCCATTCCTTGGTGGAGATCGTGGCGGTAGTATTCTCTAATTCCGGTAAGATAGCTCGCCGGACTGGTTTTCTCCTTGAGGACGATGCCATCGTGTCCGGGACCGGAGCAGTCCTCTCCCTTGAAACTCGATGTGAGACCTCAGTCTGTCCCCTTTCATCCCTGGGGATCCTCTGTCTGCCTCTAGCTTCTCCGTCTCCTCCACCTCTACGCTTGAGAGGCTCGCGTCTTTGGTCTCGAGGCCGTTCTGGACAGGAAGGGGCCTCGTGAGTAATACGGAGACATCGGGAGCAATACTTCTGTAGCTTCTCGTAGCTGAAGGTCAGACCCACCACGTCTCCTTCATCATCGGATTCTCGCCGCAGGACCAGGGGGGAATTGCAATCGAGCATCACTCGCACACGGGGTATGGGTTCCGAGACATCCACAGCCATCCAGTCACCTAAGACCTCACCGATACTCCTCACCGTTTCCGCTTCACGCCTATAGTCCGGCAAGCCTTTGACGACGATCCAGAACGGAATGGTGTTGGGGAAATCCCTTCGTGTCGTCGGAACCCATCTCTCCAGGGCAAGCATGGAGCCATCATAGTGGTAGGGGCGATTAGCCATTACCGATTGTAAGTCTGCTTCATTCTGAAATTTGAAGTGGAACCTTCCATCACCAATTTCCGAGCCATGAACCCGGCCCTCACATCTCCAGATTGTCGGAAGAAACCCGAGTAAACCTTTGTGATTGTGTTCGTGTATATCTCGAAGCAAGATTCGTCCTACCAAGGTTCGTTCAAACCGCTGTAGAACTTGTTGTTTATCAAGGGGTGGGAGCTTGATTCGTGGCTCTTTCTTGTCATCCTTCTTGTCCTCCTTAGCAGCAATCATCTTACCAAAAAAAGCCATTGAAATCTGAGGAGAAGTTTGCTCAGTAGTGAAAAGAGATAGCTTAGAGGTGCAGCCAGAAAAGTGTAGGATTGAAGCAGAGGTGATTCGCCTTTTTAAATTAGCTTCAAAGGAGTAATCACACGGATTTCCCTAAATCATCGGGGAATTAGTCGAGAACAGGGGATTCCAATCTGTCCCAATGATCATGGTTGATGAAGGGCAGTTTCCATAACCAGGATCTGCCAATGAAGATCCAACACTAGAAATCCGGGATCGGATCCTTTCCAATCCAGATAAGGTAAGATTGTCCTGAATCTGTGTAATTATCGCTCTGGCAATCTTCTGGTATTTTGAATTCAATCGTATCCCTTTGTTTCCATTTTTGGTAGGCTCACCTACAGTACCAGGCCAGGGGGGAAGAGAGAGCCACGTCTTCCCGTGGAGAGGCTCATGCCGGAGTACCATTCCGGCGAAATAGGGCCGTTACAAAATTCAAAAAAGGACGGTTACAATCGCCATCGCCTCAGCTCTATGCTCTCGCTCGCCTCAGCTCTATGCTCTCGCTCGCCTCAGCTCTCGCTCGCCTCAGTACCATTGATTGTTTTGTATAACATTTGTTAAAATGTGCATAAAACACGTATAAAAAATAATAATAAAAATATCACATTTAACACATGTGCAGTCAAATGAATTAAATACATTAAATTTTTACTAATAGTTATATTTAGTTTTTCAGTAGTATCGTTTTACACATAGTTATATTTTGATAGTTTTCACGTATTCTTAGTTATATCTAGATAAAATTATATTTTTTCTAATAGTATTCATCAAATTGATCTATTTAAATGTATTTACTATCGTTTCGTATATTAAAATGTTTGAAACCACATTTTTTGTTTGTTTCACATAACAATGAGGCTTATACTCATACATTAACCATATGTATAAGGTATAGTTTTAGTAAAAAAAAATATGTTTTCTATAAATTCAATATTTATTCATTTGATTCAATTGGTACGTAAATATCAAGTATACACAAATGTACCAATAAATAATAGGTACATAAACAAACATACTAAAAAAACGTTAAGATGTTTTCTATAACGTTAAATACACAAACGTTAATGTATTGATCAAATTGATCCATTTAAATGTATTTACTATTGTTTTGTATATTAAAATGTTTGAAACCACATTTTTTGTTGGTTTCACACAACAGTGAGGCTTATACTCATACATTAACTATGACGCCCGTGAACCATTTTTTGTGAAAAATGGAGGGGCTATCAATCGACACACGTGGTATCTGTCGATCGACAGGGCTCTTAAGGGCTGTCGATCGACACACCTAGTGTCTGTCGATCGACAGGTACTCGAAATGGTCAGTTTTCTGGTTCGATTTAAGTCGTTCAGTTGGACCGGGCCGGTTTGGAGAAACTCTAGGGCTTCATATATAAGTCTTTTGGCCGCATTCTGAGCGAAAGCAAGTCTCAAATCTGCAGAAAAAGAGTTGAGAGGATTTCTCTTGTTTCTGTTAGGGTTTTTGAGTTAGGGTTTTCGTTCTTGATCGATTTGGAGTAGATTTTCGTGGTGATTGTCGTGGATTTCGTGTCTAGCCCCAATTCTACCAGTTTCTATCCGATTAATTCAAGGTGAGTGCGTGACCATGGCTTCTGGGCCGGTGGATTCGTTAGGGTTGAGTGGTGATAGGTTTGGAATCTTGTGATTTGATCTTGTGATGTTTGCTTGAGACTGTGAATTGTGTTTGTTGTGTTTGGATTGTGGTTTTCGTGTAGGTTTCGTGTTAACGCAGATGAGAAATCGATCCGAGAGGATAATGGTCGATTTCCAGGGATTCTGCGAAGGCCTGTCGATCGACAACCACTGGGTATGTCGATCGACAGACCAACACGGAGCTGTCGATCGACACCTAGATGTTGTGTCGATTGACAGGTATGTTGAGTTGCTGTCGATCGACACCTAGAGGATGTGTCGATCGACAGGCACATGCAAAAGGTGTCGATCGACACCTAGGGGTAGTGTCGATCGACAGCCTATCTGGTTGGCTGTGGTTGAGCCTTTGTTGTGTGTTTGTGTGCTGATTGATGTATGTTTGCCTGAGCGGATCCATCGCGTCTGAGTGCGCAATCGTAGATGGGATGACCGTCTCACTGGGTATTTGTGATAATACTCACGCATCTCTTTTTTCCATGTGATGCAGGTAAAGGCAAATTGTGATCGTGGAGTCATGGCAACGAAGAGGGAGATGATCTAGGGTCTCAAGATGGGTGTTTTCTATTGTTTCCATTTCTATTTTAAAATCTTGTTAGGTTGCTGGAGTTATTGGATTTGGATTTGTGATTGGAATTGTTTGGTTTAGATTTAATGGAATTCTTATTTTGGTTATTCGCTGTTGTTTGATTGTCTGTGTTGCTTGGTTGTTGAGGATAGCATTTATGGGAATGCTAGTCCGAGACCAAGGGTTTAATTGTTTAAAAAAAAAAAAACGGGTCGGGTCGTTTCAGTTTGGTATCAGAGCCCTTACGGTTTTAAGACGGGCTAGAACTGCTAGGATTAAAATTGGTAAATTTGCAATTCTATGGGTTTGAGGGTTCTAGATCATCTTCCTTCGAGCCTTCAAAGAGATTCCACGGTAAGTGTGTTTTTGTGATGTGTGTTTGGTCTTTCTAGTGCTTAGCTTGTCTGCTTGTGAGTGCAGAGTGATGGCTAGGACTACTAGAGGACGTGGGCGTGGAGGCCGAGGCAGAGGTCGTGGACTCGTAGAGGAGCCAGTCTTGAGTGAGGCTCAGAATTCCGCGCGTGGGCCTGTGTCAGGTCAGCAGACGTTGCATGATGGTCAGACCGCCAGTGTGACTGCCAGTGTGGGGGCCGGTGTGGGTCCTGTTGGGGCCGGTGTGGGTTCTGTAGGGGCTGGTTTTGGTCCCGTTGAGGCTGGTGGTGTTGGTGCAGCTGGGGCTGCGGTCGCGGCCGCAGGTGTAGCCCAGGCTGGAGATGATCGTCTGACTGATCTGCTGAGACAGTTGTTGGAGCGGTTACCGGGTGCGGTGCCAGTGCAGGCTCTAGTGTTGCCATGAGTGGCATAGATGCAGCTGAGGGCTGCGGTTGCTGATGAGGTTCCGTCATATATCCGTATGATGGAACATATGCAGAGGATCGGTACTGGTTCTTTTGCGGGAGGTGTGAAGCCTGAGGAGGCTGATGAGTGGAGGATGGAGCAGAACTTTCGCTAGATTAAGTGTCTAGAGGGATACATGGTTGACTTGGAAGTCCATTATTTGGACGGTGATGCACACCTCTGGTGGAGGAGTGTTGCAGCTAGATGGGCTGGGACAGTGATGTCGTGGGCAGACTTTGTGGTGGAGTTCAACTCCAAGTTCTTTCCTCAGGAGGCGTTGGATCGTTTGGAGGCGAGGTTCTTGGACTTGTCTCAGGGAGGGATGTCTGTTCGGGAGTATGACGTGGAGTTTAACAGACTCTTGGGTTATGCTGGTAGGAGCTTGGAGGATGAGCAGGCTCAGATTCGGAGGTTATTGCGGGGACTTCGACCAGACTTGCGGACTCGGTGCAGAGGCATCAGGTTCGGGTTCAGAGTGGAGCTTGTAGAGATGACTGCGCAGGTCGAAGAGGATCTTAGGGAGTAGGCTGCGGTAGTGGTTCCAGCTGTTCAGCCTAGGAGGCCTCAGTAGCAGGGGCAGCAGGCAGGTCCTAGCAAGGGCGGCAAGCCTGCGCAGGGACATAAGAGGAAGTGGGAAGACACTTCTAGATCGGGGCAGAGTGGCCGAAGATGTTATGTTTGTGGTAGTTTAGACTACAAGAGGGCGAGTTGCCCGAAGCAGAGAGGGGTTCGAACGGCTCGGACGTGTTATCAGTGTGGAGAGCCGAGGCACATCAGGCCGAACTGTCCTAAGTTGCAGCCGTTGGCAGTGGCAGTGGTCCAGCCAGTAGCTCAGTATGGGGCGGTGCAGCCCTTAGATCAGATCGCGGCGATGCAGAGTCCGCCGGCTATAACAGCACCGGGTGAGCCGAGCTCGAGGCCGATCACAGGTAACTTTCTAATTCAGACTTTGTGAATTCAGTAGTGCAAAATTTCTTGGTGCTTGTTTTGGATTGTTTGCCTGTGATAGAAAATTAGGTTGCTTAGCACATGGGATTTTTGTAGGGACCTTGTTTGTGGGTGGGTGTGAGTCCCACGTGTTGTTTGATTATGGAGCATCGAATTGCTTCTTTACCCCGGATCATGCTGAGAGAAGTGGTATTCGGGGTGACGCTGGTGAGCGGACTGGACCGGTTATGGTTGCTGGAGGAGAATTTCTAGCTACTCATGGCCGGGCGAAGGATGTTGATATTCTAGTAGCGGGCGAGTTGATGCCAGCAGACTTGGTGATTAGTCCGGTGGAGTTATACGATGTTATCCTGGGTATGGATTGGCTGAATCGGTACAGAATTCATCTGGATTGTCAGCGGGGTCGAGTGCTGTTTGAACGTGAAGGTGGTAGGTTGGTTTATCAGGGAGTGAGACCGACTTCAGGTAGTCTCGTGATCTTACTTGTCCAGGCTGAGGCGATGATTGAGAGGGGTTGCAAGGCTTACCTGGCCACGATAGTAATGCCGGAGGCTGTTGGTGGGGTTGTTGTGAGAGATATTCGGGTTGTTCGGGATTTCGAGGATGTCTTTCAGTCGTTGCAGGGATTATCTCCGTCTCGGTCTGATCGTTTCACGATTGAGTTAGAGCCTGGGACGATGCCGTTGTCTAAGACACCTTATCGAATGGCTCCAGCGGAGTTGGCAGAACTGAAGAAGCAGTTGGAGGATTTATTGGAGAAGGGTTTTATTAGACCGAGTACTTCACCGTGGGGAGCACCGGTGTTGTTTGTGAAGAAGAAAGATGGTAGTTTCTGGTTGTGCATCGATTATCGAGGTCTTAACCGAGTCACTGTGAAGAACAAGTATCCTCTTCCAGGAATTGATGAGTTGTTGGATCAATTGAGAGGGGCTACTTGGTTATCCAAGATTGACTTGGTATCCGGTTACCACCAGATTCCGATCGACGAAGTAGATGTTTGGAAGACGACTTTCAGGGCTCGGTATGGGCATTTTGAATTTGTAGTTATGCCATTCGGGTTGACGAATGCTCCGGCACCATTTATGAGGTTGATGAACTGAGTTTTCCAGGAATATCTGGATGACTTCGTGATTATCTTCATCGATGATATTCTCGTGTATTCGAAGAGTCTTGAGGAGCATGAGGTTTATTTGAGGAGAGTTCGGGAGAAGTTGTGGGAACAGAAGCTGTTTGCGAAGTTGAGTAAGTGCAGTTTCTGGCAGAGAGAGATGGGATTTTTGGGTCACATCGTTTATGCAGAGGGAGTTTCTGTGGATCCGACAAAGATCGAGTCTATCCGAGATTGGCCTAGACCGAGGAATGCGACTGAAATCAGGAGTTTTCTTGGGTTGGCAGGCTATTATCGGAGATTCGTCAAAGGTTTTGCGAGTATGGCTCAGTCTATGACGAAGCTGACAGGGAAAGATGTTCCTTTCGTGTGGTCTGCTGATTGTGAGCTGAGTTTCGCGAAGCTGAAGACGATGTTGACTAGTACACCAGTATTGGCATTGCCTGAGCCGGGTGAGCCTTATGTGGTGTACACAGATGCTTCGGGAGTTGGTTTAGGTTGTGTGCTGATGCAGCAGGGTAAGGTGATTGCTTATGCTTCGAGGCAGTTGAGGAAGCACGAAGGAAATTATCCTGTTCATGACTTAGAGTTGGCTGCAGGGATCTTCGCGTTGAAAATCTGGAGGTCTTACTTGTATGGTGGCAGAGTTCAGGTGTTCATTGATCATCATAATCTGAAGTACATTTTTACTCAGCAGAATTTAAATGTACGACAGAGGCTATGGTAAGAGTTGTTGGCTGATTACGACTTGGACATTGTTTACGATCCGGGTAAGGCTAACACTGTGGCAGATGCTCTTAGTCGATGGCGGTATGATTCATCTCAGGAGCGGGATGTGGAGAATCTTGTGAGTATGCTTAGTACTTTGAGGTTGTGTGTTACTTCAGAGGAACCGTTGGGGTTAGCGGCAGCGGATCAGGCGGATCTTTTGAGTAGGATCCGAGTAGCTCAGGAGAAGGATCAGGTGTTGTTAGATCTCTCTAAGACTGCTGGTTCTGAGTATCAGGGTTCTGCTAACGGGACTATCTTGGTGCATGGACGAGTCTGTGTACCTAAGGATGAGGACTTGAGGCAGTAAATTATGAGAGAGGCTTATGAGAGAAAGTTTTCGATTCATCCGGGAGCGACTAAGATGTATCGGGATCTGAAGCGGTATTATCATTGAGTCGGGATGAAGAGAGATGTGGCGGATTGGGTTGCAGCGTGCAATGTGTGTCAGCTGGTGAAGGCTGAGCATCAGGTTCCTAGTGGCTTATTGCAGAGTTTACCCATTCCAGAGTGGAAGTGGGACATGATTACCATGGATTTCGTAGTACGGTTGTCGGTTCTCGGACCTATGACGCGATTTGGGTGATTGTGGATCATTTGACTAAGTCAGCACATTTTCTGGCCATTAAGAAGACAGATGGAGCTGAGGTCTTGACTAAGAAGTATGTGAAGGAAATTGTGAGGTTGCATGGTGTGCCAGCGAGCATTGTGTCGGATAGAGATCCGAGGTTTGCTTCACTGTTCTGGAGAGCTTTTCAGGTTGAGATGGGCACTAAGGTGCATATAAGTACATCTAATCATCCGCATACGGATGGGCTATCTGAAAGGACGATTCAGACACTGGAAGATCTGTTGAGGATGTGCGTGCTAGATTGGGGTGGTCATTGGGCGGATCACTTGAGTTTGGTGGAGTTTGCATATAACAACAGTTTTCAGGCGAGTATTGGTATGGCTCCTTTTGAGGCGTTGTATGGGAGGCCATGTCGTACTCCGCTATGTTTTACCCAAGTGGGGGAGAAGAACATCTTTGGGGCAAATTTTGTTCAGGAGACGACGGAGAAGATCCGTGTCGTGAAGCTGAACATGAAAGAAGCTCAGGATCGGCAGAAGAGTTATGCCGATAGGAAAAGGAAAGAGTTGGAGTTTGCAGTCGGAGATCGAGTGTATCTCAAGATGGCTATGATGCGGGGTCTGAACAGGTCCATATCTGAGGATAAACTGAGTACGAGGTACATGGGTCCGTTCCGGGTTGTGGAACGTGTGGGACCAGTTGCTTATCGGTTGGAGCTGCCTCTGATTATGGAGAAATTCCATGATGTGTTTCATGTTTCGAAACTCAGGAGATGCTTGCATGCTTCTGAGGAGGTAACAGTGACGATTCCTGCAGATCTTCAGCCTAATCTGACTGTTGGTATGAGGCCGGTTATGATTCTTGAGAGAAGTATCAAGGTTTTGCGCCGGAAGAGAGTGTCGTTGTTGAGAGTCTTGTGGGACTGTGACGGTATTCAGGAGGAGACTTGGGAACCATAGGCAAAGATGAAAACGAAGTTCAGGAAGTGGTTTGAGAAGCAAGCCGAGGAGTGAATTCGTTTTTCTTTGTGGTTTACAGTTTCAGTTCTGTGTTGTGATCACCGTGTGTGGTGAGGTTTTTGGTTGTGGATTTTGTATTTTCATTAAGTTGTAATGATTATGACATTTTTTCCAGTTGAATAAGAAAGTGTTCTTCTTATGTTTTGACTTTGAAGAGTCATGTGTGTGTGGTTAGAGAACCTCGAAATGGAAGTTTTATTGTGAATATAACTTGCCAGTTTCGGTGGGGACTCTAGCGGTTTGTGTGTGTATGTATGAGAGAGTCTCGGAATAGAAGTTTTACGGTGGTTAGAACTGTCTAGTTCCGGAGAGACTCTGCAGGGACATCCAGGGTGAGGGATGGTCCGGGTGATCTGTGATGATCACGATTGTGATGGTATTCCGGGTTGGGAATATCATGTGAGACCTTAGGAGGTAGTTCGGTCAGAGGTGCATTATAGACGTTAGGAATTGATTGCATAGCTCAGAGATGGACATTGGTTCTTTCTTGGAGATGAGTCTCCGGCAGATCTTGAGAGATGCGTCTCTCCGGGGGACAGTGGGTTCCCTACATACCGATCATTCGTTAGGACTGCGAGGACTGAAAGCGTGAGGGTATGGAGATAGTTTGGGAGGTTGCGACCTTTGGCAGATCTTTGAGAGATGCGTCTCTCCAGGGATAGTGAGATCCTTGCATACCGAGAGCTTAATAGACTGTGTGTCTTGATGGGTTGAGGTGTGGAGATGGTTGAGTATCAAACACCGTCAGGACTGCGCGGACTGAGGTGGGTTGGTACTAGACACCGAGAGCTGAGGGGTGACGATCCTGAGAGCTAGATGGTGGTTATGAGTTATGAGCTATGTGCAATCAATGTCTGAGACGGGGCTATATGCATAGGACGGATGTGAGCCTCGAGAGGGTCTGGGAGATGTAGTCTCCGGTGTTACTGGCGGGTTGGCCAGGGGTTAGCTTGGCGGGTAGTGTTTGAGGATTCGAGGACGAATCCAGTTTTAGTGGGGGAGAATTGTGACGCCTAGGCCTGGGCAAAATAACCTGAACCTGCGTACCCGAACCTGGACCCAAACCTGTAAGACCCGAACCTGGACCCGACCCAAAATTTTAGAGGAACCTGTATGGGTATGTTTTTAGTACCCGAACTTGAACCTGTACCCGAACTTGAACATGTATGCCTAAGCCTAGTAGGTCAAATCTACCGAAGATTATGATAAAACAGATTTTATTGATATTGTTTTCTATAATCTTTTTTATAATATTGTCATAATACTGATAAAAAGAACCTTTACAAGTGAGTTAAATGTTTTGCTTTTATTTGTTGTTACGAGTTCGACTTTCCAATACCAACACCAAAACATCGATTCCTCAACGGAATGTAATCCCTAAAATTTCAAGCTCGATTTTTGCAAATCCTTCTCGAGTTCGGCCACACTCGTCTCTTTTATCATAGGCATCTTGAATTTGATCTACAGTTATCATCATTCTCTTTCTAATCTTGCTTCGATTGATTCGTGATTCGTCATTGATTCTTATTCCGTTGTTCGTCTATCTAAATGATCTGTTTCGATTCGTGATTCGTCATTGACTCTTATTCGTTTGTCTAATTGCTTTGGTTACATTGATATAGTTTTATACATTGACAAACTTCGATCAATAATTGTATTCTTAAATTAGTTCATACTATATGATTGTTGTCTTGTTGGTTTGTTTGTGTTTCAAATGCATTTTACGGGTTCAAGTTACAGGTTTTTATTTAGATTTTGAGTATAGATACATCACAAAACCTAGACTCGAATTTATATCTAGAAGGAACTTGTAAAATTTAGATATTTAAAAGGTTTAATAAGTTGGAACCTGGACCCGAACCTGTGTCTTACAGGAACCTGTATGGGTATGTTTTTAGTATACCCGATGGAACCTGTACTCGTTAGGACCCGAACCTGGACCCGACCCGAATACCCGAATGCCCAGGCCTAGTGACGCCCGTGAACCATTTTTTGTGAAAAATGGAGGGGCTGTCGATCGACACACATGGTGTCTGTCGATCGGCAGGGCTCTTAAGGGCTGTCGATCGACACACCTAGTGTCTGTCGATCGACAGGTACTCGAATTGGTCGGTTTTCTGGTTCGATTTAAGTCGTTCAGTTGGACCGGGCCGGTTTGGGGAAACCCTAGGGCTTCATATATAAGTATTTTGGCCGCATTCTGAGCGAAAGCAAGTCTCAAATCTGCAGAAAAAGAGTTGAGAGGATTTCTCTTGTTTCTGTTAGGGTTTTTGAGTTAGGGTTTTCGTTTTTGATCGATTTGGAGTAGATGTTCGTGGTGATTGTCGTGGATTTCGTATCTAGCCTCAATTCTACCAGTTTCTATCCGATTAATTCAAGGTGAGTGCGTGACCATGGCTTCTGGGCCGGTGGATTCGTTAGGGTTGAGTGGTGATAGGTTTGGAATCTTGTGATTTGATCTTGTGATGTTTGCTTGAGACTGTGAATTATGTTTGTTGTGTGTTGGATTGTGGTTTTCGTGCACGTTTCGTGTTAACGCAGATGAGGAATCGATCCGAGAGGATAATGGTCGATTTCCAGGGATTCTGCGAAGGCCTGTCGATCGACAGACCAACACGGAGCTGTCGATCGACACCTAGAGGTTGTGTCGATCGACAGGTATGTTGAGTTGCTGTCGATCGACACCTAAAGGATGTGTCGATCAACAGGGAGTTGATGTGCTGTTGATCGACACCTAGAGGGTGTGTCGATCGACATGCACATGCAGAAGGTGTCGATCGACACCTAGTGGTAGTGTCGATCGACAGCCTGTCTGGTTGGCTGTGGTTGAGCCTTTGTTGTGTGTTTGTGTGCTGATTGATGTATGTTTGCCTGAGCGGATCCATCGCGTCTGAGTGTGCAGTCGTAGATGAGATGACCGTCTCACTGGGTATTTGTGATAATACTCATGCATCTTTTTTTCCCATGTGATGCAGGTAAAGACAAATTGTGATCGTGGAATCATGGCAACGAAGAGGGAGATGATCTAGGGTCTCGAGTTGGGTGTTTTCTGTTGTTTCCATTTCTGTTTTAGAATCTTGTTAGGTTGCTGAAGTTATTGGATTTGGATTTGTGATTGGAATTGTTTGGTTTAGATTTAATGGAATTCTTATTTTGGTTATCCGCTGTTGTTTGATTGTCTGTGTTGCTTGGTTGGTGAGGATAACATTTTTGAGAATGCTAGTCCGAGACCAAGGGTTTAATTGTTAAAAAAAAAAAAAAACGGGTCGGGTCGTTTCATTAACCATATGTATAAGGTATAGTTTTTGTAAAAAAAATATGTTTTCTATAAATTCATTATTTATTCATATGATTCAATTGGTACGTAAATATCAATTATCCACACATGTACCAATAAGTAATAGGTACATAAATAAACATATTAAGAAAAAAAAACGTTAAGAAAAAGAACACACAAAATAATCAACATAATCATATTCATGTTATGAATAAAGGAGAGAAAGAGACAATTGTGTTGTGTATTATTCCACGAGATATACAAAGTATATACAAGGTTACAAAGCTTGGGGAGGAAGTATTACTTGGTGAATAAGTATCTTGGTGAGCAAGCTAGAAGGTTCCAGAATATAGACCTATAATGGGCATCCATTTAAATGAGTTTATAACAATTCAGTTATACTTAGTTATACAAAACAGAAAGAACATACAAAATAAGTCTCAAAATTATATATAATAATACAGGGTTTAGAGAATTACAAAAATAATAACACACATTCATGCATAGTAATACCCAACAAAATGAATAAAAAATAACAAATATGATTAATATATAATTATAATGTTGTTTCAGTAATATTAGTCGTACCAGTTACTCTCAAGTTACTCTCACTAGCACCAGTTGTACTAGTAATATCAGTTACTCTCTCACTAGTACTAGTTTTATCATTTATACCTCTGAAAATTCAATTTACTTCTTATTTCGTAGGAATTAGAATGATTTACCTGCTATTTTACCGCAAAAATCATCACATCACTTTAAACATGAAAATTGAAAGAAACAGTGTGTGAGAAAGAAGAGAACAAGCTTTGAATCCTCGTTAGCTCTGTTTTTGTTTCTGACAAGATGAGGAACCGAAGAAGAAGAATATCGACGTGATGATTCAAGTCAAAAATATTTGACTAATTCTTCAATCATTATCGTTTTCTGATTTGATTGTCTAATTTTGTTAATAAATAAAGACTTGGAGCACTTTCCCACTTTTTGTTTAGTAGGAATCAACGATTCCACCACTTTGCTTCTTTGTTGTTATTGGGTAATTTTGTTAATAATTGTATGAAATTGGTAGAGAAGTTTTGATTGGGATCACCCAACACGACAACGATGCGAGGAATTAGAAGAATCAAGATGATGACGAGAGGAAGAGGAAGAACATTTAGTCATGTGAGGACAAAGAGAGGAAGAACCAAACGTTGAAGCTTGCATCCTCTGTATTTTCTTTTTTGTTCTCTTGCCCATGATTAAAGAAACGGCGAAGAAGGTGTAGTAACGTGCAACCTCAAGATAGGGTAATTAGTTTTTGGTTTTATTAGATTTGATTGGTTGTTGAAAGTATTTTATATTAATGAATTTTTTTTTTTTTTTTTTAATCATCGGCATATTATTTCGTAAAGCAACAAACCAAAGTATTTAACAATTAGGATAGGAGAACGAATAACACAACATCAATACCTAATATAAAGGCCAAAAGATGTTAAACTATTGCTTCTCGAATCAGAAGATAATGAAGCCAAGCAGGACCACCCGCCTCCAAATACGAGTTAAAACAACAATCTCGAATGACACTGATTGCTGTACCTCGAGCTGAGGAGTTCGCCTTAATCGACTCCATCTCAAAAGAAGAATATTGATTCCAGTTTTAGTAATCTCTTTAAAACTACTTTTGCTTTCTGATGTAATATTAAATCCCAATGTGAATTACCTTGTACAATGCTACAAATCCCACCAAAGGGGAGCCACATATCTCGCCAAAGGGGAGGTACAAAGGAATTACGAGAATTAAGCAATTAGAAGTAAGCAACACTAACTCAAAAGAGCAAAACAAAGATCGAAAACCAACTGATCAAAGGAGAGCTGATGAGTAGACACAACCACACGGCCATATTCGTCGTAAAGGATGAAAGCGGATATCGTCACCTACACAGCCATATAAAGCGAAGATACCAAAAAATAACAGGGAAGAAACGGAGGGGAAAAGACTAAGCCCGACCGACGGCGGAGCTAGAGGAGCCTCCGACCATCGGTCGAGAAACTGGGGAATCACACTTTTTGTCACCTCCTCTCTCGTGCCGCTAGGGTTTTTAATAATTTAATTAACCCTTTATTTAATCTGAATGTAAATAATAATAAAATAAAAAGGGTAAAGTAGAGAGAAAAAGAAGAGAGGGTCAGTTAGATTTAGAAGGGCTAACTAAAATATTTTTTTTGGATTTAGGGTTGTTTCAGACTAAAGTCCTTTCTTTCCTTTGTTTAGATAAAAATAATAAAAAATGTAAAATGTATACACAAGATTGGTTATTTATAAAAAATAATTTTATTCGGATGCAACAAAATTATTATTGTAGAAAACATTAAATTTTTATTTTAAGATTAATTAAAAGGGTTAATTATGTGTATATTAGTGTAAGTAGCTTTAATATGTGAGTAGCATGCATGAAAACAAATTAGGTGAGTACCATTAATTGTTTAGATTCTGACGAAAATGTTTTTAATGATTGTTTGGTATACATCCCTAAAAAGCTGTTACTATCGCTAACAATCAAGTAAAAAATTGTGGTATGTTAAAATTACTTAGTTAAGTTAAATAGTCTACTATCTACGTACGAAAAATAAGGTATATATGAAACTAGTGATATTCACACAAAACATATAAAAATGGTTTTAAATTTGTAATAAAGATTGATTTATAAGGATGCAAAGCTTACCCGTATGGTCTTTCAAACAACGCTCTACTGGATTTGGAGGGAGAGAAATGGTAGGCGTCATCAGCATGATCCATCCACATCGTTGACGCTTGCAAGGATCATTCACAAGGAGGTGCTTCTCAGGCTTCATTCACTCCGCTCGAGCCCACCAAGCGAAGAGGATGAGGAGTTGATAGAACGTTGGATGCAAATCTCGTTATAATAAAAATCTATGGATTTTAGTACTGTCTTGCCTTACAAGCTATGTCACAACTAAACTATGTAACTTCTTTAGGGTTTTAAACTCTAAAGATTAGAACCTTTTTTGTTGATAAATAAACTTAACATTTCAGCAAAAAAAAAAGATTAATTTATAGATAAATTAGGTAAATTTACCAATATTACCATACATTAAACACTATTCTATTAGACTTCCAAAAATGGCAACTCCAAACCAAATGGTAGCTCAACTCTCTCAAGAAGATGAGGATATCGTCGATCTCCCTCAGGTAGACAATTCTGAGCTCATTGCTCAGTTCAATCTTAGTCTCGTGGGTAAAATGTTCCACCAAGAAGGACGGAGTGTTGATGCTCTCATTGCTTTCATGCCAAGATCAAGTATTTGGGAAGTTGAAGGCATAGTACACAGAAACAATATCGGTAGTTCTCAGTTCCAGTTTGACTTTACCTCAGAAGAAGATCTGCAGAAAGTCCTAACCAAAAGACCTTGCCACTTCAATAAGTAGTCTTTCTCTCTTGAATGTTGGTTCCCTCATGTTGGAGATGTGTTCCCGAACAACATGACCTTCTGGATCAAAGTGATAGGTATTCCCTCTCACTTCTGGTTGCCAGAAACCTTCGAAGAGATAGGAAGCAAGCTGGGAGAGGTCAAGAAGGTCATTGCAAAGAGACAAAGATGCTAGTTACTCTCAACACGGACAAGATCCGGAATCCCATCTGGAGAGATTGTCAAAATCAATCTCCACTACGAGAAGCTCTATCGTTGGTGTTACATATATCACAGAGTCTCTCATGAAGAGAAAACTTGTCCCCTCCTCACTGAACAACAAAGGAAGGAGAAAATGGCAGCAATATCAACTATAAGAGAGATAGAATCCCCTCCCCGTGAGATGCTAGACAGACCTAAAGGAGCCTCATTTCAGATTCCAAAATCAAGAAACACAATTCCCTCACATCTGAGGAGAAAGGATGCAATTCCATCTACGAAGGAGAGAAGATGCGTTAGAGAGGAGAAGGAATTGATGGCGGAACACCGTATGAAGAAATCTGATGCCCGTAATCCGGTTTCTCTTTCCAGGAACAATGTCTGGAAACGGTTGGACTCATCCTCCGGGAATATTCGTGAACAAAACCCTACCCCAAACCACAATACAGACCAAGAGCTTGCTGACCATTCTCGTGCTCGAGATGAAGCCTACCGCTAGAAAAGATATGAAGACTCTTTGTCCAAACACAACCAGCTACAGAACGATTCCAAAACAGCAATTCCTACAACCGAATTTGATATATCATGGTTTTTGCCGGTTTCCAACCATGATATAAGTCCTTTTATCGAGTCTTTTCATTGTTTTCGAGTCTTTTTAGTATCTTAACAGGTTATTATTCGTGGGGAGCTTAATTGACGATTATGGTGCATTTTGGAGCATAAATGGTAGAGAAGCCGAAGTTACAAGTTCAGAAGCAGAAATTTGGTTCTGTGTCGATCGACAGTACCTATGAGTGTCGATCGACACACTCGTTTTACAAGCGAAAAAGCAGAATTTTAGGCGCCTGTCGATCGACACACCTGATGAGTGTCGATCGACACATACACCAGAGTAACGACGGCTTGATTTTTAAAGAATTGAAGAATTTCCTTTTTGCCCCGGAAGTCTCCAGAAGTTATCAGAAAATGCCACCACGAAATTCAGAACACTATTTATACTTTTATTTTAGGTTTTTAGATATTTACCTTAGTTTCTATTGAACAATTGGAGAGAGTTTTTGAGAGTTTTAGGGAGACAAGTCTACGTTCGTTCTTGCGATTCTTCGAACCCATTGTATCTCTTCCTTACTCTTTTTCTATATGCAGTATTATTCAGTCATGATTTGTTTTGCATCCATGTCTGAGTAGTTCTCTTGTTCGGTTTAGGGTTATTCGAAAGGATTGAAGATGAATTGTTAGATTAAATTCACTTGTTAGGATTATCTCATTGAATCTTCGAATAGATTGCTTTCATTCTGATTTAAGATTCGCGACCCTGAAATTGGATATCTTAGGTTGATAGATTGACATGGAAGTGTAATTGATTAGCCAGAACTAGATCTTAGGTGACCAAAATTACTTATTCGCAAAGAAATTTGGTTTAGGAAACAAATTGGACTTGAATTTAAAGCTTGTTTAAATTGATTGAATTCGCAAAGGAATTTAGCTTTGTAGAGTTTATGCATAGTTAGTTTTCGCAACAGAAGTTGGTTAATTATATCTTAGTGTTCCAAGTTCAAGAAAGGTTTTAATTAAAATCCTAACATATTTTAATCTGCAATTCTTATTCATCCTGAGAATTTTCCAAAATCCTAGCTATTTGTTTAATTGAATTTTAAGAAATCAAAAAAATCATCATCTGCTTTAAATTACTTTTTGCTTTTACTTTACATTATTCGGTTAGCTCAATTCGAAGTTGAACATCCTATCGTTTGATTTGACTCCCAGTGATTCGACCCCTACTACAATTGATCTCTTAATTTGAGAGAGTAGCTTAGGGTTAAATTTGAGCATATCAAATTTTGGCGCCGTTGCCGGGGAGTCAACATCACCGGATTTTGATTCTAGAATTTTGACTAAGCATTTATTTATTTTGTTACTAATCTTCGATTTTTTCTCTTTTGTTTTCGGTCTTTCAGGTGTATGCATTTTTGCATAACCAGGCGCAACAAGAATCAAAAGCTAGCAGATTTCGTTCCTGAAATAGGAAGTTTAGAACGGGAAAACAGAAAGCAGGCGAAGCAAGCAAAGATGATGAACCGCGCTGTTCTTGTATTTCCGAACGCTCTGGGTGAGTTGTTTGACTGAGAGGGAAACAAGTACAACGACCAGGGAGAAAGGGTCGATGAAGCTGGTAATGCTCTCATTGAGGCAAAGGAGGTTGACGACACAGTAGGAAGTGAGCGAGCTGAACTAGATCGTCAACGAGCTGAGTTAGAGAATCAGCGTGTTGAACTAGAGCGTCAGGTTCAAGCGAATCGTCAGATTCAGGATGGTGTAGTAAACCGACGCACTTTGGAAGACTACAACCGCCCTGAGGAATACTATGCCATCAGGGCAGCGATTCGGCCTCCTGGATTTCGTAGGAGAGATTTTGAGTTGAACCCCGCATACTTCTCTTTGGTGGCTCAACATCAATTCCATGAGCACCTAACCGAACATCCCATGGATCATCTTGAATGGTTTGAGGATCTTGCGTCAAGCATCAAGGCTAATGATGTCTTTGAAGATTACATCCTATGTAAGCTCTTCCCCTACTCTCTTGCTGGAGAGGTAGCCTCTTGGCTAAAGCAGTTGGAGCCAGGCTCACTGACGACTCGGGATGACACTAAGAACACTTTCCTGAACTATTTCTATGATGAGTCGAGTTCAGAGAAGCAGCGAGCTAAGATCTCAACATTCTCTCAGGGGCCAACCAAAGCCTTCAAGGCTTCATGGAATCGGTTCAAAGGATATCAGAAAATTGTCCTCACCACGGGTTTACAGAGGTTCAGTTGCTGGGTATCTTCTACAGAGGTGTGGATTGGAAGCATCAGATGGCGTTAGATGCTGCGAGTAATGAGAACTTCAAAACCAGATTTCCAGGTGACTGTCTTATGCTCATCTATAACGTGGCTGCAAGCAACAGTACAAAAAAGATTGATGAGGAGAGACGAAGAGAAGCGGGTATGTTAGGTGGAGTTGAGATTGCTGAGGTGAAGGCCAAAATTGATTCGGTTCATAATCTTCTACTGGGGAAGAAGTCGGTTTAATTTGCTCAGGAAGTTGACACATTCTTTCAAGATGATGATAGGGAACAAGAAGATGTAAACTACATCAACCATAATGGGTATTCGAATCAGAGGTTTGGGAATCAGTCAGAGAACAGAGGTTACAACAGTTACAATAAGAGGAACTCATTCTTAGGAACTCCTAGCTCTCGTAACTATGCTCAAAAGTCTCAGTATCAGAAGCCATTTAGCAGCAACAACAACCAAAGAAGCTATGGATCTTCATCTTATCAGCCAATTCCAGCTAAGTCTCGTGAAAGCGACACGAAAGCTATGCTTGAGCAGCTTCTTGAAGGACAGCAACAATTGACAGTAAACCTCAATGAGAAGATGGACAACATCTACACTGATTTAAACGGGAAGATAGAGGCCATGAACATTCGTATGAAGAAGCTTGATACTCAATTCGCTCAAACTGTAGAGAATGTAAGAAGACAAGAAGGTTTTCTTCCAGCTAGAACTGATACAAATCCTAAGCAGCATGGTGTAGCAGCTATCATGACCAGAAGTGGGAAAATTTTCAAGCTAGTGCTTAAGAATCAGCTTACAATCAAGAAATTGGGCGAGCTTGAAGATGTTGAAGATGAAGAGTTGTTTGTTCCGGATTCAGTGTCGATCGACACACCCAACAAGTGTTGATCGACAGGGCCCGAAATTGTCGACGAAAGCATGAATCCACAAAGTTTGTCAATCGAAACACTAGATGAGTGTCGATCGATATATCCATCGAAGCAGTGTCGATCGACACTGCCCAAGTGTGTCGATCGACAGGTACCCCAACCGGACCAAACCCAGATTGTACCTACTAAGAGAGTGTACAAGCCGAAGGTGCCTTACCCTAGAGGTCCCAAGAAGTTTAAGCAAGAGCTTGAGGAGGCTAAGTGCAAGGCCATCATTGACATAATTACAGTTGAGATGCCATCGGTTGAGGCGATCAGAACTTCTCCGGTAATTCGAAGGTATGTGAAGAAATTGGTCACTAATAATTTGTACGTTGAAGAGGGAGTTGCTATGTGAGATATCATGGTTTTTACCATCTTTTGGCCATGATTTAACCCGGTTTTATCGAGTCTTTATAGTATTTTTCTAGTGTTTTAGAGTCTTGGCAGGTTCGTGTATGAATGGAGCTTAATTGGTCATTATGAAGCATTTTGGAGCATCAAGGAAAGTGCAGTCGAAGTCGCAAGCTAGGTGCAAAAAAGTGCAAATTTTTTTGCTCTCCGTCGATCGACGGTAGTACTTGTGCGTCGATCGACGGAGGAAGCTGTTTCGCGAAGAAAGAGGATTTTTCCAATTTTGAAGATTTCATTTTTACCCAGAAGTTCCAGAAGTTAACAAAAAAGCCCAGCACGAATCCTAACCTATAAATACTCAGTTTTCTTTTAGTTTTCATTAAGCTTTCTTTTATTCCAGACCTAGAGATTTAGAGAGATTTTAAGAGTTAGGGAGACAAGTTTTCAGACGTTTCAGATTTCTTTGAACCCTTCTGTATCTCTTTCTCTATCTTTATTTAATGCAGTATTATTCAGTTATCATGATTTCTATTTCCATGTCTGAGTAATTTGCTTGTTAAGTTTAGGGTTTAAGATGAATTGTTAGAATTGAATTCATGTTAGGGTTATCTTATGGCTCTTCATCTAGATTGCTTTAATTCTGATTTAGGATTGCTCACCCTTAATTAGACATCTTAGGTTGATTAATTAGAAGCGGAAGCATCAATTGATAACCTGACCATAATCTTAGATGAGCAAAATCACCTATTCTCAAAGGAATTTGGTTTAGGGATTTTGTGAACAATTGAAACCTGAACTTTAATGTTTGCATAAATTGATTGACTTTACAAAGGAATTTGGATTTCTAGGGTTTATGCATAGATTATTAATTCAACGGAAGTCGTTTAATTTTACATTAGAGTTTCAAGTTCGAGAATGAATCTTCATTAAAATCCTGACAGTTTTATAATTCTACAATTTATCTTTGCCTGCGAATTTCCCGAAAACCTAGCTTTTGTTTAATTGAATTCTAAGAAACCAACAATCTTTCTCTGTTTTGAATTAATTTTGCTTTTACTTTACTCTATTCGCTTAGCTCAATTCGAAGTCATACATTCTGTCGTTTGATTTGAATCCTAGTGATTCGACCCCTACTATAATTGATCTCTTAATTTTAGAGAGTAGCTTAGGGTAAATTTGAGCATATCAAATTTTGGCGCCGTTGCCGAGGAATCAAAATCACCCATAGGATTTTGATTCTAGAATTCTGACTAAGTATATATATTTTTATTTGTTACTAATCTTCGATTTGTTCTCTTTTGTTTTTGGTGTTTCAGGTGTATGCCTTCTAGCAGAACCAGAAGCAACAAGGATCAAAAGTTAGCGGATTTTGTTCCAGAGTTAGGTGTTTTATAACGAGAAAACCGAAGACAAGCGAAGTTAGCTAAGATGGTCAATCGTGCTTTGGTTGTTCTTCCAAATGCTCAAGAAGAGTTGTTCGACAGAGATGGAAATTGATACAACGAGGAGGGAGATCGAATTGACGAAGCTAGTAATATCATCGTGATGGCAGAGGAAGTTGACGATCCAGTTGCAGCTCAACAAGCAGAGTTTGATCGTCAACGAGCTGAGTGAGAGCATCAGCGTGCTGAGCTAAAGCGTCAGGCTCAGGCAAATCGCAGACCTCAGGAGAGTGTGGTTAACCAACACACTTTGGGAGACTACTACCGTCCTGAAGAATACTATGCCAACAGGGCAGCAATTCGGCCTCCTAGATTTCAACGGAGGGATTTCGAGTTGAAGCCCGCTTAATTCTCTTTAGTGGCTCAACATTAGTTACATGGGCACCCATCTGAGCACCCCATGGATCATCTCGAGATGTTCGAGGATCTTGCGTCTAGCATCAAGGCTAACAACGTCTCTAAAGACTACATCATGTGTAAGCTCTTCCCTTTTTCTCTTGCTGGAGAGGCAACCTATTGGCTAAAACAGTTAGAGCCAGGCTCGCTGACTACTTGGAGGGATACCAAGAACACTTTTCTGAATCATTTTTACGATGAGTCGCGTTCAGAGGATCTACGAGCTAAGATCTCCACGTTCGTTCAGGGTCCAACAGAAGCATTAAAGGCTGCGTGGGAAAGGTTAAAAGGATATCAGAGAGATTGTCCTCATCACGGGTTTACAGAGGTTCAGCTGCTGGGTATCTTCTATAGAGGTACGGATTGGAAGCATCATATGGCTTTAGATGCTGCGAGTAATGGGAACTTCAAGACCAGATTCCCAACTGACTGTCTCGAGCTCATCAGGAACGTGTCCACTAGCAATAGTACGAAGAAGATCGATGAGGAAAGAAGAAGAGAAGCGGGTATGTCAGGTGGAGCTGAGATTGCTGAGGTTAAGGCTAAGATTGATTCCATGCATAGCCTTCTAGTGAACAAGAAGTCGGTTCATTTTGCACAGAAAGTTCACACTTTCTTTCAGGATGAAGATAGAGAGCAGGAAGATGTTAATTACATCAACCAGAATGGCTATCAGAATCAGCGTTTTAGGAATCAATCAGAGAACAAGGGATACAATAGAAACTTCAGAAGAGCTCAATCAGAGAACTTATCAGTGTTTTAGGAATCAATCAAGGAACAAGGGATATCAGAAGAGCTCATTCTCAGGAACTTCTGGTTCTCCAAGCTATG
The DNA here is from genome assembly GCA_900128785.1 of Arabis alpina. Classification (NCBI taxonomy): domain Eukaryota; kingdom Viridiplantae; phylum Streptophyta; class Magnoliopsida; order Brassicales; family Brassicaceae; genus Arabis; species Arabis alpina. The sequence continues at coordinate 16,029,326 of LT669794.1, read as the reverse complement.
CTCATAAGTCTCAATATCAGAAACCATTTGGAAGCAACAACAACCATAGGAGTTATGGATCTTCGTCATATCAACGTATTCCTGCTAAGTCTTCAGAAAGCGACATGAAGGCTATGCTCGAACAGATTCTTAAGGGACAACTAGCACAAACAGTGACCTTCAATGGGAAGATTGACAGCCACTACACTGATCTTAATGGGAAGATTGAGGTCATCAACATTCACATGAAGAAGCTCGATACTCAGGTAGCTCAAACTGTTGAAAGTGTGAGAAGATAGGAAGGTTATCTTCTATGGAAGATGGACATGAACCCAAAGCACTTCTCCAATTCTATCACATTGAAGAGTGAAGAACTAGTGATTCCAGCTATTGAGAAGAGTGAAGATGAGGATTTGCTCGTGGTTCATGAAGAAACGTGAGGTTGCAGACCCCGGCGTCGATCGACACAAAGAATTTTGCAACGATCGACGCGCTAATCTGACGGCAATTGAAAAAGACGCAACGTCGATCGACGCCAAGGCTGTGCAACGATCGACGGTAGGTGAAAACGGACAGAGTTCGTGTTCAACCATTAGCGAAGCCAAGGATCAGTCTGCAATCGCCAATGAACGAGTCTACAAGCCCAAGATTCCGTATCCAAGGAGCTCATATCCTTTACCTATCAAACCTAGCAGTGACAAAGCACATGAAGAAGGAGGAAAACAAGCTCCACCATCATTGAGGAAGCTACCAAAGTTGTTGAATCCGGGGATGTTTGTTGTTACGTGTTCAATCAAAGGTGTGGAATTGAAGGATTCTCTTTATGATACAGGAGCTAATGTGAATGTCATGTGTGAGGCTGTTGCAAAGAAGCTAGGGATTTTGGAGTTACGACCTTCAAGGACATATATCGAGATTATAGATAGGTCTTCTACAATTTATAAAGACTTCATTCCTGACGTGTTGATTCAAATAGGAGATTGTCTTGTTCCTACAGAGTTCTACATCATTGAGACCAAGGATAATATTTGTAAACCATTGGTTTTTGGTGCACAGTTCCTTGCAACAGTGGGAGCGATTGTGGATTTTCCTAATAATCGAATCTCCTTCTCGATTATCAACAAGAATGTCTTCTACCCTGCAATTCTTGCCACACAGACTTCTTGTATGAGTGTCAATGTTGGAGATACGCTAGGTTTAGACCATGGAGATGAGATGAAGAAGGTTCAAAACGTCTTCAAGTTGGCTCCTTACACTACACATCATGAATCCAACAATCCTGTGAGTTCCAAGTACAAGAAGATCCCCGAAGTTAAGCGCAGAAAGCCCTCAAAATCATTCTCCAAGTTCAGAATTGTCATTCCTTTAGAGTTGAGGGAGAAAAGAGAGGTTGTTATCCAAGAGATGGTGAACAATACTATGAAGCTCTTTCCAGGTATTGTTCCTTGCAAGTATGGGGGAGTCCACTTCAGAGATCCACCTCCAACCTAAGCCCCGACATAGTCAAGCTAATAACTGTAAACAAGCGCTTGGTGGGAGGCAACTCACGTGTGAGTCTTTTTCTTTCTCTTTTATTTTCTTTTTATTGAGTCAGTTTGTTTTTGAAATTATGAACTGTGAACTTGATTGGATAATATGATGTTGGTGCTTTTAATCTTGTTCTGTTTTAAGTGATGTTGCAATTACCAATCATTGAAATTAGCAGCCACGAAGTCAGTAAAACAGCAGCGTTGCGGTTAGTTTTTCAGACAGGCAGTTGATCGGCGGAATGTTTTCTTCAATGATCGACGCAGTATCAGCATCGATCGACGAGATTTCTTAGCAACGATCGACGAGGAGACAAACCGCAGGTCCAACTTTTTCACAATTTTTCTAACTTTTATTTTTCTTTTTTCTTTTCTTTCACCACCTTCAGGCTTGATTATCACTGGGGACAGTGTTGTTTAAGTCTGGGGGAGGTAGTTGCTAACATTGTTTTTTTATTTTGGAGTCAATAAGTCGTTTTATTGAGTCAAAACTTGTAGGGGATAATGACCTTTCGTAGGAACAAAGCTTAGTTTTTACGATTTTTAGCTATTGCGACGAAGCCTTTGGATGGAGCGAACTCGAAACCTGATGATAGTACAGGTTCCCCTCTTATCGCGGTTTGCAAAACGAAGTAGATCAAACTCCAGACTAGCACACTTGATCTCTATCTCGCTATGTTCTCTTTGATGATGTCACGACAGTAATCGATCCGACATTCATGACTTTTTATTCACTTTACCACTTTTTGTTGATCCTGAATGGCCAGCTCATTTTTAGTTGGTACCCAACCCCTAGCCTTAACCTCTATTTAAGCCTCATGCGATCTTTTTTCCTTTGTTTCATGTGCTGCCATGTGTATAAATACCAGAGATGAAAAGGTCCGACGCAGTTTTTCATTCACAAAATTGCACAGGATGAGGATTTGGTTGGAAAACTTTACAATGAGCAATGATGCTAGGCGTTCCTTGGGATTTTACGCATAACTATGGTAATTTTCGAGACTAACACCTATGTAGATCATTCCCCCCTTATTCAGTTAAAAAAAAAAAATTCATAAGGGAAAGAGAATGATCATTCTATATAAGTCTCTAGTTTCTACAAAAATCTCAAGGAATGGAGTGGATGGATGTGAGTAGTGGAACTTGTGATTTTTGTGCTACATGGTGATGTTTGGTTCCTAATTACGATTTGGAGGAGAGAGTGCAATATGAATGAGAAACTGTGGGCATCAATTAGACCAGTCTCTCTCTTATGTTTATGCATAATGTCTGCATCCACCAAAGAAAATTCGGTAACCCTAAACACGTTTAGCTCCACTGAAACACCAAAAGCCTTTTAACATCATACCTAGCCTTTTATTTGGTTGATATCATTAGAGAGAATTCCATCATCATTTCGATCAAGTGTGCGATAGTTAAGAGAATGTGAAACTGATAGGTTTGCAGGTTAAAACTTGAGGCCCAACTTATGATGGTTGAGATTCGCGACCGCCAAAGGTACTTTGTTTACATGCAGCGAAGGAGTCAAAGAAGCAAAAGCTATGTTCCAAAGGATAAGTGAGTTCCTGCGATTTTCAAACTTCGACTTTATTCTTAGTCTCTAGTTTGCTGAAGGGCAAGCAAAAGCTAAGTCTGGGGGAGTTGATATATCATGGTTTTTACTATCTTTTGGCCATGATTTAACCCGGTTTTATCTAGTCTTTTTAGTATTTTTCTAGTGTTTTAGAGTCTTGGCAGGTTCGTGTATGAATGGAGCTTAACTATTGATTATGGAGCATTTTGGAGCATCAAGGAAAGTGCAGTCGAAGTCGCAAGCTTGGTGCATAAAAGTACATAAAATTTAGCTCTCCTTCGATCGACAGAAGTACTTGTGCGTCGATGGACGGAGGAAGCTGTTTCGCGAAGAAAGAGGATTTTTCCAATTCTGAAGATTTCTTTTTTACCCCAGAAATTCCAAAAGTTAACAAAAAAAAGCCCAGCACGAATCCTAGCCTATAAATACTCAGTTTTCTTTTAGTTTTCTTTAAACTTTCTTTTATTCAAGACCTAGAGATTCAGAGAGATTTTAAGAGTTAGGGAGACAAGTTTTCAGACGTTTCATATTTCTTCGAACCCTTATGTATCTCTTTCTCTATCTTTATTTAATGCAATATTATTCAGTTATCATGATTTCTATTTCCATGCCTGAGTAATTTGCTTGTTAGGTTTAGGGTTTTTCAAAGGATTCATGTTAGGGTTATCTTATGGTTCTTCATCTAGATTGCTTTAATTCTGATTTAGGATTGACCACCCTTAATTAGACATCTTAGGTTGATTAATTAGAAGCGGAAGCATCAATTGATAACCTGACCATAATCTTAGATGAGCAAAATCACCTATTCTCAAAGGAGTTTGGTTTAGGGATTTTGTGAACAATTGAAACCTGAACTTTAATGCTTGCATAAGTTGATTGACTTTACAAAGGAATTCGGATTTCTAGGGTTTATGCACAGATAATTAATTCAACGGAAGTCGTTAATTTTACATTAGAGTTTCAAGTACGAGAACGAATCTTCATTAAAATCCTGACAGTTTTATAATTCTACAATTTATCTTTGCCTGCAAATTTCCCGAAAACCTAGTTTTTGTTTAATTGAATTCTAAGAAACCAACAACTTTTCTCTGTTTTGAATTGTTTTTGCTTTTACTTTACTCTATTTGCTTAGCTCAATTCGAAGTCATACATTCTGTCGTTTGATTTGACTTCCAGTGATTCGACCCCTACTACAATTGATCTCTTTATTTGAGAGAGTAGCTCAGGGTAAATTTGAGCATATCACTATGATCTCAGAGCAAGTAAGTGCGATAATTCTGAACAAGGTTCTTGAGAAGCTCCCTGATCCGGAAAGCTTTGTGTTGGATTGCTTCATCTTTTCGGATAGATTCCCGAGGTCTTTATGTTATTTGGGTTCTAGCATCAACTTGATGCCACTTTCAGTTGCTTTGAGCCTTGGGATGACGGATTTCCAGCGTACAAGGATTTCTCTTATCCTTGCCGAAAGATCAGTGAGAGTTCCAGAGAGTGTTTTAGAAGACGTTCCAATCAAGGTTGGAGATTGTTTGATTCCTGCTGACTTTGTGGTTTTGCAGTAATGTGAGGAGCCTTAGGACCCCCTTATTCTTGGACGTCCATTCTTAGCTACAGCTGGTGCTATGATTGATGTGAAAGGTGGAAGGATTACTCTATGTGTGGGAGATTTGGAGATGAAGTTCGATATGGACCAAGTGGTTCAGAAACCCACCATAGACGGTTAGACATTCTATGTGGATACACTGGATGATATCACACATGAGGTTTTTAATGAGAACTATCCCATTGATCCATTGGAAAGGACATTGGTTAAATCTGTGATTGAGACTGGACAGTTTGAGGATGCTTCAAAAGGGTATGCCAAGATGATGAATGACAGTGAGTTAGTGAAGCAAGTGGTTGCAAATGTGGAACTAGTTGGAGTTTCTTAGAAAACGGAAAAGGTAAGCGATTGGAGTGAAGAAAAAGCTCCAAAGATCGAACTCAAACAACTACCAACAGGACTCAAGTACGCTTTTCTTGGCCCTAATTCCACTTATCCTGTTATTGTCAATGCTTCTTTGAACAATATATAGCAAAATTTGTTATTAAGCAAGCTGCGCAAGTATCGCAAAGATGTTGGCTATTCTCTTGATGATATTGCAGGTATTTCTCCAGATTTATGTATGCACATGATTCATCTTGAGGATGGTGGAAAGACGTCAGACGAGCATCAAAGAAGGTTGAATCCGAATCTTCAGGAAGTGGTCAAGAAAGAGGTTATAAAACTGTTGGAAGCTGGGATCATTTACCCTATTTCAGATAGTCCTTGGATCAGTCCAGTTCATGTGGTTCCTAAGAAAAGAGGGGTTACAGTGGTAAAAAAATGATAAGAACGAGCTTATTCCTACGAGGATTGTGACAGGGCACCAGGTGTGCATTGATTACAGGAAGCTCAATGCTGCTACAAGGAAGGATAATTTTCCTTTGCTGCTACAAGGAAGGATAATTTTCCTTTGCTTTTCATTGATCAGATGTTGGAAAGGCTTGCGAATCATCCTTACTACTGCTTCTTGGATGGTTATTCAGGGTTCTTTCAGATTCCCATCCATTCGGACGATCAGGAGAAGACCACATTTACATGTCCTTATGGTACTTTTGCATATCGCATGATGCCATTTGGATTATGTAATGCTCCTGCTACCTTTCAGAGGTGTATGATGTCGATCTTCACAGACTTGATTGAGGATTACATGGAGGTCTTCATGGATGATTTCTGAGTTTACGGGTCTTCTTTCAAAGAATGTTTGGGAAATTTGGAGAAAGTACTTGCTAGATGTGAAGAGAAACACTTGGTGATTAATTGGGAGAGGTGTCATTTCATGGTGAGAAGTGGCATTGTACGTTAACATAAAGTGTCAGAAGATGGGATTGAGGTAGATCATGCCAAGATTGAAGTTATGACAAGTTTGCAGCCGCCTAATTGTGTGAAGTCGGTTAGGAGTTTCTTGGCCACGCTGGTTTTTACAGGAGATTCATCAAGGATTTCTCCAAGATTGCCCGCCCACTCACCACCGTGCTTTGTAAGGACGTAAAAAGTTTGTGTTTAATGTTAATTGTCTCACTGCTTTCGAACAGATTAAGCAAGCTTTAATGTGTGCTCCAATTGTACAACCTCCGGATTGGAGTCTTTCTTTTGAGGTCATGTGTGATGCTATTGACTTTGCAGTTGGAGCTGTTTTGGGTCAGAAGAAGGACAAGAAGATTCATGTCATCTACTATGCCAGTCGAACTCTAGATGATGCACAGAAGAATTATGCTACCACTGAGAAGGAGTTGTTAATAGTAGTGTTTGCCTTCGAGAAATTTCGTCCGTACTTGATTGGTTCTAAGGTGATTGTGCATATGGATCATTCAGCGCTTAAGTACCTTATGCAGAAAAAGGATGCGAAGCCGCGATTGTTAAGATGAATTCTTCTTCTTCTTCAAGAGTTTGATGTTGAGGTTAAGGATAAGAAATGGGTTGAAAATGGAGTCGCGGATCATCTCTCAAGGATTAAGATCGAGGGTAACGTTCCTATTGATGATTTCTTCCCAAAAGAGGGTGTAAATCTCATTGAGAGTGGGTTGCAAGCTGGAAATCTACAGATTTCCCGAGAATTACAGACACTATCGATCGACAGACCTAATGAGTGTCGATCGACACATCCTCTACCGAGCGCTGGATCGTCTTCCTCAGATTCTAAACGCCGCAATCCAAGTCCACATCTTCCCGTTGATTCGTCTATTCGTCTTTGGTACGCTGATATCGCCAACTACCTTGCTGCAGAGGACATGCATAATGATCTCAAAGGGTATGAGAAAAAGAAGTTCATGAAAGGGCTTCGTAGGTACTATTGGGATGAACCTTATCTCTACAAATTTTGTTATGATAGTATTTACATGAGATGCATTGCTGAGCCTCAGACTCGAGAGGTGTTGTTTCATTGTCATGGATCTGATTATGCGGGTCATTTGCCTACGTTCAAGACAGCTTCTAGCAGGTTTCTGGTGGCCTACATTGTTTAAAGATGTTCACGATTTTGTTAAGAAATGCGATGCTTGTTAGAGAAGAGGGAAAATCAGCAGGCGACATGAGATGCCTCAGAACTTCATCTTGGAAGTTGAGGTTTTTGATTGTTGGGGTATTGACTTCATGGGTCCTTTCCCGTCATCTTACGGGAATACCTACATATTAGTGGTTGTGGACTATGTCTCCAAGTGGGTAGAAGCGATTGCTAGTCCAAAGAACAATGCTGGAGTAGTTGTTGAGATGTTTAAAACCATCATTTTCCCTCGATTCGGAGTGCCTCGAGTTGTCATTAGTGATGGAGGAACGCACTTCATTAACAAGGCTTTTGATCGATTATTAGCTAAGTATGGAGTTCAGCATCGTGTGGCTAGTCCTTATCATCCTCAGACGAGTGGACAAGTTGAGGTTTCCAACAGACATATAAAGGAAATCTTGGAGAAAACTGTGAGGTCTGCAAAGTTAGATTACGCACTTTGGGCTTATAGGACAGCATTCAAGACGCCTTTGGGAACTACACCTTTCCACTTGCTTTATGGGAAAGCATGTCATCTTTCAGTAGAGCTTGAGCACCGGGCAGCATGGGCAGTGAAACAGTATAACTTCAACATCCAACCTGCTGCAGAGAGGTGTATGATTCAGTTGAACGAGTTGGATGTGATACGATATCACGCTTATGAAAACTCCAAGTTATACAAGGAGCATACTAAGGCGTATCATGACAGGGAGATCGTCTCACGGACTTTCGAACCAAACGATCAGGTACTCCTGTATAACTCTCGTTTAACTTTGTTTTGCTGGAAAGTTGCGTTCTCGTTGGTCAGGTCCATTCACTATCAAGGAAGTTCGACCACATGGAGCTGTCGTTCTTCTCACTAAGGATGGCAGAGAATTCACTGTGAATGGCCAAAGAGTGAAGCATTATTGGGCAGAAGCCATTGGGCAGAAGCCGAGATTCCGGATGGAGACATTGTATCTTTAGATGATACACCCATTGTCTAAATTCAGACAGAGTCAAGCTAATGACTGAAAAAAGCGCTTAATGGGAGGCAACCCACTGGTAAGTGTCTGTAAATTTTGTTTTCTTTCATTTTATTACTAACATTAGTCTACTTTTGTTTCAGAAAATACACAAAAAAATATAGGAAAAACGAGACGGCTATCGATCGACACACACTGTGAGTGTCGATCGACAGACATACTGCGGAGCCCACAAGGTAAGTCTTTTTATAACCCCCTCGACACAAAACCTTATATTTTTCACACTTTGCTCTACACACATAAGCACCAAGAACCCTAGCACTCTCAAATCTTCACCGTTCTGAATGAATTTCGGTTCTAAATTGTGTGTAATCACATCATCTTTCCGTTTCTAGCATTCGTTTAATCGATCTGTTCAGGCATGTCCTCGAAAATCTCCATCTTTCACTCGTCTTTGAGAAGAATTTTCATGTCAATTCGTTTCACTTTTGATGATATAACGGTTTGTAGAAGCATATGTGTTGATTACTTGATCAATATCATAGGTTTTGAGCATTGAATGTTGGGAAATTGTGGAATTCAGATTTAGTGGTCGCTGTTCGAAATTGCAGGGTGTGTCGATCGACACCCCTATTTTTCCGACCAAACTTGCTGATTTTCGGGTTTTTGTGTGTTTGGTGTTGGACTGTTTTGCAGATGGCTAAGAGAGCATGATCTAGTTGTTCATGTTCTTGTCCCAATCCATGGCCAAAGCCCGAAGGAGATAAAATCCCAATTGGACAGACATGGCGAGATTGTGCAGAGGTTGTTCTTTTGAAGCATGATGTTGTGAATATCCGAGGATTGGGATGACTATGACTCTCTTTTCTACAATCAGTGGCTGAAGGTGCATGTGCAGCCTACGCGGATTACGGACCAAATTGCATTGAAGGATTGGGTCTTTTTGATGAGATGAAGCGTTTGTTGCAACGTGCAGGATTGGGTAACATTGCTACCAAGCATCACACCTTGTACCCCGATTTGGTTTGTCAGTTCTTCGCTACAGTACGGGTCTACTACCCAACGACTCGGTGCCAATCAGGAGGGAATGGGACATTGACTTTCATTATCAGAGGAGTCAGATATAGGGTCAGTATCAGGCAGCTTTGTGAGATTTTTGGATTTCCACCAGAGCGCGAGAATATCATTCTTCAAACTTCGTTTTGAGAGATGAAATTTTTTTGGGTTTTGTTTGGAGCTGGCGAGTACTCTATCGGGCGCACCTCTCACACAAACATTTGCCATCCAGTCCTCCGCTATCTGCCTTTTTTGCTCTCCAACACACTCCTGTACAAGAACAAGCCCGGTAAGGTGAGATCGGACGAGCTCCAGGTTCTCTACCATATTATATCACATGATATTGAGTGGCAGTCTTATGGTGATCTCCTTGATGCTCCCAAATGGGGAGCTATCCTGGCTGAGCGTTTGGTGTAGCAGAGGACCACCCCTTTCACTTTCGGAGTCGGTAAAGACTTTCACAGGTAGCCTTATCACTCCTATATTGGAGTTTTGAGGCATTGATTTTTCTGAGAGCTCAGCGATTCGCGTAGCCTGCACTATGGACAACATGCATATGGTGAGTGCTACATGGATAAGCAGAGATTGCCAGTGGCTCATCCGCGATGACACTCGAGCACAGTTTCAGGTTCTTCTGCCATTTCCAGAGTTGACTGACATCAGGGCTGGTCCTGCTGCGCTTTCCTTCCTTCCCAATCATCGTCAGACCGTCATCAGCAGACGATCCACTCGCAGGAGTACTACTCGCTGCAAGGGTGCTTCTTCTTCAGCTTCAGCTTCTTCCGCCTCTACTTCTTCCTCTCATCGCTTAGAGCCTCCTCCTCAGGTTGACATGGATCCTGTTCAGAAATGGATTATCACGAGCATGCAGACTCTTTGGGATGCTTTTGCAGAGTTGTCTCGATGCGGTTGTATTCGTCCTCGTTCACCAACTCCTCCACTAGTTAGTTCACCACTCGCAGAGGAAGACGAGGAGATTGAGGATTACCTCGTCTCCATTTTATCCCGGTTTAGTCTTTCTTTTTTTTTCCTTTCAGTAATTTTTCTATCTTTTGAATCAGTTTGTTATTTGCTTCCGTAAGACTTTTGAATTTGTGAACTTTTTTATCTTATAACAATGTATTGTGCTACTTGATCGTGTTTCGTTTGAGTGACTTACAATGACCTTTAGACTGCTAAAATGACAGAAGCCCCAAAAGCCATGATTTCAGATTTTCAATGGTGCTGTCGATCGACACATCCACGCACCCCCTATCGATCGACACCCACTGTGACTGTCGATCGACACATCCACCGTATAGGTCAAAGTTTCTCGTTTTCACAATTTTTTTAGTTATTTTCTTTTCATTCACACCAATCTCAGATTTAATAACACTGGGAACAGTGTTGTTTAAGTCTGGGGGAGGTAGTTGCTAACATTGTTTTCTATTTTGAAGTCAAAAATCTGTTTTATTGAGTCAAAATGTAGGGAACGACAATCTTTCTTAGGAACAAACGCTTAGTTTTTACGACTTTTAGTTGTTGCGACGAAGCCTTTGGATTGAGCGAATTCGAAACCAGATGATAGTACAGGTTCTCCTCTTATCGCAACTTGCAAAACGAAGTAGATTAAACTCCAGATTAGCACACTTGATCTCCATCTCGCTACATTCTCTTTGATGATATCACGACAGTAATCGATCCAACATTCATGACTCCTTATTGACTTTACCACTCTTTGTTGATCCTGAATGGCCAGCTCGTTTTTAGTTGGTACCCAACCCCTAGTCTTAACCTTTTCTTCAAGCCTTATGCGATATTTTTTCATTTGTTTTTATGTGCAGACATGTGTATAAACACCGGAGAGAAAAAGGTCAGAAGCAGTTTTTCATTCACAAAATTGCACAAGATGAGGATTTGGTTGGAGAACTTTACAAAGAGCAACGATAATAAGCATTCCTTGGGATTTCATGCATAACAATGGTAATTTTCGAGACTAACACCTATGTAGATCACTTCCCCCTTAAAAAAAAAAACATTCGAAAATTTCATAAGGGAAAGGGAATGATCATTTTCAATAATTTTCTAGCTTTTACAAAAATCCCAAGGAATGGAGTGTATGGATGTGGATAGTGGAACTTGTTATTCTTATGCTTTATGATGGTGTTTGGTTCCTGATTATGCTTTGGAGGTGAGAGTGCAATGTGAATGAGAAACTGTGGGCATCATCTGGACCAGACTTTCTCTTGTGTTTATGCATAATGTCTGCATCCACCAAATAAAATCTGGTAACCCTAAACACCTTTAACTCTACTAAACACCAAAAACCTTTTAACATCATACCTAGCCTTTTACTTGGTTGATATCATTGGAGAGAATTCCATCATCACTATGATCAAGTGTGCAACAGTTAGGATAATTTGAAATTGATGTGATTGCAGGTTAAGATTTGAGGTCCAACCTATGATGGTTGAGATTCGTGACCGCCAAAGGTAATTTGTTTATATGCAGCGAAAGAGTCAAAGAGGCGAAAGTAATGTTCCCGAGGATAAGTGAGTTCCCGTGATTTTCAAACCTCGACTTCATTTTTAGTCTCTAGTTTGCTTGAGGGCAAGCAAAACCTAAGTCTGGGGGAGTTGATATATCATGGTTTTCGCCGGTTTTCAACCATGATATAAATCCTTCTATCGAGTCTTTTCATTGTTTTCGAGTCTTTTTAGTATCTTAACACGTTATCGTTCGTGGGAAGCTTAATTGACGATTATGGTGCATTTTGGAGCATAAATGGGAGAGAAGCCGAAGTTACAAGTTCAGAAGCAGAAATTTGGTTCTGTGTTGATCGACAGTACCTATGAGTATCGATCCACACACTCGTTTTACAAGCGAAGAAGCGGAATTTTAGCCGCGTGTCGATCGACACACCTAATGAGTGTCAATCGACACACACACGAGTAACGACGGCTTTTAGGGTTTAGGTTTTTAGATATTTGCCTTAGTTTCTATTGAACAATTGGAGAGAGAGTTTTTGAGAGTTTTTGGGAGACAAGTCTACGTTCGTTCTTGCGATTCTTCGAACCCTTTGTATCTCTTCCTTATTCTTCTCCTATTGCTTTAACTATGATTTAAGATTTGCAACCCTGAAATTGGATATCTTAGGTTGATAGATTGACACGGAGGTGTAATTGATTAGCCAGAACTAGATCTTAGGTGAGCAAAACTACTTATTCGCAAAGGAATTTGGTTTAGGAATTTTGTGAACAAATTGGACTTGAATTTAAAGCTTGTTTAAATTGATTGAATTCGCAAAGGAACTTGGCTTTCTAATGTTTAGGCATAGTTGTTTTTCGCAACGGAAGTTGGTTAATTATATTTAATTAAAATCCTAACATATTTTAATCTGCAATTCTGATTCATCTTGAGAATTTCCCAAAAGCCTCGCTATTTGTTTAATTGAATTTTAAGAAATCAAAAAAATCATCATCTGCTTTAAATTAGTTTTTGCTTTTACTTTACATTATACGCTTAGCTCAATTCGAAGTCGAACATCCTGTCGTTTGATTTGACTCCCAGTGATTCGACCCCTACTACAATTGATCTCTTAATTTGAGAGAGTAGCTCATGATTAAATTTGAGCGTATCAGAATTCCTCACTATGCCAAACCAAAACGGAGGGATATAATTCCTCAACCTTCAGAGTCCCAAAGGAACATTTATGACTTAATACGTCCCAAGGAGAAGGCAAGGTAGAGGCATGTATCGCCAGATCACCATAGGAGACCTTTTCGTTTTGACCTACACAAGAAAGTGGATCCCTTTTACAAAGGCAAGGCCATTGCAACAGGAGAACCATCAGATACCAGAAGTTTGGCAAAGAAATGTCTCAGCTTCGAAGAACGCTCTCTGACTAATCCTACTACGACAGAGAATAATAAAGTGAAATCCCCAAGATTCACAAAGCAGAATGGGGAGAAAAATAAAAGTTGGTATGAGATGGTTACGGAGAAAGAAGAATCTGAAGATGGAAATCAGATTCAATCCCAAGAGATAATTCCAGCTTTGGCTAATATTATCAATGTCAATGGAACAGGTGCTGCAAGCGAAGGAATCAAGGGTCTCCCATTAACAAATCTGACGGATTTCGTGGATACAATGGGTGAAAAAGTACTCGCAAATGATGAGAACAAGGAAGATTGGGGAGACGAGGACTAGGGAGAAGAGGACGAAGATCAATTGGTACGCACAAAACGATCAATGCTAAATGCAAGTGCTCAAGATGTGCTATGAGTTCTAATACCTCAATCAACTAACCACAAGTGCATGGTCCAATCCATGTAGTAATCAAGGGTCATTCTTCCACAAGGATTAAGTAGGATTAAACCATTGGAATGCAAGAAACTAATGAAGTTAGGTGACTGCAAATTCAATGTGGAATTCAATTTTTACTAAGTGTAAATGACAATATGAAATGATGCAATAAGTGAAATGCAAAGCTTAAACAAAGTAGAACACTAAAGTAAAGTAAAACAAGGAATAATAAGTAAAGGTAAAACAAGATTAAAATACAATTTAAGAAAAGTGAACAAAAGTCAACGAAAGTCAATGCAAGAGTCAACAAAATTAAGCAAGATGATTTATAAGATTAAATCCTGGATCTTGAGTAAAGGTGATTGATTTAGGTTGAGACAAGCTAATATAGTGATGCACAACAATTGAAGATAGCTAATTTCAAAGCATGAATCTATTTAATCTAGACCAATTCACTTCCATCGTACTAATCCATTTCTTAATCAGTAATTAACACAAACTTCCATTTTTTAAAGACTAATAAAGAATTATTAATGAACATGTTCATACAAGCTTACAAAACTCATTAGACATCAAGTTCCATTGGCTAAGATCAGAAATGCATGATTAAAGTCTCCTAGATATTTTCACAAACACCTTCCGGGCATGAAAATACCGTGATCTAGATTTGGGGTAATTACTTCCTAATCGGGTTGGTGACCGGCTGGCTAGCCGGTCACAGGGCTTCTTCAATCTTCAACTTCTTGTTCTTCATTCTTCCATCTCGATTCTTCTCTTCATTTGTTCCACAATTGTTCGAAGACTCCATTTACACCTAAAATAGACAAAATATGCATGCAAATGCAAGAAAATAAGAACTTGGACTCTAACAAAATATGCATTAAAACATGTAAATTCCTAAGCTAAATGTCTCAAAATACTACTAAAATGCATGCTAAGAAAGGGCAATTTATGCACTTATCAACTTCCTCGGACTTGTCTTTTGCTCGCCCTCGAGCAAATAAAGAGAACAAAACCGATGGAGAGGTTTGAAGACAAGAAAATAAAACAATAGATTCAAACAAAGCATTCAATACCATCACTTAAGATAATACAAAGCTATCGCTAAGCGCTTTAACGCTTAATCAATCTTCTAGCAATCTATCGCTACTCCAATCTTTTGCAGACTCAATGATCAAACATTCACATACTATTCTATCCACCAATTATTTAACATGTATTAAGGATTTAATGCATGATCTTGCTTATCAACTATCAAACAATGTTCACGACTAGGTAAAAGAAGGTTAAAATGCGAAACATAAGGCGGTTATAAAACATTTTAGGTGACTCACACTCAAGAAAGGGTAATGCAAAACATCATGTAAAAGCAAGGAAGAAATGGAACAATTGATGCATACAAATAAGTGCTTCCATTCTACCCATGAGTTTACAAATTCTTCTTTCTTTTGGTGATCTAAGCCTTTTGAATCTTTCTTTAAACTTTTTAGCTTATTCTAGGGGGTTTCTTTACTTGCTAGACTCTTTTCTTTACTCAAATTATTTCCTCTATGGTTTCTTTTGTACTTTTCTCCTACCTCTTTTGGGTTCTAGCTTATAGAGGGGATTTCTATTCATATTCAAACACTAGAGTCTTTCTTTAAACTTTCATAAAACAAAACCTTTCCCTAGAATAGCTCAACTGCTTTTCTTTCTTTGGCTTTTTTTTCATTTCAAACTCAACACTCTTTCTTTTACTCACCAAAACACTCACCAAACCCAACCCATAAGAACAAATAATTCTAAGCTATTACTAGTCTTAAAACGAGACTAGCTCTAAATGAAAGCACTTCTTTGTCGTTCCCATCTTTCAAGATTTTACTTGTGTATGCATTTTCAAAAAGGAGGTCTCACTCAAGAAAATACATGTAGGTTTCAAAAAAGGGTTAAGGTTATGCAAGGTAAGGGAAACCATCCTCATTCACATTAGATGTCGTGAATCGGGAAGGCCATTTGGACAAGTAAGGAGTGGTAAAAAAAAGTCCAAATGTGTATATGGTTACTTTGAACAAGCATATCAAGTCTCTAACCAAGAAATTATAGTCAATATTAGGTTCAAATTAATAGAATCGGTTTCAAATCTAATATGCTTCAACCTAGTCACGAGTTTCGAGCGAAGATATCAAGATGCAAAGAAGAGATTTCTATAATTCACTTAGCAATGTCTAGCATTATCCTAAGGATCATATTGAATGTTAAGCCATAAACCTCAAAAAAAATTAAAACATGTTCAATGCAACCTAAATGATCATACAAATGTATGAAATGCAACTATATGAAAAAAGAAAAATCTTTTTTGAATGTTCGAAAAAATTTAAATTTTTTTTGGGTTTTCAAATTTTCTCATATGTACAATGCAATACATGCAATGTGACTCAAATGATGATAAAAGTAAAACAAAATAACTAAAATAAGCATTAGTAAACGTCTCCCCCAGACTTACTTCTCATCGTCTCGATGAGAAAGCAAAACCGAAAGAGGAAGAAAGAAAAATGAAAGTAAAGATGCATAAATGAAAATGAAATGGTATATACAATGGATAGAGTGGTACCTTGGAATCAATGATGATCAAGTGGTGGTGGATTGAAGGTTAGACAACGTGGAAGATTGAATCGGAGGGCACGGTTGCTTGAAGTGTTCCCAAGCTTGGATGTCAATGGTTGTTAGCAACAAAGTGGCTCACCATCGTCATCGAAGAAACGGCAAGCATAGTGTCTTAGCCCAAATGGTCCTCCCAAAGTCTCTTTCTCGACCAAGTAATGAACGTCAATCAATGATCTCTCTTATAGAGGCGTGAAAGCGTTGAGATCGATCCCCACATGTAAGAACAACGGAGTGAACATCCCGCCAAAACATATGCGCGGTGTAGCGAAAGTTTTCAAACAATACCGAAACTTCTTCAACTTGGCAAAGAACATCGAGCCAATCTCACATTCGTAGTAATCGTGTTCCATCTCCATAGGTTGACCATCGGAATCTTGCATAGAGGAATGGATACTAAAGTAGAGTAGCTTGAGATCTTCGTTTGTTGGGAAATCGTCGTCCGCTCGTGCATTGAAGGTGTTAGCCAATAGATGAAGAATGTATAGAATCGTGGAATTCTTGACCCTTGTAATGCGATTGGAGGCGGCCGTGTAGCTCTCCTCGAGTGCTATGTTGCGCCACAATAGGGTTTCCATGTTGAACTCCGTGTTATCTCCGTATTTCTCCGGTGAAATTCCATAGACATCGCAAAAATCTCTAAATGAGACCATATACCTCAATTCATTTATCTCAAAGCAAACTAGATAAGTCTCAAGCCGATCATCGAACTTGCATTCCACCGTAGCTAAGAATTGCTTGGTGAGCTCGGGGTAAGTAGCATAATCCATTTGAGCTAAACCATCCAAGTGCATCTTCCCAAGAGCTCATTAACCTTGTCTTTAAGCCCGCTTCTAACTAAGAACAACAGACAAGCGAATCTCGTGGCTTCATAGGTCGCTTGGTTCAAAATCCCAAGTCGAAATTCATCAATGCGTGACACGAGCTTGTCAATGTGGGTGGTCATGGTTGCTAGATTGATCCTACAAAGAAATGTTTCCAAATAAGAACCATTGTCCATTCAAAGCACAACTTATCTAGCCAATTCTTAGAGATTCTCAACAATTGATATTATATAAGGTTAGACAATGGACCAATCCATACAACAAGCAATACTCAATGAACATTTTACTCATTTTTAATCATATTCCAACTTTCCATTCTCTGTTAAGCTCATTTATCAAATTCCTAAACTTGAACTTGATAAACTTTAAAAATTCTAGTGAATACTAGTTAACACCAAAGCTTAATTGCAACAAATGATTAGCAAACTCAAAATTAAACTCAATTTCATCTAAATATTCCAATTTTGAAGCAATTTCAACAATCAAGATCTCTTAAAAGGATATAAACTCAAATTCAACCATCAATATACCAAATTGCAAATGAAATCAACTACCCAAGCAAATATAACTCATATCAAACACAAAGCAACTCAATTCATAACCCAAGGATGGT
The DNA here is from genome assembly GCA_900128785.1 of Arabis alpina. Taxonomy (NCBI): domain Eukaryota; kingdom Viridiplantae; phylum Streptophyta; class Magnoliopsida; order Brassicales; family Brassicaceae; genus Arabis; species Arabis alpina. Next base: position 16,011,805 of record LT669794.1, on the reverse strand, counting down.
GAATTCCACAAGATTCTCATGTATGCATCCATGAGCTTCAAGAATAATTGAAATGGATAAAGGAAAGAAAGCGTACCTTCTGATAATCAAAGATTATGGTAAAGGAAATCCAAAAGAAATGGTGAATCTAAAGTTCTTGTAAAATTTTAGAGAAAAAGTAGATCTTGATTTTGAAAAGTAGAGGTTTTCTTTTGAGAAAAAGTAAAGTAAGAGAGAGAGTTGCTAAAGATTCTCTAAAGAATTCAAAATAATTTGAAAATGGAGAAGGGTCTTTAAAATCTGATTTTTAGAGGCTAAACCGGCCAAAATTGATTGAAAACACTTGAAATAAATCGGTTTAGACAAAAATTGGATCAAGTTAATGCGTAGAGAAAAAATCAAACCTGGCTGTTAGAGACTTTTGACACTTCAAGGCCTCCTACAGATCGGCTAGCAAGCCGGTCACTCAAGCTTTTCCGTCCAAACTTGCTTCAAGACCTCTCCAATCTTCCCTCTTAGTACCTACACCAAAATCTATCTCCAAAAACATACTAAACATATATAAAAAGCATAAGAGATATATACAAAGGATATCATCGGAATGCCTCCCAAGCGCGCTTGTTTTACGTCTCTAAGCTTGACGATTTGTAAAGGCGCTAGTTGGAGATCAATGGAGAACCATCAATATTTCTTGGCTCCCAATCCTCCAGATCAATGTCAAAGGCCTCTTTCATGGCCTTCTTACACTTGTCAATCTCCTCGTGGTTCATACCGGTTGGAAAAACGATCTTTGCCTTTTCAAATGGCTTTACACTCAAGTCCCTCTTCAATCTTCTTGATAGGCTCCAGCATGAGCTTTTTCTTGACCTTTTCTTTAGACATCTTGGAGCTCTTACCATTGGCTCCCTTACGCTCATTAGTTATGGCCATAATTGTCTCATCAATCGTTTCAAACATCCAACCAATACCGCCACCATCGAACATATCTAAGCTCTCCTTGTAATCATCAATCTTGGGAGCTTCTTTCTCAAACTTAGTGACCTCTTCACTAGTTTCTAGACTCATCATTTCTTCTTCAACATCCTCATTAGAGACCATATCACAAATATCAACTCCAATTGGTTCGATGGTGTAGTAAGTGTAAGGGTCAACATTCATCAATAGAGCTTTCATGTGGAGAAAGTCTAGACTAGCTTCGATGGTAGCCAATAGAGGCGTACCAAGTATAAGCGGAAGCGACTTGAACATCTCCATCTCCATAACCATACGATCTATCGGTATAATGCAATTACCGATCTTCATAGGATAATCTTCAACGACTCCAAGTGGTTGCTTACATGTTGCATCTCCAAAGATGAGAGTGCAAGGGCTCTTCTTGAGCTTTGTGATTCCTTGAAGATTCTCATTTCACGAGAAATAACATTAACATTAGACCCGGGGTCACACAACGGATCATCAACCTCCAAGTCTCCAAGTGTGCAAGAAATCGTAAATTTTCTAGGGTTGAGCTTCTTCTCAAGGGTTCTTGGTTTATCCCTTTCCCCTTTAGCTTGATACTTCATCATGACTTCCCTAACCTTTCCTTGGTTAGCTAACACATTAGATCTCGCTCTTTAGCAATTCGCTTGTAGCCATCTTCCTTTTGAAACTTAATCCCAATATCCTCTATGTCCTTCTTGTAACTAGCTAAGATCTTCTTAACCGCCTTAGTGAAATCCGGTCTTGGAAGATCTAGCTTGGGCTTGGGTTGCCTATCCTCATAGGTTGAACTTTCCATAGCTCTTTTTCTAACGAGAGCAATCCTTTTTTAGTACTCTTTCTTCACAATCACATTCATCTCTTCTGGAGGCTTCAGTAGATTTACCAATTCCTCCAAGTGAAGCTCATCTTCTTCATAATATTCCATAGTCAAAGGTCCATGCCTTGCATGCCATCCTTTATCTTCTTCTAGGATTACCACATTGCAAATGTTGCTTCTAGGATTAGACTCGGGTTTACCCGGTAGAACACCGCTTGGTGCGTTTGAGCTAGAAGCAAATTGTGATAGTTGCACATTACTAGTCTTCACTTGAGAAGCTAGGCTTGTAATATTGCCATCCAATTCTTGATACATCCCATCAATTCTAGAGTTTACCTCATAGAACCTCTTTACAATATCCGCATCACTCTTGAGAAGTGGGTTGAGTAGAGGTAGTAACTTGATTTGTAGGAGAAACTTGACTGGAGTAGAATTGTTGCTTAGGAACAAAGCTTGTCGAGGAACAAATCCTTGAACTTGTTGGGGAATGAAAGCTTGTTGCTTAGGTGGATAGACTTGGTCTTAAGGATTCTCCACATTAGTGCTTCTATAGGACAAGTTGGGATGAAACCAATAGTTAGGATTGAAACCCTTTTGATAATACCCTTGACCTTGGATGTAGCTTATCTCTTCTTGTCCTTCTTGGACTCCTTCAACAACCATCTCTTGATTTCCATCAAAATCTCCAACATAGTGGACTTGTTTCATACTAGCTAGGATAAGCTTGTCTAGCTTATCACTCATCTTCTTAATCCTTTGATCTTCACTCTTAAGTTCATTCTTAGGTTCCTTGTATGATCTATCATACTCCCTATTGTAGCTTTGATTGCTTTGAGCTAGATTCTCAATGATCTCTTCTCCTTTTTCTATAATCAAGCTTCCAAAGTCTCCAATTTTACTAGCTATGTTTAAAGCCAAGTACTACTTCTCTTCAATGACTCTGTGAAAGATTCCAAGTAGAGCTTCCATAGAAACTCTATGGTGAGGACAAGATCTAGTGTAACTCTTCAATCTTTCCCATGCTTCATATAGAGCTTCATTAGGACCTTACTTGAAGCTTGTGATATCATTCCTAATCCGTGTGGTGCGTTGGTTAGAGAAGAATTTGGCTAAAAACCTCTTCTTACATTCTTCCCAAGTAGTGATTGAAGATATAACTACACTCTTCTCCCATTGACTAGCTTTATCTCCCAAAGAGAATGGAAACAAGGTAAGCTTCATGAAATCTTTGGACAGTCCATTCATCTTTACCGTTCCGCACAATCTATCAAAGTTGTCTAGGTGCTCAATTGGATGCTCCAAAGAAAAACCGAAGAAACGACTGTTTTGCACCATATTGATTAAACTCGATTTGATCACCCACATGGTGGTGGGCGAATACCGGTTCTAGTCCCATTAGTGAAGGGTTCATCAAAGTCTCTGATTCTCCTTTCTTCTCTAGGGGTGTGAACGGGTACTCTATTACCATTGCCATCCACATTTCTAGCAACTTCATTAACTTGGCGATTACCGTCATTACCATTACCAACGTAGCTTCCATTGCTACATGATAAGTCCTATATTTTACCTAAAATACTATGGTTTTCTATACATATTTAGTGCATTTATACATGGTTATACGCCTTTAGAGGTAGTTTTCTCGTATTTGTAGTTCAAGAGTCTTTATTAGGAAAATCAATCAAAAAGGACCAAAATGAGCATTATGGAGTATACACCAATCTACAGCAACTCACGCGAGCCAAAGAACCCATTGGAGCCAAGAAATTCTCAAGTTTACACATTTCACCAAGATGGACAGATTACATACGCCAGACGTTTAACAGTAAACGGAGGATCAAATGGATTTGGAATTAGATGAAACTTGTAGTGAAGATAGCCCTGTGAGTCAGCTTTTCAATGGAGGTGGAATGCATCATTTGGACTTGTGTGGAGAGAGTTATACCCAGAAGACCGAAGACATGTCAAACTGCCTAGAAGATGAAGAAGGAGGAGCACCGACCCCTCACACCGACCCGATCACGTGGTCAGTACCCAGACCATCATGACATGGCAAACTGAACCCCCATACCGACCTAAAATCCCGATCGGTGCCACGGCCCCCTGCGGAGCTGTTTCGACTGTTTTAACGTTTTCGCCCTTTTCGAAGTCCTAGAAGACTCAAGACCCTATATATACTTGCTTTTAGCCGCTTGTTAGGTGTGTGCCAAAAATTAGACCTAGGATACAACACAAAAACGCAGCCCCATTGTTCTTTCATAGATTTGAGTTTCAAGAGCTCTAAGGAGGAGATCTCGCTTTGTACTTCGCTATAGAGAAGAATCTTCTAACCCTTTCTCTTTTAATCAAGTTTATTCATCATGAATTCATCATCTCTTTGCTGTTTTTCGTGCACCATGCTTGATTAGTCCACTAGTTAGGATTTAGGATTTTCATTGAGTTTTATGTTTTAATAGAATCGGTGATTGTTTAGGGATAAAATCTAGTCTTCATCTTTGCTTATTCTTAATGCCTATTGTTTTACCGCGCATCTAGCAATTTGATCATAGGTAGGTGTATCCACGAGAGTGTTCTTAGTACCTCCGGATCTAGTATTCGATGAGCTAAGCGTCTTAACAGTCATACCAATTAGTTAGGAGTTTAGTGAACTCTATCAAAACTTGTTTATACCGCATGTTCTCGCCTTTTAGGGTGAGTCTATTAGGGTGTAGAGCATAGAAGGTTGGAGCCACGATAGTGGCACGATAGTGGAAAAACCTTACAATCGTGTTATGAGTTCTAGACATCCCAATCATTATCCTTATCCCTAGGCTTTCATTCGATCTTTGTTGTTGCATAATTCTCTGTGAATTTCCCGAGTTCTATCGTTGTTCTCCCATTGATTTACAACTTACAATTCACGTTTCACTTGCTCACAATTGATTCAATTACAAACGACACCATATTTTGTTCTAGATTAGTTTTATTCATTACAATTTGAAGTGTGGTTAAGAAGTCACTGTGGATTTGATCCCCTTACTATACTAACCATGATTGTTGTGCACTTGCAGGAAGTTGGTTAAGAGGTTAAACCTCGACTGAGGAAAACCACCACATCAAGTTTTTGGCGCCGTTGCCGGGGACTTTGAAGAACATCACCTTCGGATTTTTGCTTAAAACCTCGTCTAGAACGGGCTGTTTTGTTTTTCTCCATGTGTTCACTATAGAAAATATGGGTATTAATAGCAGTACAATATAACGTTTTTAATCTTTCTGTTATAGTTGAGTTATGATAAATTTTCCATAGCGTTTTCAAAAAGACAAACGCTATGATAGGATTCGCGCCAAAACATTTCATTGAGTTGGGGTTAATCTTTACTTGGAGATAGCATATATAATATTAAAAACGTCATCATAAGGTTAAGCGGGAATCTGAAAAATTACTCCCTCCCAATTTTTTTACTAAGTTAAAAGAATTAGCAAAAAAAAAATATGAGGTTTCGATTGCTTTTACGGCCAAGAGATTTGCTCTTTGGTGTCATATGGAGAAAGGTAACCTTGGAATTGATAAATGCGGTTTTCACTGCTAGGAACAAGCTTTTTCTAGTGCTAGTTATGATTCCATAGAGATTGATAAATGGGCTACACGTTATCAAGTTAGAAGATGCAATGGATCTGTTCAGTTAAATGGTCGAGTCTCGTCCCTTTCCTTCCATTATTGAGTTCAATAAACTGTTGATTGGAATTGCAAAGATGACAAAGTATGATTACAGAGAGATATTGAATCCCTTGTTCCACTTTGTTTTCATGTACAAATTGTAAAAATAAAGCTGAAGCTCTATTTTTGATGATTCTCTCTCCTCTGTTTTGCCATATCCGATTCAAATTATTGCTGAACAGACCAAGGAAGACTTGTCTTGTCATGTTCCTCTCGAAGAGTCCGAGGAACAGAAGGTCAAAATGAGGTGATTTCACTTATCCTTTTCGGTTTTTGGATCCATCTACTGCGCTCTTGCCTTGGTTTTTGTTTTGTTATTCTCCCATGTTGGTGGATTAAGACGCAAAGTTCATCTTCCATGGACAAAACCGTATGGTTATGTGATATCGCACACAATGACTATGGTAAGAAAAGTAACCCTTAATCCTAACATTCATATGGTTTCCAGAGATTCATGTTTTTACTCTATGATTTTCAGTTATTTGTGTACAATTCAATCCATTAGATGAAGATTACTTCATAAGTGGTTCCCTCGATGCCAAGATTCCTATATAGAACACATCAAACCATCAAGTAGTGGAGGTATGCTCCTGATGGTCAATTACATCTATATCGTATTGACTCTTAAGTTGTTTTAACTTACTTTTCTGTTGTTAGGGTCAAGTACTATAATGGATGCCTTTTGCACACTGTCCATAAAAGATTTCGCAGCACAAACGGGTTATCGATCACTAGTGAGGTCCAGTGGGATTGGGAAAGGTGAGGAAATTGGTGAGTTTTATTGTTATAGAGAGGGTAATGTTGGGAGATAGATTGTGAGTTTGGTAAAGATCTTAGTTTTCTTCTTGGATTTGTTGTCGTAGCTTGTTCTGGTTAGTGGTTTAAGCAACTGACTTTGTTGAAGCTCAAAGATCCCAACTTTGAGGAAGGCAAAAACATGGTTGAACTTTTCTGGGCTTTGTGGATTGTTTAAGCATTGGTAAGAGAATCCAGAGGAGACTTGGATGTTCTTCTCAAGACCCCATTTTGTAAGAGAATGGCATAGGTTATTCAAAGAAGACATGTATATAGAAGAAGATGACATGAATTGTGTATGTAGAAGTTCTGACATAAGTTGTCCAGAGAAAAGAGGAAGTTGTTATAAACCCATTTAGTGGATGCCCATTAGAGACCCATGCTCTACAATATTTCTAAACCCTACTTCTTCTCCAAGTATTGTATCCTATATATACTCATTATTCTCTATGAAATAAGACATCAGTTTCTGTTCTCCTCTTTACTAAAACATGTTATCAACACGAGTTCTAACTCGCTGAGCAAACCCTAACCATTTTATCACAAAAACCCTAACCATCAAACTCTTATCACGTAAGCAAACCTTAATCGATGCAAACTCTAATCAACGCCGTGACGTCTCCGATCTCACGACCACCATCTTGATTTCCGATGAGATAAGTAACCTCGTCGATCGTCTCATGCTTTATTATTAACTATCGCTTTGTTCAATATGTTAGCACTAATTGAATCATGGTTTATGGTTTATTGTTTGATCTGTTTGTTTAGCGTTTATTTCTTTATAGTTAGTATTCGGTCCATTCATTAATTTGGTTATGAGAACAAAGAAATTAAAAGGCAAATAAAGTTTAAAGCCATAGACGGTAGTGGGAGACTAGAATTATCAATTCAGTTTAGTAAGATTTCCTTTGGTTTAATTGTCTGGCACGTTTCACATGACTTTTGCATCACCTTATCGCTTCATCCCCAGCAAGACACATGCTCGCTTTTATGATTTGAAAATCATTAATTATAAATTGATAAATCGTTGTTTTGGTACTCAATGGTTTTGTCCAATTGATTCAGTATCGATTTAAGGCTTTATGGAACCGGATTTAGCAGTGATGAACAATTCAGTAAAAGGTTTTTGGAATTATTTAGCCGAATGCTCTTCGGTAACGTCTCTGGATTTATTCAAGTAAGTCATTTAAATATTCTAATTAAAGATTACATATAGAGTTTGTCAAAGTTTGATAAGATATCTTAATAAGAATACTTAGTCTTTCTTGAATAAGATGATCAATAATAATATCTTTGTTCATCGTGAGATTCAATACGAGATATATGAACCTGAAGTTTCATATTTTCAGAATTTTTTTTTAGAGAATCTCACATTAACCACAAGTGACAAATCCAGAAGATTATGATCGCTTTTGATTATGAAAGTTCACTACAAGTAACATATCCAAAAGATTATGTTTACTATTTGACCATAAAAGATCTAAGTTTTTTAAGCCATCTAAAAGAAAAGTACAATCACAAGAACGTGATATTTGTCTAGAGCTCTTTGAAATTGGTTGATATAAGACTACAAGACTCGAAGTCTGTTAGTGATTCTCACGATTTGCTATTACGTGGAAATAAAATCTCTGGTGTATATATGCTAGAGAAAATATATTTGTTTTGGATGTAAATAATGTTGTCTTGAAGACATAATATTGTGAAAGAGATTCGATAAAATATGTTGAACTTACATCTTCTCTCATTGAGACTAAACCAAATAAAGAGCTATTGATAAGAATCATAGATATGTATTGGTTGTTAAGCTTCATTCCCTGAAGTGAATGTGACGTCACATCCTAAGGAAGAAAAGGACAACCTTAATAATATTTGTCGAGCAAATTGCTATATAACTGGTCGTAAATGTGAAAGTGGATATGAATGTGGTCATGGTCAAGATCGAGATCGAGATCGAAGAATCTCTATCATGAACTCATATTTTCACGAGAAATGAGAAAATAGAGATGGTAATAAGTCAAAGATATGTCAATCATTTTGAAAATGAACGAATCTATTGAGAGTACAATACAAGGTAGTACATGGCTTATTGAATGCTCAACAAGAGCATGTATATGAATGCTCCAGAAGAGCACATTGTTATTATTGCATATGGAAATGTATTTGACATATTTATGCATTTATTCTCATAAGTCTCAAAAGTTAGAAGGATCAAAGATCTAATACATGTCCCGAGTAGGATATGTTATTGATTCTAAAATAGGGATTCAATATAAGATTGATAAAATCAGTGTTATCATCTCGAGGGGGAGGGTTAAAGAATCCCACATACCATAATATGTGAAACATCCAGAAGATTATGTTCACGCTAAAACTAAGTAAATGAATCCAGAAGATTCATAAGACTATGTTCATACGAATCCTTCATAACATAAATTCATAAGATTTTTAGAAAAAATAATGTTGAGACAACAAATAAAGGAAATGTAAATACCTTTAAATTACTATTATTTCCCAAGAGCAAAAGTACTTTTGTGAAACTACTTGTATTTTGTACTACACAAAGATTCATAGAGTGGAGATGAAAAGATATAGTAAACCAGAAGTTTACGAAATATATTTTTATTTGGCATGAATCGGTTAGACCATTACGATTCAATAGCGATGCGAAAAGTAATAAATGTAAACAATCATTGAAGAACCAGAAGATTCTTCATAATGATTTGTCATGTGTTGTTTGTTCATAGATAAATTAATATATGGTTTTCATGAGGCTAGTAGAGTTGGAATCTATGAATTTTCTAGAATGTTGAGATGTTGCAGGGCTGATCACCCATCATGCATCTTAATAACTCTAGTAAATTCATGAGCCTTTGATCATTACAACATCCATTGGGATAAATGTTGAACATCCGGTAGCACATGTTCATACATAATTCGCATCATGCCAATAAATAATCAGTATTTGTCCCCTATTGTAATTGGTTTTGGGTCATAACCAATTATTTTCCATCTAGGATTTTGGATGTACAATATACATTCCAGTTGCTCCACCACAGAGTTTTAAGATGGATCCTTAAATAAAGATGGGAATATATGTTGGATTTAAATCTCCATTGATATTAATAATCTAGAGCCATCCTTGAAGGATTTAAGTAAGGCCTGATTTGTAGACTGTAATAAGTCAGTCCTTCCAACATTAGGGGGAAAATAAACAGCTGGAAAGAAAATAAGCCTGAATGAATTATCATTGATCCTCGGACGAAAGAACTTAAATTAGAAGTCCAAAGGATAATTCATTTCCAAAGCTTATAGCATTAACTGCCATATGCTTTTGATGACCCATACCGAGTGATAAAATCCCATACTAGCTGTAATGCTCCAATTAAAATTGATGTCCCAGAAGGACAATATCAAACTGCTAATGAGTCTAAAGATCGCATGAAGCGTGGTAAGCCTATTTGATTCCAAAGATAAAAATCCTCAAAAAGAAAGGAGCATAATTCATAATGGTTAGATTGAGGAAACATATATAATAAATGATCTCCATAAGAGAAACATGACATAGACAGAAATTCAGGTACCTGAGAATAAAGAGATCTCAAATTGTTAAGTAAAGTCATGTCTGAATAAAATGGAATCGAAAAGCAAATCGATGTCGTAATATTTTTGCATGCATTGAAAAAGAGGATCAAGAAAGTCTATTTAAAAGTGTACACAAAGTAATGATTGGCCAAGATATAAAGGAAGAAATAGACTTATAATTATAATCTCTTGTAGAAAATTTTGGACCAGTAGTCCATACACCTGAAGTGTAAAACCAGTGGAAGATAAACAAGTCTTTGTGTGAAAGAATAGTAAAAAATTCACAAGATCTTGCACTTATTATGAAGAGATTTACTCTCTTGTGGTGGATGCAACTACTTTCAAGTTCTTTATCAATATGGCAAGAAAAAGAATGACTTGATTTATGTTTAATGGATATAGTCCATATCTTATTTATACAACCCATTGGATAATGAAATTTATATGAAAATCCATAAAAGATATATCCCTGTAGGATTAATGATATCAAAATTATGTTCCTGAGAAATTTTAGTCGATCGAATGAAAGATGTAACATGGGGTATAATCATGTAAATGTTTACCCATATAGACTTATCAAAAGATTTTGATAAAGTGATTCGTAATTGAAAATCATCGAAACTCCGGCAGAGTTATCATAAGCAGTACGATGATAATAATATATGATAAAAGATCACTAGCTATTGATATTTATATGAAAATCCCCGAAGGATTTCAATTGCTAGAAGCAAACTCATTTTGGATTTTAAGAGTTTATACATTCTTAACGAAATTTGGAAAATGATTTGTTATAATGTATGTTGATGATTGAACATCATTATAACTCCTGAAAAGATCTATATATAGTGACATATCCGAAGAAAGGATTTGGGAAAACAATCTTGGAAAGATAAAATTATCTTCAGATATCTTAAGTTGAATATCTAGCGAAAAATATGTTAACTTAAAAGATCATTGCAGTTGTAGGATATTACAGAAAATGCTCATATGTATTTGGTCATGAAGTACCATACATAAAATGAGATTAGAGCAATTCAATGATTTATTTCATGATTGAAATATGTGTTTGACAAAAGAGAAAGTCAAATATAATAGCTTTTACAAGAAGAGCATGAATATTATGTACAAGAGAAATGTTATAGAAAATTGTACATATATGAGATTTAGGCCTTAAGTTCAAATAGCTCAAAATATGATATTCTGTAAGGAAATGATGTTATGCACCAGAAGTCCAATAATATGAGATATCATATGACAATCATTTGAGTTTGTTCATTAAGGTTATGATTATAATAATTCAAAATAGACAGCATATATGATCGGAATTCATCTCCTGAAGAAGATGTCTCCGAGGGGGAGAAACATAATGCGTGGATGTACTCTTTTTTCCTTATCATAGTTTTTATCCCATATAGTTTTTCTATGAAAAGGTTTTTAACGAGACATCAAAGAACACGCAAATGATAGACACTTATAGAAATATATTATCATTATAATGAAATTATAATGAAAGTCTATCAATCTCCCAGAAACATGTCATCCATGAATGATATCTAGAGAGACAAAGAGAATGATCCAAATGAATCATCTAGAAGACCGATGAATTGCAAAAGAATGGCGATGTACATGTTCTAAAGGTTGTTCAAGCGAAACTTTGGCAGACTTATTTTCAAGACACTTCCAACTACTACTTTCAAGAAACAAGTTTGCAACATCAAGAAGATCTCAAGTTATGCAGTCATCAGGGGAGTAAAAACACGTTGCACTCTTTTTCCTTAACCATGGTTTTGTCCCAATTAGGTTTTCCTGATAAGGTTTTAATGAGGCAACATCTTATGCGTATTAGGATTATTTTTACTCTAATGGCATCCAAGGGGGAGTGTTATAAACCGATTTAGTGGATGCCCATTAGAGGCCCATGCTCTACAATATTTCTAAACCCTACTTCTTCTCCAAGTATTGTATCCTATATATACTCATTATTCTCTATGAAATAAGACATCAGTTTCTCTTCTCCTCTTTACTAAAACAAAAGTCTAATAATCTCATTTGTGGAATCGGGTATACTTTTTATGGATACGTATAGTGATTATAATTTTGTAGCTAGGGAATTGAAAATTTGGAAATGACTAATCTTTTGTTATGTATGTGTATATTCTTCCTCTTTATATATTTTGTTTCCGTTTTTATTAATATTTCAAAGTTTTGTATCATAATGTGAAACATTTGAAATTTATTAACATAAACGAAATGATTTGATTTTTGTTAATTTAAATGGATTTAGGGTTTAGGGTATCATAATTTTATCAATAAATGAATGTATGCTTTGGTTAACAAACTATAAAAAAGACAAGAAGTTATTATTTCGCAAGTTATATAAACAAAATTAAACAAACCAAATCTTTAATTTAGGGTTAGGGTATAAAAATACATAGATAATTTGTGATAAATGTTTAACACATTTATCACATGTGATAAATGTTCTTTCTACAAAAAAAAACTTGTGATAAACGTTATTGGTCTATAATGGAACATGAATGTTTAATTTAAAATTTAGAGTTTGAGGTTATGGTTATGATTTAGGATGTCATAATACATAAAAAAATTTGATATAAAATTTAACTTTTATAGATCAATAATTGTTTGATTTGAGGGTTTATGATATCATAGTACATAAGATAAACTTTTGACATAGAATATTACTTTTTGTGAATAAATGAGTGTGGTTTAAGGTTTAGGGTATATATACATAACTATAGATATTAATGAGATTCAAAAAATTTGTATAGTATATTTAAGAATTGTACTATTTATTGAATATTTTGGATTTACCCATTTAGGGTATTGATTAGGGTATATATAGTTTTTTTTCAAGTTTTCTTTAGAAATTTTTTATTCTTAATATTATTTGATGAAGTTAAGTTTTTGTACTCTAACCCTTTGACTATTTCCTAAAACATAATATTAAAACCTATATTCCAAACCCTAAATTGTAGAAAATTAATCATTGTTAATAACATGCCGTTTCTTATTAAGAACATAAAATATTACAAACATATAAACTAAAAAGTGAAATCTGTGAATAAATTAATATATAAATAAATAGATTATTGTTTCATGAATATATTGATAGTTTTAAAGTATAAGAGTATAGTCTAGAGTATAGGGTTTAGGTTTTACATTTTGTGGTTGTACATTTTTAGCCTATTATTAAAATTATATATGCGATTAAATCGAAAATTTAATTTTTAACTAGTTTTGAATACATATGCATAAGTTTTATTAAGTGTTTTTAATTTAAAAGTTTAGGGTTTCATATTGCTACTAATAATTACAATAGATGTTGTCTCTAAAAATTGAAAAATTTGGGTACAAGATATTTGCGTTTCAGATTTGTTTTTCCCGGTTAAAATATTTTGGCAAAATTAAATTTGTAGGATCACTAGGATCGATGACATGGCAATTTTAGAGAGCTGATCTTGTCCGTCCGAGTTTTTGTGAGTCAATCTTGTCCGTTAAACCCTTCCTGAATCTCTATTTTCTTTTTCTGTACCTTGTCTCTACGACAAATCCATTAGGGATTTTGAGAGAAGAATATAGTATGATTTGATTTTCTTGTTTATCTCTTTCAATCTTCCTCCAATCTCTAAACTTCCCTCAGATTTGTACTTCTTAACTGCGAAGGGTTTGTTCACCGTAGTCAGATGAAGCTGGTGGTTTAGGATTGGATTGTATAGCGGAGATCAGGATGGAATTAAGTCTTGAGACGATAGAGAGAAGTTTTCTTTGATGGTGGTTGCATATCGACGATGACATAATTCATGCTTCCATTCAGGTGTCAATTGCTTTATATTGGGTGTGTGTATTTGATTTCTGGCTGGGTATATGTTTGTATGCTCGATTTTAGCAGTATTTGCTTAGTTTATGTAGCATCTCAAATTCCTCTTGATTATGTGTTTGGTTCTTTTTAGTTATTAAATTTTTGTTCTTGATTTTGTCTACAAAACCGAGATTCTCAAGTTTAATCTGGATGTTTGCGGTTTCTATATCACTTGTCTAATTTCTTCTTTGATCTTGGGATATGATCACATAATCAATGATGTGAATCAATTTTTATATGACTCATTATGTTGTTTCATGTGGTTAATGTGTCTGATTTATTAGCTAAGCCTTTGATTACTTGTGGTGGTTGATTATGCATGGAAAACTAAGTCTTTGATTACAAATTGGTGGCGTTTTTGGATAACTAAACTTATTTGCTAGTGAATTCATGGATCTTAGTGTTTTCCGATGATTATAGGTCTGAAGCTTGGAAAAAAATGAAGACTAAATGATTTGATGATGGTGAGATCTTTGTTTAGCTGCAAGAGATTGTAAGGGGATGCGATGTGTTCCTTCTACAGCTTGAACCTAGTGTAAGGGAATGGAGAGTCTTCTCTGTGAAATTTTTGACTAGAGGACGAGAATTTGTTGCTCGGAGTAGGGATGATTCGATTTATGTTTATGACTTTGAAGCAAATCGATTTGAATGAGATCTAATTGGATCGGTTTTTGCTTGCGTAATATACGATTTTGTATTGTAGATTTTTTTGTATGATGGTTACATATAATAACAATAAATTTGGTAATTTTATTTGAACAGATTCATTTCTCACAAATTTTATTTACTTATCACAAATTAAATATAATTAAAAGTAACGACAAAAAAACATATAATTAAAAGTAATAAAATATTACTATAAAATACAAATTAACAAAATAAATTATATTAATTATTTTATATATCATAGGCTTATTAATATAAATAATAGCATTTTTAAATTGCTATCATAGAATATAAGATCGCATAATAAAAACTGCTATAGTAAATGAAATTATGATAGCAATCATAAAAACCGCTATCTAAAGTGGTGGACCTAAGATGACAGGTCCTAACATAACGTTTTCTATAACGCTATAATATCGTTAGATAGCGTTTTTCGTATGCTAAGAATACTCATATTTCCTATAGTGGTTTCAGGTGTTTTATGCCTATCACTAGGAACTCTCTAAGAGGGAATCTAGTTTTACATGAAGAAGAGATTGATAGACTTGAACGAGCTCTTAGAAGAGAGAGAGCGCTTAAGATGGCTGGAGAAGATGACCATCGAGAGATAACCGAGGAGGAGAGAGCCCTCGCTGCTGCTGCTGCCCGTGGAGAGGAACGCCAATAGGCTGAACAACCTCTTGATGGACGTCCTAACCTACGAGCTCGTGAAAATGTCATTGAAAATGTCGACGTCCCATCAGAAGATCCTGTGCGAAATCAACACCATGTGGAAGACCAACATCTTATTCAACCGGTGAACCAAAGGAACCAACCACGTGCTCCTCAACTTCAACACCAAGGGAATGCTAATTTCCAGCAACCCCAATACCAAAGACAAGCACCATTCGCCCAGCCTCAACACCAAACCATTGGAGATGTCGATTCCTCCAACACTTTCTTCTTGGATAGAAACCCAATTCGTCCACCGCCGTCAAACCGGCAAGATTTTGAGATCAAGCCCCAACAAAACTAATTTCATGGTTTGCCATCCGAGCACCCGTTTGACCATATCGACACCTTTGAAGAAATTTGCAGTACAACTTGTGCTAATGGAGTTCCAGCTGATTACTTTAAGTGCAAGATCTTCTCGTTCTTTGAACGAAAAGGCACTTAGATGGATGAAGTCGCTGCCCCTTCAATCCATTACCACTTGGGACAAATACAAAGGAGGCTTCCTGAATCAATTCTACACGAAGCAAAGATCGAGTTCCATAAGGAACAAAATCTCAAGTTTCAAGCAAGAAGCCACGAAGTCATTCTTTGATACATTGGAACGTTTGAAGGAGTACACTAGGGATTTCCCTAACCATGGTTTTAGTAAACATATGGAATGTCTTCTACAATGGAGTCGACTACACGCATCAAACATCTTTGAATGCTGCAAGTAATGGAAACTTCATGACCAAGCTTGTACCTGAAGCTAAGCAATTGATTGAGAATCTTGCTGCAAGTGATTCTCATTGTTCCCAAGACTACAATAGGAGCATCCACCCCACACGGTCTTCATCCGAATCAACTAAAATCGCGGAGCTTAAGACTATGGTTTCACAACTACTTACAGCTCACCGTGGAGTTCATGCTGTTGAGGAGGTTGTTGGTCCGAATTTTGAGCCTAACTTGAAGAATTTTGAAGGCACCATAGAAGATAATCAAGAGGAAGTATATTGGAGGTAACTACGGAAATCGAGGTTTCAACAACAACTATCGATCGCACTCAAATCTGTCCTACCGGAGTAATATTGTGGAGAAACCCTCAAGAGCAGTTCTATCCTAAGCAAAACACCACTCATGGAGCCCAATACCAGCCTAGACAACAGCCCTACCCGACGGGTATGTACCCAGTGAAGCAACCATTCCCTACCACCAAGCCTAATGCACCATTAACTCTGGATGCTAAGCTTGAAGAGATGAAGAATCAACTACTAGAAGCTCTTGGTTAAACCAAGAAGGAGATTAAATAAAAGGTTGATAACGTCTATGCTGAGCTAAACAAAAAGGTTGAGTCTTTTTGGACTCATGTTTCCAAGATGGATGTCCAACTCGCCCAAACAATCGAAGCTGTAAAGAAATAAGAAGAGGAGAAATCAAGGAAGTTTTGCAACGTTTCTTCCGTCATTAAGAATACACTCGTGGTTGTTCCTAAACCACTTGAAGAGGAGCCTAATTTGGTCCCAAAGACAGTAGAAGCACGCCGACCGGGAGAATCAAGAAGAGCTTACAAGAGAAGGCTTCACGAAGAGCCACTCGAGAAAATTTAAAATCTGGGCAAGTTTGTTGTCCCATGTTTTATCAATGGAATTGAAGTCTTTGATTGCTTGTGTGATACTGGAGCTAATGTCAACGTCATGTCTCTTCCCATGGCAAGAGAGCTTCGATGCTCGGATACACCTTATGGGATGCTTGAAAACGTCATGGTGAAAGTAAGAGATGGTGTTGTCCCTACCGAATTTCAAGTATTGGAGATGAAGACCGGGATGCTTAACCCATTGATACTTGGTTTACAATTCTTAGCAACCGCATGAGCCATTGTTGATTTCTCCAACTGAATAATCTCTTTCGCAAAGATCAACAAAAATGTCTTCTACCATGAAGTAAACACAGGGAGTGTTGTAATTTTGAATGAAACTAAGGTTGTGGAACATAGTTTAGACCCTAGAGATCCGATGAGAAGATTGAGAGTTGCTAAAAGAGGAGCTTCAAGTGCTAAGTCTAATAAGGTTGAGAAACCATCAAGGACAAGGCATAAGGAGGTTTACAAAGATGTTGAGCTCAATTTTTACCACAAAGGAGAATGATGAGCTAGAAAGAGCCGTTGATGAAGATCTCACCGATATATTAAACGTGATCAAGATCATTGTGCCAAGAGAAGACAAGGCCAATCCCAAGGAGACCATTGACAAGAAGCTTGAAAACATGTTGAAGCTTTTCCCGACAGTTGTTGTTGTCAAGTATGACATTGGAGACACGCCTAAAATCTCTCTAGGAGATGAAAAACCCACGGCCAAGGAAGCTAAATGAGTCATCAATCCTTTAGTGGATTCACCGGAAACTTAATCATCGATAAGGAGTCGAGCTAACGACTTAAACAAGCGCTCTTGTGGGAGGCAACCCACATTTTTGTTTTGATTTTGATGTTCTTATTTCTTTCAAGTTTTGAATTTTGATTTTGGTTTTTGGATTTCTAATCTTTTGTTTTGGTTTTTGCAGAAAAAAAAGAAGCAGTGAACCGGTACCGACCGATGGTACCGATCGGTACCGGAGAGTCACGAACCGCGGGACGAAGATCGTCGGTACTGTACTGATCACCTTACGCAATCGGTACTGAGAGACGATCAGCCCGTATCCGGATCGTCGGTACCGACCACCCATACCGATCGTACTATACGATCGGTACCGGGCAATCCGCATCCGTCCCACCCAACCAAGCCCATACCTATTATCGGTACCAAGCAACGTATCCGATCGGTACCGGGAAGAGCGTACGACCCTTGACCCATACCGAACACGGCTATTAATCGGGCAATCCGATCGGCACCGAACGTCTGTGTACTGATCCACTCGTCCCTAGACCCATGTCCCGGTACCAACCCCCCACACCGATACACGCACCGGATCGGTACCGAGGAGCAAGCAACCGAGCCCGTATCGAGCAGGGGTACCGATCA